>QVTF01022339.1:692500-1892500 GCA_003573665.1 Oxygymnocypris stewartii | reverse complement strand
AACCGAACCAAGCAAAAGCCTGCTTAGACCAACAAAAAGCAAGTAACGAACTAAGCATTCCTAATTCTGACTGAACTGGTAAAATTTTGATCTGAATGCAGAAAAGAAAGCCTAGGCATCTTTCGTGATCTTTTTCTGGTTAGTTAAGTTATGAAATAGAAAAGAATGGTATTCTTTCAACATTTTACCTCAAAACTTTCGTATGTGTGTGTATGTTGTGTGTATTACGTATGTTAGGATATTAGTATTGAAAATAAACCGTGTTTCGTTTTATAAAGAATTGTCTCTGGAATGTGATTTTAAGTATTTTCATCCTTATTTGCCCAAAGATAACGTTACCTAGCTCAAACTTTAGAAATTATTAATCTCGTTTTATTGTTACCGGGGCCACGGGGCAATAGTAGCGAGATTTAATGGAGATATACTGATGTAGTAATCGCTGGACGAGCACCCAACGTATAAATCGTAAGTTAAATATTAATATTAATATATTCAAGCAATATTGAATATTTAATAAATAATTCCCGGAGCTGAAACAAGAGCTCCATATTAAACTGGCATTACAACACCAAGAACAATAACTATAACAGTAACTATGTCAGCCTCCACACCGATGAACAATACCAATGTTCATTCTAAGCATGTGCTGCAGATTTGTTGTCTGCCACTTTAAATGCTTGAGCTCTTTAAAGTTCAATAAATTCTAATTGGCTATCAATGCTTTTATCATTCATCAGCTGGAAAAAATAAATAATCCAACAATATAAAAGAGATTCCTACAATATCGTTTCTCTGTGCAGTTATCTTTAATTGTGCTGTGGAATCTGCTATTCTTTTATACAGCTGGGTTTTTTTCCCCCACTTTTTTATTTGTTTTTATTTATTTATTTGTATCTTTATCCTTACCGTACTTGGTGTGAACATGCCTTTAGCCAGGAAAAGAGATGGGTATTGAGGATTGTAATTGTTGGAATAACAGCTTGCCAATAATTCTGGGCAGAGAGACCTCCTCACTACAATGTCAGTAGTTCAAGAGAGATCACTGAGGGGATTTTCCACCCCAAATACTCATCCTGATAATGTCATTTATGTTTGCAAACAGAAAGTATTAATAAATGTGGCTGCAAGCAGGAAGTTTTTGAGGCACAGCAAGTCAGAAACAAATTGAAAAGCTAAGCATGCATGGCAGGGAAGCATCCTAATAAGCATATTATATTTCAACATCTGTTTCTGCTGTCATTTACTCAGGAGTGTAATTAAAACGAATTTAATGACACAGATTAATAAAAAAATATTTCAGTTATGGGTCCAATGGCAATGTTATCTCTCTTTTTGGCAAATCGTCATTCAGTGTAACACATATTTATTTAAAAAAGAAATAATATACTTATTCTGACCTGTACTTATTAAAATACAAATAAGAATAAATTATCATACTAAATTTGTATATATTTTAAATGATTTTCACTTCCTTACAAAAACTTCTTGCTGACAAATTGGAAAACATAGTGGTTTGAAGGACATTAGCAAAGTATAAAGATTTAAACATTTATGTTAATTGATATTTGAGGGCTGCACTGTGATGCTAAAATAGAGTCGTTTATTATGTCATGAAATGATTCAAGTTTTAAATATACCTAACAATATTTTTTGGTATATAAATATTGTTACACTGAATGACATTTTAGTGCGTGTCTTCTGTCAAACATGGTAAAAAATGCATTGTTCAGAAAAATATAAACTTAAACAGCACACATTTTAATGTATGGGTAAAAAAAACTAAACTTTAAGCTGTTTTACACTTTTATTTTTTTGATGCTCGAAACACCCTTTTCGTCTTTGACCCATGTACATATTTTCAAAATATATACTGTATTTGTGTATTTATACAAACATAAAAATATATACAAATTACACACATATATTATGTAAACACAAACTTTTATTTTGGATGCGATTAATTGTTTGACAGCACTATATATATATATATATATATGTATACATAGGCTAGGCTATACATTTCTGCAGGTTTGGGCCTCCATACTGATTCTGGAGGTCAACACTTTTGGGCCTAATTTTAGGATAATACATGAACTTACTTCAATGATATTCAGACAGGTGAACAATATTAAATGCTTGTCCAGGAAACCACCTGTGAAGTAATCTGTGAAGAATCTTATTCTGGCTGGTATCCCCATTCTTTGTCCAACTTCATTAATAAAATAGCTGGCGATTACCTTCGGGTCAGAATTAGTAGAATAAGCATGGAGCCAAATTACCATTCTAGAAAATCCATCGATCGCGCCGTTGATGCAGATACCAAAAGGTTTCAGTTTGTCAAAGGAGTCCATGTGCCACATAAAATTGGGGCCAGGATATCCATACACACACTGTCTTAAGCGATTTTTCCTTCTCATTTGTACTCCATCGGGATCCAGGATGCCTAATAAATGTTGAATTACACTTCGACTGACAACAAATCCAGCCTGAATACACTTCAGATGTAGTAGTTTATATTCATGTAGCTTTCCATAACGGTCCAGTTCATTCATGAGGAATAATTTTACTTCCAATAGATCTGTTTGATTCTTTCGTCTGATAGTTAATAATAATTATCCTGTCGACGTGGCTCAATGATAATAAAATGTCATTGTGACTTAAACCGAGAAGAAAGCAAAAATAAATCAGTTCATTTAAACGTGCCATGACTCTAGCCCAACAAGCTGAATTATTTTACCGTTCCAGTATTCTGTAGGCTAAGGCTGAAGAAACAAAACAGCCTGTACACCATGCATAAAAGATGTCATTTTAACGAGAAAATTGTCGTTATAACAAGATTTTTTTTTTCGTTTTAAGGACATAATATATTGTTATAATGAGAAAAGATCTCGTTTTAACGAGAAAAGATCTTGTTATAAAGACATAATATCTTGTTTTAACGAGAAAAGTTGTTGTTATAAAGAGAAAATATCTCATTATTTAGGAGAAAAGATGTCGTTTTAACGAGAAAAGATGATAATTGAGTGGAAAAAATATTATGTCTGCGGCAGCAATGCGTCACCGTAATAAAGCATTAATAAAGCAGATTCAAAGGATTATTTATTTCCCAAACAGAGAAGTTAAACAAACACAACACAGAGGGTTACAGGACGCAAAATGAGGCAAAAAATGAAACTGTACACTTGATAAAAAATGAAAAATAAATCTTGTCCATTTCATTGAAAATAAATAAATAAAATAAAATTGTACAGTTAAATTTTTTTACATCTTTAAATAAATATTTATGCATTCTGAATCCCTCTGTGTTGTGTTTGTTTATTTTTTCTGTTAGGAAGATAACTGAGCCTTTAAATCTGCTTTGTAATAGATATGCCTTATAAATAAAGAACAAGGCATTTATAGCTGTATTTATAAACTGCTTACTAACAACTCTTAATGTTGGGACAATGCTTTATAAAGGATGAACTGACTATTCACTAAAGCTTACCTAATGACTCATGGCGTGCAGTTATACCTAATTATGTTGTCAGTGCCCTATAAGTTAACTGGTTCTATGACTTTTTTTGTCCCTAAAACTGATAAGGCCTAAGATATTTCTTAAGCTGTAATGCAAAAACACCAACAACAACCAAAAATGACTGATTATTTTCTGGTGATTCAAGATATGTTTAAATGTGTCTCTCTATCTCTCTCTCTGTCTCTCACTTCCGGTGTGATTGTTGGGGTGAGCGTGTGGTTTGAGTGTGAGCGCGGTTGGATTCTGTGATCGAACCTTTTTCTTATTTTTTTCTGGCTTTGGTTTGGTTTTGTTTTTTCTTTTTCCTGTGTTTTTGGTTTAATTTATAGTTGTTTTGGGCAGCGTGGTACCTGTTTATCGGGAGCATGACGGCCCCGTGCTCGCAATGATTGAGTTCACTGACCAGGCGTCATGGAGTGAAAGTGGCGTCCGCAATTAATGTAGAGAAATGCTAGGCGAGGATGTTGGGCATGAAAGTATACTCTCCGCCTCTAAGATGAATAACGCTATTGTTATATTTCTTAGCACTGTTGAAAGGGCTAATGAACTAGTTGAGGCAGGGATAGTTGTTGATGACCTTTTTACCCCAGTGCTTCCACTTTCTACACCATCATGAAAGTTAACACTATCACTATGACAGGGAGTGAGGGGGGGTTGATAAGAGAGACAGACAGAGAGAGAGAGAGAGAGAGAGGATTTTGCACTAACTGCTTAATACTTTTTAAATATTTGTATTATTCCTATGACTATTGTTATTTTTCTTTATGTTAATTCAAACGTGCACTATTTATAAGCAGCCCAGCTGCAATTGCTTTGGCAATACAGTTTTTGTCATGCCAATAAAACACACTTAAACTGAATTGAAATTGAATTGAGAGAGAGAGAGAGAGAGAGAGAGAGAGAGAGAGAGAGAGAGAGGGAGACAGAGAGAGAGAGAGTGAGAGAAAGACTTTTAAACATACCTTTAATCACCAGAAAAAAAGAAAAAAAAATGTTGTTTTGCATTACAGATTAAGAAATGTCTTTTTAGGGACAAAAACGTCAAAGAACAAGTTAAATTATAGGGCACTGACTACATAATTTTGTATAACTGCATGCTTTGAGTCATTAGGTAAGCTTTAGTGAATAGTTCATCCTTTATAAAGCATTGTCCCAACATTAAGAGTTATTAGTAATACAGCTATAAATGCCTTGTTCTTTATTTATAAGCATATCTATTACAAAGCAGATTTAAAGGCTCAGTTATCTTCCTAACAGAATACAATAAGCAAACACAACACAGAGGGATTCAGAACGCATAAATATTTATTTCAAGATGCAAAAAAATGAAACTGTAAAACTGTACAATTGCATTTTATTTATTTATTTTCAATGAAATTGTCAATGTTTTTGTCATTTATTTTATCAAGTGAACAGTTGTGGTTTCATTTTTTTATATATAAATGTGCGTTTAAATAGTTTATTAATCATTACTTACAATTGCTAAATGATCTTATGAACCACTGTTATTTAATCATAATGTTCATGTTAATTCACAGTTCATTAACTAATGTTAACAGATACAATTTTACATTTTAATAATGTTTTAGATATCATTAAATATATTTAATGATATATAATAAATGATAACATGCTCCAGGGCAACCAACAAAGGAAATGTATCACACTTTACAGGACTCAGATGAAGACTGTAATACCAAGGATGACCACTTGAAAGAGACAGAGGATTAAATATCTTTAAAACATAATGCATGAAATCAGTTAATATGTCTTGTACTGCCAGTATAGGTTTAAATATTTATTGTAGAAACACTTATAGAGCATTCATTTTTTTAATCTTTGAAAGAAAAATCATTACGTTTGATATAATCCTTCCCTCTCACTGATAAGATAAGGCATATTTTAAGCCTGACCCGGTACATGTTACGGGAAGTAGACCAGACACAGAGGATATGAAATAAACATCGCTGTGTTATTTGAATTCAGCAGTCAGGTAAGCAGGGAAGAATGGGGAGTAAGTATCTTGAAGTACTTAGAATGATAAAGGATATACTGATGATGGTTTTCTTGCCAGGAACTCGTGGATGACGTGGTTGAGCACATGCTCGGACCAACACCGAAGATGAGTTGGGGTGACGATTGAAGACAGGCAGATGTAGGAGACACGGAGGACCAACGAGGAACAGGAACAGGAGGTAAGCAACTGTGCAGAGTAACATTTTAAATGCTTATAAATCATTAAAAGTTTTGGTAACACTATAATAATGTCTCATTTGTTAACATTAGTAAATGCATTAACTAACGTGAACTAACAATAAAAAATATATTTTCACAGCATTTATTAATGTTTGTTGATGTTAATCAAAATGTTCATGTTAATTCACAGTGCATTAACTTATGTTAACAGATAAAAATGTAAATGTTAATAATGTTTAAGTTTAGATTATTAACTAACATTAATAATTGTTCATGTTAATTAATATAGTTAATGTTAATAACTGAAACCTTTTCGAAAGTGTTACTAAAGTTTTATATGTTGTTCTGTGTGTGTATGTGTTTTACAGACTTGATGGTTTGGATTAACCCTTTAATTGCTGTATCCCTTAAAACCAGACTGCCAGAGGGTTAATGTAAGTGCATGTGTGTGAGAGAGAGAGAGAGAGAGTGAGAGAGATAGCATCTGTTTAAACCAGGGGTCTCCAACCTTATTTCATTTGGGAGCTACTTTTAAAAAATGAAAGCGGCTGAGAGCTACCCATATTATTCCCATACTTAAATCTCTTAAATAATGTATCAGTCCAAACTGTTATACACGCCATTGTTAAAAGGTGCTGGAAATATTTAAAAAGTACACTAAAATCATTTTAGCTTCATTCTATGACAAAAGTCAACAAATAAAATTATCAGCACTATGTAATTTTTCTTCGCATAAACAGTGAAATAACATTTAAAAAATTATGGCCAGATTTTAAACTTAAATTAATAACGTTATCTACTGACATGTAGGCAACTATATGTTCAAATAAAGTTTTTGACAATTTTTAAAATAAAATAACAGTTCAGCATTTAAATCTTTTAATTTTCTTTTTATAATGAGTCAGAATGATAAATTAAATTTTCCATAAACATCCATAAACAGTTCTACCTAAGCTAATGTGCATTCTAAAAATCTCAACACTTCTGATAACAAAGTAGCCTATTTGCCATCGACTGGTTAAGATTTACAACAAAAATTTGGTGCGATTTTTGCATTGGTCTGAACCAGGGGTCGGCAACCTACAGTCGCACGCAGGGGGATAATCGCTGGCACATGAGCAATAGGGAAAACTGCATGCTGACGTATATTTTGATGTAATAACGTCTCATCACACAGCCTGTTAGGAGCTATAAAGACTATTAAAGTGTTAGAATTAACTTGCGCTAGTCCACGAATGTGCATGTGATCACTGCACATAGGTGGTTCAGATCAAAGCCTCAGCGAGCGCTCGTCAATGTCAAAATGACTGAGATGGCCAATCAAATCAAAGTAGATTAGGTTTACCATTCAAAGATGCACAGTATATCCAGTGATGCAAACTACTTGATTTTTTTTTCTCAAATATGGCCATTTTGAGAGAGAGAGAGATGTGAGAATTGTAAGCATCAATCTCTCTCTTCAAACAATGAAGCTGAGTTTAGTTACTTAAAATACAGCAATTTTACCCACTCATTGCTGAGAAATATAAAGTAGCGATTCAGTATCGATTAATAAAAGTCACGTGGCAGCACTGATATGAAGTTTATGAGCTTCTGAATGTGATCTCCGATCTCTGTGTGCGAGTGGTACAAAACAAAACTGACGTTATTCTGTGTGTTGCGCCTGTGCGAGACCCTTAATCAATTTGATTAAAGCAGAGCAGTATTTATTGTGAGTTTTTCAAATTGCGATAATCAAATACGGGTTTAATGATAATTAAAATACAAAATGGGATAATTTAAAAAACCTAATGGCAGATATGTCAAGTATGTCTTGGCGAGCTACCTCCAATCAGGCCACGAGCTACTGGTAGCTCGCGAGCGACGTGTTGGGAGACCCCTGGTTTAAACTGTGTGTTTCACAGAGTTGATTGTTTGGATTAACCCTTTAATTACCATGTCCCTTAAAACCAGACTGCTAGAGGGTTACTGTAAATGCATGTGCCCTCTGGGCACCGCTTTCCTGATGCCACCGGGGTGGCGTTTGCATCGGCTTGGGCCCTCCATCGATGCTTGCAGCTATATTTCTTCTTCTTCTCCAAACTTAATTGCATTTTTGAGGGCCTTTTTGAGGAAACTTTGCACACGCATCAGAACTGGTGAAAATTGAATTTTTATATGGGTTTCAGAAGTAGGTGTGGCAAAATGGCTCGACAGCGCCACCTATACACATTCAGCGGAGTGCGCCTCAAGCTATGTTTCAAGTACATGTACGAAAATCGGTACACTCATGTAACATAACAATACCTACAAAAAAGTATCTTGGTACGAAATCAGAAACCTAACAGGAAGTCGGATATTTTGAATTTTCTCGTCATATTTTGTGTCATTTTTGCCATTTTCAGGTGTCATACTTTAACGAACTCCTCCCAGAAATTTATCCAGATGAACACCAAAATTTGTCATTGTAATCTAAAGCCCTTTGTGACGTTAAATTGCGATGATCTAGAGTTTTTATCGGAGGTGTCCTGTCAGATTTCGATGATTCGCCATGAAACAGGAAGTTGTTATAACTCAGGCATGCAATGTCCGATCTGCACCAACATTCACATGTTTGACAAGACTCCTGATATGAAGAGATCTACATGACCATATTCAGTTATAGTAATAACGTCACCTGCTGGCAACAGGAAGTGACATGTTTTACTCTGTAACTGTAACTCTCTAACTATGACATTTTAAGAGCCAAACAAGTCTGAAATAGAACATAATTTTGCCTAGAGAGAGTGTTGTCAGAGTAGGGCTCAAATTCTGATTGGATGATGTGATTGGGAGGCTTCTACATGGCCAGGAGTTAGTAGCTCTACCTATTATTCACTCCAGTAAGGATTGTTTGATATGTGGTTTGCTCTACTCACCTCTGAATGAACAATGGAGCTGTATGGTGTCCTGCTTATGCTCACTGTTATTGTCAGTACTGAGACTCAAGGTAAGTCAGAAAATTGTCTATTAAAATGCATTTGATACTTTATAAAATAGATAAGGAAATACGGGCAAGAGGAAATTAAATTCTGCAAAAGTTGTTTAAAGATGTTTTCAATAAATTACTTTTGTATATTTATTTTATTTAGATAAATAATATTTTCGATTTTATAAATCAACATCACTTTATAGGGTTGAGACAATTACTATGGTGGTTTAAATTGTTTCTAAATACTATCACTGAACTCATTATATGTTGTGTTATTCATTCACACTGTTCATCCATTCTGACTAATATCATGACATTTTATCTGTTTCAGTTGTGGACATGGATTATGAATTTTTTGGATGTTCTGATACAGAGAAAGATGATTTGTATGGATCTGATGGAGAGGAACTGCACCATTCAGACTTCATTAGAAAAGTAGGAGTACTGACAATCCCTGACTTTGCAGATCCCCTCGGCTTTGCTGGATTTTATGAGAATAGCGTTGCTCAAATTGAGGTCTGCAAACACAACTTAGCCTTGCACATTAAAGCCTGCAATTCCACTGATGAGCAACTAGGTAAGACATATTGTGTATAATTAGTATGTTTTTACATGATGAATATATTAGATGGATAATAATCTTACATTTACTTGTTTGGAGATTATGCGTAGAAATCAAATGCAGAATTTACAACCAATATAATCAAGATTTTGGTTTTCTTGTGGTTCAAGATAAAATCTATACTCTTAAAAAAAGGTGCCAGGAAGAACCAAAAAGTGGGTTTCGCAGTGATGCCATAGAGCAGGGGTCTGCAACCTTCAATGTCAAAAGAGCCATTTTAGCCTCTTTCCTACTGAATAAAATTCACTTGGAGCCACAAAATATTTGATGCCCAAATAAAGATAACACAGCATATAGCTAAAGTTTTATATTCAGTTATGTTACAGGGCAGAGGAGTAGCAATCATTTCAGAAGTGAGGGGGACAGAAATGTCAAATGTAAAAATAATAATAATACATGTTATAGCATTTTTGCATGTATAATTGACAATTAATATTATTATCTCTTACTTTTAATTGACTAAGAAATAAAATATACTGCTGGACAATAATCATATGGTTATGGTTGTGCAATCAGTATACAGGTGCTGATCATATAATTAGAATATCATCAAAAAGTTGATTTATTTCACTAATTCCATTCAAAAAGTGAAACTTGTATAATGTATACATTCATTCCACACAGACTGATATATTTCAAGTGTTTATTTCTTTTAATTTTGATGATTATAAGTGACAACTAATGAAAACCCCAAATTCAGTATCTCAGAAAATTTGAATATTGTGAAAAGGTTCAATATTGAAGACACCTGGTGCCACACTCTAATCAGTTAATTAACTCAAAACACCTGCAAAGGCCTTTAAATGGTCTCTCAGTCTAGTTCTGTAGGCTACTCAATCATGGGGAAGACTGCTGACTTGACAGTTGTCCAAAAGACGACCATTGACACCTTGCACAAGGAGGGTAAGACTCAAAAGGTCATTGCAAAAGAGGCTGGCTGTTCACAGAGCTCTGTGTCCAAGCACATGCGGGAGATTCCCAAAGAGTGGACTGCAGCTGGAGTCAGTGCTTCAAGAACCACTACGCACAGACGTATGCAAGACATGGGTTTCAGCTGTCGCATTCCTTGTGTCAAGCCACTCTTGAACAACAGACAGCGTCAGAAGCGTCTCGCCTGGGCTAAAGACAAAAAGGACTGGACTGCTGCTGAGTGGTCCAAAGTTATGTTCTCTGATGAAAGTAAATTTTGCATTTCCTTTGGAAATCAGGGTCCCAGAGTCTGGAGGAAGAGAGGAGAGGCACAGAATCCACGTTGCTTGAGGTCCAGTGTAAAGTTTCCACAGTCAATGATGGTTTGGGGTGCCATGTCATCTGCTGGTGTTGGTCCACTGTGTTTTCTGAGGTCCAAGGTCAACACAGCTGTATACCAGGAAGTTTTAGAGCACTTCATGCTTCCTGCTGCTGACCAACTTTATGGAGATGCAGATTTCATTTTCCAACAGGACTTGGCACCTGCACACAGTGCCAAAGCTACCAGTACCTGGTTTAAGGACCATGGTATCCCTGTTCTTAATTGGCCAGCAAACTTGCCTGACCTTAACCCCATAGAAAATCTATGGGGTATTGTGAAGAGGAAGATGCGATATGCCAGACCCAACAATGCAGAAGAGCTGAAGGCCACTATCAGAGCAACCTGGGCTCTCATAACACCTGAGCAGTGCCACAGACTGATCGACTCCATGCCACGCCGCATTGCTGCAGTAATTCAGGCAAAAGGAGCCCCAACTAAGTATTGAGTGCTGTACATGTTCATACTTTTTATGTTCATACTTTTCAGTTGGCCAAGATTTTTTAAAATCCTTTCTTTGTATTGGTCTTAAGTAATATTCTAATTTTCTGAGATACTGAATTTGGGGTTTTCATTAGTTGTCAGTTATAATCATCAAAATTAAAAGAAATAAACACTTGAAATATATCAGTCTGTGTGGAATGAAATGTATACATTACACAAGTTTCACTTTTTGAATGGAATTAGTGAAATAAATCTTTTTGATGATATTCTAATTATATGACCAGCACTTGTATATATATATATCTACAAACACTTTTATTTTTTATAAAAAAAAATCACAGAATAAGGCAGAAAATATATGTGACCCTGGAGCACAAAAACAGTCTTAAGTCGCTGGGGTATGTTTGTAGCAATAGCCAAAAATAAATGTTATGGGTCAAAATGATCAATTTATCTTTTATGCCAAAAATCATTAGGATATTAAGAAAATATGATGTTCCATGAATATATTTTTGTACCGTAAATATATCAAAACTTCATTTTTGATTAGTAATATGCATTATCAAGAACTTTATTTGGGCAAATTTAAAAGCGATTTAGATTGTTTTGCACCCTCAGATTCCAGATTTTCAAATAGTTGTATCTCAGCCAAATATTGTCCTGTCATAAAAAAACAAACATCAATGGAAAGCTTATTTATTTATTCAGCTTTCAGATGAAGTATAAATCTCAATTTAATAAAAATTGACACTTAAGACTGATTTTGTGGTCCAGGGTCACATCATTTATATTTATTACCTGGAGAAGACTTGAAAAACACACAAACCATATCGTCTTCACGTTTCATCAGTTAAGTTTTATGCTTGTTATTCAGCCTAGCTACAGCGATAGCGGGATGCCTGTCAAAAGTTACTATTGCTTCTCATATGAGTCCGTTCTGGACTTTCTGTGTGAGAGCGCCCTCTGGCTTCGAGAATGAATTAAACATACAGCGCGTGAGTGTTCAGCGCTCCGTGATGTTCACATCGTGTTGGATACGAATAAAACGTATCCAAAACGACGTGACTATCTTTTCTCTTTTAATTTAAATTTAGATTTACTCACATTGGCCCATGAAAACTTCTACTTTAACACACTTGACCTAGAAAAAGTGCAGAGTAAGAGTTTAGGTTGTATTAAAAGTCGGGGGGATACCGCCCCCGCGTATTGTACACCCATGCTACAGGGAGCCACTGCAGAGGGATGAAAGAGCCGCATGCGTCTCGCGAGCCACGGGTTGCCGACCCTTGCCATAGAGGAACCATTTTTGGTTCCCTGAAGAACCATTTTGTGAAAGGTTTAAAGAACCAGTGTTTTTATTGGTGCCATAAAGCACCTTTTCTGGTACTACAAAGAACCCTTTTTAAAGGTTCTTCAAAGAACAACTGATGAATAGGTTCTTTATGGCCCAATTTCTTCCAGATCAATATCATTACATTTATCATACTATACATTTTCTTTAATAGGATTGTTCATAAAATAATAATAAAAAATGAAAAAATCCAGAAGTAACAAGACTTGACAAGATGTATGATTAAATTTTTTATTGCATTTACAGTATGCATCAATGCAGTATACATCATACCTCAATACTGTGTATATGTGTTCAATAGGGATGTGCAGAATTACTAGAGTACTCAGACTTGACAGCAATGATTGATCATTTTTTTAAGTCACTGCAATCTTCGTTTTCATGATCAACCATCGCTGTCAAGTCTGAGTACTCAATGATCACCTGAGTTTATATATTTATCTTTTTCTGATTGCTTGTTGCAGTATTTTGGGTGGTACCTGAGCTCTGACTAATTAGTATTAGGACAGCATGCCATCTAGACAAAATCAAAACCACCAGTATATGACAAATTTACAAAAATGCCTATCCCTATTGTGTAATACAGTAAATACAGCAGGTTAATTTCAGTACCCCCATCATCCACTAGTATGCCATTTTTCATCCCCTGGAAACTGCCACTGGTGGGTTAAAGAGTTCCGGCTTTCACAGTCCTTTTGATGAATGGTTGAGGCTGGGTACATAGGATCCTGTAGCAAAAAAGTAAGACACTTTCATTAGTTTCTTCATTTTCATAGGCTTAGCACAGGTATAATGATGCAAAATGACAAACAAAGATAATGGAAATTTATTTTTAAGCTGAACTGCAGTAAGAATAGAAACAAAATCAAAGCAAGTCAAATAATTTTGGAAGTTCATCCATCCATCTATTCACTCTCCAAACCACTTATCCTCTCTAGGGTCATGGGGGCTGAAGCCTATCCCAGCATCTTTGGCCACAAATACATCCAATTAATGGTATTTAAGCAATATAAGCACTAGGTAACAATGTTAAACAAATAAAAATCTCCTCTGCTCACTAAGTCTGCATTAAGTATGCATTTAAGAATACAGAGAAAATAGTAATATTGTAAAATATCATTACAAATTAAAAGCACTGTTGTCTATTTTAATATACTGTAAATTGTAATTTATTCCTGTGATAATTTTTTTTTATTTCTTAAGGATCATGTGACACTGAAGACTGGAGTAATGATGATGAAAATTCAGCTTTGATCACAGTAATCAATTACATTGTAAAATATATTCACATAGAAAAGAGGTATTTTACATTGTAATAATATTTTACAATATTTCTGAGGTATTTTACAACATTTTTGCTGTAAGGTAATTTCTTACAACAGTTGCAAGGTCATTTCTGTTTTTAGCATAAGGTTTTTAGGTAATTTCTGTTATCAGCATATCTAGAATAATCTAGAAACATAACCATTTATCACAGAGCTAACAATATTTAGTATAAAGGCAGGTTTATTTAAAGGAAGCAAGCTAGAGCAGAAGTGAAATGCATAAAATAAAATAGTTAGATTCATTACATGTAAAGTAAAACATTTCAAACGTTTTTTTTGTTTTTATTTTGATGATTAGAGCTAACAGCTCATGAAAGTCAAAAATCCAGTATCTCAAAATATTAGAATATTTACATTTGAGTTTCAATAAATTACCATCCCTAGTACAGTATAAATTCCGGGTATCTCTTGTTCTTTGAAACCACAATAACGGGGAAGACTGCTGACTTTGGCAATGGTCCAGAAGACAATCATTGACACCTTCCACAAAGAGGGTAATTCACCGAGGGTCATTACTGAAAGCGGTGGCTGTTCACAGAGTGCTGTATCAAAGCTAATTAAATGCAAAGTTGACCGGAATGAAGTAATTGGGTAGGAAAAGGTGCACAAGCAACAGGGATGACGGCAAGCGTGAGAATACTGTCAAGCAAAGCCGATTCTGACACTTGGGAGAGCTTCACAAGGTGTGAACTGAAGCTGGAGTCAGTGCATCAAGAGTCACCACGCTCAGACATCTTCAGGAAAAGGGCTACCAAGCCACTTCTGAAACAGAAATAATGTCAGAATCATCATACCTTAGCTAAGGAAAAAAATAACTGGACTGTCGCTCAGTGGTCCAAAGTCCTCTTTTCAGATAAAAGTAAATTTTCCATTTCGTTTGGAAATCAAGGTCCCAGAGTCTGGCGGAAGACTGGAGAGGCACAGAATCCAAGCTGCTTGAAGTCCAGTGTGAAGTTTCTGAAGTCAGTGATGATTTGGGGTGCCGTGACGTCTGCTGGTGTTGGTCCACTGTGTTTATCAAGTCCAAAGTCAATGCAGCCATTTACGAGGAGATTTTGCAGCACTTTATGCTGACAAGCTTTATGGAGATGCTGATTTTCTTTTCCAGCAGGACTTTAGCACCTGCCCACAGTGCCAAAACTACTTCCAAGTGGTTTGCTGACCATGATATTACTGTGCTTGATTGACCAGCCAACATGACTGACCTGAACCCCATATGGAATATATGGGACATTTTCATGAGAAAGATGAGAAGCAGTCGATCTAACAATGCAGACGAGCTGAAGGCTCAATAGTGCCTCAGCAGTGCCACAGGCTGAACGCTTCCATGCCACACCTCACTGATGCTGTTATTTTTGTGCTAAAAGAGCCCCGACCAAGTATTTTAAAGAACTAGAACTTTTCTGTTTTGCAAATCCTTTTTTTGATTGATCTTAGGAAATATTCGGATATTTTGAGATACTGCATTTTTGAATTTCATGAACTGTAAGCTCTAATCATCAAAATGTAAAAAAAGAGAAAGTTTGAAGTGTTTTACTTTACATGTAATGAATCTAGAATATATGACACTTTCACTTTTTGAAATAAGTTCCAATAAAAAAAAAAACTTTTTTACGATATTCTATTTTTTCATATTTTTTACTATTCTAATGTTTTTAGGTTTGATTGTCAAAACCTTCCTAAAATAACTACATTGTCAGTGACGCCACCGATTAACAGTACAGCGCATATGGTCTGGCTGCAGACAGCACTTGCACTCTCAGCACTTGCACTCTCAGCACTTGCACGCTCAGACACTTCCGCTTCTGCTAGTGATGTCACGAATCGTGTTGCCAAAGGAGACAAGACGCTGTGCTGGTTAAACGATTAAAACTAATTTAATATCATAACATGCAAGTCATCTGTAGGAGGAAAATACAAGACCCAGCACGTTTAACCAGCACAGCGTCTTGTCTCCGTTGGCAACGCACACGATTCGTGTTGAATGCAAGTGACGTCACAGGTAGCAGAAAGTGCAAGCAGCGATTGCAAGTGACATTGTACTTTAGTTTATTTGTTCTTGTCTTCACCACCTGCTACTGTTGTAAAATGTTGAGAGATTCAAACTAAAAATAATCAATAAATAGAACAAAATAAAGTATGTAAAAGACTGCAAGTGACATCACTAGCGGAAGCGGAAGTGTCTGAGCGTGCAAGTGCTGAGAATGCAAGTGCTGTCTGCAGCCAGACCCTATTACATATTTTAGGCTAAAGAAGTTAGACAACTTTCAATAAACCATTGACAAACTGACAGCAAACCCTTTACAAAGCTATCAAAACCTCTCATCTACACATAAAGATGTGATTAAAAACCCAAACTCTCATAAACAAGAGCTCAAGCTATAGAGTTAGCTTACCTCGCCTGAAAACAGTTGAGATAACGTTACTTACGGACTTTTTCGAAGTTCCCAGGGAACACATGTCATATACTAATGAAAATGTATAACCTGAATGCAATTGTAAGTCGCTTTGGATAAAAGCGTCTGCTAAATGCATAAATGTAAATGTAAGTAAATATTCAACAAAAACGTTCCAGTTACATGCAAAAAAGTGTCTGGAACAGTTGTATGTGATATCTGTGTGATTTTAGGGACTGACCCAACCTAAAAGCAGTGAAAACAGCAGCGAGAGACAGAGATTTACGGTTTGTCAGTTTGTGTTGTCGGCCCGTTTCCATGGCAACTCCCTCCGCTGCAGCGTTTGAATGACTCCAATATTCAGCGCGCACGCCCATTAAAAACACGCCAAAGTCACGCAGCATTTGCATAAATAAACCTCTAGAATTAGAACACTACATAAACAACGTAAAATCACATTAAAACTTTATTAAATCGCAAATTTGAAACTCATTTTTTAGTTCTACGACCAATTCATATAGGTGCAAAATGGATAGTGGGACAAAGTGGCACTTTCATATTTTAAGATTTCGTATCACTCAGCCTTTGTATTTCCTTTTAAAACATGATTGCAGTATTTTTAAATACTATACTTAAATAACTAGCTAATATTTTTTGAGTCATGCAAAACAGCATTCAAATATTAGATTTAAAAGGATCTACTGGTCTACTTTTTTAATTAATAAACACCACAACACTATTTATATAAATCTAAATTAGCCTAATAATTTTTATTACAATATAATTTAATGTAACTAATAGAAAATGAGTCTGGAATAAGTTCTGGACCAGACAGGACAAATTAGCGCACTTGATCTCACTTTCCAGAAACAAAAATATTTACAACATGATAAGTGAGAAGAACAATTAAATAGTTTCTGGAACCTTTCTGTGCTACAAAGAATCAGAATATCAAAACATTTTGATATTATATTTACGCATTTAGCAGACGCTTTTATCCAAAGCGACTTACAGTGCATTCAGGCTATACATTTTTTGTCAGTATATGTGTTCTCTGGGAATCGCACCCACAACCTTTGCGCTGCAAACGCAATGCTCTAACCACTGAGCCACAGGAACAGGAATATTACTGGTTGATTCTTTATGGAACCATACACCCTGCCAAAGAACCATTTAAGAACCTTTTTTTTAAAGAGTGTACACAGAAGGGCCCAAGTTTAAAAGAGCATCTTTTTATGTGTGTTCACAGACCCCCCCAGAGGTTTCCATGTATTCAAAAGATGATGTGGTGCTGGGTGCTGAGAACACTCTCATCTGTCATGTGACTGGACTCTTCCCTCCACCTGTCAATGTCTCCTGGACTAAAAACAATCAGATTGTGACCGAGGGCATGAGTCTAAGCCAGTATCGCAGAAATAATGACGGCACCTTCAACATCTTCTCCTCTCTGAAGTTCACGCCTGCAGAGGAAGACATTTACAGCTGCACTGTCTTCCACAAAGCTCTAGCCAGCCGTTTTGAAACAAAAATATGGGGTGAGGCACTGCTTCTTGTATATTCAGTGGATGTAAGGTTTTCATAAATCCTAACTTTTCCCAAATTCTTTGCTTTAGACCACCTGATTTATTACTACAGACACCACAGAAAATGTTTTGGGTAAACATAACACTTGGCAGACATGACTCATTTAACGCTATTTAGACTTTAATCAGAAAAACTGTCTGAAAGTCTTAATTTGCCTTATCTAGGAAAAATATGAAAGAATGTTGAATACAAAACTTTGAATTAGATACCCTGAGGTTATTTAATAAAACAAAATATTATAATCGTTATGTTGTTGTTGTTGAGCAATACTTTTGTCACTTTACTGTTAAAATTAAATGCAGTAGCAGTAGTTTGCAGTAGCGTGTTTAGGCACCACGCAACCCATGCAATTGCTTGGGGCCCCGTGGTCCAGGGGGCCCCCATAGAACGCGATTTGTACCGATGGGAATTGAGAACCGGCATTTTTTTGGACCGGTGCATAATTGGGTTAATACCGGACTACTAATAAGCTTGAGGACAAACAATACTGTTATCGATACGTGCGTTGTTTTATCTCCGTACTTCTGTGTTATGGCGACTTAGAAGCTGTTCTCATAAACCGATCTCAAGCTGACTTCCATCAGAGGTTTGGCATGACATGCAGCGGCACAGTCTCAAACTCTGTCCGGCGCATGTAAAATAATAATAATGCTGAAGATGAGGTACAATTCATATTTCTTTATTAAATAACTTATAAAATAATTTGAAAACTTTCTGTGAGGTGTAATTTTACAAACAGCATGAGTTCTCCGCGAGCTCCCTGTATTTCCTTCTCAAAATGCGCAAATGGCTTCATATCACCACATCGTGTCTGCACTGTAAACGAGCTGCACATTGCACGGTTGACAACAGAAATGTCACAATTTACATGCAACATCACTAAAGTTTATAATTTGCATTTCTTTTTTAAGTTTGCCAATATTTAAACTATTCAGCACTCGTGCGCTCTCCAGTTTGCACTCTCAACAGTTGTCCCATTGTAAAAACAAAAATACACAGCATGATCAAACATTTAATTACATATTTTTTTGGGTAAAAAGTCAAAATATTCCCCCTCCACCATTCAAATAAAAAAAGAAATCCTCCCTCCCACAAGAGTCACCTAAGAGAGCAATTCACCCCATTTTCAAAAATGACACTCAGGACCTGATTGAATGTCTGTAAAAACTGGAGAATCACTGTAAATACGTCTACATGTTAAAAAGAAGCCTGTTTTATCATGTAGATAAAAACAGAGATAAAAAATTCCCTCTAAAACATAGAGGGAAACTCTCTGTTAGGAGAAATCATGCCCGCTCCTTGAGAAAGTCAATATTTTTATTTTCTTTGATAAAAATATCTAGAGATGCCAGAATTCTCTATTACATTCTGTTGTGCTCATGTGCACACGATGTTCAAATATGTTATGCTGTTGTATGCTGAGGAAATCTCTCTCTCTCTCTCTCATTCATCATTTATTTTTACACCAAATTATAGAGAGTAGTATGGATAACTGTATTGATAAGTGTCGTATCAGTATCGATAAAATGTAAATGATACCCATCCCTACCCCAGAATCGATCGCAAAATCCACCAAGGGGGGCCCCTCCGGGAACACTTGCTGAGGGCTCCCAAAACACTAAACATGCTCCTGTGCGTTTGCATTCTATGACATATGCATCTTCATGTGTTTGTATGTTTCCTATAGAAGTGGAGGTTGCTGTGCCCAGTGTTGCTCCAGCTGTGTTTTGTGGAGTGGGTCTGACTCTGGGGCTGCTGGGAGTCGCAGCTGGAACGTTCTTCCTCGTTAAAGGAAACAACTGCAACTGACCGCTCTGGTTTAAAAGTCAACATATTCTTGTTTTGTAATTCAGATTATTTGTACTTATAATTAACATTATCCTCCAATGAGAATTCTGTAAATTGACCTTTTGGTAATAAAAAAAAAATGTGTACCATTGTTCATGACAAACAATGTTCAAATTTGTCTGGTGTCCTAGTCGAATCATTGCTCTGACACAGCATTCATTTTTTTTCATTTGTTCAAATATTCATAAGTGATCCAAATTCAATATTATTTTTCTGCTCATTCATCTATTTATCTACCACATTTCTTTATTTAAAACATAATCACACATACTAAACATGTCTTAAATTCACTGAAAGTTATTTTGAAAAGTTATTTGTAATTGCTAAAAGATTATATATATATTTTTGTATTATATTTTTTCAGACATTTTTGCCTGTATTGGGATTGTTTTTTTTACTAGTGAGGACTCATAAAATATCCTCACAAATCAGTTGCTCTTATATTTAACTATATTAGTAAGGACACTTGTCCCTCATGTATAGACACACCTGACACTCCTGTAGACACAAACACACATATGCACACACACTTTACCTTTTTCTGATATTTTATACTGTAAGACTGGTGCCAGGATATCTGCCCCCCCCCCCCCCTCGAGAGGACAAAAGGCCCAGCCTGTGAATCCACAAAACTGTCTCTTGCATATGTAACAGTAACATCCAGGATACCTGGGCCCCCCCTCGAGAGGACAAAAGGCCCAGCCTGTGAATCCACAAAACTGTCTCTTGCATATGTAACAGTAACATCAAGGGGTGCAGCACACTGGGGGGTCCACACCCTGTACTGACGGTCTCATCATTTCCCCCTCCCCTCATCACCTAAAATTCACTGAAAAATCCATGCAATGTGATGTGTACAAAAAAGTAACCATACATGTTTGATATCTTTTGAAATGTCTCAGTGCGCCTGGTAAAATGGTCTCATTCTCCCAATCATAATGAAAAGCTAAAAGAAGTTCTAAAATCTGAGAAGTATAGTGTACAGCTTGGGGACGTGCCCTCCCCCTGATCCCCTACTCAAAACATCTCCTGTATGTAAATACGTATTCTCTGCCACAGGAAACCAAGAAGCCATTTGGTTGCAAATTCTGAAGACTAATTATAATGACAAGATACCACCATTTGGTGGGTCTATTGAATTATCTGGGTATATAAGGGAAAGGGACACAAAGTTCTGGGCGTCTGTAGGTTTGACTGCCCACACAACCACTTGTGTCAATAAATTGTAACGTTTGATTCTATTCTAACTGCCTCTAAAGATTGCTTTTTCCCTATTAGAGTAGCGGATCCGTATATTTCCGCAAGCCTGCGTCAGTTTTAGCGACGGCTAATATCCGGCATCTTTTAAGTGTACTTGGATGTGGGGACGGGTTAATTCCATTCAGGGACGGCGAACATTTTTCGTGCTTTTTGTTGTTGTTGTACATCTGCTTTAATAGCAGATGTGTTATTTATTGGTGTCTTTGACGGTTCTGTATTACTATATTTTTCTACCTTTCAAATCATTGCAAGATTCATAGAAAAAGAGATATGGGACATTATTTAATTTAGAGGGGTATTAAGACCCCATTTCTAATAAGTAGAAGAAATGAATGATCAGTTCTTATATGGGACGTCCCATACTATATGTGTAGTACTCCTGAAAAGAAGTTTATGAAAATGAATACAGGAAAATGAAAAAGAGAGCGCTGTAATGATGACTTCCTTGATGGCGTATTTAATCTGAATGAATTATAAGAGCATATGCATATAACAAAAGCTCAGCACATTACAGCATCAACACATTACAGTATCAAACTTTCCCAGTAATGACTGAATGTAAACATGAGTGACTTTAAACTATTTCCATCCGAATAGAAGAAATAGGCTATTTAACAAACTCTCTCTATACGGTTCATAGGCTCTAGTCTCAACTGACAAAGTGACACTCAAAACACATACTTTTAGAAACAGGATAAGATATTCAAAATGTACACAATCACCCAAAACGATATATAACATCTTCATTAATATTCACCCTTACCAATGCAATGAAATAATTAAATTGAGTATACAAAAATACAGCTAGGATATTAAGCACATGTTCATTTCTAAATGCTGTTCAATCCTATATCTGATGTACTTCATTCAATAAAGACATATACAAGATGAATTCAGATAACCGTAATGCATAGCTCAGAAATACGAAACAACATCATTAACTTTTATACACACAAATAACAGACATTCTGACCATTTATCACATATAGCGGCTATCGCGCTAATCGCGAGGCACCAGTGCTAACCATGTGCTCAGGCCTGATAAACTAATCGTGACACACTATAATAGTAAAACAAACTGTTTTCAACACATAAATCATCAATATCATATTACACAGTATTTATATTTAAACGAAAGATATCTTGTTTTATGATTACCTGAAAAGAAGTTTATGAAAATGAATACAGGAAAATGAAAAAGAGAGCGCTGTAATGATGACTTCCTTGATGGCGTATTTAATCTGAATGAAGCACATCACAGGCCCGCTACCTACTGAAGCGTGCAATGACGTCATGACGCAGGTATGCCAAACGAAAATAATTAATAAATCAATTAATGCACATAACACCTTTTAAGAACAAATAGGAAATTAAACACTATTTAGTAATATTAGAAAATTAACAACTTTATAAAATGGATCACATAAACATAACTAATATTCAATATATCACACTCTCCCCTACAGGAAAAGATGTCGTCCCGACATCTACCAATGGTCTAATACATTTCTAAAATGTTCTGCTAAACAAGTTTTTTTTTCTACACACACTCTGCCACAGTGACATCACATTCTTTTTTTTACATTTGTATACTCAGTCACCTTTTTCTCTATAATGACACTTCAAGTTCACATTTACCAACAGTCCTTGTCAACTGATTATAGTCTTTTTTGATTTGAATGCAAGAAATTCTGCCCCTTCAACATATTCAGTTCAGGGGTTCCATCCAGTGTCCAAGAGGGAAAAAAAACCCACAAAGTCCATTTCAGCGCATAAAAACACTTTAGTCCCAGGCCGATGCCATATACAAAAAAAGAACTGCAAAAGGCATAACGCAAAGTCTCTGCAAAAATGTTTCAAAAACGTTTTTTTTTTTTAAAGTGTTCACTCAATTTTTTTTTATATGCTTTACACAACAGTCTATGTCCCGTTGGCCTGGAAACAATACAGTATGTGTAAGTGTTTAATTGTTTTGCTCTTTCACAGTCCGTCAGGATAATTAATGTATGTGTGTGTTATTGCAATTTCCGTTTTAGTTCAAGCTTAATAAACAAAAGATGGTCTCGGGTAAGGAAACACCATTGGCACATAAGGCATAAATGTAGGTGTCCACATGTTAGGAGGGTGTGGCTCATACCCAGGGCCAGTTACTTGCACTTTGTAACAGGTGGGAGTCCCTAGACTATCATACGTAAACTGCTTTGGTGGTCGTCGTTGCCTCCCTGAGTACTGGTATTCTTTTTGCACCTCAACTGGTCCGTCACTTGACTCCATTTCCTCTGGTTCTTTCACAGGTAAGTTTTCACGTGCACTCAGCTTATTTTCCATTTGATTTTCAAGCAGTTCAGATCTTTGCTTCTTCACAGGTACATGAGAACGTGTGGGAATATCTTGTTCTGCCTCAGTTGAAGGTAACTGTTCTACTTCAAGCTGTAGTAATGCAGAATTATCTGATATATTGTGATGAGCAGGCAACTCAGGGGAAGAAGGTTGTATTGTTGCTTCCTCTTGTCTCTGATCATTACTACTTCGCTGTTTTCCAAACTGGCAAGGCTCAACTGGTACATAATACTCAGAGTCACTTTCACTTTCCAACTCACTTTCTTCCATTCTATTTGCAGGTACACTGGAGTTCTCCTGTGTCTGTCTCCGTTTTGATTTGGACCTCGGCGCAGGATCGACTTCGAGAGGTAAGTGATCACATGGCATCAACAGGTTTCAATGCAATACTCGTGACCTCCCTTTTCCTTGTTCGGGCTTTATCTCATAAATCGGCACATCTTCTGCAATTCTGCGTACAACAACATGAACTTGTTCTTCCCAATAGTTTCGAAGTTTACCTGGTCCTCCCCTCGGGGTCATGTTTCTTACCAGGACTCGACTCCCTGAGTCAAGGTCGGTGTATCTCACTTTCTGATCATAATTCCTTTTATTACGCTCACTTGCCTTTTTCACATGCTCTCTAGCGATCTCCTGCGCTTCTCGCATCCCTCGTTTCCATGCCTCCAGGTACTCGCTCTTGTTCATAGGCGTGCTGTCTGTGCCAAGCCCGAAGAGCACATCAATGGGAAGCCTTGGGGAACGGCCAAACAAGAGGTGAAACGGGGAGAAACCAGTCACTTCACTTTTTGTACAATTGTAGGCATAGATTAACTTGTTCAATGAGTCTTTCCAATTTGATTTCTGCTTGTCAGAGAGCGTTTTCAACATTTGTAACAATGTTCGATTAAATCTCTCTACCTGCCCATTCCCTTGGGGGTGGTAGGGAGTAGTTCTCGATCCAGTGATCCCACTGTACTTCTGCAGTTGTCCAAACAGCTGATTTTCGAACTCTCCCCCCTGATCATGGTGTATTCTCAACGGGAATCCAAACTTGAGGGCAAAGTCATTAAAGAGTTTGTCGGCAACAGTTTTGCCGGATTTTGACGTTGTCGCATATGCCTGTGCGAACCTCGTGAAATGATCGACTATTACAAGGATATATTCGTATCCTCCTCTACATCTTTCCAGGTGAAGGAAGTCCACAGAGACAAGCTCGAATGGGTAAGTCGTTGTGATTGGCTTTAGGGGTGCTCTCGTCTCTCTGCACGGTTTCTTCTGCTTCACACAGGAGCAGGTCCGTAACAAATAATTCTCAATTTCTTGCTGCATGTGGGGCCAAAAGAAACAGTCTCTTACTAAACTTGTGGTCCGATCAACACCTTGGTGCCCCATTTTGTCATGCAATTCTTCAAGTGCAATTTTTCTGAATTCTACTGGCAATACAAGCTGAGTTCTCTGTGCGGTTTTCCTTCGCAGAATACCATCCTCATCCAGTATTAACTTATTCCACCCTCTCATCATCCCTCTGGCTGCTGAACCCACAGATTTCAACTGTTTAGCAGAAGGTTTTACTCCAGACTGTAAGTGATGAATAATGAACTGTATGTCATTGTCTTCCCTTTGAGCTCTCATGATTTCTTCCTTTGGCAGGGGGCTTGCTGATGTTGTACTGATCTCTGCACATGTTGGTAAATTTGGACAAGCTACAGCGAAGGACCACGGTATACCTGTGTAGTAAAAATACCAGTTTAATATAGAGCTATTGTTTCAGCTCCGGGAATTAGTTATTAAATATTTAATATGCTCGATTAAGCCCTATTAATATTTCTTTACAGTTTACACCTTATTAAGTGCTTGTCCAGCAATCACTAAAAAGTACATTCTGTTAATCTAATTAAAATCTCGCTTACATTCCCCGTGGCCCCAGGTAATGATAAACAAGATTAATAATTTCTCTTTTGAGCTAGGCTGCGTTATCTTTAGGGCAAATAAGGATAAAAATACTTAAAATCACATTCCAGAGACACTTGTTTATAAAATGGAAAAGGTTTATTCGTAATATTGCTATTGTAACATAAATGGATTAACTAATGAAGCATAGACATACACACACATAGAGAGTTTTGGTTAAGGTTTAAAGAATGACATTCTTTCCTATTTCATAACTTAGCCAACCAGCAAAAAGATCACGAACGAATACGTATGTTTCGTTACTGCATTCAGATCAAAATTTTAACCAGTTCAGTCAGGATTAGGAATTCAGTTTGTACTTGCTTGAATGGGTTTAAAGCAGGCTCGTGATTGGTTCGTTTTCCCGCGTGAGTTCAGTTCTTTGTTTCGGGCGTCACGTGTTCAGCTCGGGCTCCTTCGGTTGTTCTCGTGTGGAGACTTGAGATGACTGCGTGACGTCATCGGGAAAGCTCTCCTCCGCGATCGTTGACTTCGTGGCTCCGTTACGGCTTTGGCACGGTCTTAGACCCCCTCCGATGGTTGGTTTCGTTGAGAGAGAGTCCGGCGGGCCGGCTTCCAGGTCAGCCTTGCGCGCGTTTGAGCGCGCAGGAGTTCAGGAGCGCCAGAGAGTTGCAAGAGGAAGAGAGGGCGAGCACGCGAACGCGCCTCGTCTTTTCAACTGTCCGGTTTGGACATCCCCAAAGGCGGCTGGTCCAATCAGAGCGTCGGTACGGGGCGGAGCCCCGCCTGCACGGCTGGTCTTTTGCAAGGCATTTTCAATGGAGAAAAGAATAACTTTTGATCCCTGTATTAAAACTTTTATCAAGTTTACACATTTATAATATCACCCCATTCGTTATCGTACTGATTTATGAAATTTTGCAACCATTCATAAAAGTCTAAACACTACCTAAACATTCCAGCTTAAAGTATGATTAGAAATCAGCCCACGTTTTCCTAACTTAATATTCATATTCCACAAGCATATGAGAGAAAGAGTACATATTAATATCCATGTATTTCTTGGGTAGATAGTTTGAAAGTCATGAAATGAACGAATGTCTTTGAGAAGCATTCTCGCTACGTTCCTTTGTTCCACAGCAGGAAGAAAACGCGCGCTTTTGCGCTGAGGCGGAGGAGGGGCTTTTAGAGGGCTGCTGATTCTTTAGCTGCCCCCCTTCTGGTGACTTGTAGAGTTGAATTCCTGCCGCTATATGTTACATATCCCCCTCGGGCTTGGTGATGTTCCCCTGATGGAACATTGTCAGGCCCTGGAACAAGAGGCAGGAAGAACAGGCACATACAAGACACAAACATCATTCCTATCACTGACTAAAACCTGGTGCAGGGTAATTTGGGAAGGAACAGGTTAGAAACTTGAGAAGACATAGGGATGCATTGTTTATCATTATTGACAATTGGGTCATTTTTGACTGTTTTAATTGTCAGGGGCTCGACGAGGCGGTATAGGCATGATCTCAGTCAGGTTGTTCAAATTCTCGGGTTCGGGGTCTCGGTCGGGATTACCACGTCGAAAAAGGCGAGGGACGCCTGACGTGCATTTGTTGAGAGACTCTTGGACGACGTTCACTCGCTTGTGTAGGAGGAAGGCCAGTGTCAAATTCATAACATATCCTACGCTAGTAGAGATACAAAGCGCCGTGTCAGCGGCAGACCAGGACCGAATAATTGGCGCGCCGGCGGGCGGAAGGCGAGCGATAGCTTCTAGCGCTGTCAGCCGGTGTCAATTCAATAAGAGATTTCGATTTCAACCTGATATTCATCGTCGGTGAGGTGATACAATGCTAACTCGTCAATATGGAGGATCACGCCCTTCGGGACAGTGATCCATAACATTTGGTTGGGCAAATTAATGCGCGTGGCGTCGTGTTAATCGCATGTGAGGGTGGCTGGTCGTGCTGGGGTACTGACCGGCCAACGGTTTCTGATGATTTCGGCTTGCGTTACCTCAACTTGAGAACGTGGTGTTGTTTCGGCGGGGCAGCTAGTGTCGGGTTTAATGGATTCTAAGCCGCAGATGCCCTTGGTATTATCGCGTATGCAGAGTTTACTCAGGTAGGGGGGGAGTGAATGTCCTAAGTGAGCGTGCCCATCTTTGAGTTTGGGGTCAGATACAACTGTTCGTTGTTCTCGTAATACGCAGCGACTTTAGGAGTTTGGATTTTTACATAGGTTTTCCCTTGCCGTAATCCCGCATTCACAACGTCTTTGAGCCGGTAAACATTATTAACGTCGATAATGGGCAAACTGAAAAGACAACTAAATCACCTGTTTCCGGGTTTGCGTATATGGGAATAGCGCTACCGGGAAAGGGGCGAGATGGGTTTGGATGAGACTAGCGGGGCCCGCAGTGGCCGAAGTTACAACGTTTGACCAAGGCTAAGAGGTATCGTGTAGCACGGAATCCTATTCATGGCTACGTTGTCAATCGAGGAACTTACATCGTGTATCATGTCGTTCATGATTTTGGCGGGTGGCCTCGATCGGTCGACAACGGTTCTCACAGCGAATTACAACGACTTTACTGACGGAAGTCGATCTCAATCTCAGGACCTGGATTCAAGGTTTGGTTAAGGGGTTCAAAGTGAAAGAGAGGAAAGGAAACACAAAGTGAGACACGAGATAAAGAAACCAAACGATAAAATAAATTTTAAAAATTAAAAATTAAAAAAAAAAATTAAAAAAGAAAAATTATAAAAATAAAAATTATATGATAAAAAAAAAATTGAGAGTAACTCCTCTCTACTAGATTGGTCCTAGCAGTGCTGCGGAGGAGAGAATATGGGTTGTGTCTAAGCATGGTTGCTATATGTTTTCCTAAAATGACAATAATTATGCTTGTGTGGTGCATATGGTTGTCGGTCTGTGTCAGTGGGTCGGATCCTCCCCCTTTTCCTGTCGGTGGTTTGGATTTGCCGGTTGGCACTGGCAACCCATCATGGTGCAT
Source organism: Oxygymnocypris stewartii (assembly GCA_003573665.1). Classification (NCBI taxonomy): domain Eukaryota; kingdom Metazoa; phylum Chordata; class Actinopteri; order Cypriniformes; family Cyprinidae; genus Oxygymnocypris; species Oxygymnocypris stewartii. Next base: position 1,864,479 of record QVTF01022339.1, on the reverse strand, counting down.
CGTGTGCGTGTGTCCGTGTACTCCCCCTCTGGCCGTGAGGTACTACGAGCTGTGGCGCAGTGAGTGGCTCAGGGACATACGTGTGGACACCGTCTTGCAGATGCAGCATGTAGTCGACAGAGTGGAGCTTGCGGAGCTCGGAGGATGTGTTATCATGGTTTTGACATGTGAGCTGTCATGGTTCGTAGTGACGAATCCGCATGTGAGGGTGAGGAGATCGTCAGCAGCGAACTGAGGTGGTATGGTAATGCAGGAGGGCAGGGGTGTGCTCGCCAGTGGCGTGCTGGCGGCGGGTTACTGCTGCCACTGTAGGGTTGGGTGGGAGGGCATGAAAGGTCCAGGACTCTTCATGTGATGCACCTGCTATGGTGAGGGCATCGTTTTGGTCATTTGAGGGGCTGGAGTTTGGGAGGAAACGTTTAGGATGTCAGACCTGATCTGGTGTTCTCCGGAGGAATGGCAGGTGACTGAGACAGCACTTTCAGGAACTTGGAGTTTCATCAGCAGGTGTTTGTTGGACGCCGCTGTGATTTGGAGTATTGGGTGTTGAGTTAGTGTTTAACTCTGTTGCTGGGTTTTCAGGTGGGGTTTCATGTCCATCTGAAGTTAGGGTGTTTACTGTTCTCTGAGAGCAAGGTGAAGCGGTGCTGTTTTCTGGGGCTGATTTGTTCAGCTTGTCACTGCCGTTCCGTCTGACAGCTAGTCAGGCTGCCTCTGGTTCGTCTTCCTTTTCCCACTGATTCTCATGAGACCACTTCTCCCAGTGTCGTCCAGGTGAGCGTTGACGTCCACGCGGTTCATCCCATCGGTCATACCTCTGTTCAGGTCGAGTGTCAGCGTGTGAGTCTCGTTCTCTGTTGGACGGGAGTGCATTCCATTCTCTGTGTGGTGGCTTAGCGCTGTCTTGGCGTTGGGTGCCCTCTAGAGCCAGTTCATGGTGTTGCGTGTTGAAATCAAGAACTGCTGGGGTTTTTGTGCTCTTTTCTGAGGCCATCTTTTGTTTGTAGTAGGCCTTTTGCACCAAGTCTCGCAACTGCTGAGTGTTCATCGTTCGTGGACATGCGAGAACGCCAAGATGGTGGCTTATGCCAGGATGAAGATTCCTGAGGAAGAGAGTTTTAAAGTTCAGTTCATCTTCCATGTCAGAATCATTGCGAGTTCCAAAATATGCTTGTCTGAGTCGACTATAGTAAGCTTGAGGAGTGTCGTGACGTCCTTGTCTCGTCTCCAGGGCAGCCACTAAGCCTTGATCGGACTCAGGGTCGGCGAACTCTTTAATAAGGGCTTTTCGCAGCCGTTGGTAATCAGTCTTTGTGTTAACAGGCTGCCGGTCCAGGAAGCTGCGTACTTCAGGGCTGGATGTCGTTCGGAGTAAATAGAGTTTATCTTTGTCCGTAACGTTAGGTCGCATTTCCAGATGGAAATCAATATCTTGCAGATACGCTTGGACCGTTTGGCTGTTTGGCACGCTGGGGTTGAATTTGCCAACGTTTCGGGCGAGCTTGTCAAGGTCTTTTAGGTCCAAGCCGTGCGATGATCTGCGGCTGGCTGCAGCAGATTCTTCTGGTTCTGTCGTGATATAAAGTTCTTCAGACGGCGCTGGTGACTGTTTTAACATCACCCCCTCTGTCTTATGTTCACGTGTCAGTCCAGGCACAGGTGACTTGGTCCTGCTTGGCAGGGGTGCGGTTGGTGCACGTCCTGTCCTTGACGGCTCCTGGCGTAGTTCGTAAGCGTGCTTGAGTTCCTCTTGGAAACTTTCAGACTCCTCTGTGACGTAGTCGAGCTGTTGTGTTAGGCGGCTGATCTCGTTTCTTGATTCAGCCAAATGAGCTTCGAGGGCCTTGATTCTGCTGTTTTTGTCCCTGAAGTCAGTCTTTGCCTTCTCTAGTAGCTTCTCTGCATACTGTAGCTTGTCTGCACGATCAGCGAAATCCTCTTTGAGTTGCTGCATTTCGTGGCCGGTAGCTTCTAGAGTTTCTTTTAGCCTGTTGATTTCCTCATCGGCGCCTTGCTCCACCTCATCGGTCCCTTCCCGTCGTACCTGAGCTTCACGTTCCAGCTGCTCTGTGCGTCGTTGTGCGCTTGTCAGCTCCTGCTGGCGTTGTGCGGCGTACTTGTCGCTCAGTTTGAGGGTGGCGATGAGTGTGTGACTTAAGCTTGAGGTGATCTTGGCTAATTCTTTGTGACTGTAGTTTTGACTTGGGTCTTGTCTCATGATGCTTGTGATGTTGTCATCTAGTTGGTCCTGTGTCTGATGTTGGAGTGCTTCAGCAGCTTTAGGGAGGATGCTGTTTGTTGTAGCACTTAGCCACATTTCCAGTCCTTCCCAGTGACCGACATGTTCTGGCTGGTGATCCATGTTCTGGCGGTGATGGGATCTTGGACCGAACTGACACAGACCTTGGATGGGAAACAAAGCAAAACAAAAACACAAACAAAACAACAGGGGTGTGAATGTGCACAGTGTAGTGTATGCTAGTGTTGAGTGTGATTCTGTTTCTGTGGTCCTCTGTGATGGGGTGCGTGTAATTTGCAGCTTCTGCGTAGAAATTGCGCCCACGTAGAGGCAGCACTGTTGGGAAACAGAAAGAAAAGCACACTAACAGAATGAGTACACAGGGACAATAACACTAGACCGATCTCTCTTTTAATAGCAGATTCTCTCTTCGCTTTGTTAAGTCTGATTTAGAAGGACGCTTCTAATCAGAGGATTGTAGGCGAGTTTTCTCTTTTGTAACAAGACTGGTATTGCTATTCCAATTTTCTCCTTGATGGAAGAAACAACAGCAATGACAGTACTTGTCCCTGAATGGCAGGATTTTACACCGCAACGCTGGTCAGCGTGTGTCACGCGTGTTAAAACTTTTGCCGATGTCTATCTTCTCATTGCGCCTGCTTTAACCTGGGGGAATAGGATTTCACAATAGAGGGTAAATGGTAAACAGTTTTGAATGTGGTTCTCAAGTTTCATACATATCTGTTCAATTGTAACATTTCGCTCTATTCGTGATCTTCCCTTGGTCAGCTTTAAGCAAACAAGTCAAATTAGAAGTTAGTAACAGGGAGGAAAGAAAAGAGAAATTAAGATTTATTCCCAAGCTTTAAAACTAATACGTTGGCACAAGGTGGTGCTGTTGAGTCGCTATGCTAAGGTTACGTTTTATGCTCCAGATTGGTGAGAAATGACTGACTGTATGATGTCACTGTCACTTCTCTAACACAGCACTAGGGGGAGCACTATCTACTCTCAGGCCTAAGTAAAGAGGACTAATTTTAATTTAATAAAATTATTTTAATTAAATTATTATTAATTTTTTACTTGAGTTAATCAGATCACCTAAGGGAATGAAGTATGGCCTACAGATAGAGCCGGACTTGTATTTAAGTTTGGAATTAGCATTAAAAATTAGAATTTGGTTTCTAATTAAACTTTATGATGTTATAATTAAAATTAATAGGATTCACTTAGGATTAGAATTTACAAATGCAATCTGCAATTGAGTTGACAAACCAATATTGTTGCAAAATGTAAACAGGAAGTGTAATCAATTATTAAATGTAATTAGAATTTTCGAATTCATAATTAATTATTAAATTAATTTACAGCTTCTAAATCACTAGTTTTGGATTCCCATAATAGTAATTAAAATAATTTCCAAACTTAAGCATTCCTCTCATTGTCATTACATCAAAATAAAGAATTTAATAATAATAATCGGTATCCTACTTGTAAGTGAAATTAAAAATTTCTGGCCCTCTTGATAATACTTAAGGTTTTATTGTAGTGGTCAAATTATAAGCGCGTTTATGGTTCATAAATGGATGCTGTTGTTGGAAGCAGGAATTGAAAATTTTATTAAATTAAATTAATTCAAAATTAATTTGTAATCAATTGTGACATTCAATTAACAATTAAAAATTCCTAACAATAGCGCTTATCCATTGATGTGTTTTAAAATCATAAAAGCCATTATAATTGAATGAGATCAAACTCACCATCTAATCAACAGTATATTAAACCAACCTGTGAAATTGTTAACACTGATGAACATTAACACAGCCAACTCAAAACATAGTTAGTCTTTTAAATGAGAGAGGGAGAGAGAGAGAGAAAGAGAAAACGTGAGTGGCTTTCTCACCCACACCCACTGCATTCAAGCTTTAAATGCTATGTGCTAATCGCTAGCCGTAATGCTACCAGCATGGCTTTTGCTACAATGCTACAGTTTCTTTGTTAGCTTAGCGCTAATGCTATTAGCTTACACGTGGCCAAGTCTTCACGTGGCTAAACTGGTCGCTCTGGCGACTCAGTGCCTGTAGGCAGAAGAAAAATGTGCTTCACGCTTCAGACTTGAATTTTCTATAGCACATATAATCTCACTCATTTAGGACGAGATACATTTATCTACGGGTTACTTATAAACCAACAAAGCCTCAGCGGGCTATTATGTGAATTTTTGTCTGTTCAGACAGCACACATAACACACAAGCAATTGCACAATCTCTCCCTTTCTCAAAAACGACTGGCCACTCCTTTGAGCGCCGTGCGTTTGAATTCACTCGTGAACTCAAAAATGGGCTGAGAATTACTTAAATAGCTACTTTAATATTCTACAGCCGGGAGAGTCACGTGGCTGGGTTTGCAGTGGAACACGCACTAACAAAAGCATTACCACGAAGGCCTTAAGAGAGGGGCAACAAGGGACACGCTCGTTCGCCTCTATGCGCTTTAGAGCGACTTTTATTAATTATTTACTGCAGTTTAATTTCTTCTCGAACTCGAGTTAACAGTTACACTCTCTTTCATTCAAACTCACTGTGTTTCGCAAACAAGCATGCAATATCACAAATAACCGTGTTTCTCTATATTTACTCAATTCTTCCGGATAAAAGTGAGAAATATTTATATTGTCTCTGGTTTGATTTATCAGATCTAAATCTTTAATGCCCGCTGCATTCTCCACCATTGTGTAGTAAAAATACCAGTTTAATATAGAGCTATTGTTTCAGCTCCGGGAATTAGTTATTAAATATTTAATATGCTCGATTAAGCCCTATTAATATTTCTTTACAGTTTACACCTTATTAAGTGCTTGTCCAGCAATCACTAAAAAGTACATTCTGTTAATCTAATTAAAATCTCGCTTACATTCCCCGTGGCCCCAGGTAATGATAAACAAGATTAATAATTTCTCTTTTGAGCTAGGCTGCGTTATCTTTAGGGCAAATAAGGATAAAAATACTTAAAATCACATTCCAGAGACACTTGTTTATAAAATGGAAAAGGTTTATTCGTAATATTGCTATTGTAACATAAATGGATTAACTAATGAAGCATAGACATACACACACATAGAGAGTTTTGGTTAAGGTTTAAAGAATGACATTCTTTCCTATTTCATAACTTAGCCAACCAGCAAAAAGATCACGAACGAATACGTATGTTTCGTTACTGCATTCAGATCAAAATTTTAACCAGTTCAGTCAGGATTAGGAATTCAGTTTGTACTTGCTTGAATGGGTTTAAAGCAGGCTCGTGATTGGTTCGTTTTCCCGCGTGAGTTCAGTTCTTTGTTTCGGGCGTCACGTGTTCAGCTCGGGCTCCTTCGGTTGTTCTCGTGTGGAGACTTGAGATGACTGCGTGACGTCATCGGGAAAGCTCTCCTCCGCGATCGTTGACTTCGTGGCTCCGTTACGGCTTTGGCACGGTCTTAGACCCCCTCCGATGGTTGGTTTCGTTGAGAGAGAGTCCGGCGGGCCGGCTTCCAGGTCAGCCTTGCGCGCGTTTGAGCGCGCAGGAGTTCAGGAGCGCCAGAGAGTTGCAAGAGGAAGAGAGGGCGAGCACGCGAACGCGCCTCGTCTTTTCAACTGTCCGGTTTGGACATCCCCAAAGGCGGCTGGTCCAATCAGAGCGTCGGTACGGGGCGGAGCCCCGCCTGCACGGCTGGTCTTTTGCAAGGCATTTTCAATGGAGAAAAGAATAACTTTTGATCCCTGTATTAAAACTTTTATCAAGTTTACACATTTATAATATCACCCCATTCGTTATCGTACTGATTTATGAAATTTTGCAACCATTCATAAAAGTCTAAACACTACCTAAACATTCCAGCTTAAAGTATGATTAGAAATCAGCCCACGTTTTCCTAACTTAATATTCATATTCCACAAGCATATGAGAGAAAGAGTACATATTAATATCCATGTATTTCTTGGGTAGATAGTTTGAAAGTCATGAAATGAACGAATGTCTTTGAGAAGCATTCTCGCTACGTTCCTTTGTTCCACAGCAGGAAGAAAACGCGCGCTTTTGCGCTGAGGCGGAGGAGGGGCTTTTAGAGGGCTGCTGATTCTTTAGCTGCCCCCCTTCTGGTGACTTGTAGAGTTGAATTCCTGCCGCTATATGTTACACCTGGCTCCCGCTGGACTTCTACCATCTGTATCATGGCCCCTATAGAATCTGATGAAAGCTCCACAGTGTACTCTGGTATATTTTTTTCTGAGAGTGTTGTCAATCTGGATAATGCATCGGCATCAACGTTTTCCTTTCCAGGCCGATACCGAATAGTAAAGTGGAAATCAGCGAGCTCCGCGACCCATCGGCATCCCGTTGCATTCAACTTGGCGGTTGTCAAAATGTAGGTAAGGGGATTATTGTCGCTGTACACTGTAAAAGTTGGTGCATAGTAAAGATAGTCCCTAAACTTCTCCGTGACAGCCCATTTGAGAGCCAGGAACTCCAATTTTCCACTGTGCAAATGGTAATTCTGTTCTGCTGTTGGTAAGTCAATGTCCTTGATCCATAAGCAATCACTCTCAATTTTCCCTCTAGATGTTGATACAGGACAGCTCCCAGTCCCAAATTTGACGCATCAGTGTGCAGTACAAAGGCCTTTGTAAAGTCTGGGAACCCAAGCACAGGTGGCTTGACAAGGCAATCAATCAATTTTTCGAGCGTTTCCTGATGTTGCTCCGTCCACTCTATCAACTGACTTGATGAAGCCATATAACCCTTGAGGTAAGTCCCTCTCCTCCCTTTAGTTGTTGTTTGTACCTTTTTATTGTCATTTTTAAGCAGGCCATACAAGGGGCAAGCAATTCTCGAGAAGTCCTTAATGTAAGGGCGGTAGTAACTTAACAAACCTAAGGTCTTCCTCAACTCCCCTACTGTGGTGGGTCTGTTGTCCTTCAGTGCTGTCACTGCCACAGTGTCTGCTGGATCCATCCTGCTCCCTTCTTTCGACACAATCCTTCCCAGGTAGCGGACCTCCTCCTTGAACAGCTCACATTTCTTGGGCTTCAATTTCACCCCGTGTGATTGTAACCGCTGCAGGACTTTTCTTGCTGCCTCAACATGCTCGTCAAAGGATTTTGTGAAGACCAGTACGTCATCCAGGTAAGGAACACAAATATTATCTCGTAGTCCTTCCAAACATCCTTCCATGAATTGCTGGAATGCAGCTGGAGCATTCATGAGCCCGAAGGGAATACGGATCCATTCATATAACCCCCATGGGGTACAAAAAGCTGTTAATGGCCGGCTTTCTGGTGTCACAAAACCCTGATGGTACGCCTTCCCTTGGTCTAACAGAGAGAACCATCGATTTCCTCCCAAGCCATCCAGTATATCCTGCACCCTTGGAATCGGTTGGCGGTCAGGCACTGTCTTCCGATTGAGGTCCCTGTAATCAATACACAATCTCAGGCTGCCAACTTTTTTTCTGACACACACAATTGGAAATGAGTAAGGGGAATGAGATTTTCTAATCCACCCCTGGGCGATCAAATCATGAAGATAATCTTTCATCTCTTGGTACAACGGTTTTGGAACAGATGTATACATCCGTACAACAGGTGTCTGATCTGTTAAACTGATGCTCAATTGTAGGTCTTTGACACATCCAATGTCCTCATCTGATTTTGAGAAGGAATGACATTCCTCTCGCAGCATTTGTCTCACTTTCTGCTGTTGTTCTACCAACAAATGACTCACATCCACAGGTGGGTCCCACACACCTTCAGTGTCAGCCTCACCCTCACTTACTGGCTTCACACTTTCATTAACACAAGCTGTTGTTACACAAAATGACTCTGTTGCTGGTAGCACTGACTTTATTGTTTGTACTGTCCCGAGCTCAGTCTTTCCCGTCAGGAGGATGTCGTGGTCGGTCACATTCTGGACATTGATTTGAATCACAGGTCGGCTGCCCTTTTTCAGAGTCAAGAGTGTTTCAAGGGGTTCCAGTCCATCAGGGTACTGTGGATTGATAGATGGTTCAAACAACATGACACTATCCTGCTTCGTACATGGTGTTTTTACTTGACACTTGACTTGCACGATTGCATGTTTTGGCACATTGACATGGTTTTTTTGTCACCTTAACACAATACTCGCTTGCACTCTCAGCGGTCACTAAGTTAATGAATGTTTGGATTTTACTTCTCCACAAACTTGGAAAGGCGCTTCTAACAGTCTTGTTCAAGAGCCCTTTGCTCCCACCACTCTGCCCACTTACTTCACTCCGTTTCATTACCTGCTCAATTACGTTGTAGCCAATGATCGGCTTGGACAACTGCTGTCCTTTTAGAACAAGTACAGGAATGACTAACGCTTCAATTTTATTTGCAGGAGGAGCCAAATTGAACGTGATTTCAACCCATCCTTCATAGGGCATGTTGGAACTATTAGCTGCAACAAGATTCAAGTTGTCTGCGGTCTCTGTCACTTCAGAAACATTGCGTACTTTTACTCCAGGTATGTACTGATCTTTCCATCGTCGATCTACAATGCACACTTGGGATCCTGTGTCCCACAATGCCTCTGTTTTGTGTCCGTCCAGATAACATGTTACTAGGCATTGTTTACCGACCAGAGAAGTCACAGGCGAATGTTTGTTGACTTGACACTCAGAAATTAAATTACACTCAATGGGGATGATCTCTGGCTGTAATTTAACACTTTCAATATGCTGCTCTGGATGTGGAGGGAACAATTTCACTTGCTGGGTTACTCCCTGTCCCGCGGTGGCAACCCGTCCCTGTTTAACTGAACTCTACTCTGTGACCGGGGCCCTCTCTCTTTGCAACCTGCCAGAAAATGCTCATTGCTGCCACAGCGGTAACAATGGGTGCACGATTCCGTCGATCTCGCTTGCTGACAATGAAAACACAGTCTTGGCCTTGAGGGGCGTGTCTGTCGGTAAGGCTGGAAATATTGTGGCTGTGGTGTTGTTAGGTATTGCTGTGACTCTGCGTGAAACAGTTGCGGATAGAACCCTTGAGCTGCATAATGAGATGACTGAGTTGGTTGGACATACTGCGCTGGCATTGGACTCACCAGTCGTTGATATGGTTGTGGTGTGAAATGAGGCGCTTGAAATGGATACTGGTGTTGTTCACTTCCATTTTGACTTGCCCTCCAGTCCTGGTTTTGTGGCACCCGATTCCCTTAGGAGATGGACTGATGGGCTGCTCTTAAAGGTGGGACATCACTGTTGACAACAGCGCATTGTTGCTGCAGAGATGAGGGTTTCTGCATTGATTCCCTTATCTGCATGACTTCTTCACTTAAACTTTTCAACTGTGACATCAAATCAAATTTCGTCTGCTTTTGCTTACTTTTTGACTGTGGAGTTGGCTCACTTAACTGAGTAACATTCACACTGGCACTTCGTTCGCTCTTTCTTTTACTCTGTCTCTCAACCTCGTGGGAGCATGCTACATTGAATTTTTCCAACAGCGTCTCGTCTGTGACTCTGGTGTCCACCAGGTATGGTTGGAGATCACCCTGGATACGGTCATTTTGTAGACCTGTTAACACAGTGTGAAGAAACATATTCTGTACAAGTGCTGGGTCATACTTCAAACCTGACTCATCTTCTTGTGATGCAAAGATAATTTTCTGCCTCAAGTCAAGCACACGTATGAGGAAACTTTGGGGTGTTTCTTTTGAACGTTGTGATTCTGCAGTTAGTTGTTTATATAACTCTGTTGCATTCTTTTCTTGGTAATGAGAACGAAGGATTCGTCTTAACATCGGTAGAGTCAAATCTGCCTTTCCTTCCAAGTAGCTACGTAATTGAAGTCCTGGTGTAATGGCCCGAGTAACTGCATCAACGATTTCTTGTTGTTGGTAACCCTTATTTAGTCCGCTTTCAATTTGACGCGCCAGACTCGAAAATGTTAATCTATCTTTTTGGCCAGGCTCTCCGATGAAACCCGAAATCTTAAACTCCCGGTGCCATACAGCTGGTATCATTTGTCCCTGTGGGGGCAACAAAGTGTTAACTGCTACACCGTCTGCTGATGCAGGTGCCGATCTGGTGCTCTGTGGAACAGGCAAACTTGTTTGCGCAGAGGGGAGCGAATCAGTTGCATGTTTAATTTCCCCTACGTGTCTCTGCTCTGAATTTTGCTCATTCACATCAGTTAACACCATTTCACTCAATTTCTCATTTATGTTTAGTAGTTCTGCCATGCCCCCATCCTCAAGTTCCTCCAGGTCTTTTCGTAGCAGATAACTACTTAGAAGACTGACTAGGGAAAGGCGTGTGACATTTGCTTCAATATGAATTTCAAGGAACTGGCCCAGTTCAATTAGTTTTTCTCTGGGCAATGTACACAGTCTCTCACCAATCTCTTCCTGAAGGCTGTGTAAAGCATCCATCTTTACTGCAGTGTTTCACAGATTGTGTGTGAGCTTTGACTTATCTGACTTGACTCAGCTGCTTCTGGTGGTTGCTGTACCCCACGTGCATGCTCCATTCAATCAGCTCTGCCTGGTCACTTCACTCAACTGTTCCACATCTGGGTAGTTAAGAGATGGATATCAATGGGCATTCCTGACGATAATGAGGGATGACCCGTCTGACATCTATCCCAGCGGTGCCTCCAAAATTGTAGTACTCCTGAAAAGAAGTTTATGAAAATGAATACAGGAAAATGAAAAAGAGAGCGCTGTAATGATGACTTCCTTGATGGCGTATTTAATCTGAATGAATTATAAGAGCATATGCATATAACAAAAGCTCAGCACATTACAGCATCAACACATTACAGTATCAAACTTTCCCAGTAATGACTGAATGTAAACATGAGTGACTTTAAACAATTTCCATCCGAATAGAAGAAATAGGCTATTTAACAAACTCTCTCTATACGGTTCATAGGCTCTAGTCTCAACTGACAAAGTGACACTCAAAACACATACTTTTAGAAACAGGATAAGATATTCAAAATGTACACAATCACCCAAAACGATATATAACATCTTCATTAATATTCACCCTTACCAATGCAATGAAATAATTAAATTGAGTATACAAAAATACAGCTAGGATATTAAGCACATGTTCATTTCTAAATGCTGTTCAATCCTATATCTGATGTACTTCATTCAATAAAGACATATACAAGATGAATTCAGATAACCGTAATGCATAGCTCAGAAATACGAAACAACATCATTAACTTTTATACACACAAATAACAGACATTCTGACCATTTATCACATATAGCGGCTATCGCGCTAATCGCGAGGCACCGGTGCTAACCATGTGCACAGGCCTGATAAACTAATCGTGACACACTATAATAGTAAAACGAACTGTTTTCAACACATAAATCATCAATATCATATTACACAGTATTTATATTTAAACGAAAGATATCTTGTTTTATGATTACCTGAAAAGAAGTTTATGAAAATGAATACAGGAAAATGAAAAAGAGAGCGCTGTAATGATGACTTCCTTGATGGCGTATTTAATCTGAATGAAGCACATCACAGGCCCGCTACCTACTGAAGCGTGCAATGACGTCATGACGCAGGTATGCCAAACGAAAATAATTAATAAATCAATTAATGCACATAACACCTTTTAAGAACAAATAGGAAATTAAACACTATTTAGTAATATTAGAAAATTAACAACTTTATAAAATGGATCACATAAACATAACTAATATTCAATATATCACATATGCACACCTCATATGAAACCATTTTACTGCTGCATTTTTGAGATACATGGTTACATTGAAGGAATTTTGTTTATTCAGTTTAGTTTTTTTTCTATTGACTGTCTGTTTCAATTAAATGCAAGTAACATTGTAATTACATTGACATGATATAAAAAAACAATAGTGCAAAAAGTATATTTCTTACTGCACTAACTGTTACTTCATTTTTGTTTGAATGCAAACCATTTGTTCATAGTGTAACAGTCTTTGTTGCAGAAAACTCAGTATGTGATTTGTTATTGATTTTTATGGCCATATTTACATAGTTAATATTTTTTTTATTGAAACATGTCAAAAATAAATATAACAGGATAGTAAGAACAGATCTGTCACTTAATTTATCCAGAGTCTACCACGGTGGGAGGGGGTTGGATGGGGATAGGTGGTGGGCTGGTCTTAAACATTACACTCCCGGGCTGAAAATAGATCCCACTCTGGCCCTGTCTGTGGGGTATCCTCAAATGGAAGGTGGAGGAGTGCAAGGTCTCTTACATTCAGCAGCTCTGTGATGTCGTTATGAAGGAGTAGAAGAGGACTCTAGTGGCAGCATGTGAAGCTTTGGTGAACTCCATCCCCAAGAAGGTTAAGGCAGTGCCGGAAAACAATGGTGGCCACACAAAATATTGACACTTTGGGCCCAATTTGGACATTTTCACTTTTGTGGCCAGCAGTTTAGACATTAATGGCTGTGTGTTGAGTTATTTTGAGGGGATAGCAAATGTACACTGTTATACAAGCTGTACACTCACTACTTTACATTGCAGCAAAGTGTAATTTCTTCAGTGTTGTCACATTAAATTATATTAATAAAATATTTACAAAAATGTGAGGGGTGTTCTCACTTCTGTGAGATACTGTATGGTACATTTAATCTAAAATCTTTTAAATCGCTGTATTACTATTTTTACTGCCTTTGGATTTTGTGTCAATTTGGTTAGGTAATGTGAATATATTTTATAACATAACAACTCTAAATTACAGTAATTTTACATCTTTCTTTCAGCATATCTAAAAATAATATTACATGTCTCACATTGTATAGTTGTTTGATAATAAATAACCAGATCTTTAAAATAACTAAACTGAATAGCAATCATTTTTATTTGTTTTGGTGATTTAATCAAACTTTCTCATTAAGTCAAAATTGTCTTAGGTTTTAAAGGGGTCCTATTATGCTCTTTTACAATCTTTCCAAAAATAGCCCTATGTGAAACCACATAGAGTTAGAACAAGCAAAAAAAGTTTTTAACCAATTAATTCTAAATAGCCTATTAAGGCTTCAAATTCTAAGGCTTTTAATTTGCCATTTTTATACTCTAACTAACTGGGACCTTTTTAAATAATGTGTTTTATTTCTCCATAGAAATTGAAAAATGACTGAGTTGGCCTTCCTAATATTGTTGTTAGAAATAAACAAAGAGTGACAAGGATATATTACCTTAGACACACCTTCAGCTTTAGATAGAATAACTCTTCCAAATACTGTGAGATCTCTGGTCATGCAGCCAGCCAGATTTTTTTCATATCAATGACACATTTCTCAATATTAACCTCCTCTATCCTACAAACATCCTTAGATATTGTTAAACCCAAATATTTCACCTCAGTCTGGACATTTATTGAGGCAATAGAGCTCTCTGGACAAGAGTGGATAGGCAACAGTACACATTTCTTAATATTGAGAGACAAACCTGAAGCATCAGAAAAAGCATTAATTAATTTGATTCCAATGTCAACCATACCTTTATCTTAATAAAAATGCTGTATCGTCTGCAAATTGGCTAATGGTAAATTCCTTTTCAAAAATCTTAATGCCTTGTAAATTTAAATATTTTACAATAGCCAAAGTGAGTGTCGTGGCAATTTTTTACTTACTCTCATCAGTCAAGAGACAAATTCAATCTTAGTCTTTTAAAAGGTTTATTCTTTGCAAAGAAGGTCAGCAGTCATACAGACACACGAGTTGTTGCAGAGTGCGACCAAAAGGGGAGGGTGCTCCTCCACCTTATATTCACACTCAAGGTTACAGGGTTACAATCTTGCAGGCTGTACTTTTTCTTACTTGGAGAGGAACCAAATAGCATTCTACTAAATCATGTTGTACAGCCTTACTCCCTTTTCATTTAGGGCCTATATGACCTCTAAGGTCAGCATAAAATGAATTTTCTTCGACAGTGAGCATCTGGGAAGTTAGAATAAATAGTTTTGGAGATATGGGACATCCTTGGCGAATTCCTCTAGACATCTTGAAGCTAGGAGTGATATCAGATCCCAAAGACACCGAACTAGTTATATCTGAATAAAACAAATTGATAATGTTACAAAATGTGTCTCCAAAACCCATACATTTTTAATGTTTCTACAATAAAACAGTGCTCTAGCGAATCGAACGCTTTATAAAAATCAAGGAATAATATAAGACTCTCCTTATCTATTAGATTACTGTAGTCCAACATATCAAGAATCAGTCTTGAATGAAAATGTATATTCCTTCCCTTTATAAAGGCAGATTGACATTCACTGATAACCTTTGTCAAGCCACTGTTCAGGTGATTGGCATATACAAGAGCTAGTCATTTGTAATCCGTACACAAAAGGGTTATCGGTCTCCAATTATTGATCGAAAGTGGATCTTTATCAGTCTTTGGGATCAATGTAATGAGACCATGCTTCATTGTGGGATAGAGATTTTGTCTTAAGATACATTCACCAAGGGCTTCAAATAAAAGCTGACAGATGTCTTTCCAAAAGAAGACATAAAAATCGACAGTTAAGCCGTCTAAGCCAGGTGATTTACCCTTGGCCATTTCAATGATAGCTTTATCCAACTCTTCAATTATTAAATCATCTCCATAATACTTTTAAAGTCGTCCTGAATTAAAAAAATCCATCCTTGAATTGACCGAAAAAAGGAGTCTCAGAGTATCTTGAACAATATACTGTAAGTTACTTTAGAAATCTCTAACTGCCTTGTTAATTAGATCTAATTCTCATGTAACAGCACCATTGATATTTAATTTAGATTATTTATTTTTTTTGCCTTTGTTTCTCAAGATTAAAAAAGTAAAAATAATGTATCACCCTCCTCGATCCAACGAGGCCTAGAGCGAACAAATGCACCCCGAGCTTTATCTAAGAATAAATTATCTAGTTGATTTTTGAGATTTTCTAATTGAGCTTTTTCCCCTCTAGACAAAACAGCTTTAGAGCATAGAATGTTAATACTAGTAACAATTTCCTTTTGTTTAAGCCGCATTTGCTTTGAAGAATATTTTCCCATTTTAATTGCTGCTTCGTTAACTTCGAATGTAAATCACTCCCATTTATTTAATGGTGAATAATCTAAAGATGTCACCTCAACAATGAGATTTTTAACTTCTTCACAGAAGTCATTGTTACTCAAAAGGTTACTATTGAATTTACAAATTGTGTTTTGAGGTCGCTTGATATTATTAATGGTAAAGATCAGAGTTACTGAGCAATGGTCTGTTAGGGGAGCTGTAGATATTTCACATTTAGTTCACATTTAGAGATATTATCAAACCAGTTAAATGGAATAAGCCAGTAATCCAACCTGGAGCACTGCCCATTGTTAGATGCATTGAACCATGTGTATTGTCTAACATCTGAATTCTTTAACCTCCAGCAGTCAATCAAATTTGTATTTGAAACCAGGTTATTGAAAATGTCATCAAAAGTGTGATGGTGCCCTCTAGAGGGAAGACGGTCAACTGAGTTGTCTGGGACCATATTAAAATCCCCCCCTATGATAACTTCATCCGTTGAATATGTTACCTTCCATTGGTTAATCTTAACACATAAGTCAGCATAAAATAGTTTGTTTAGGGCTCTGTTATTGTGACCATATACACATACCAAGATTAATTTAACCCCGTCAATCTCCACAGTCACCATTAACCAATGACCATTTGTATCACTTTTATGGTCAACAATTGATCCTTGAAACCTATAAAACAAAATCATAACCATGGCTG
Organism: Oxygymnocypris stewartii; assembly: GCA_003573665.1. NCBI lineage: Eukaryota > Metazoa > Chordata > Actinopteri > Cypriniformes > Cyprinidae > Oxygymnocypris > Oxygymnocypris stewartii. The sequence goes on along the minus strand of QVTF01022339.1, from coordinate 1,848,459 downwards.
AAGTAGGCATCCCCCCACTGAAGTTTGTGTCCTCACATTCAGAATGTGTTTCTTGCAACAACAAAAAAATTATCCTTCTGTTCCTTACAATAAATTATGGAAGCCCGTTTCCGCCACTGAATAAAAAATAAAACAATGTAATTGTGACTTTTTATCTCACAATTCTGACTTTTTTTCTCGCAATTCTGAGATATAAACTCGCAATTCTGACTTATAAACTCGCAATTCTGACTTTTAAACTCGCAATTCTGACTTTTAAACTCGCAATTCTGACTTATAAACTCACAATTCTGACTTTTTTTCTCGCAATTCTGAGATATAAACTCGCAATTCTGACTTATAAACTCACAATTCTGACTTTTTTTCTCGCAATTCTGAGATATAAACTCGCAATTCTGAGATATAAACTCGCAATTCTGACTTTTTTCTCGCAATTCTGACTTTTTTTCTCGCAATTCTGACTTATAAACTCGCAATTCTGAGATATAAACTCGCAATTCTGACTTTTTTTCTCGCAATTCTGACTTATAAACTCGCAATTCTGAGATATAAACTCGCAATTCTGAGATATAAACTCGCAATTCTGACTTATAAACTCGCAATTCTATGGAAGCCCGTTTCCGCCACTGAATAAAAAATAAAATAAGGTAATTGTGACTTTTTATCTCACAATTCTGACTTTTTTTCTCGCAATTCTGAGATATAAACTCGCAATTCTGACTTTTTTTCTCGCAATTCTGAGATATAAACTCGCAATTCTGACACATAAACTCGCAATTCTGAGATATAAACTCGCAATTCTGACTTATAAACTCGCAATTCTGACTTATAAACTCGCAATTCTGAGATATAAACTCGCAATTCTGAGATATAAACTCGCAATTCTGACTTATAAACTCGCAATTCTGACATTATAAACTCGCAATTCTGAGATATAAACTCGCAATTCTGACTTATAAACTCGCAATTCTGAGATATAAACTCGCAATTCTGAGATATAAACTCGCAATTCTGACTTATAAACTCGCAATTCTGACTTATAAACTCGCAATTCTGACTTATAAACTCGCAATTCTGACTTATAAACTCGCAATTCTGACTTATAAACTCGCAATTCTGACTTATAAACTCGCAATTCTGACTTATAAACTCGCAATTCTGACTTATAAACTCGCAATTCTGACTTATAAACTCGCAATTCTGACTTATAAACTCGCAATTCTGAGATATAAACTCGCAATTCTGACTTATAAACTCGCAATTCTGAGATATAAACTCGCAATTCTGACTTACAAACTCGCAATTCTGACTTATAAACTCGCAATTCTGACATACAAACTCGCAATTCTGACTTATAAACTCGCAATTCTGAGATATAAACTCGCAATTCGGACATATAAACTCGCAATTCTGAGATATAAACTCGCAATTCGGACATATAAACTCGCAAATGCATATTCTGATGTCGCTTTATGGTCTTTTTATGGTTAAATTATGTTTTAGGTAGACATATTTTGGGTCACCGTGAACACGAATCTATTGAAAATATCAGCAATAAAGGAAACGCCGTAATGACAGCGTTACATCCGTTTGACACTGCGGTCAAGCCAGCCGCGGTTTGAAAATACACGGTCGAGCCAGCCGCACTTTTTTGGGGGGGCTGCGCGTCTAATCGCACACTTACGATATGGGCGCTGGGAGCGTTCAAAATGGATGTAACGCTGTCATTACGGCGTTTCCTTTATTGCTGATATTTTCAATAGATTCGTGTTCACGGTGACCCAAAATATGTCTACCTAAAACATAATTTAACCATAAAAAGACCATAAAGCGACATCAGAATATGCATTTGCGAGTTTATATGTCCGAATTGCGAGTTTATATCTCAGAATTGCGAGTTTATATCTCAGAATTGCGAGTTTATAGCTCAGAATTGCGAGTTGTATAGTCAGAATTGCGAGTTTATATCTCAGAATTGCGAGTTTAGTATGCTCAGAATTGCGAGTTTGTATGTCAGAATTGCGAGTTTATATCTCAGAATTGCGAGTTTATATCTCAGAATTGCGAGTTTATAAGTCAGAATTGCGAGTTTATAAGTCAGAATTGCGAGTTTATAAGTCAGAATTGGGAGTTTATATGTCAGAATTGCGAGTTTATATCTCAGAATTGCGAGAAAAAAAGTCAGAATTGCGAGTTTAAAAGTCAGAATTGCGAGTTTAAAAGTCAGAATTGCGAGTTTATAAGTCAGAATTGCGAGTTTATATCTCAGAATTGCGAGAAAAAAAGTCAGAATTGTGAGATAAAAAGTCACAATTGCCTTGTTTTATTTTTTATTCAGTGGAGGAAACGGGCTTCCATAATAAATAAATGTTGCCTTACGTTGATTTTTTTTGTTGCCTTACGTTATTTTTCAGTTCCCTTACATTTAACGATAACAAGGATAGCACAAAATAAAGTCTATAAATGTACAGATATAACAGTAAAGTTAACAGAAAAGATGCGCAGGAATGAGGAACCTTACTAGCCACAAAACTTTGTGATAAATTGCAATAACCCTGTAAAAAATACAGGTACCAACGTACCTTAAGAACAAAAACAATAGTGCGAAAAAGAAAAGTCAGTCTGGGTCCACTCTCTTGTTGTCAATCAGCGCAAAGCCCTCCTTCAGGTATGCACGCTTCCCCCTTCTTTGGGCCTCCTGCACCAACGGCCACAGTTTAGCACAGGGAAGTCGGTCCTCCTTGGAAAAATCTTCCTTGAAGCTGAAGTGAAGATTTTCGCAGACTCTAGCATCCTTAGATTTTTTCCAGACTTCATCCCGAATCGTGCGCATTCCAAACTGAATGATTACAACTCTGGGAACATTGTTTGAGGTGGTGGCACTCTCTCTCTTTCCAAGCCAGTGCACGGTATCCACGGTGTCCCGCAGCCTCTCCACCGACACAGGGATAATCCGGGTCAGAATCCCGATGACCACCTCCCTGACATTCTCGTCGATAAAACACCTGCAAATTAAGGAAACAACTTCCTCAATTTGACAACGCACATGCTGCAAATGCTCACAACACAACCAAAAAAAAAATGTGCTGCTAATAAAATGTATTTAGTTGTGTTGTGAGCATTTGCAGTGTGTTTCTTTATTTGTTTGTGTTGTGAGCATTTGCACTCTGCTGTCAAAATGATGAAAATATTTTCTTGATTTGCTGGTGCTTTTTCTATTTGCATGTGTTTTCTGAAGTTGCAGCGCGTTGAGCTCTCTCGGCCACCGTATAATAGGACCCCTTTAAAGCAATGATTATGTGAAAGGAAACAGTAACACAAATATAAATAAATAAATACAAAAATTAAAATATTTGGAATGTTTTACAAGTATGATCTGTTTTTATAAGATTTTCTATGAAAACAATGAAACATATGTTGCCAGTTAACAAAATAAATCAATTGACACAGAATCAGGTTTTAGATTTTCTGATTTATTTGGGTATTTGAACTCAATATGTTGTTTAGATTTTCTTGGTTATGATCTTAGGCGACTTTTAATCAATGGTCCAACAAATAACAGGTGATAATTAAATATCACTCAACTTACATCAAAAATAATACTCAGATTCACCACACGGGGTCACTATAACTGTGCTCAAACCCCAAAACGAGGTTTCACAAGAATAATCAAAAGCAAATACAGAAAAACTCAAAGTGTCAATTCTTCCGAATGTACAATTATTTATAATGTTAGAGCACACTTTTTGGGTGAAACAATACCCTTTAGGATCACACAAACATGGCAGTGGCACCCTACACATAAACACAGAACGACTGTAAGCATTTTCATTATACGAATTAAACAATGCTACATGGAAATCAAATATAATGTAAAAATGCACGCCATCGTTATGCACTTAGACATGACGTTTAACACTTACCGAATTCTGTTTTACTGAGAATCCGTATCACTTGTCACGAGCAATGTCACACAATCTCCGTTCATCCAAATCCCTAACCATAAAATACACATTGTACATATACGGGATGAAACAAACCCATCGTATCACAGCAGATTAAATGAATATCATCATATGTACTCACATAAATAACGGATTTAACCTAGGATGATACATTAGTGTCTTCGTCTCTCATGCACTGCTTAAACGGTCTATCTCTGTATCGCACTCTTAGCACGTCATCATTAGCAGCCGCTCTCTTAAAGGGGAAGTACACTCTTTTCGTGGACAACACTCTAATACCACCTGGTTACACTCTCCCCTGCTGACCTGTCAACGTCCTCGGTGACAGTATAAGAATTTCTTAGCTCTTTGACCGCTTCTCTAAAGAACACGGTTCCCAAATTGGCTATCATCTGAGACACAGCACTGTGACTAAGGGCTGATTTAGGCTCATGATGTGGATTTGAATGTTGACCCACATTAGATCTGGTACTCTTCCGAGGTGGGGGAAAACTAGGAACCCCACCTTGCTCTTGAGACCCTTCCCCAAGTTCTATACTGGCCGGAACTGTAGGATCATCAGGAGACACCTCTGATATTCCCATCTGGTCTTCAGCATCAGTGCATCTCTGACTTCCATCTCCGTTTGGGCCAGTACATTCCAAAAGCACTATACCTTCTTCAAATTGCTCCTCGTCCACATCCCCTGTTGAAGCTTCACCCACTTCCAGAATAGGCTCAGCACCCCTCTTAGGAGCCACTGGATCAGGGATGTGCACACATGGTCTGAGATCCACCCAATTAACTCTCCTAATGGGACCTCCTTCCACCGGTTGCACGGTTTGAGTAGTCCCTTGAATCTCTATCACCCGATATTGGGTCGAATGCCAGGCGTCCTGTATTTTATTCCTTCCTGGGGGTCGATTTCTCCGGTATACGATCTGGCCAACCTCAATGGTGGGGCAATACACTTTATCATGGGAAAGCTCAAGACGATCTGCTGCTTTTTTCTCAGCATAGGCCTTGGCACGTTCATGAGCCTCCTTCAGCCGTCTCTGATGGACGACTAACCAGTCATGAGTCATCTCAGCTCCCAATTCCCGTCCCATCAATGCATCCACTGGCAACTGAGGGTCCACACCAAACATCAGATAGAAAGGAGAATACCCCGTTGATGAATGCGGGGTAACGTTGTATGCATAGACCAGTTCTGCCAGATGTTCAGGCCACCGTCTTTTGGTCTCAGGTGGGAGTGTTCGAAGCAGCTCATGAAGCGTGCGATTGAAACGCTCGCACTGGGCATTTCCCGTTGGATGATGGGGGGTGGTACGGCTTTTCCTAACCCCATATAGCTTACACAATTACCTCGCTTACGAAATTGCGCCCCTGGTCTGAATGTAGCCGTTCTGGGACCCCAAATTTCATGAACCACTCCCTCAAGAGAACTTTAGCTGTGGTGTCAGCCTTCTGGTCCCGTGTCGCGAAAGCTTGTGTGAACTTGGTGAACACGTCAGTGACAACCAAGACATTCTCCCTTCCATCTGTGGCTGGCTCCAGCAAAGTGAAATCTACTGCAACCACTTCTAGAGGCCGGCTAGTAAGGAATGACTTCATGGGTGGGTGCACTTTAGACTAAGGCATTTTTGTAAGAATGCAGCGCTGGCAATTCTTAATCCACTGCTCAACATCTCCATGCATTCCCACCCAGTAACATCTTGGCTTCAGCAGTTGCAGGGTCCTTTCAATCCCCTGGTGCCCCATACCAGCATGCACACTCTCAAGCACCTGGGTTCTTAAACAGGCAGGGACTAACAGTTGGAGGCACTCCCCATGACGCACATCCTCCACTACCCGATACAACAATCCCTCGCTTTCCCTTAATCAGGTCCACTGTTTCAGCAAGGATCGTACGGACTTAGACAGGATCTTCACCTCCAAGCCCGCAGGTTTACGTTTCTGATCCCAAAAGATCCTGAACTCCTTCAACACTGGATCTTGACTCTGAAAGGTGGTCAACTGCTCTTTAGAATAGCCAGGCCAAATAGGAGTACTCCCTTGCGCCTCCATGGTTACCAGCCCACCGACTTCGCACCTCTCTATTCCTGCTTGGACCAATTCGGCATCAAGAGCTGTCCCACGTCGTGCCAGGCTACAAATAGTCACACAGTTGTCATATTCAGCATCTTCTGGGTCAGCCATGGGCTCCCCTGCCAAGGGCTGCCTAGACAACGCATTTGCGACATGATTACACCGACCTGGTCGGTATTGGACATCAAAATCAAATGCCGCTAGCTGCGCCACCCACCTTTGTTCGAGGGCTCCTAGCTTGGCAGTGTTCAGGTGACACAATGGGTTATTATCCGTGATGACAGTAAATTTGGAACCCAGCAAGTAGCGCCGGAATTTTTCAGTCACTGCCCACTTGAGACTCAGCAGCTCTAATTTCATGCTGCTATAATTCTTGTCATTCCTTTCAGCATTTCGCAACCTTCTGCTTGCGTAAGAGATCACTCTTTTCTTTTCCTCTTGCTGCTGCAGAAGAACAGCTCCTAAGCCCTGATTGCTGGCGTCAGTCTCAAGAATGAACGGGGCAGTGAAATCAGCAAATCCAAGCACGGGTGCACTAGTCAGTTTCTCCTTCAAAACATCAAAGGATGCCTGGCACTCAGGACTCCACCCACCGATCATCTTTTGGTTAACTTTAGCTGGAGGTCCCTCATTCAAATATTGGTTGACTAAATCATGCAGTGGCCCTGCAATTTTTGAAAAGCCAGGGACAAATCTTCTATAGTACCCACTGAACCCGAGGAACGACCTTAGAGCTTTCAGAGTAGTAGGTACCGGCCACTGCTTCACAGCAGAGATCTTGTTAGGGTCAGTGGCTATACCCTCAGCGGATACCTGGTGTCCCAAAAATGTTACGGTAGACTGTAGGAAGTGACACTTCCCTATTTTGACTTTAAGTTCAGTCTCCTGTAGCCTCGTTAACGCAGTCCGCAATCTCTCCAAATGCTCGGGAAATGTTTTGGAGAACACTAAAATGTCATCCAAATATACAAGCATAATCTGGAAGATTAGATTACTAATGGTCGTTTGCATTAATCTTTGGAAAGTTGCGGGCCCGTTACACACCCCCATCGGCATTCTCAGATGCTCGTACAGCCCAAATGGTGTGGAAAAGGCTGTCTTGTGCCGATCCTTTTCTGCTACAGCCACCTGGTGATATCCACTGGCCAGGTCGATGCTGGAGAAGAACTGGGCGCCCCGTAGCACATCAAAACTCTCATCCACTCGTGGCAGTGGAAATGCGTCCCGCTTGGTTTTCAGATAAAGCTTGCGGTAATCAACGCACAATCTAATACTACCATCAACCTTTCTTACTAGCACCACTGGAGAGGCATAGGCGCTTGAACTCTCTTGTATAACACCCTTTCTCAACAGTTGTGCTATATGTTCCTTGGCCTCTCTGTATTGGTTCGGCGGAATTCGGCGATACGGCAGGGTAACCGGCACATCGTCCACCAAATGAATCTCATGCTGTACTCGGTTCGTGAACCCGAGATCCTCATCCTCCAGGGTGAACACATGAGCATATTCAGCGAGTAATGCTTTCAATTCTGCTTGCTGCTCCACCGTACCTCCTATGTCTAGCTGAGATACCACTTTAGGCCACAGCTCTTGACTTGATGGTGACTTGGCCCCCAGATAAATCTCTTCAGCATTAGCAGAAATGCGATGGAATGTTACCTCGTGTCCTGGGTCATTATCCACCAACTCTACTTGCAACAGGACACCGATGCGAGTCCTAGGGTGCAACCACACATCCTCATTAGACATGTTAAGAACTTGGACTGGGCCCTCATTATGGTGTGAGCTTACTACTGTTGGCATAACCAGCAAACCTCCTGGCAATGGTAAGTGTGTTGGCTCTAGCAGCCACTGGCTTTCACCTTTAGCACTCATCAGCCATCCTTTCGCCATTACCATAGTTATGGAGGCCGCTGGTACGTGGACGACACTTCTCCCTGCTACACGGGCCACCCGACTCTTCCGAACATCACAGGTCTGTACATGCTGGAACACGTTCCTCCAATCAGTCTCTAGCCCCCATTGCAACGGAGCCTCGAACTCAGACTGCACTATATGCCTGCACCGACTTATGATGTTCATACCCACAATACAAAAAACAGCTTTTGAGGAGGGTGAAGGATCCTTTACCACTAAGAAACCGCAATTTGGGATCTTTCTGCCCATAGTCTCTATTTCCAGCTCAAGATATCCCAAGTACGGGATGTCCAGTCCATTGGCTGCAGTAAGCTTGAGCCATCCAGTGGTAGAAAGCATGTCTTCATCATCACCTCCCAAGTGCTGTCGGAAGAAACTTTCTAATATCGTACTAACTTGGCTTCCTGTGTCCAAGAGACAGGATACATCTACGCCAAGGACCTTAATATCTACTTGGGGGCATGTTCCCACTGCCCGCTTCAGCAGTTCTTCTTTGCTTGAGTCTACAGGTTGCCCCCAGATTGCTTGACTCACAGCAACAGGGGCGTCACATTTCCCGACTCGCTGGAACGGGGTGCAGGTTTTTTTGAGCTGCGTTTCTGTGGACAGTTCCTCGCAATATGCCCTGGTTCCTGACATTTGAGGCATATGGGCTGGCCATCCTCTGTGAACCGTAACTGGGCTCTTGTGTTACTTGCTCGCAGACCCCCAACACCCTGTTGTGGTGTCAATAAGCCTTTAACAGCCTGTGTAAGCTCAAGGATCTGCCTCCCCTGTTCAGTGACTACATCCATTACCTGGGATAAAGTGACTGGGTTGTGGCCCATGGCTTTCAGTTCTGCACACTGTGCGCTCTCACTGAAAAAACCATAGGTACCACTTCGACTCTTAGGGGTACGAACCCTCCCCGACTGCTCCTCCCAGCCCCAGAGGTAAGCTTCCTCCCTCACCTCCACCATAGAAGACCCAGGTTTCTCCCTTACATACCGTCGAAGTTCCCGTCTGAGTGCAAGGTCTCGGATGCCCTCTACAAACTGGTCTCTTAACATTATCTTTTCATTTCCCACAGCCTCCGGTGCATTCTTAGAAATTCGACCTAAAGCTTGGGCTAGTGCATGAGAGAAATCACGGACATCCTCCCCCTCTTTCTGTTTACGACTATAAAAGTCCTGGAGAAGTTGAGCACTGCCACGCCTATCGGTGAAAGACTCTCTTAGATAAGTAAGTACATCAGTGGCTATATCAGTGTCTACATCGCGTCGCAGACGAACCTCTTCTAATGCAGCGCCTCTCAATAAAGACATAACAAAATCACACTCGTCATCTGGTGTCAGGTTTCGGGCCCTTAAAGCACGCTCAACCTCTTCTACAAACTCATCTACTGTTCTTCCATCTTTTTCAATGTCCCCTGTAAATGGGCTGATGTGACGTTCACGGGGTACATATACATAAGTCTTGTTAGGCCGACCCTTCATAGACTCAATTGTGTCCATTGCTTTTTGATGCTTTTGACGCAGTTCTTTTAACTCCTGACGGATGTCATCCTCTTCTCCTTCCGAATGATCCGACATGTTGCAAGTCACAGTCTTAAACGGGACCACTAACAGAGTCAGTTCGTGCCTACTTCAGAAATCCACAGGAAACTGTGGTCACCACTCTGTCTGCTCCGTCACGTCCTGACCAACCATGTCCCGCCTCTGTGTCAAGCCCTCAGTCGGTGTCACTGGCTCCCTCCACACAGAAGGCTCCTCTTCACCACTACCGTGTTTGCTCACCCGTGTGCCACTAACACTTAACTATCACTGGCCAAATTAAATTGTAAAAGGACCCCACTCCTGGTACCAAGTTTTGTTGCCAGTTAACAAAATAAATCAATTGACACAGAATCAGGTTTTAGATTTTCTGATTTATTTTGGTAGTTTAACTCAATATGTTGTTTAGATTTTCTTGGTTATGATCTTAGGCGATTTTTAATCAATGGTCCAACAAATAACAGGTGATAATTAAATATCACTCAACTTACATCAAAAATAATACTCAGATTCACCACACAGGGTCACTATAACTGTGCTCAAACCCCAAAACGAGGTTTCACAAGAATAATCAAAAGCAAATACAGAAAAACTCAAAGTGTCAATTCTTCCGAATGTACAATTATTTATAATGTTAGAGCACACTTTTTGGGTGAAACAATACCCTTTATGATCACACAAACATGGCAGTGGCACCCTACACATAAACACAGAACGACTGTAAGCATTTTCATTATACAAATTAAACAATGCTACATGGAAATCAAATATAATGTAAAAATGCACGCCATCGTTATGCACTTAGACATGACGTTTAACACTTACCGAATTCTGTTTTACTGAGAATCCGTATCACTTGTCACGAGCAATGTCACACAATCTCCGTTCATCCAAATCCCTAACCATAAAATACACATTGTACATATACGGGATGAAACAAACCCATCGTATCACAGCAGATTAAATGAATATCATCATATGTACTCACATAAATAACGGATTTAACCTAGGATGATACACTAGTGTCTTCGTCTCTCATGCACTGCTTAAACGTTCTATCTCTGTATCGCACTCTTAGCGCGTCATCATTAGCAGCCGCTCTCTTAAAGGGGAAGTACACTCTTTTCGTGGCCAACACTCTAATACCACCTGGTTACACATACATTATAATATAATGATTGCATACATTTGTCCAAACTATATGCTCTCAAAACAATTAACAAAGTGGATGAAACAGGCTCTTAATTTTGCTGAACAACATGAAGCAATGTGAACTGTGAAACTGCATAATGAAATACAATTTGTTTCAGCTAATGGATTTATTAAAAGTAAATACTAATAACAAAACTATAGGCATGTTCTCCAGTAGGACAATATCTCCTCAGCTGTATACAGGAAAGGTGAATATGGAAGAAGGAAAATTATCACAAAAAAATTGATTATGCTCCATGATTGATGCAATTCACTCAGTTGATGTAAATTCATTTAGTTTCCTCCTGTGGAAAGGGGATTCATTGAGAGAGTTAAAAATGTATGAGCATTTCTGTGTTATGGCCTCAAGACAGCACAGTGTGCCACAATCTCAGAAGCGGAAACTGCAGCACAAATGGGGACACTGATGTATCAAGCTGGCAAATCACATTCTTACCTCTTCTCTCTTTTTTTCTTTTGTTCAGACTGGAGTCAGCTTAATTTATATAGATGTATTCATAATGTCTCGCACTGCCATCCAATAGAATTATATAGAAACAAAACATTCAAGAAAAACAGTAGCTTATTGTAAAGCAATTGTGTGGCTTATACTTTAACAAACTGGTATCTTAACACTTTCACCCTGTGAGAGTTCCTCAAAGTGTACTTTATAGACCTGCTTCATCCGGATGGCATTTCTCCTAAAAATGTAATCAAATGTGACCAGACTGCATTGCTGAATTACAGAATAGTTCATGTATAATTTTTTTTGTTGTTGAATGTCTTTGGTGTTCTTCTGAAGTACAACGTCCCCAATAACACATGTTTCTTCAATCAAAGTCAACTTTGTTCATCCACCTGAACGTTCTGAAAATGAAAAATTAATGGAAAATTACATTTAATTAATGTCCATTCTAAGGCTGTCCCATGAAAACAAATGTGCGTATGATCATAAATAATGAAGTTCAATGCCTGGAGTGACTAACTGATTTTGCTTCTTAAATGTTTGGATGATGGCCAGCTGCTCTCATAGAAATATGATAATTAATTACATGGCTTTTTAGAGTGGCTCTCATTTAGTTTGAAGCCTACCTTTACCCCTATCCCTCTTCTTCTCCCCTCCTTTTCCACCCTGCTGGCCCTTCCTCTCTGATCACATCTTCTTGCAATAGCTTCTCTTGTTCTTTCCATTATAGCTTCACACTGGGCTTTGATTCTGGAAAAATGCCACTTTACAATGTCAGTGTCTTCTCTGCATACTAAAAGTCTGAGTGTCTTTCAGAGATTTGATGTCACTAACTAGGAAAATAAACAACATTTGCTCTGTCAACCCAGTACCTTTCCAAAATCTTCAAAGACCTATCTAGTTCTCTTCAAACGTTTGCTACTCTATTGTAGGCCTTCTCATCAGAATTTAAAAATAAAGGTAAAATAAAATGTTTCCCTCTTTTGTACACCAATAAAACAAACATAAATACAAATATTTTGTGTGCATAAATATGGTTATATGTGTTTTATGCACACAAAATAATTGTCCAGTGAAAACCGGAAAATTAAAGCAGTTTTCCACCTAGCAACACTTTGCATTAATGTGAGTAGAAGCTGATTGACCAGAATATTTAGACATCTGCCACAAGAACAAGACACTGAGGGAAAGTTCTTCATTTGGCATATCTATAGACTGCAAATATGTCACTTCTAAAACTCTTGATTTTTCATCCCATACTGATGCTGTCTGCATTAACTGGAACAGGCAAGTAAAATGGAAAATAGCGAATTTAATGCCTTGATTAAATAACAAAAATTGTAATTTATATGTTTTAATGAATTATTATTATTGATATTGGTGTTGCTGATATTGTCATTGCTGATTGCTGATTGCTGTTAAATGGGTTGATTTGCTTTTACAAAATTTGTAGATGAATATTCCAGAAAGCAATATGATTAAGATAAGCCAATAGTTGTGGTGTTTCTCTGGCTGCTTTCACACTTGGTTTGATTGCTCGATTGCTTGTCCTTCCCTGCTCCGCGGTGCGTGGCGTCATCAGAGTGTTTCCCAAAATATCAGATCATCGTCGAGGATCGGTCCAAGATGGTTACCTAATCAGAGGTAACAGTACGAGCTCCTGCACCAACTGTGCTTAGACAGTGCAAAAGGGACTTTTAATTAATTATATGCTGCGTGTGTTGTTTTGTTACATCTTTGATTTTAAGATTTCCCCAATATAGCGTCGCCATGGGGCGTAAACGAGCATCTCCTCGGCTGATGCTTAGAAGGGGCGAGGCCAGAAATGTTTAAGTGGGTGGGCCGACATAAAACCGAGTGTGCAAGTGTAAGAAAACTACATAACTGCCAACAGAAAATACAGCACAAATATTCAATGCACAACACTTCTAAAGCATTAATTAACATTAATTTTAATTTCAACACTACTAATAATTATTAACATTTAAATTGATCTGTTAATTAACATTCGTACCTGAGCTATTTTTATTAACTTTACAAATATTAATTAATACTGTAACAGATGTATTTCTCATTGTTAATGTATTATCTAATGTAAGTTTATTGTAAAGCATTACCTGAGATGATGGAGCTTCGCAAATGATCTTATGATCAATGTTCTCTGTCAGTTCGCGTTTAAAGGAGAGTAAACGAATACCGCAGAAATGTGTGCAGCAAATATGCAGTTTGTTGTGGATAAGAGTAGCCAATGTAGCACAACTTTATGTGTTTCTTTCTACAAAGGACGCATCTATTTACTGGTTCAAACATTGTACCGTTGCTAATATGATGCTTTAAACACACTCATAAATTTTCAATCTAAATCCATCACCTGGTCGTGTGGTTTCCTTTGTAGGTGGACCGGATTCAGGGCTAAGACTTAAGTTTAAATTTGGTTATCCAATATTTTTTTTAAAAGACTGACTGATTGAGGTTTGTTTCACTATTTTCAAATTCAGCATTATAAAAAAAAGTGTGCATTTTTTACTATGTTCTTACGTTGTAAACATAAATGTGGTCCGAACTGAAACTGAAGAATCATAATTTTGACAAGTGTAGCGAAGGAAAATTAATAAACTGCCATTAATTGACCATGAAAAATCATGTTAAATATATTTTAAAGTAAATATACGACGTTATAGGGAAACTATACGTTTATTATTATTATCGTTTAATAAATATCATTTATTTGGAAAAGTACCAACTTCTCATTGGGTGGGCCGCGGCTGAAAGTTGGTGGGCCTTTGCCCACCTGGAGCTTTGCCGCTGATGCTAAGGTGGCTAGCGTTAGTGCTAATGCATGCTCACCAGCCAGCCCAGCAGCGGTCATAATTACGTTGTTTCTTGTGCGAGCGAGGTAGATGCGTTCTGTTTAGTTGTAGAGGAGTTCCCTGCATTGCCTATTACCCCGAGTAAATCACCGGTCAAAGAAAAGAGAACGTGACGACATTCGAGCTGATATCTTGTCGCAGCTGTAAGGCATAACACAGCTGATCAACAGTCGCTCAGATGGAATAGAAAAAAAAAGATCTCGGACATGTCAGCTGAATTGAAGGCCGTTGTTGAGAAGGTTACTAGCCTCGAGCGGCGAATGGATGGTGTTGAACGGCCTGTGGCTCAGTTGCAGCGGAGGATGGATGATATGGATCCATATTTGAGAAGACGTAATTTGAGGATAGCCGGGATTCCTTAATCTGCGCACGAATATATTCGGTTTGAAGTGGTCAAAATCTGCTAAAAGGTTCTTCCTAGTGCAAAGGACAAACTCTCAGATGTTATTGACGTGGTCCATCGTCTCGGGAAGATACAACAAGGTGGCAAACATTCCAGGATGACCATTAAGCAGTTCTCCGTTCGCTCTTACAGAGACACAGTCTGGAAGGCCGCGAAGAATTCTTCCTTTCTGAAAGAGAACGGTCTATGCTTTATGGAGGATTTTTCAGCCGGTGATCGTGAAAGGAGAAAGAAGCTGTGGCCGGAGGTCCAAAAAGCACGTGCGGAGGGGAAGATAGCATACTTTGTCGGAGGCAGAGCTTACATTCAAGGACAGGGTGAAATCATCCTGTCTACTTAAAGTGCTTTCATCTTAATAACAGGCGTCGTCTGTTTTGACTTTGACTGATCTGTCAGGTGCACATTACAGGCATTGATGTGGGTTTGTTTTATACATTTAAGAAACTGCCTTTACTTTTTTCATTACAGTTCTTTTAGTAATTTTTGACATTTAATATGGTGCTGCTTTTTTTTCTTTTTTTTTTTACTTTGTGACCTATTTTAAAAAAATAGAACTTTCTTATAGCAGGTTAATTGTTCCAGTTTCTGTGAGTTCTTTAAATGTCTTTTTTGTGTGTCTTTAAAGGCCAGGGGTTTAAAATATGTTGTTAAATACAAGGCCTTATTTTAATTTTCTAGACAGTTTGGTTCTGACTTTTTTCAAGGGTCTCATTCTAATGATAAAGATGTACATTTTTGGAAGTCGCAGTGGGGTAGTGAGATATGGTTTTCTCATGGTTTAGAGCACTCTGCAAGAGTTTCCTATTTAAAAAATAATTTTGCGGGTGATGTGTTGCACACATACTGTGAGTATGGGCACTTTTTGTTAATTCTAAATGGTTATAATATAAATCTTATTGTTAATTATTATGGGTATAACTCTAGATCTGAGAATTATCAGTTATTATTTGTTTTGGAAGATAAACTTACTTATTGGAAGTCAAAATTTCCAAATGCTTGCTTAGTGATTGGTGATGATTTTAATACTGTCCTAAATTAATCTCTTGATAGGTGGCCACCTGGTCGCCAATCAACTCAAATACAGCTTTGAAATATTTTATGCATAGATTAGAACTTGTAGATATCTGGAGGGTTAAAAATACCAATGACCGAGAATTCACGTGGAGCAATACAAATTAAAATAGACTTTCACAAATTGATTTTTGGTTAGTCTCTAGAAATTTAGATACAGAGCATATTTATGTTTATATTTCTACAATGCCATTAACAGATCATAAGGCTGTCTCTATTAAAATGATATTTTCTAGATTTAACAAGGGCTCTTATTGGAAAATGAATAGTTCATTACTTAAATGTAATGAGGTTAAGTCAGAGCTGGAAAGACTTATTAGTTTTTATTGGAGCAAAGCAAAACGAGACAATTATTTTGGTTTAAACTGGGAATTGTAAAAATATGAAAATGGGAAATACCTCAGAAAATTTAGTGGTAATTTGGCTAAATTAAAACGTCTTGAAGAAGCTAATATTGTTAGTGAAATCTCCTTTATTACCACGATCTTGCCTGAAAATGTGTCCAATAGTCAAAAAACTTTAGTTGATTTACAAATTAAGTTGGATGACTTGTATAAATTAAGAGCAGAAGGTTTTTTTATAAGATCAAGGCAAAGGTGGCTTGAACACAGAGAACAAACATCTTCCTATTTTTTTAAGCTTGAGAAAAATAGGGTTAAACAATTCTATTTGTCAATTAAATATTGAAGGGGTTGTCTAAGGAAATCCTAAAGCAATTTAAAAATTTTGATATAAGTTTTACTCAAATTTATATAAATCTAAATTTAATCTAGCCGATCTGGACAGTAAACATCTTGGTATTGTTAATACTATTAGTCATGATGAAATAATTGTATGCGACTTGACAATTTCTATCGATGAGGTTAAGGATTCAATTTTACAGTTAAAAAATAACAAGTCACCTGGTAGTGATGGGATAACGGCTGAATTTTATAAGTTATATTCTGAGCTGTTTTCTCCGTTCCTCCTGTGTAAGTCTATACAGAGAGTTTAAATTACTCTGAGCTTTCTGTTAGTACGAACTTGTTTTTGACCTCATTGATTACTCTGAACTTATTGAGGACGATAGTTGAATTCTGTTTTTGGACTTCTTCAAAAGCTTTTGACACTATTGAGCATCCTTTCATCTTTTTTTTGTTTAGAGTGTTTTGGTTTCGGTTCACGCGACAAGAGTGATGCAAGACATTGATCCAAAAGCACAATTTTTGTTAATACAATTTTTATTTCTGCGTTTAATATAAGCGAGTTTGTATTTTTTGTTGCTGTTTTCATTAAAAATAAATAAAATAAAGAATCTGTTTTAAAAGACAACTGCAAGTATTCATTTTGTTAATACAAGTTAGATGTAAAATATAGGCCTATGCAAATTTGCCATTTTACTATTTTATGGCCAATGTGTTTTAATAATTAATAGGCTAATAATTAATTACAAACTATGATCGTTTTAAACAAAGGGCTAATCCAAAGACTTTATTTATTTATTTATTTGTGATAAAACGCTGGTAAAACGTATTTCCCTTATTCATACCATTAATAAATATTGTACTGTTTTATTGTATAGCCTTTTTAATTATTATTTTTAATAAAAATAATGAGCCAAACTAAGCATTCATATGAAGTAATGTGGTAAAAAACTTTTGAAGTAAATTTTTTTTATTTTTTTTTTACAACGTGGGTATATCTTATTCGTTCTGTTAATAAAAGTTGTATGTTTAATATGAGCAGCTTTTTCATTGCAGTATTGCTGAAGTTCTGTGCGGATTTTTTTTTCATTAAGAGTAATACTGAATCAATCTTAAGCATTAATTTTGTTCCAAGAATAGGAAAGATCGTCTCCGGTTACTATCGTAACCTCAGTTCCCTGAGAGCGGGAATGAGACATCACGGAGAAACTTTCCGTTATGGGAACTCCTTCCCTCCAACCTTTCCTGAAGTCCTATTGGCTCACTTGCAAATATGACGAGCTCGAGAGGCAGTATAAATGCGGAGCCCGCGACAATTACGTCAGAATCTGATACTGAACGCCGCTTGGCTGGACGAGCAGTGATCACGGCAATCACCGTGATGTCTCGTTCCCGCTCTCAGGGAACCGAGGTTACGATAGTAACCGGAGACGCTCCCTTAAGAGCTTTCACGAGACATCACGGAGAAACTCTCCGTTATGGCAACGCTATTCAATACGTTACCAGGGGAACTCCCCGGCTGAAGAGATCTGGGTTGCGCCAAAGCGTCAGAGCTTCGATGCAGCCGCGGGTGACCGCGATGCTCAAACGTCCCGAAGTCCATGCCGTCTAAGGGACTCGAGATTTCAGCCATAACTGCAGCGGGCGCATGTGCATGAGTCTCTGAAATTCCTTCAAATGAACAGAGCTGCCTTGTCTGAAATGGCGCAGGGAAGACAAAATGGCCACCGCGCGTTCCCGCGATAGGCGGGCTCTCATCTCCACAGAGTCTAAGCACACTCCCAGATATATTATGGACTGACTCGGGGCGAGAATGCTCTTCTGCATGCTGACACATAGCCCTAGGGACTCCAAGTGAATAAGCAGCGAGTCTATGTGGCTGATTAGCGTGTCTCGGGACTGAGCTAAAATCAGCCAATCGTCCAAATAGTTTAGAATGCGCATCCCACTCGTTCTGAGGGGGGAAAGTGCTGCATCTATGCACTTCGAAAAAGTGTGTGGGGCCAAAGCCAGCCCAAACGGGAGAATAGGGTATTGGTACGCATGCCCTTGAAAGCAAACCTCTGCTGACATGCTGAATGTGAAAGTATACGTCCTTTAAAACCCTGGACGCAAACCAGTCCCCGGGGCGAATTTGCGCCAGGATTTGTTTTAGCGTTAACATCCTGAAAGGACGCTTGCCAAGCGCTCTGTTGATGGGTCTGAGATCTAGAATCGGGCAGAACCCCCCGTCTCGTTTGGGTATCACAAAATAGCAGCTATAAAACCCGCTCTCCCTCTCGTTCGGAGGGACTTTTTCTATCGCTCCTTTTTCGAGCCGATTGCATACCTCTTGTCTCAGAACCTGCACGTTTTGAGGCAATGTTAGAGACTGCACCACGCCTTTGAAACGGGGTGGTCTGCGTCTGAATTGAAGGGTATACCCGCGCTTTATCACACCGAGTAGCCAGCGCGAGATTCCCGGAATAATTTCCCATGCTTTCAGGGACTGATAGCGGCTTTAATAGCTTGATCGACGGATAAGCCGGCAAGTGGCCTCATGGCCTTGGCGCGCTTTTGAACTTCCGCAAACCATTCGATGATTGACTCCACGGCATCGCCAAAGAGGCCGGAGGGAGTGATCGGTGCGTTCAAAAGCTGAGCTAAGCCATAGATGCCTCTGCTGGACTACCATGAACCCCATGGTTCGGCCAATGGCCTGGGCAGCGCGCTTTGTCGCTATCAGTGCGAAGTCCGTGGCTGCACGCAAAACGTTCACCGCTTCCGGTGAGGCAGTCCTGCCCTCCAGGGACTGCAGGAGCTTGGCGTGGAACACTTGAAGCACCGCCATAGCGTGTAGTCCCCAGCCGAGGAGTAAGCCTTGCTGGCAAGATGGGCTATCATCCTGCATGATTTGGAGGGTAGGCTGATACCCGAGCCCATGGTTTTGGCCGATGCAGGGCACAGATGTGCAGCGACAGTCTCCTCGACGGGGGGCATGCGCACATACCCGTGGGCTTCCGCCCCGTCTACCTGAGAAAACATGGCCTGTGTCACTGAGTGGACACGCGCCGATTGGGGCGCAGACCACGTCTTAACGTGCTGATCGTGGACGTCGGGAAAAACGGCACCGACGTTCTTGTGTCTACTTGATGGCGGCTGGACCTGAAGTACCAGGAATCTAGTTTGCTCTTGGCCGGCTCCTCTGGAGGATTCCAGGCGAGCTCCAGCTCCAGCCGCAAAGCAAACAAGCATGTTGATCTTGTGCAGACTGACCACAAGTAGGGTATAAGCAAAGGCTATAGAGTGCCATATCTTAAAGAGACTTTAGTATAAGTTAACCTCATGAAATATTTTAAATGTGAAAGTAAGAATTTGATCGATGAAAATAACTTAATGATTATAGTTACATGTTTGCTAACTAAATAAACCAATTAAAATCCATTTGTCTGGTGTGCCTTTTTTGTTCATGGTTAATTTCAACATGCAGTTTATAGGAGTAGTTTCTAGCCTTGGTCTTTATTTAACATGAACGTTAATTTGTGCACATTCTACATTACAAACTGTCCTGGTTGAAGTGTAGCCTTAATGTAATTGGTCAAATCGATGTTGTTTTGGGGGGAATTAATAGCATTCCCGCTGAAAAGCAAAGCGTTCTAGCGCTAAGATGCTTGGGAACTAATGTGGTCGGAACCAAAGTTTAACAGGACTGCGTTCTCTGGAATCCCCTCAAGCGGAGAACTTCAACATTCTGATTGGTTGCCGCCGAACCGCATCATAGCTCATGACATGATTTCAACTCTCCTCGACGCTCTCATTGCCCAAAACGCGCCGGAGCTCGCTGCTGGCTCACATTGAAAATGAATGACTTCCGGCCACGTTGACGCTCTCGCCGCCTGCGGTGTGAACGCACAGGCTTCTTTTTTCAATTAATTTTAATAAATATACAAAATAATCAAATCAGTTCTATTTATTTTCAGTTACAAAATTTTCATAATTTTTTTTTAACACAGCACCCCCGCTTTTTTTTGGGCTACACGCCATGGGGTGCTGCAGCACCCTACTTCCCGCGGTAATGAGCGGATGATGCAGCCCTCTTTTAAAAAAATCAGACCCAGGTTCATCAGGCAATTAAAACTATTAAGTTGTTTTCTAATTCTTCAGGTTTGTACCTTAATATATAAAAAAAAAAAATTATATTAAAAAAATCCTTTCTTTTATCTTTGGATGGTATTCCTGGTAAAAAATATGTTAATTACTTAAATTCGAAAAATGAACAAGATAGAGTTCCCCTGAATTTCAACCCTGCCTTTGAAAATATAAAAATAAAATGTAATATTTGGTTATTATTATTAAGGGACTGGTAGAGGTCTTCTGTCAAAAGCAGAAGGAATTTCTAGACAGGACAGCTACTGGCGATCGACTGTCCTGCAAAGTTCAGCTCCAACTCTAATCAAACACACCTGCCTTTATTTTCAAGCGATCCTGAAGACCTTAAGTAGTTGCTTCAGGTGTGTTTGATTAGAGTTGGAGCTAAACCTTTCAGGACAGTCGATCGCCAGGAGCAGGATTGGGCACCCCTGATTTATACTATTAAACTGTAAATACTACAGTTACAGTATGACGTCTCTAAGTTTATCAGAGAAAAGGTACTCCTTAATTTTATTTAGCATTTTGAAAACGTAGTTTTTGGATATTTTATTCAAGATAATATATGAATATGTGAATAACAAAGCTTTTGTCATTAATCTATTTATTTCATGAGTTAAAACTTGTTAATTGTCATGGGCCCACCGGTGGGCCCACTTGCCAGTACGATTTAAACAGTAATATCTTAGTCTGAACCTAAAGCAATCTTGGCCAACTATATATCGTTTGAAAGCTTAAAGACTCTAGTTTTCATATTGACTGATTATTTTAATATTTTACAGAGCAACTGTAATTAATACATTTGTAAGGAGAGTACTCATCAGACTCAGAGAGCTAGTTCTGACTTTTACTTTGAAATAGTGATATGTATATAAAATCATGAAAAAATCAGCAAAAATCTCCATTCATGGTCATGTCAAGAGTTCAAAAGATAACATTCATTCTATTTTTGAGAAAAAAGGTCTAAAAGTGTTTCGAATATAAATAAAAAAACAATAGGTTCTCAATGTTTGGTGCAGCATGAACGTCCAGGGTTCTTGTTGCATGTCTTTTATGTTTTTTTTTAGAGGTTGAATTGAAATCAAATACTGCCATACCCTTAATACTTCTGAATGTGATGTCTACGTCATAGATATTGAGAAAAGTAAGAAAAAACATGTTTCAGATCACTCAAACCATAAATGGAAAGGGAGCCGCCCTTACATGGTTACCAATGGGGGTTGATGGTCATCTAGCGGAAAAGCTTGGTACTGCGCCCAAACAAAATCTCACTGAAAGCTAATTTTTTGAGATATCAACCTCAAATTTGGAACACAAATATTCTTCGGGTTTTTGGTTTTGATTCTCTAGAAGTTTTAGAGTAAAACATGTCTTGTAAAATATATATTTATATAAAATATAAATATTTAAATATTTAAATTTGTACATTTTATATTTTTATAAACTTAAACTTCCACAACTTTTTTGTAATATACTTTTTATAACTTTTTTAACCTCTACAATACTCTGCCAAGTGTCTTCTTTAAAAAGAGATCAAACTTAAGTCTGTGCTTTAAAAAAACATTCAAAATGTATAACAATTTCAGTTGGAAATGTCATTTTCAGCCCTATACTCAAAAAGTGGAACTGACAGTTAACAGGTTGTTTCACATTAATAAGTGCAAATTTTCTAACAGAAAACCCTATTTCACAGTGCTTTTTAAAGAATTGGAAAGCTATTTTTGTACTATTCAAAGTAGCACTAATATAAAGGCTATCAAAACTGTCCGTTTTTTGTTCTGTCTTCAAAACATTTGAGTAATGTAAAGGTCATGCATGTTTTTGATTGTATTTTTATTGTCTTTATTTATTTTGTATTTATTTTTTCTCCTTTATTTCCCTGGCTTTATATTGTCTGTTGTATTGTTCTGTATATGTTGTTTAAGGCATAAAAAAATAAAAAATAATAATCACAGATCATCGGTGCGTGACTTCTTGCAAGATGGCGCACTGAGTAGTCACATTTATTACGTGCTCTCACATTTAATCCCGAGTTTGTTCAGTTTGACAAGTTATATTCCATTCTCACCTGCTAATGTAGTAAGTTAAACTTACCCCAAGCTGTTGAAATCATGATTGATGTGGAGGAACATGTTACGCAATGGACATAACCGTAGGTTCAAGCAAAAGGGAGCGAGGTACTGACTCTGACCCACCCACACCATGTAAACCCCAGAAAGGTAAAAAAGTTGACAGAAAATGAGGAACATTATGTGTCCAATTTGGCTATATTGGATGCGATCAAAGCACTTGGAACCAAGGTAGATGTTCAGCATGAGGAAATAAGCATGCAAATGAAGCAACACAGTGCGATGATTGCTAGCGGTGCCAAATCCATCCAAATAAATGCACAGAAGTTAAAAGAATGCTAAGACAAAATCAAAACGATGGAAAAAACAAATTGAAACACTCACTGAAGTCAATAATGATCTGAAAGTTTGTGTGTTGGAAGAGGAACGGTACAAAAGAAGGTGGTGTCTTTGCATAAAAGGTCTCAAGGAGAACTCCAGTGAGCATAAGAGATGATGTGATTCAACTTCTTGGCAAGATAACGCCGGAGTTTGCTGCTATCATGTCAGAGGCTGTGGATGTCGTGCATCGGGTGGGAAGGAAGGAGGCCAGTCGTCCCAGAGAGGTGATCATTCTCTTCGCCCGCAGGATGATCCGCGATGAAATATGGAAAAGAACCAAGACGTCTTCGGTATGCAAGGGAGCTGGCATTCGTTTTGCGGAGGATTTGACTAAAGAAGATAGACTCTTAAGATGTGAGTTATGGCCAAGAATCAAACAAGCCAGGAAGGAAGGCAAAGCAGCTGGCTTTATAGGATCATTTGGGTACATCGATGGTAAATGTAATTCTTGAAGTGGGTATTGACGGTCTCTCGTTGATATGAGGTGAGATGGACTGATAAGGAAAGGGGTCTTTGGTTTCTATCTCACAAACTTTACATTTTAGTCTGTGTTGCAACAGACTGCCCTCTTATTTTTGTTCATTTCAATTTATAGTTCTTTTTTGTTCAATTTGTTCATGTTCATGTTAAAATCGAACATCCTTTAACAAGTTTTCATCCTTGAATAGTAGGGGTTTAAAGAATTCTGTAAAAAGAAAGGCAATTTTTTTATTTAACAAAATTCAAAAATTACACTGTTTGTTTTTACAAGAAAAAAACAGTGGGGGGGATGGCATGTTATTTAGTCATGGGTCAATTCGATCTGCATGTGTCGCTGTTTGCATGAATAAATGCCCTGGTAAAATTATTACTCACAGGGCTGATGTGGATGGTCATTGGCTCGCAGTAGTATTACATTGGACAAAATATTTTTCATCTTGGTTAATGTGTATGGATATAATGTCCGCTCCCAAAATAAGGATCTTCTTGAGACAGTAACAGATGTCATAAATGACCTAAAAGCTAGATAGAATATGTTTTAATTGGTGGTGATTTTAACATGACACCAGACAAATTTATGGATAGACATCCTTCTAAATTTAGTAGTTCTCATATTAACTATATTATTCAAGATTTCTGTTTATCAAATTCATTAACAGATATATGAAGAAAATTAAACCCCACTTCCAGACACTTTTCATGGTTCAAACTAGGGGTGGGCGATATGGAAAAAATATATCACGATTTATTTTAGAAATATCACGATTTTATCACGATTCTTTGTCATGTTGGTTTTTGTATTTTGGTTTTACAAGTTGTTTAATACGGTCCCTTTAATAGCTGCACACTAATATACATCTAATATACAGGCACGTATCAGTTTTTCTCTGAACAGTTTACTTTCAATTTAGACATAACCAACTGAGTTTATATGTAAACCTTGTGTGTTTTGACAGTATTAGCACAAAAGATAACTTAGTTCAGTAATCAGGCGCTGTTAGACAGGCTTTTTAGTGTGTGTGCTTCAGGTGTATGCTCTCAGAAAAAGTGCACGTCAGACCAGCACGCAAATTAAACATTTAACTGGCCAGGCTTATGCAAATAATGTACTTTTGTGATCGCGAATAAGTGCAGTGTCCTGTCAGAGTAACTCTACCGCTGTATGTCGTTTTGTATAGTACATAGAGACGGCAGCGCCAGAACTGCAGCTGATAATGTGTGATGTAGCATGATTATACTACGATATTTATTCAAAAGCAGATCTTGGAGAGATTTTTATCGTCCACAATAAAAAAATCGTCATATCGCTCACCCCTAGTTCAAACCAAATGTCCCTTCAAAATCGAGAATTGATTATTGGCTAGGATCTGATATTCTTTCAAGTTATGCAACCAAACGTAGAATTCCAGGTGCCCCCTTAACAGATCATAGTGTCAATCAATCTAATCTTAGAACAAAATAAGCAATCTTCTAAAACTAAAGGGTATTGGAAATTTAATGCAAACTTACTAAATCATAATGACTTGTGCATATATAAAAAAAAAAAATAGCTGAATTTATAGTAAAAAGAATGCCGAGTGGTATTAAATTGGAACACTTAAAACATAAATTGAGAGAATATTCAATTTCATTTAGTAAAAATCTGATTAAAAAGAAACTAGAAAAAGATTTTCAGTTGATTCAAGAGATTAATAAATGTTGATATCAACATAATATGTCAGAAGAGGAGAGACAAAACGTATAAAGCTATACTCCATTTTAGATTAATTTTATATTAAAAAGGCTAAAGGGGCGTATGTGAGATCCAGGGCTAAGTTGCTGGAAGAGGGGGAAAAAAGAGTTCATATTTTTTCAATCTGGAAAAAAGACGTCAAGAAAGAAATTAGATTAATTGTTTAATTAATTGTTCCCCTAGTAATTCTCATTCTTTTTTTCAGATGATAAAAAATTATATCCCGTCAATTGATTGTGTATTTAAAAAAGTTTGTGAATCAGAAATAACCATACGAGAACTTGATGCAGCTGTTAAACAGAGCAAACCTGGTAAATCACCAGGTCCTGTGATTTTTTTTTTTTAAACTATGAAGCAAGGCCTTATAATTTTATTACCAAAACCTATAAAGATAAGAGATTATTGGGTAACTTACGCCAATAACACTTCTAAATACAGATTACAAACTATTTACTATGACTTTGGCTTCTAGATTGAAAACTGGAATATCACATATTATCAGTGTGACACAATGAGGATTTTTAAAGGATAGATTAATTCATTATAATATTAGGTAATTTTTTTATTTGATTGAATATTATATTAGATGGGTTTATTTTATTTTGGGATTTCTACAAGGCCTTTGACATGGTGGAACACTCTATTATTTCTCAAACTCTTGTACACTTTGGTTTTGGTCCAAAATGTATAAACATTGTAAGAATGCTATATAGAGACATAAACAGCTATGTAGCTCTTACTCAAGATACATGTTCAAGATTCCCGGTCAAAAGATGTATTAGACAAGGTTGTGGTTTTTCACCTTTACATTTTATGATGGTTTCAGAAATGTTGTCTATTTTAATCAAATTGGGCAACATATCGGGCATCAACTTAGAAGGGAATCGTTTTATTATCAGTCAGTTTGCTGATGATTCCAATCTTTTGTTAAGAAATGAGCAGCAAATTCCCTTAGCACTACATTCTATAATTATTTTTCAAAAGCTTCAGGTTTATGGTTGAATATGTCAAAATGTGAGCTACTGGCCATCCATGATCACCCTAGTATATCATTATGCAATATCCCAGTTAAAAAGATATTAAATACTTAGGTATTTGGTTATCTAAGAAAAGAGATAATTTAGAAAACTTAAATGTTGATACAAATCTAGAGAAATGTAGATTAATAATGAACAATTGGTTGCAGAGAGACATAACAGTCTTTGGTAGAATCTTATTAATGAACGTAGAAAGTCTTTCTAGATTCATCTATCCATGTTTTTCTTTAGCAGTGTCAGCAAAAAAGATAAAGCCAATAAATAAGTTACATTTTGATTTCATATGGAAAATGAAAAGTCATTATATACGTAAAAGTGATATGATTAAAGATTATGAAGAGGGTGGTCTTAAAACAACTGACTGATATTATGAATGGGGTCATAAAACTTAAGTGGTTACAGTCTTTCATAAATAATGAATCTTCATTTTGGTTTCAGATTTCTACAGCTATATTCAAAATATGTGGTGGTATTAGTTTTTTGTTACAATGGGATTTTGAATTGTCTAAACTCCCCATAAAACGTTCTGCTTTCCATCAACAAGTACTATTATACTGGAAACTGATTGTTAAACATAATTTTAGCCCACATGACATATCTATCTAGAATGACAGGTATATTTTGGTGAATAGAAAATATGTTTATTGATGATTGGTGGAAGAAAGGCATATGGTCACTAACACGACTTCGGGAATATATTGAGTTATGATGATATTTGTGGTAAATACAATGTAAGTTGCTCCCCTAAAATGTACGATAAAATTATTAAGAGTATACCATTGCAGATGATAAATTTAGGCAGGGTAAGCAAGTTCTGGAAGCCAATGTTGATATTTGAAATCACCAAAACTCACCAGTGCTTAATTTGTAAATTTCGAGGTCCCGGAACAGCGGGGTGACGAATCCAGCATGTGATTAGAGGAGCGAGAGGTGATGGAGCATTTGCGTGATCACATTGGTGGGCCATTTTTAAGTGATTAACAGCGTGCATCAGTTGCTTTTATTAGGGTTAGTACATGAAAAAGCAATGCCATTTTGAAACCGCAATTTCCAGGCCTGGGAAAAAAATAAATAATGTAATTTTATTTCACAAATCTCTGTAATAGAGTTATAATTAATCCTGTCCAGAATTTTTGGGGGATTGTGTGTATAGAGAATAGTTTTACTCATTCCTCCAGTTTCGAGTTTATAATGAGGAAAATTCCTGCAAACCTTTATTGAATATAGCATGTAGGTTAGATTATTAAATAAATCCACACAAACTAGCAGATTAAATCAGTCATTTAAAAAAAAACTACGTGAGCGATTCAGCTGGAACGCGTCTTCACTCTCTCAAAGCAGCGTCACATCAGCGCAACTCATCTGCTCTACAACAAGCTGCTGCACGCTGTCGCTGATCCAAGACTTTCACTCGCATCTCAGGACGGTTGACAGAATTGTCAATTGCTTAATCGGGTCATCGTTGCATCATCACAAAAATGTATAATTTGCAGGTCTTTTAACTCACGCTCCAGGGGCTGTTTCAGGCTGAGCGCTCAGTCATATCCAAAATCGCCTATATAGCGAGTATCGTATTGAGTTATTTTTCATAGTTTGTTGTTGAGCTTAAGTGGCCAAAATTACACAAAAATGACCGCCCTGGCGAGTATTCATGTTTTTTCTTCTGTAAATGTGAACAGTTGAGAAAGAAAACGAATGCACAAACTCAACTGCTGCTCTAAAACCCCCCCACTTCACTCGCATAATTAAATACGATTTTAAAGATGCACTTGAAAGACTGGATCATTTGATACAACTGCAAGAAAATAAAAGCAAACACGGGCATGTTTTCTGATTATTAATTTTCCCCCTACTGCAACGTAAAATAAATAAATAGGCCGAAATAATAATAAATAACCACTAGTAAAGCAAACGCAAATTACGTGTACAAGCCTGAAGTGGCCATGGGAAGATTTGGGAGACTCCTCGGTAAACAGTGCAAAACAGCTGGTGTAGTCAGGGCATAATCTGATAATCCTGGTCTGGATCAGCACCTCCGAACTCCGATCATCTCATTTGGCGGATCCTCTTCCACCAATGAAAGATGTCCATGTCAGGGTTATTATAGGTTTGCATTTTTTAAATCGTTTTATTTTAATATTGCATTTTTTTTATTTTGTGAACAGTTTTTTACACTATACGGGTTAGTTTGCGTTTTAATTTTAGTAATTAAAGTTTAGCAGAATTAAAATAACACTTGCAGAGTGCAGACCAAAGCTTATTGATGCAAACCACTAGTGACACTAAATTAAAGCATGCTGATATTGATTAGAAAATAAATATTTATTTTAGATTATTTTATTTAGTTGCTGTTGGTTTCATTTTGTTTTAGTTTTTCATTTATTTTGACATTTTCAAATTCTCTTTCTTGTCTAAATGCCTTTATTTTCGTCAAATAAAGTTATTAATAAGACATATTTTACAGTTTAAACATGTATACATTTCTTATATTTAAACTCGTTTTTAAAATAAGCATTTTTAGAAGCAAAAATAAAACAATTTCATAGTTGGAAAAAGACAGATGCGGCTCGTTTAGGTGACTTGGTTTGCTTTGCATTAAATACAATGGTTTTATAGATTAAATGAAACAAACCTATATTTAACCAAAAAAAGGCTATTATCTTACCTTTCAGAAGCATGTGTCTGACTTTAAAACTCATCGGACATCACCAGCAGTGAAAGTCATTCATGTCTGGATAGTTTTAATCGTTATGACATTTATGAATGTACATTAGGATGTTTTGCATGTAGAGTAGCCTATTGACGGCGCTCAGTTGGGAGGTGGCGCGGGAACGGCATGACTATGAAGCAAAGTTAATTTAGATTTAGAGTAACTAAGGGGTGATAACTTTTTGATATGAGTGCAATAATTCCAAACGAATGTCCAAAAGATAAACTAAAAATCTCTGTCCTTTTTGCCACCCTGACTGTGCTGCCGACCTAGGAAACTGAGTTTGCCTATATGCACGCGCCGGCCCTGTGTAGGCTATTGATCCATGCATTATGTCTTATGAGAGCAGAGCAGTTCACATGTCGTGTCTTTTGCATGTTCAGGTTCTTTATTTCAAATGTGGATGTGCTGCAAGGGTGGTCATTATAGAGGATTTTTCATATATGCACACTATAGGTCAGCACAAATGTCTTTCATTGACACGTGAGGTGGGGGATCCAACGAAATGAGGTGCCGGATTGGATTTCGGAGGTGCCAGATCCGGATCTGGCACAAATTAAGCCCTGGCCCCTACACCAAAAGGGTCTTGCCCCTATTTTGATAGATCCACCCCAAATATACTTAGCCTACCTACGCAACCCAGGCAACGATTAGTTCTGTGAAACATAAGCCGCTTTTCCATCGAAATTAGCTGGAACAATATGTCCCAGGAACATTTTTCCCCCAGACCTGTTGCTTTCCATCGCGGTCTAAAGTAGAGAGAAGATTAGGCAAATGGTCTGGTGAAGTAAAGTTAGGTCTGCAGTTGTTTCTCAATACCAACATTGTAAAAAAATTGCCTGTAAATTTACAGTAATTACAGGCTACTAATTGCATTACTTTCACAGTAAATTACTGTTATTTCTACAGTAAATAATTGTGAAATGACAGCTGTATACTGTGACTTCACAGTAGTTATTCCATACTGCAATTTAGCAGTATGATCCTGAAGAATTACAGTGTAAACTGTAATAGTAATGCTACTCAGTAGCCAGTATTGTGTTTTTAATTTACTATAAAATGTATTGTTTTTAAAAAAACTTTTAATTTAACATGTATTTTTATTTATTATAAAATACTATAATTTTTACATTTTATCTGTTGACTCATTCAATAACCAATAAAACTGGAAAGATATGTTTAATTCAAATAAACACAAAAACAATCAATCAATTGTACACATTTATTTTGCAGTTTAATAAATTCTGTCTAAACTTTCCAGCAAAGAGGTTCAGATGGTCATGCTTCTCTTCACTGAACCAGGACACACTATAGAACATATACAGTGATTATCTTACTTCATGACTAGCTTAACAAAGCCAGAGTTGAGTTTGTCCATTTTGGCGTTGGAACATTGCTTACACACTAGATTGACATCCGTTCAAAGTCACTGAGTTTTCTGATCAGTGTACAGACTTGCTGGTTGATATGTCCTCTCTGCCGTCTCTGGATTGATGCCCAAGAAGTACCTATAAACAAAAAAAAGCTGTTAGTTTCTCTCAGGTTGGATGACAAAGGTGTCAGTTCCCAGTCATCACATTCAGTGGGTCACTGCTGTTGCAGTACAGGCCAAGGTGATATTAACCCTATCCATTTAAATAATAGCAGCTTAAAAACATTTCCATCACAAACACACAGTCAAGAACAGTCCTGCAACAAAGTAGAGGTTTGTGATTTATCCAGTCAGAGCATTTGCACAAAACTCTGTCACTTTGTATGTACTGTTTACAGAGGATGGAGCATCCTTTTAAAAACAGCTTCCTCTCTGGTCTCCAGCACAGCTTGTTTGGTCTCCACACCACTTGTTTGAGGGGGGAGAAGGGGGTCGTCACCACTTGGCTGCTGTGGTCCTGCGCGGCTCGCAAAATCCCAACACATCCAAACATTCCTTGTTTAACACACTAAATAAAAAAACAAGCCCTCAAGTACAATGTTAAGTAGAAATTACCTTTGGTAAATTCCAGAATGCAAGAAGCATCTTCAGCATACTTCAAATTAACTGTCCAATGTCAGCAACCATGCCCCCGTCTTCATTGTGTCACCTAGAACAGAAACCGATATACTGTTACCAACAATTTAGGGGTGACCCCGAATAGTCGATGATTCAATGCTTTGATAGGAGCCTGATTTGAATCCCAATCTCAGTTGAATATTCGCAGAGGTGTTATGATCGTGCCATTTTGGCTATATGGGGGTGCTCAAATGTCTTGATTTCACAAAGAACTACCGATTTTCTCAGAATAAGTTAATATACAGCCTATTAAGATAATGCTGTAAATAAGAATCTGAAAAAAGGGAAACTTTAAATACATATTTTAATGTGCGTGAATAAATCCAACCACCCCCATAGATTTAAGTTTCACTTTCCATAATCCGTGTCCGGCAGAGAAGCATCTTGGCAGCAGGGATTTAAATCTTTAACAAGACTCAAACTGACACAGGCAGAATGAAAGACATGATTTTTCCGATCAGGTAGGGTACGAGTGATTTCAGCCATTTTATATATATCGTGTATATATTATTTATCTCGTAGGGGCTATAAGATGCATATGGTTTAGTTTTGCTGCAGTGAAGCGCTTCAATGTAGAACTACGGTGATTATCTCTTCAGCATGCAGCACGAGCAGGATGAACAACACTGCAGACTATAAATAACATTACAATGAGAACACTATTATAATGAAGAGTTCAGTTGCCAACTTGCCGTGTTTTTGCACGTTGTTGCATGAAAAATGCGTCCACAAAAGGAGTTAATTCACAGCAGCGCAGACACGTTCATGCTTTCAGGGCACTTTGTGCAGATAGACTATAAGTCGCAATATAACATGTTGTATAAATAATTAATTGTATTCTATATGAGATAAATGATGAGTTAAATCCCATTGATTATAAACCTGCTATAAAATGCTTTATTCTAATGGACATCTTCAGCACGCACAGCTCAAAACAGAAATGCAGAACAATAATCAGTCCTATACATAATGTTATAACGAGAGCACTATTGTAAAAAAAATTGTGAATTCTTAGGGTTTCGCTGATGTTTAATGCTATCTTAACACATCCGTAACACATTTTCCCTATGTGTTAACATCAATTATGACTATCGAATGTCTGACTTGACTCTTGGTAATTTATCCCCCCTCCCGCCCCCAAACATATGATTCGATTATCGGCAAGATTCAAAAATTTAGATTCGACTATGAAAATCCTTAGTCGGGGACTCCCCTACTACTGTTCAGAAAATAATTCAAGATTTATTTATTTAAGAAATTAGAGTGAAAAGAGTAGGGTGAGGGCATATTATAACTACTGAGTTGTAGATGTACTGAGTTTTTCAACGCTGACGTACGCTGTTTTCTGTGAATGTGTGAGTTCATTAGCCACTGTAGGATATAACAAGAATAATAACAAGTAAATGGTAAAACTGTTTGCACTACAAACCAGTGTGTTCATTATTAAAATAATACATAACTAATAATTAACATAACTAATCACTTAACAGTTTTGATATTACAAATCTGTCATTTTCATAATAGATTATTACATTTTAGTTTTAAAACCAAGACGTTTGCTAATAAAGACCGTTTTAAAAAAGAAATTCAAGACCAAATGATTCAGTTCAGAAGTGATAGCAGGTTTGAATCGTTTATGTTGACTTCAGGCAGTGAGGCAACCTTTTTGTTTACATTTAGATCATTTAAATGAAATGAATACATCACTAGTATCATAGTCAGTGCCATTCTCACTCTACACCAATGTCTTTTTCCAGAAATCATGACCAAGATAATCCACAGACCTTATTCTGAGCAGTTTCGTATACGAAATATCTGTAGAAAGAAAAATAGTTCCTACATGAAACTGCTCACAACAAATTTGTGGATGACTTGACACTTGAAAATACAATAAAAATGAGAAGGACAACATTACCTTGAACAATCAAGCAAGCTATGGGTTCTTGGTAGCATCACAGTCCCTTTACCATCAGTGGCTGTAGCACAAAGCTGCAAAATAATATATCAATAGAATAAGAGTGCAATAAGACTCGACTGTTAATAATCTGTACCTATGGTAGCACAGTCAAAATGTGCGCACAAATAATCCCTTACCATTATCGGTTTATCATTTTTCAGTTGACGAATCATACAACGGCTGCTCGGTATCACACACACACACACACACACACACACACACACACAGCAAGGAAGAAAAATATGATGAAGCCCAGTTAACGTTACTCATTTTATCAGTAAATGTTGCGTCGTGTCCGGTGTAGACACGGTGTTAATCCCCTATCAAGAAGAACCAAAGCAACCTCAGCATCCGATCGCAGGCCTTCCGCTCCTTGAGTTCTCTCCAGCGCTGGAAAGCTGATCCGATATTTACACGGGTCCTACTTCTTGCCTTATTGTTAATGTCTTACAGTTAGCTACTAACGTAACTTAATACATACAATTACTACAACCAATGTCTGTTTTTGGTTAAAAAAATTGGCACACTCAAACCTACACATATAAGCTAACCGCTAACAATGTGAGAACAGAACCTACAACTAACGTTAACTCTACTTGGTTAATACTTTTAAATTACATGCACTATCATATAAAAAGGCATTTAATTTGTCAATTCAACACTTACCGCTGAATCCGTTGGACTCGGATGAGAAAATGGTGGAGACGAGAGAGCTCAGTCAGACGACACAGCACGCGGAGGCGGGAAGGAATTCACAGTTGTTTCCTGTAACTGCTCCGCCTACATTATTTTCACAGTAAAAGTCCCGAATATGGTATTATACTGTGAAAATTACAGTAAAAGCATGTAAAGTGATAATAATGTAATTTACTGTGAAATATTGCAGTTGCATGCTGTGAAATCACAGAATTTTTTTACAGTTAAGTACACAAATTTATTTAATTCTGGAATTCCGGTAATTCTGCAAAGAGCAGCGTACTTGATAACGTCAGTCAGCTCGTCTTGGCTGCTGACAAAATATATCAAACACCACTGCCTCTATTCATTTCATTTAAACATATTAATAGAACAAAAGAATAAAGACCAAAGATTACCTGTTAGATTTACCCAAAACGAATTATAGCTTATAGTTTATCCACTACAGAGACATCAGAGCCAGCAGCAAATGTCAGAAGGACTAGCCGAGGTTACGCTCCTCTCTTTGGAATACATGATCACCCGGTGATCGCGTGGAGCTCACATCTCCAAAATCGGCGAAGCACATTTTTAAATAGGCGCTATTTTTATAAATAAACCACAGATTCAAGTTTTAAACAACTACATTGTCAGCCGAAATACACGCGTCCAGTGTAGGCAGGCTTTAGCTGTTGCGTCGCGTCCGGTGTAGACACGGTGTTAATCCCCTATCAAGAAGAACCAAAGCAACCTCAGCATCCGATCGCAGGCCTTCCGCTCCTTGAGTTCTCTCCAGCGCTGGAAAGCTGATCCGATATTTACACGGGTCCTACTTCTTGCCTTATTGTTCCGCAGATGTTTTCCTCTTTTGTTTTTTATCCGCCATCTTTATCTTTCTGTCACTCGGCTCGACTGGTCACTGAACGCTCTCTCCTCCATATCATGAGTAGACACGCCCCTTGCTGCTGATTGGCTAAAATATTATTTTGGGACTCGGCCCAGACTCAGTTTTCTAAAACGTTTTTGAAAAATGACATACCCTGCCTTTAAGGAACAAGTAAAATATTAAACAATAACTCCCAAAATGCCTGATCTTATGATAGAAAATGTTAAATTTACTGATAAAAATTTTCTAACAGATTTTGGAGAAATTTTTTATTACAACGTTGTTTTCCAGGACCAGTAAAGATATCTTATACATTTTGTCATTTTGATAAGAAAAAATTTGAGTCTGAAATTAGAACCAATTTTCTTACATTCCCTATCAACCCTAAATGTAAAGAGGTACACTTTAAAATTATGAATCACATTTATCCTGCAAAATTATTTTTAAGGGTAAGATTTAATGTTGGGGATTCCTTCCAATATATGCCAATTATGCAATCTGGAGATAGAAACAGTTGAACACTTGTTTTTTCAGTGTAATTTGGCACAAACATTCTGGAATAATGCATTTTGTTGGATTCACCAAAGATTACCTGTAAGACTTATCCTCTCGTGGGAAACTGTTAAGTTTGGCTTGTTATTTAAGGATAAAAAGGTAGCATATGTAATAACTTTTTTTTTTTGCTTTTGTTAATATTTTATATTCATAAATGTACATTTTTTTAAACTCCCCATGTGGTGTTTAAAGAGGAATTTGTCATATATTTGGAGACGTTAAAGGAGTCATATGATGTTGCTAAAAAGAACATTATTTTGTGTATTTGGTGTACACATGCAATGTGTTTATGCGGTTTAAGGTTAAAAACATACATTATTTTCCACATACTGTACATTATTGTTGCTCATCTATACCCCGCCTTTCTGAAACGTACCGATTTTTATGAGAAGCGAGGCGTGCTCTGATTGGCCAGCTATCCAGTGTGTTGTGATTGGCTGAATACCTCAAGCGTGAGACAGAAATGTTACGCCCCTTACCGTATTGTGATGCCGTGTTCAGGCGCAACAACACAAAAACAATAAAACCCATTAGAAACGAGGCATTTGTTACAACATGATTCCTGATTATAATGACTTATACTGTCTTTTTATGGGTCATGTTGTATCGCGCGCCACGTAAACATTACCATGTCTGCATTCGTGATCGGAGAAACGACAAATAACAAGCACTACTCTACACGTTTGAATCGTCAGTGGAACATTCTTTAAATAAGAAACATATTTACAGGCTGTGAGTCAGAAGCATCAGACTGTCCTTGCAAAGTTGGAATTGCCCCACTTTATAGAAACAGCCTTTGTACAAGCCAGCATTGTAGGTTACTCTTCCAGCTTCAGGAAATAGTCCTCCGTAAAATGCGCTGCACACTCGAATATTTGCGTTGAACAGTGTTGTAAATACAACTTAATCACTGATTTCTAGTTGTGTCTTCTTTTGGAAGGCCAAACAAAGTAGTTTCGCTTTCACAACGAAACACGGTGTCTCCAGGACATGGTGCCGGTGGCAGCAACAATTAGTGATGCACCGATCATGATTTTTCGTGGCCGATTCCGATACCGATTTTTTTCGAGCAAACTGGCCGATTCCGATTCCGATACCGATTTTTTCCTTTAAGCAACCAACAAGAAATAATGAAAGATTCTAACACAAATAAAGTGTTTATATAGTGAATATAGATTTGATTTAACATGTATAATATTTGTTTAAAAAATATATATATTTAAGAAAAAAGTTGCCCCCCAAATTCATGTCTGTGGTGTTTCAACAATGGATGTCACCCCTTTAAGAAAAGGGAGAATTCTATTTGGACTACTTCCTGTGTGTAACGGTCACTGCAGGTGCTGGTTGATCTGAGTGGTGCATGGGGAGTACATTCTTTCTTATTAATTTTGAAGCTAGCTAAATCTCTGACAATTTCATGTGTTGTTGTCATTAGTGTATGTGGTGTTATGTTGATAACTTGCAGATCTGGCATATTTTAATAAAAAAAAAATATTAATACATACTTGTTGATATTTCCAAAATGTCCCCTGATCTTGAAATCATCATGATGGTAGCCTCCATTTTAGAAAAGTCTAAGCTGATTTGTATGTGGTGTTACTGTCTCTGGTGTTAATGCATTTTCTGGTAACACAGAGCCTTTAGTAACTTGCATTATAAGGTCTGTGGTGTTATAATTACGTCTGTGGTGTTACTTCAATATGACATAGTGGCTGTGTCACAAGTTTTTGATTAAAATTATTTACAATTCAAAATGTTCTTACGCTTTTATTTTAATGGATATAGCATATTAAACAAATTTTAAATGCCTATCAATATATTTTATTAGAAAAAACAAACAAGCATCTTTACAAATTCTGCCTCTCGTGTTCAACTGGTCAACCCCAGTTGAAGATGGACCAAGATGGTTTTTAAATTGGGTTGAAACTACATAAAACTGGCCTTAAATGAAAACATTAACAGTAACCATTTGAAATGAAAGGCAACACTTGCATAGTTACAATCTAAACAACACAACCAACACACATTCAACAGTCCAAACAAAGATGTTACTTAATCAACATTTGTTGTCATTTTTAAAATTGGTGTAAAGAAAAAAGGTATTTACCAGTGAAACTAAATAAAACCAAAGTAGGCTATATAAATAAATTATTCCAAAATTTTACATCAAATAATGTTTAGTGCAACGACCAAAAACAAAGATGCTACAGCTCGTGCTTGTTAAATCGAATTAAGTCAATGTAATTTTAAGGTAAAATAAAAATAATAATCTTGTACAGAACTGACGTATATACGTTTTATTCTTTACAAAAAGTAGCATTTCAGCTTTGTCACAAGTTGGTCTGTTTCTTTTCTCATCCAACACGTGAAAAGCTGCGCTGAACAACTGTTCACGGTCTATCCTTGTGCAGGGCGTGGACAGATACGCTCGCGCAAATTCTAGTGATGAAAAGTTCGGATCATTTTACCGACTCGGACCTTTGAGTCTCGTTCAAGATGAACGAACGACTCGAAAAACCCGAAGACTCGAAACAGGTGAACTAATTCCAGTACAGAACCTTTAGGATGGTGCGCATGCGCGACTGAACGAATCACTCCCCGAAACAACTCGTTCTTCTCGAGTCTCATTAAAGATTCGTTCAAGACCGACCCATCACTAGCAACTTCAGCTAGAGCAGCAAAGGAAAGCGGCTCTTATTTGTGTGCCAGTAATGTTACACCAACGGTTGTTCGCTTCATTGTATCTGTTTTTCTGTGTTTGTTGTGCTAATGCCGAATGTCTTCCACACAAATAACATGTTCGCACTTTCGGAAAAATCGGCCGAAAAAAAGACAAAAACCGGCCGGTTGCCGATCGCGCATTATAAGCAAAAACCGGCCGGTTCCGATCTTTGGCCGGTCAACCGGTGCATCCCTAGCAACAATACTACAGCGAGAATAATAGTTACGCCTTCTTTCTTTGCTTATACGTTTGGGCAGTGTTTTGCAAATTTCCCCACACTGCGAAGTAGACATGTGGGGGCGTATTTGAATGAGCCGTTTTAGGGGGGCGTGGTCGAGTCTTAACATGGATCTTATCTATGCACAAACAGCTTGTAACACCCCCAAAGAGAAAGGAAAACTTGAAATCGTATCATATGACCCCTTTAAGAGGAATGGAAAATCCCAAAGCAAGATTTTTGTAGGGCCTGTACTTTAGTAGAGGATTTTGGTTTCATAATATGAAAAACTCCTACTCCCCTACTACTTCCTTGTCTTTATTTATTTAAATATTTTTATTAAAAAAAATGTTTCTTCCCCAATGTTTTATTTTATTTTATACTTAATTTGTTATACGATGTACAGAATGTGACTGAATGAAAATTGAGTGTAATCTCAGTCAATATTTGTTAACCTCCCTGTTATGAATTTCTTTCTGTGTTATTGTTCAAAGCATTACATAAAAAAAGAAAGATAATCGCGGATGTAATGCAAAGGTTCAAAAGAACGCGTCAAATTCTGCTGAAGATGATCGGGACTGAGAGATATGCATTCTCTGTGCTTTCAGCGCGTCAGTCACACTTGTTAAGAAAACACACAAAAACAATACAGAATTATAGGATCATACTTCATCAATAGCGGTTCGGGTCCATGATTTATTCCAAACGCGTTCACATCAGAGTAGAACCGTACCGGAGTCCGCATGAACTGGAACCAGACCAGATCACACGCTTCAGCCGGACTCGGGTTCAGTCTGAATCTCTAACACTGTGTTTTTATGTTTCAGCTGATGGATATTACGAGTACTATATGAATGAATGCGTCTACAGCACCAGTGATTACAGTGATGTGGTGTTTCTTGCGTCATATTCCTTCAATAAAGCTGTGTATGCACAGTACAACAGCACTGTGGGGAAGTTTGTTGGGTTCACTGAGCTCGGAGTGAAAACGGCAGAGTACTATAACAAAATCCCGGCCTACATGCAGCTGCTGAAAGCTGCAGTGGACGCATTCTGCAAACATAATGCTCGGATCCGGGACTCCGCTGTTCGTGATAAAGCAGGTGAGTGCTGCAGGACTCTTCTCTCATCTGTGCTGTTCAGTAATGATCTCTGATCATGTGTGTCCACCTGCGCTGAAGAAACCCGCTGGAAACGCCTGGATTAGAGGTCTGCGGGAGTGTCGTGTCTGGGCAATATAATGTGTGGTTGCCTTCAGTAAGATCTATGACTGTTTTTAATATGAAATCAATAAAGTCGTTATAAATAACATGTAAGGGAGAATACATCCAGCCGGTTGTTATCGCAGAATAACCCCGGCAGAGTGATCAGGGCTGCTTCACTTCCACTTTAACCCTCTGGGCCTCTTCGATTAGGAGTCACACTTGGCTCCTTTGCCTTGAAATGTAACTTTTTTTAAGAAAAAAAATCAATGCACTACATTTTAGTTCAATAATATTTTATGATTTATTATTTAGAATTTATAGGGGATTTTATGATACAATGCAATATTTATAAAATTTTGATTAGCTATTTTTTCCATTAGAATTATTATTTTTTATATATAATTATTTATTAACTTTCAATAAATGCAATATTTAACATTAATATTTAACATTAACATTACAAACAGTAATTTGAAGAAAAAGAGGAGGGGGGGGGGGGGGGGTCTGAATAACCGTAAATAAATATAACTGTAAGTACATGCAAACTAATTATTTTACGCATTGCTGCACATGCAACCGATAGTAATTCAGAGTGTCTTGCATACTGGAAGTTTGCACGTTTTGTGTGTGAGAGTGTGAGAGAGAGAGAGAGAGAGAGAGAGAGAGAGAGAGAGAATTGAATTTTTTAAATGACTTTTATTCCTATAAATCACTTTTCATTAAACACTTGTTTCAACAAATTACCTTGTATCAAATAAATACCAAAGGAAAATACATTTTTAAATCAAAATAAATAAATCAGTTGAAAAAAAATGATTTTTACAATGAAAAAAATAAATCATCTTCAATGACAGAGCACAACGCACCATTACCACACCATTTCATTTCAAACGTTAATAGATCCTTTGTAGACTTATAAAAACAAAAATCTATCAATACTCGTGATTTCATTAAATTTAAAAACAGTATTACAACATCTTCACCCGACAATCTTTCAACCATATTTTTTCTGCTCATGTAAATGGCCAGTTTTGCCTGACCTAAAACAAAATTCAAAAGCTGACAAGTAAACATTCTACTTCGAACAAATTTAAAACCAAAAATAAAAATCCTCATGGAAAACAATTCACTAAAAGAAATAAAAACATTTTCCAAGATCGAGAATAAAGGTTTCAGTCTGTCACAATCCATAAAAGCATGAAAAATAGTTTCTCTTTTTGAGCAAAAAGGACAGTCAGCAATAACTTCAGGATTAAGAACTGAAATAAAAGCATTAACAGCGATGGCACAGTGAAGAAGCCTCCACTGTATATCCCCTGCCCTTTTAGATAACGGTGGCTTATACAGTGACCTCCACTCAGGTTTCACAATCTCTTCAACACCCAATACTCTGCGCCAAGGTGTGTCAACTTTATCCCTTAGTACCTTTTTATTAAAAACTTTTACAGATATTTTATAAAAAGCTTTGCCAGGTGATGTACACAAATCCAAACACAAAGGTCTTTCAGCATCTAAAAAAGGCCCACTACAACCATCCAATTTAGGCAACACAGTAAAAGCAGGAAAAGAGTCTTCTGTACTGGGAGTGTTTACTCCTCCATGACTGTCCATCAGTAAAACTTTTTCTTCATTACTGACCAAAGATTTCCAGATCTTTAGCATCTGTTCAACAGACCGCAAAGACCTGACCTTTAGACAAAAAGCCACATCTTCTGTTCTTTCAAAGTCCAGTCCTGCTACATGAATTAAACGTCCAAACGTGAAGATCTGTGATTTCTGCAAAAGTGCATTCAGTCCATGAAAGGAGCAACTCTCCTTTGATAAGTCGAAACGAGCTCCGTTTATTAGCGGCTCCTCCAGAAGCCAATAAAGGGAAAGTGTGGTCTCATTTCTCCGTGATTCAAAAAGACTCCAAACCTTAAAAAGATTTCGATAAAACACTGGCAGTCCATTCACGTTCACTTTAAAGGGGTCCATTAGAAACAAAGATTTGTCCAACCCCAATCCTTCAGTTCTGTGTAAAATGGCACATGTAACAGCTCGCCAGCCATTTGTTGATGATTTATACAGAAATCTTTGTAAAAATTGCAAACGAAAAGCTGCTATTCTACTTTTCAAATGTATCAAACCATGGCCACCCTCCTCTTTAGGTAAAAACAACACACTCTGAGGGACTCAGTGTAATTTATCCCCAAAAAAATCAACCAACATCCCTTGAATTTTTGTTAGAAGTTGTACAGGAGGATCCAAACATGCTAGCCTATGCCAAAGGCAGGAAGCTACTAAATTATTCACGATTAATGTCCTCCCTTTATATGATAACTTTGGTATTAACCATTTCCATTTGTCAAGCCTGCCTTTCACCTTAACAATCCCTTCCCAATTTTTCTGAATGGAAATTTCATCTCCCAAATACACTCCTAAATGCTTGAAACCTCCTGTTCCCCAGGTTAAACCATCAGGAAGGCTTGGTTTCCCTTTTGGCCAATTTCCAATTAAAAGTGCTTCACTCTTGTTCCAATTAACTTTTGCTGAGGACAAAACTCTAAAATCTTCTAAAACTTTCATTAAAACCTGTACATCATTTTGTCCGTTAATTAAAACTACCACATCATCAGCATAAGCAGACAAAGAAATGCTGCTTTTACAAATAGGTAGATTCAAACCACAAATATGTTCTCTTAATTGTTGCAACATAGGTTCTATAGCAAGTGCATATAACATTCCAGATAAAGAACAGCCCTGTCTAATACCCCTAGAGAACTTAAAAGGAGTGCATAAACCACCGTTTATCTTAAGCACACTCTCAACGTCACCATAGAGCACTTTCACTTTATCAATAAAATCCTGACAGAAACCAAAAGCTTTTAAAGTTCTCCACAAATAAGGGTGTTCGACCCTATCAAACGCCTTTTCTTGATCTAATGAAATCAGTCCAATATTAATGTTGAGCAACTTGGAGACATCAAACATATCCCTAATAAGGGTAATATTGTCAAAAATGGACCTACCAGGGACACAATAAGTCTGATCTGGATGTACCACCTGATCTATAATTTTAGCTAACCTATTAGCTAAAGCCTTTGAGAGTATTTTATAATCTGAGCAAAGGAGCGAAACAGGACGCCAATTCTTAACTTCTAACAGATCTCCTTTTTTGGGGAGGAGAGTGATGACCGCTCTACGACTACTCAAAGGCAACTTACCTGAGCCCAAACTATCATTAAGCACCCGCAAAAGGTCCTCCCCTACCTCTGTCCAGAAAAATGTATAAAATTCAACAGGAAGGCCGTCAATTCCTGGCACCTTCCCAGAATTCATGCCTTGAAGGGCCTTATGCAATTCCCCCAGGTTTAATGCTCCTGAGAGCTCTGCATTGGCACAGTCTGACACTTGGGTCAATCCTTTAAAAAAAACACTTTCAGTATCCCATCCTGTTCCCAACTCATTCTTATACAAGTTCTCATAAAACCCACAAGCTCTTGTTCGTATTTCTGCATGACTAGATAAAATCACTCCTGCCTCAGAGCGTAGAGAGTGCAAAAAACGTTTTTGCCCATTTTTCTTTTCAAGGCTAAAAAAATATTTAGATGGTACATCCATCTGCTCAATACTTAAAAACCGAGAACGAACCAGAGCTCCTTGTGTTTTCACCCCCAGAAGGTCAGCTAGCTGGGTTTTCTTGTTTGAGATCATCTCTGTATAACTTTGATTACTTGTTGAATCAGCTAAACTCTGTAATTTAATTATTTCTGCCTCCAAGGCTTTCATAGAACTATTTAATTATCTGGTGACATTTCGAGTGTACTGTTGGCAAAACTGTTTTATTTGGACCTTTCCAAAATCCCACCATTGCTGTAGGTCTTTAAAAGAATCTTGTGTCTTTTTAAACTCTTCCCAAAATACTTTAAATACATCCTTAAAATCCTTACTACACAATAAATTAGTATTGAAGTGCCAGTATGCACTGTGTGGTTTAATTTGATTTAAGAAGAAAAAACCCAATACCATATGATGATCAGAAAAACTGACCGGTGAAATGACACAACTTTTAAAAATACCCAACTGATGTTTAAAACCATAGAAACGATCTAATCTAGCAAGAGATAGAACATTGTCACGCGCATGAGCCCATGTATACTGTCTCTGACCATCATGAAAATTCCTCCAAACATCACATTGATCATTCACATTTATCATCTTAGTGAGACGTTCAAAAGACAAAACTTGTGAAATAATTTCTCTCTTTTCTGTTGTTTCTCTTCCATCAGATAGTTTAAGATGAGTAATCAACTTCCTTTCTCGAACTTTTCTTTCCAACGCAAAAAAGAAAGATGTTGAGGAATCCATATTGTTAAGTTGAGTAAATCTTGTTTGTATATTTGTTCCTCGATCTCTTTCTTCATGCAAATTTTTTAAAAGAAAATTATATTGTTCAAGCAAATCTCCACTTGTTCCATCTCTCTCACTTATAGAGCTATTCAATCTCATTATTTCTTTTTCCAGCTGTTCGGTTTTCTTCTGGATTTCTTTTGCATTATTGTTTACATACTGTTGACAAAACGACTGAATCTGAATTTTCCCAATGTCCCACCATTGACTTAGGGATTTAAACTCTGTCTTTCTCTCTCTCCAAGCTCTCCAAAAGAAAGGAAATAAATGTACAAAAGTACAATCTTGCAGCAAGCTGTTATTAAAATGAAAAATAAGATGTTATTAAAATGCCAATAAGATCTGTAACTAGTGTTTGATATTGTAATATATATCAGCATTTATTCAGTTGTAATATATATTTAACGACTTCACTGATTTTGTATTTAAAAAAGCATAGATCATACCAAGGATAACCACACATTATATTGTACAGGCACACTACAGCAAACTTCAATAGAGAAGGAGGAGTTATGTCACAAAGTTTTCACTCTGCGTTGCATTTCGGGAAGGTGCCGCCATATTACGCTATCCGTCGCCACGGTCCTTTGTTTTGTTTTTGCCTTTAAGTGAAACATTCATTAATTCTTCATTGTATCGTATGCAAGGAAGAGAAGCTATTTTATCACATCGCATGATAATTAGATTTTTTCACTTAAGTTTTTTAGAATTTGGTTTACAGAGGAGACAAGATTCCTGTATCCCTTAACCCTCTGGAACTCTTCAGTCATTTTTGACCAAAACATTTTATATTTAGAAGTTTAAAAAATCCTAACTTCATGAGAATAAAATGACACTTGGTGAATAATGTTGCATTAGCTATGTCAACACACAAAAAAATAATGGACATGATTCGGATATGTTAAAAGGTCAAACAAATTAAAAGTCAATTGGCTCCTTTGCGGTCAAAAATGACCAACATAGGAAATGAATGGGAAATACAAAAATTCAGAGAACTTTTTGGTGGTACAAACTACAAATCAGCCACTGTGCAGAAAAAAAGTGCACAGCAATCAAAGAGTGACACTAACATATCAAGAGTGAAAAATAGACACCCGCACATGCACACACACACACACACACACACACACACACACACACACACACACACACACACACACACACACACACACACACACAAATGAACTGGCAAGACTGCAACAGAGCAAATTTTGAGAATGTGAAATAAAATTAAGAAATTAAGAAAATAAACAAGAGTCTCTCTCTCTCTCTCTCTCTCTCTCTCTCTCTCTCTCTTTCTCTCTCTCTCTGAGGATTGTGGGTAGTGGTAGTAGCGAGAGTGCTTGGTTTGGAGCACATTTTGGAGTTTCTTACTTTTAAAAGGTTCTCCTTTCTTTTTAATAACAGAAACAGTAATAATTGTAACCTTTTGAGCGCTGACTACGGTCAGCGCTGAATCGGCGCTAGTATGGAGTTAGGCGGCGAATTTTCGCGTTTGACTCTTGGACACGGTTGTAAGTGCATGCCGGAGGAGT
Organism: Oxygymnocypris stewartii; assembly: GCA_003573665.1. NCBI lineage: Eukaryota > Metazoa > Chordata > Actinopteri > Cypriniformes > Cyprinidae > Oxygymnocypris > Oxygymnocypris stewartii. The sequence continues at coordinate 1,803,563 of QVTF01022339.1, read as the reverse complement.
CGGTGTCAATTGAGGACGTATTGGTTGCGATCAGCGAACAGGTTGGTGGTGGTTTAAACGTTAAATCAGCTTCAAGAATGAACAAAGCGCTTGTTATATTTCTTAAAGAGGTTTCAATGGTCGATGAACTGCTCGAGAAAGGTCTAACGAGAAGATCTCCTGTGTGCTGGAGCATGCCAGCTTCAATAAACCCATCATCACAGACTGGGGTAAGACGAAACATTTTCCTTACACTCTTACCTTTATGAAGGCATATTTATGGGATCAAATAGAAAATATGGAATCTATTTTGTTATTACACTTGCACAGCTAAACAAATATTGTACATCTTGATAATGTGCTTATGTTTACAATTATTCACTATCAGAGCATGATTTCTTTACCCCACAGATCCTTCTCTCCCTGAACCTGAGAGGAATAAAATCGCCATCGGTGCGTCTGGTCTGGTGCTGGGAATCATCATCGCAGCTGCTGGACTCATTTACTACAAGAAGAAATCATCAGGTCAATTTAGATGAGAGCAAATAAGGCTGATTCTTATCCATATACATGTCTGTATATTCATTAACTTATTATTTTTACTTTGTCAGGGAGGATCCTGGTACCTAACTGACTACAGTCAGTCTGATGTTACCTGATGCTGACTGGAACAGGACCTGTTTGGATCACTCATTGAATCTTTATGACACAACTTTCACATACAGTCTCCTTATACTGAAATTTTCACTTGTTTCACTTTAATAAAGGAATAATGGAAATGAAAAACAAACAGCATCAAACATACATGACTTGTATTTGAGCATCTCTAATGTCAGCGATAAAATAATACATGTGTATGAATGGGGATGTTATAAAGCTTTTCAATCCATATTTCCATAGCAGTTATTACTATTATGAAAACAACCGAAGCTTCAAAGTCATAGTGGCTGAATTCGCAAAACAGATTGACATTTCCTTTATTTTTAGGTAAATATATATGAAAACATATATGCTTAAGCTCTAGTTGTATAAAATGTTAAATGATTCAAAAGTTTCTTTTGCATAGATAAATGCCTATGACATGTAAACATCTATTCATAGAACTTTAGTGCCCCTACTGGTTTTGTTGTTAATTGTGCATTTAATTACGGACCGAGGACCCTATTGAATCTGCTCTGTTTATTATTAGGGCTCAAGCCAGAAAGGCGCAGAAAGGCCTTCAAAGAATGTGCTCTTTGAAGGCCAGCGGGTCATCAAAGATTACATCAAGATTTCTGACCGAAGCTGATGGGGTAATTGTTGATGAACCTAACTGAATCGTGAAGTCATGCTGTAGAGTTGGAGTGGCAGGGAAGACAAGAAGCTCAGTCTTTGCCATGTTGAGCTGCAAGTGATGTTCTTTCATCCACGCCGAGATGTCTGCCAGGCAGCCTGAGATCCGTGCAGCTACCGGTGGATCATCTGGTCGAAATGAGAGATAGAGCTGTGTGTCATCAGCGTAGAAATGGAAGGAAAAGCCATGTGCCTGTATGATGGGAGCCAGTGATGTAGTGTATGTGGAGAAGAGGAGGGGTCCAAGAACCGATCCCTGGGGAACCCCAGTGACCAATTGATGTGCTTTGGATACCTTCCCTCCCCAGGCCACCCTGAAAGACCGGCCAGTGAGATAGGATTCAAACCAGCGAAGTGGAATCCCAGTGATGTCCAGTGATGAGAGGGTGGACAGGAGGATCTGATGATTCACGGTGTCAAAAGCAGCAGACAGATCCAGCAGAATGAGGACTGATGATTCGGAATCGGCTTTTGCAATCCGCAGGGCTTCAGTGACTGAGAGTAGCGCAGTCTCAGTTGAATGGCCACTCCTGAAACCTGACTGTTTAGCGTCCAGTTTGTTGTACTGTGAAAGAAACAATGAGACCTGGTTGAAGAAACTCGTTCGAGTGTTTTGGCTATGAATGGAAGGAGAGAGATAGGTCTGTAGTTTTCTATAAGAGAAGTGTTTAATTTAGGTTTTTTGAGCAGTGGGGTTACCCAAGCCTGCTTGAATGCAGTGGGGAAGATGCCTGTGAGGAGAGATGTGTTGATAAGGTGTGTGAGTGCTGGTAAGAGTTTCGGAGAGATTGCTTGGAGAAGGTGCGAGGGGATTGGGTCTAGAGGACATGTTGTAGGATGGCTGGAGAGGAGAAGATTGGATACTTCCGCCTCAGTGAGGGGACAGAAGGAGAAGATGGGAGTTTGAGCAGTGGATCTAGTTGGTTGGAGGTCCTGTGTGAGTGGAGATGAAAACTGACTACTGATTGTTTTAGATTTGTCTGTAAAAAAAGTTGCAAAGTCATCAGCTGTTATAGAAGTGGTGGGAGGTGGTGAAGGGGGACAGAGGAGAGAATTAAATGTTCGGAAGAGATTACGCATATCTGGAGCGCTGTTGATCTTGTTATGGAAATGTGACGATTTGGCAGTGTGTACTTCAGCGGAGAAGCGATATTCATGAAAGAAACGATTGATACATACTCAGGTACGACGGATCGTTTGATTTTCGCCATTTTCTCTCTACCGTTCGGAGTCTGGTCCGATGTTCACGAAGAAAATCAGATAACCACGGGTTAGAAGGGGTAGTCCGTTCTGGCCTGGAAGAGAGAGGACAAATGTCGTCTAGACAAGAGGTTAAGGTAGAGTATAAAGTGTCAGTAGCTGCATTCACATTCAGAGATGAGAAATGGGTAGGTGAGGGAAGAGAGGAAGATACTACAGAGGAAAGATGGGAGGGAGAAAGGGAGCGTAGGTTTCATCTAAAAGTAACCGGTAAGAGGGTTGGTGGCACCCGGGTAACAAAGTGTAATGTAAATTTAATGAAGAAATGGTCAGAGATATGTAGTGGTTGTACCAGAATGTTATCTGCAGTACAATTGCGTGTGTAAATTAAATCAAGTTGGTTGCCTGATTTGTGAGTGCTAGTAGTGGTAAGGCGTTTGAGATCAAATGAAGCTAGGAATGAATGGAAGTCTTTAGCATAAGCCTTTTCTAGATGAATGTTGAAATCGCCAAAAACTAAGAGTGGAGTGTCATCCTCCACGAAAGAGGACAGCAATCAGTCCAGCTCCTCTAGGAAGAGGGCTAGAATATGGCCAGGGGGATGGTAAATTACCACAATCGGGATTTTTATAGGAGCTATTACAGTAATCGCATGAGATTGAAATGAGTTGTAATTGCATAGAGGAGAGTGGGTTGAGTATTTCCAATTATTTGAAAGGAGCAGACCAGTGCCCCCACCCCGGCCAACCTGACGTGGGGTGTGAGAGAAAGAGAAATTGTTAGAGAGGGCAGCTGGGGTTGCTGAGTCTTCTGGACGAATCCAGGTCTCAGTCAAGCCCAAGATGCTGACTGTGGATTGTAAAGACTTCATTTCTGCTTTGTTGACAGCTGACTGACAATTCCAGAGAGCCATGAAGAAAGAAAGAGGTGTAGTAGAAGATGTAGAGATAGGGCGTAGGTTAGCAGGATTACGTTGCCGTCTGCGTGTGATGTTAGAACGTGGTCGAGAGACAACCGGAATTGTTTCGAAACACATGATAGGTGGAAAGATAGAGGATAGCAAAGGAGAGTGTGTGAGGGAAGATAGAAATTATACTTAAGTGTGTTTCTCGGTTAAAGTCGCGCAGAAAAAAGTTGTCTGTCTTCACACGAGGAGGCAGAACGCTTCCGCAGATGCTTCCGCGTCAGCGCTCGGACATCAAAAACACAGTCTAAGAGGCTAGAGTGAAAACAGCTGTGACCGGCTTCTGATTAGCCCAGCCAATAGACTAACAGAGTGCTAATAGCTCGAGACGAAACTAACACCTTGCCCAAGGAGCAATGGTAGCAAATGATTATAATTACCAGTAAGTGCAATCAAAAATATAAACCTCAACGAAAATGCAGACAAAAAATATGTAGGAAACGAAGTATTCCTTCCTAGCAGCAAGTAAATAATTTAAACAACAGATCTATGAACAAGTATTAGAGACCCTTACAAGCTGCCGTCTGTTTCTTCTGGTGAGTAATCGGCTTCTCCCAACTTAAAGCAGCAACCAAGCAGTTTAAATACTTTAACAGTCGCTGTGACCGGCTTCTGATTAGCCCAGCCAAAACCCTAACAGGGTGCTAATAGCTAGTGCTAATAACACTCTAACAGAGTGCTAATAGCAAACAATGATGTCACTACGCATTTATTTTTTAACAACTCTGTGCCATGTTGCCATCAATGAAACATTCGATTAAAGTCATTTGTGTCAACACATTGACACATTCAAATAAAAAGTTATTTTTGTGAACGCATATTGCTGATTATTGCCTTTCATTCACTTAAGTTAATAATGTTTGTGGTCACAGTTTAATTTGCGGATCCTTTATGGCAGATACGACTGACTAATACTGATTAGCCTACGATAGGATTCCTAAATGTTTCGCACCTACAGCACACATTACAGACTATGGCAAGCCGTTTTAAGATTCAATCTATGAGCCATACTAGTATCTGTTTTCATGCTACTAGTACTTATTTCAATAGTGACTAGTAACTATTTTATTGTTACTAGAGACATTTTACATTTTTGCCATTGACTTCTATGGGGATCTGTCATTGAGATATCAACCATTCAGTTTTGACTAGTAAGTATTCCAATAGTAACTAGTACTTAATTTGTATGTACTAGTAGTTATTAATTAGGTACTAGTACATATTTTTAGATACTAGTACTTATTCATTAGATACTATTACCTATTAAATAGACAATAGTACTTATTCATTACATACTAGTACTTATTATTAGATACTAGTACTTATTATTAGATACTAGTACTTATCCATTAGATAATGGTACTTATTTTGTAGATATTAGTACTTATTTATTAGATACTAGTACGTATTCATTAGATACTAGTATGTATTCATAGATACTAATACTTATTCATTAGATACTAGTACCTATTAAATAGATACTAGTACTTATTCAATAGATACTAGTACACATTTATTAGATACTAGTACTTATTCAAAATCTTACTAGTAAGATTTTTTATTTTACTAGTAATTTTTTTATTGAACTCTACCTAAGCCATTTGGACTAGTCATAACATAAGACAAGTAAAAAAGCAGATATGACTAGTAAGATAAGAATTGTTACTAGTAGTAATTACAAAATATACTAGTGTCTAATAAATAAGTACTGGTACCTAACGAATAACTACTAGTATCTATTAAATAGGTACTAGTATCTAATGAATAAGTACTAGTATCAAATGAATGCGTACTAGTACCTTATAAATAAGTACTAGTATCTAATGAATAAGTACTAGTACCTAATAAATAAGTACTAGTATCTAATGAAAACGTACTAGTATCTAATGAATAAGTTCTAGTATCTAATGAAAACGTACTAGTATCTACTGATTAAGTACTAGTATCTAATAAATAAGTACTAGTCACTTTACAATAGACACTAGTACTTAAAGAATAAGCACCAGTACTTAAAGAATAAGCACTAGTAGTTAATGAATAAGTACTAGTACTTAATGGAAAAGATACTAGTATCTAAAAAATAAGTACTAGTAGCATGAAAATAGATACTAGTACGGCTTATAGATTAAATGTTAAAATGGCTTGCCATATTCAGACACTGACGCACAAACGCGATATTTATTTATTTATTTAGTCATTTAGCAGACGCCTTTATCCAAAGCGACTTACAAATGAGGACATTATTGAAGCAATCAAAACCAACAAAAGAGCAATAACATGCAAGTGCCATTTCAAGTCCTGGTTAGCCTAACGCAGTACACGTAGGAAGGATTTTTTTTTCAGAAAACTAGTATGTAAAATATAGAAAAATTAAAACTTAGTGTTAGTTTTACAAGAAAAGCTAGCAGTTAGAGAATAAATATGCAATTTGATAGAGGGTCAAATGTTTGTGTTTTTTTTTAAATAAAAAGAAGACAGATTAGATCAAATAGAATTATAATAGAGAGTGCTAGAGTTAGAGGGTCAAATAAAGATGGAAGAGATGTGTTTTTAGCCGTTTCTTGAAGATGGCGTAGGATTCAGCTGCTCTGATTGAGGTGGGCAGGTCATTCCACCAGGTGGGAACAGTAAATAAAAAAGTCAGTGAAAGGGATTTTGTGTCTCTTTGGGATGGTACAGTAATGCGTCGTTCACTTGCAGAACGCAAGCTTCTAGAGGGCATATAAGTGTGAAGTAATGAATTTAGGTAAAGGGGTGCAGAGCCAGAGGTGGTTCTGTAGGCAAACATTAATGCCTTGAATTTAATGCGAGCAGCTATTGGTAGCCAGTGCAAATTGATGAACAGAGGTGTGACGTGCGTTCTTTTCAGCTCATTAAAGATTAATCTTGCAGCAGCATTTTGGATTAATTGTAGAGGTTTGATGGAACTGGCTGGAAGACCTGCTAAGAGAGCATTGCAATAGTCAAGTCTGGACAAAACAAGAGCCTGAACAAGGAGTTGTGTTGCATGTTCCGAGAGAAAGGGCCTGATCTTCTTAATATTATATAATGCAAATCTAAAGGATATAGATATGTTCTACATATCCTAAGTTTAAAGAAAGAATAAACCAGTTTGATAAACTCATTGATTTGAGTTAAACAACTTAAAATATGATCTGCATCATGCACAATAAACCGTACTAAAACTCAGGTATTTCCAGCCTCGGCATGTGCAAATAGAACCAGTGGAGCAAACAAAAAAAAAAGCATTTTTTTCTAGATGGTGTGTCATGATGTGAAGCTTTTTGCCTAAATAGGGTTAGTTCACCCCAAAAGGAAAATTCCATCATCACCTACTCACTCTCATGTTGTTCCAGACCCCCAAGAAATCAGTTCATCTTTGGAACACAAATGAAGATAAGAAGACACCTGAGAGATTTCTGTCTCAATTGAAAGTCTACTCACCAAAAAAACTCAGACGCTTCAAAATGTTCGTAAAGAGAACAACAAATAAATCCATATGAATCAAGCTGTTTAATCCAAGTCTTCTGAAGAGACATGATCACTTTATATTATGAACAGCTTTAATTTTGGCTTTAATTTGCATACGAAAATTGACCAGCAAATATAAACAAACGATCAACCATGCCTGCTTGACGTGCGAGAACAAACCTCATTGGTTTCAAATGTGCACATGTGACACGCAATAATTAACCATTTTTTTCAATTTATATTGTAATATTGATTATTAATGTAATTGCATTCATTGCAAAAAAGGCTATTGAATTCATAGACTCAACCTAAAACAATCTTCACATAAATGTAAATTATATTATAGATTAATCTTTATTCAGGCTACAAAATGTAACTGTAATTTCTCATATTCTCTTGTTTTTGATTTACATCAATGACAGACTGAAGCATGTTTATTAGGCTGCTATCATTTTAAAACCTGACGAACGTGACGCGGATCTGACACGCATCCGATATTTTTCCCAAGTCTTTGTGGTCATTTAAGTAATTATTACAGTAAATGCATAAATAGTCAAATGCAATTCATATATAACATGTTTTTGTCAAGTGAAAATAAAACCTTTTTCAGATGCCAGTAGTGTAAAAAACACAAAACTATGTCAAAATGCCCGTTTTTGGTGAATGACCTAGTAAACAAAAAATGTGTTTAAAATCATCCATTCATTGACTTGGTAACATGCATGCAGTATATTCCTTCAAGAAATATTACAACTCCATAAACATTTCTATAGTTGTTTCTCATTCATTAATGTCTTGGTTATTGGTATTGATTATTTTCTTGAATTTAGTTCTTTCCTGTTTATCTATGTTGTATGTTCTCTGCATTTCATATATTAATAAGTTTACCCTTGATGGCTTTATTGCTGACCAAGGCTTCAGTCAGTATGTTGGCATGTTGTCACGGAAACCCTCATAGTCAAATTAAACCTTGTTATCATCGGTCACATCAGTGGTGTGTGTTGTAATATCTGCACACTTATTTTATTTCACCTGTTTTCCAAAGAAACCTTTCTCGTTTCCATGTAGTTTAACTTGAAATAGAAGTAATACAAACTCTGTAGACATTAAAACAATGATAAAATGTAAATGAAAACAAAATATAAAAATAAAAACATTCCAATATGAATTAAAAACTATAATAGTAAATACATTATATTTTAACACTGGTACACACTGTATTACACATTACTAGTGAACAATATTGTGATAGGACTGACAAACCCAGCATGTTAAAGAGAAATGTAATCTCTGTGCTTTGTTCTGTGGCACTGATGGGAACCTCGTGTGCAGCGAAGCATGACGGGTGTCATATTATATTCTAGGTACACCCGTTTCTAGCAGCATCATTCAGTTAGCATCTAAAACTAGAGAGAGTAAATGTTAGAAGTCTCTATGTAGACCTAGTTAGCCGAGGTCATCTAGTTCAAACTGGTAATTGTGAAAAATTCCCATGTGACTCCTCACAAATTCTGCTTAATCTAATAATCTATTCCTGTCTCATCTGTCAGGCCTGATGTTATTTTATTTATTATTGAAAACTATTCTATAATTTAATATTACATAAAATGAAAAATAAATTATTAAATACCAAATCAATTATATAAATAACATAATGAACCATGATGCTTCAAAACATTTATTCATCACATGATATAATCTCATAACAGAATGTTACAAAGACAAAACAGAGGTAAATGTTCAGTGACACAACACAGAGGAAACTTCTTAATAAGTGGTGCTTTTTGAAAGAGATGATAGTGCAAGTGAGCAAACACAACCTGATATACAGAAGCTGTAGAAAGAGGACAGGCCAAAAAAGAGGTGCTTTAATTTCTTTAAAACAAGACCCCATTACTTTGATTAAGTAATAATATTAAATACCACACAATTACTACAGTACTACAAAATCTACAGTAGCTGTGTGTAAAACTCTGGGAATGCTTCAGTATCGGCATCATTAAGGCCATTGGTTCGGTGTGCTATATCTACAAACACAAATAGAGTATTTACATCTTAACTGGATCTTGTGCCTTCAAGGTTCAAGGTTCAAGGTTTCTTTATTTGTCACATGATAAATTATACAGGGTATAATCAAAAGTGAAATGTAGGTCAAATCAGGTCCGCTCAGTGGACAGTGCAAAGAATAAAAAATAAATAAATAAAATTATAGAAAAGTAACACCACACAAGAGCATATATATATATATAGGTAAAAAAAGAAACAAGAGGTTGTGCAATAGAATAAAATGTGTGTAAAATGTGCAATAGAATAAAGAAAAGTGCAAAACAGTAAAACAGTAAAACAGTAAGATGTACAAAACAAATAGGATGTGCAAAAACAGTATATGGGACTTAATAAATATTAGTATAAACAGGAGGGATGAGAGGGATGTGCAACGGGTTGTACTGGGTATGCACACATAGCGGCAATACGGATGATGAGAATATGAATGTTTTTGTTATTTTTTTTTACAGATAATAATGAGTCTTGTGAAAGTTTATGGAACAGAGTTTGTGTTAAGGAGCCTGATGGCCTGAGGGAAGAAGCTCTTCCTCAGTCTCTCTGTCTTTGCCATCAAGCTCCTGAAGCGCTTGCCAGATGGCAGTAAACGGAAAAGAGGGTTACCGGGGTGGTTTGAGTCTTTGATGATTTTAGCAGCTCTGCTTCTGCAGCGTTTGAGGTAGATGCCCTGCAGAGAGGGGAGAGCAGACCCTGAGATGCGCTCAGCTAAGCGCACGACTCTCTGTAGAGCTTTGCAGTCCTGGTTTGTGGCATTATTATACCACACTGAGATGCACTGAGTCAGAACACTTTCTATGGCCCCTGAGTAGAAAGTTTTCAGGATAGCTGGTGAGACCCTGAATTTCCTCAGCTGTCGCAGATGGTACAGCCTTTGCCTGGCTTTCTTCACCTGTGTTTGGATGTGTGCAGTCCATATCAGGTCCTCGGAGATGTTTACACCGAGGTACTTGAAGCTGCTCACTCTCTCCACAGGGGTCCCACTGATCATGAGAGGGGTGTAGGGCCGCTGCTGTCTCTTCCTGAAGTCCACGATCAGCTCTTTGGTTTTGCTCACGTTCAGAGAGAGACAGTTGTCCTGGCACCATGATGTAAGTCTCTCCACCTCATCCAAGTATGCGGTCTCGTCATCGTTGTTAATGAGGCCCAGGACCACAGTATCATCAGCAAATTTAATGATAGATGTGGAGCTGTGAGAGGACACGCAGTCGTGGGTGTATAGAGAGTATAGCAGGGGGCTCAGGACACAGCCCTGTGGGGCTCCTATGTTCAGGGTGATTGAGTTGGAGGTGAACTGGCCGACTTTCACCACTTGTGGTCTGGCGGTGAGGAAATCTTGAATCCAGTCACAAAGTGAAGTGTTTAGGCCGAGGTCTGAGAGTTTAACAGCCAGCTTGGTCGGGACTATAGTATTGAAAGCGGAGCTATAGTCAATGAATAGCAGCCTGACATAGTTGCCATTTTTGCTGTCAATGTGAGTGAGGGAGGAGTGCAGTACCTGAGAGATGGCATCATCAGTAGACCTATTTGGCCGGTAGGCAAACTGAAGAGGGTCCAAAGTAGCAGGGATGGAGGAGCAAATGTGTTTCTTTAAAAGTCTCTCAAAAACCTTCATGACTGTCGATGTAAGGGCAACTGGACGATAGTCATTCAGGCAAGAGGGTTTACTGTTCTTGGGCACAGGGATAATAATTAATAATTTAATAATTAATAATAATTAATAATAATTTAAAAAAATAATTTTTTAAAGGGGGTGGGGACCACAGAGGTAGCGAGGGACTCATTAAATATGGATGTAAACAAACCAGCAAGCTGATCAGCACAGGACCTCAGAACGCGGCCAGTAATCCCATCGGGTCCTGCTGCTTTTCTGACGTTCACTCTCCTTAGTTCCCTCCGAACGTCATCCTCTGACACGGTGAATACATGATCATCGCTGCTCTGTCTGCTGCTTGCTGACGCGCTGATCGGCAGAATCGCGCCGCCATTACATTCAAAGCGGCCGTAGAAGTTGTTTAGCTCTACGGCTAGCAACGGGTCTGCTCTCACCTCCACAGAGTTGAGAGCAGTCTTTATTTACTAGTTTTCATATCAGCATTACACAACTAAGTCTGGCTGCCAGAAAGATGTGAAGTGGATTATACAGCAGACAGGCTTAGATATAAAGTCAAGACAGCTGCTAAATTAATGTAGGAAACAGACTGAGAATATAAACCTCAATTGAAAGGGTTTGAACAAACACCAGTGCACTCAATAAAGGGAGTACTGACATTGTATCTGAAGCAGTGGATGGGGGAGATGAGATGAAGTGGGTCTTTTACCCGTATCAGCACATCAGTGAAATAAAGACCAGCCATTAGTCTAGTGCAGTGTGTGAGGGAGTATTTAACCTTACATTTACTGTATATACAAAAAAGAGAGTGTATTAGAGCGGTAATCATTTGTAGGAATGTAAATACTCAGCTGTCAAACTATTTTTTTTTGTGTTGAAATAATTTTATAAGTTTTAAACTTTGGCGTCAATGTACAGTTTTAGAAGAAAACAACCAACAATAGAATAAATAAATGATATTGATAAACAATAGTAAAGCTTCACATAATCTTTAGTACTTCAAACATGACAAGATGACGAAATATAATTTTTGGCGTCAGATTATAATGATTATAACAAAACAACAGTGTGATATTTATTGTGTGTTTTCATTTTTGCACCATATGAAAATGCAGATCTATGTCAGCTCACCACTTGTGATTGATCACCTGAGATGGACGCTCATACCAAGAGTAAACAGCCTTAGATCAGCTTGTTAAATGGAGTTACAGATATAATGTCATTTAATGAAAGTCTCAAGGGTGTTATCTAGTAGTCATTATGTAGTATTGTTAAGCATTGGGTTTGGAGTTTGAATGAAAACATACAAGTCAAAATACATAAACAAAAACACATGCTTCCTTACTGAACTATATTTTAAACCACTAAATAAAGTACTTTTGGTACATCCAGTGAACCTGTAAAGTGATTTTTGACTGAAATCTCACATGCTGAGTGGATGTGACTGATCAAAAAAGGTTTTGGGATACAGGGAAGGTGGATTTTCATTCTTTATATCAGAGATCAGATGTTCTTTGTTGTGAGTATGTTTGTAATAGAGTTATGATAAAGCAGAAACAGCAGGAAGTAGAATGACATTCATCATGTTAGTGAATGTGTGTAGTGCTATCCGAGTGACAATAATAATCTCCTGCACTGACTCGGTCTACAGAGATAATCTGGGTCAGTCTGTGAGGGAGGGGATGCTGTAAATCTAGGGGTTGAGGGAGATTACAGGGGCTTGTGAAGGGGAATATCCTATCTTTGCTTTTGTATGGCATATTATCCAATATCTGCTGTCCAAACAATATCCACTACGCACTCTTCTGTTGTCCTTGCACTAAGAAAAGGATTTGTTCAGTGCTTTTGTCAATATTCTAGTTGTGTATAAATTATTATTAGTCATTAACTTACACATTCCTATCCAAACGCAAATTTAACCTAAATACTAACAGCAACAGTCCACTTGGAGCAACACAAACTGAGGAGCTCAGAAGGGCAAGATGGTGATCAGGGCGCCAGAAATTCTCAAGACTGTGTGTGTGTTTGTAAGTTTGCCAGTATAATTGTGACTATACTATCAACATAAAATGAGTTGATCTTTAACATCAACATAAATTATAAAGCCCAATTTCTAATACACATGGAGCTGGGAAATAAGAGTGTTCAAAATAAAGAAAAGGACATTTTTTTAAACGTCGGATTTAAAATTGATTTCATGTTCTAAAAAAATGTGCTCTTTTTAAATAGTACAATATTTTAACAAAGCCACTTCACCTTTTTTTCAAATAAATAATATAATAAAATAGTTTTTCTTTTTTAATAATAACCTTCCTCAGGTTAGCAGGATTTCTTTTTAATTCAGAAAAAAAAACATGCTCATCATAACAGGTATATTCAAGTCACTATATGTATGAATTTAATTTTTAAATAAATGTATAGATCTGGACAAAAACTAAATAAATGTCACTGCCCCAGCTGCTAAAATAAACAGCCAGTTTCACAGGTACTGATTCCAAGTAAACGTCCCATCTCTGTCACACTATACAGAGTGAGTATGTGTGAGAATGAGGGCGGTTCATGTCACATGAGATGTGCAGATCTGAGTGTGGGAATAAGGATCAGTGAACACTGGGGAAAGTGTTTTTAGTGAGGTGTGGCAGTGGACACAAATGAAATATGGTTACTCAGAGGCAGTTCATACGGAGCTTATCTACAAACACACATGAAAAACGGAAGAAAATCACCATGAATAGTTAACATTATTAAAACATGATCTTGGTTTGAGTATACACTGAAAAAAAAAATATATACAGTTATACTGTATTATTAAAAACACATATTTTGTATGTACATATTTGTACATACAAAACATGTACATACAAAACATGTACAAAACATACAAACATGTATGTACATATTTTGTATGTCATATTGTAAAAACACAAACACAGGAAAGCTACTCTTTCCTGTAGCTCAACTGGTAGAGCATGGCGCTAGCAACACCAAGATCATGGGTTCGATTCCCAGGGAAAGCAAGAGCTGATAAAATGTAGAAACTGTAACTTGAATGCAATGTAAGTCGCTTTGGATAAAAGCGTCTGCTAAATGCGTAAATGTAAATGTATTTATAAGATGCAGAGAAGTAGTGTAAAACATAACATGTAGAAAGATGGTGGAAACAGAGCCACTGAGGTTAGTGTGTGTTTAAGGTGTGTTTGTGACCCAGACTGCAAAGATAATGGGTGTGTAAATATAGTAATGTTTAAGTATATTCATATGATCCATTGATGGTTTCCGCCTGCTGTTAAATTAAAATTATGGCCATTAAAGAATGTGCGTGTGTGTTTGTGTACGAAAGAAAGATAATAAATGACAGTAGTTGATTAGGATGGTGAACAAGGAAGTTGACACTGGTTGCTTAAATACAATACAATGGTCTTAACCTGTACTGATCCCAACATATTTCTTTAAAGACAATTAACAGCATTATTGGCATACTGTTGATTACCACAGAAATTACTTTCCAATTAATTTATTTTCTTAAAAAAGTGTATTTGGATTACAGTGAGACACTTTTAAAGTAAGTGAATTGGTAAATATTAAAATACTCATCGTTTCAAGATCATAGTCACAAGATTGCTTTTCTTTGTAAAGGTATATGCAATGTCATTGCAACAAAGTTGTAAAATTGTAATGTTAAACAATTTCAAATAATACCTAAAATTGTTCCCATTAACCTCTATTTCCTATTGTTTTTTAAAGGAAATGGGGAAGTCCAAATAATTTTTTGTGGTAACCAACATTATTTGACAAAAGTTACCTAACCTGGAATATTCCTTCAAACCATCTTTTTGATGAACAGTTTATCTTGACATGATGTCAGTAAACTGAAGAGAAAGAAAAGCAAGTAGAACCGGCAGGTGTACTGTAAACACACCTCAGCATGATCAGATCATCTGCTGGCAGGTGGATTGTCGTGGGTTGGTGTGTGTGTGTTGAGAGTGTGTCCTTCAGGCTGGACGTTCTGGACCGTCTCCACCAGGCTGCCGCTGGGAAGGACCACGTACCGCACTGCCACGGTCTGTCCCTGCTGCTCCCGCAAACCCTCCTTACTGTGCCAGATACCATAACCGAAATACACCAGAAGACCTGTGACAGAGCAGGACACATTTGATTCTGTGAGCAGACTGGTTTAACTGTTAAACGGTTTGTAGCAGTGCTGACAGGAACTGAAGATAATCATGTTTGGACTGATCTTCTTTTCCCATACTAGTCAATTAATGCTCAGTCAATACAGACAATTCTGGACTCTCTTTAAGAGCTTGAACACGCAGAAGAAGTCACCATTTAGCTATTGACTTTGACAAAAAAAAAAAAACTAGCAGAAGAAATCTAAACTTTAAACCTATGGCCATATTTTCAACTTGTTTACCCAATAAAATAAAATGGTGTTTTTATTTATCTGTCAAGGCAACAGTATGTACATTTTATAGTCTGAACCTCAGACTACCCTACACAATACAAAATCCTCCTTTTTGACAGTTAGGGGTGGCTAAAGTATTTGGTAGGAAAATAGCAGCTTAAATATTCTGCTTAAGGTATCTTCCAGTGTTTCAGAAAACAAAGAAAGTCAAATGGGTTTGAAACAACATGAGGGTCAGTAAATGATGACAGAAATTTGAACTGTCTCTTTATGACAGCTATATTCAGATAGCTCAGTGTCTTTAATGAGATTGTTGTTCTGTAATGAGTTGATCAGTTCATAAACTGTTTATATCTCCTCTGCCGTTATATTGTTTTTTAAACTGATATTTATGTAAGTCACAATATTGTGGTGGAATAGAGGTGAAGAGCAATGAACGGGTATAAATGGCACCAGAGGGACCTGAAAACACATATTACTGATCAACAGTCTAAATCATTACTCTGAAATCTTTGTTGTTGTTTTTTCTGAAAAGCTTTGTTTCAATAAACTGGTTAGAGAAAAATATATTATTTTACTTCATCACAGGTACCTTATGTATGACACAAGTCAGTAAACGGTTGATTCAAGAACTGTTCAGACCAACTTAAGTCCTATTACTAAACAAGTAGTTAACAAAATATTTTTTAACTGATTCAGCTGATTTATTGATCTGACTCAAAAGAACAAATCGTACATCGCTGATATATTCAATAATAGGTAATGATAATATTTTAAGATGCACACATGCAAATAATTTAACACTTAACTATGGTTAAGGAAATAAATTAATTCATGCTCACTCATTGTTACACTGTATGAATTATAGCTATGGTTGTCTATTCAGCCCTATTATTGTGGTATTTTAACTCACCTGAAAAGTTTTGAGATTGGGCTGCTGTTCATGGACCCAGATGAGAGCCAGACTGAGCAGGAAGACCAGACTGAAGACGACCAGCAGAAGGGTGAAGCTCCACACAGGCAGATTCAGCTGGTTATTCCCAAACACCAACACAGCACAAAGAGAGACTCCACTGACCATCAGAGCGAGCACAGAGAACGTCACCACCTCCCCTGGCTCACAGTCCCCCAGTATCCGGCCCAAATACGGTTCCCAGAGAGCCTTCAGAGTGCCTGGAGCCCGTCTCTCCTTCACTGACTTCTGCCGCTCCACCAGCTGAAGTTTATCAGAGAAGGACTCATACTCCTTCAGCTCTCCGCTGTCCTACGCAAATGTCTGGGTCTCATTCGTCACCGCAGCTGGGTCCACCTGCTGTCCTGACTGGGTCATTGAAGGTGTGGGTGAAGCATCTGTCTTGATTCCACCTCTTCCTGAGCTCCCACTGCTTTTATCCGGCTGGAAGCGAAGCAATATGATGCTGGCCGCTACAAAAGTGTCAGCAAGCAGAGTGCCAATAGAGAGGAACTGAACCAGTGCTTCCAGATCAAAGATGAGGGCAAGGATTGCCATAAGGTTGCCGAAAACAAGAATTGCGATCACCGGGACTTTGGTTACAGGGTTGACACGGGAAAAGACAGAGAAGAAGAGGCCATCCTCAGCCATGGCATACACGATCCGCGGGAGGGAGAAGAGGTTGCTGAGCAACACAGTGTTCATGGCTAGATGAAAGAGATAAGAAACAGTATAAACCACAGTGCATCCATAACCTTTATTAAAATCTAACAATACAACTTAATCATCAATATAAACATAACAGTTATAGACACTGCTATGAAGTTCAGTCATGTCTTCCCAAAAAATAAAAAGAATATAAACATATTTTATAAGGCAATGTGACAATATGAACATTTTAAAGCTGGATGTTCAACATCATTACTCCAGTCTTCAGTGTCACACGATCCTTCAGAATGTATTCTGATATGCTGATTTGCTGCTCAAGAAACATTTCTTCTAGAGATCGACCGATATTAATTTTTTATAACCGATACCAATTATTTGCATGTTTATGTACCCGATAACCGATATGCAGAACCGATATTTATTTACTGTTATAAAGTAAATAAATAACAGAGTGAAGTAAGTCCATTCTTCGCTTTGGTTTTTCCTCCTTTCAGTCATCTTAACAACAAAAAACTGTTGAAAATTATCATTCTTTCATGTTAAATTTAATCTTCAAATTACAACAATAAAAACATTTTATTTATAAAAAGCATCATCAGCAACACTGATATTAACAATAAAAAAATAATGTCTAATGTTTTCAAATGTAGAAAATAAAGGACAGAAGTCATATCAACTTCATTTTAAACTACAGTTTTAGGTTTATAAGCTGTTTAATAGGCTAAAGAGTGGAGAATAATTGACTGGATAATATTCTCTGGCATATTGAAATAAACTATAACAAACAAAACATCGTATTTTATTGCATTTCTTAACTGACATGTTTTATCAGAATTATTCCAATGTTTTTGTCATTCTAGATTATGAAAACTGCTGACAGCGCGGTTTATCTATGCATTTACACAGAACTTTACTCAAACTGCAATCGCTTGCGGAGATAATAAATTATTCATTTCGATAGAGATGTTTATTGGTGAAATAATGGTTCTATGGTAAATGTTAATATAATTTAGCGTGTTTCAAACAAGTGAATCTTGTTAAAAGTTACATGCGGTGGCCGTGCTGGAGCTTTTCCTGAATGAACAGTGCCCACTGCTGGTTATACTCTGTATAATTTTTTTTTTACAAAACCGATATCCGATTATGGTAAAATGCTTAAATATCGGTAAACCGATATATCGGTCGATCTCTAGTTACAAGCTGTTTGTGCAAAGATAAGAACCCTGAAGTTGCAAAGACTAAAGACTCAAACCCAAAGAGATATTCTTTATAAAACTTAAGACTCGACCACGCCTTCCTAAAACGCCTTGTTTAAACACGCCCCCACATGTCTACGTCACTGTGTGGGAAGATTTGCATAACACCTCAAATATTTTACGCAAAGAAAGAAGGCGTAATTTTTTCCTCGCTGTAGTATCATTGCTGCCGCCGCCATGTCCTGGAGATGCTGTGTTTCGTTTTGAAAGTGAAACTACTTTGTTTGGGCTTCCAAAAGAGGACACAACTAGAAATCAGTGGTTAAGTTGTATTTACAACACTGTTCCAGAACAGTTCAACCCAAATATTAGAGTGCGTGCAGCGCATTTTATGGAGGACTGATTCCTGAACCTGGAAGAGTGGCCTAATGCTGGCTGTTCACAAAGGCTGTTTCTATAAAGTGGGGCAATTCCAACTTTGCAAGGACAGTCTGGCGCTTCTGTAAGTATGTTTTATTATTTAAACAATCTGCTAACTTACTTACTCTTCAAACACGAGTTTTGAGCAGTGTAGAGTAGTGCTTGTTGTTGCAGACATGGTGTTATGTTTACATGGCGCAGTGCAACGGGTAAAAAGTCAGTATAAGTCATTATAATCAGTAATTATGTCCCGACTGGATGCAACAAATGCCTCGTTTGAAATGGTTTTTATTGTTTTTGTCTCGTCGCACCAGGACACAGCATCACATTATGGTAAGAGGCCTAACATTTCTGTCACACGCTTGAGGGATTCGGCCAGTCACAACGTACTGGATAGCTGGCCAATCAGCGTACACCTCGCTTTTTAAAAATCGACCCGTTTCAGAAAGGCAGGGAATAGAGGAGCAACAATAATGTACAGTATGTCGAAAATAATGTGTTTTTTAACCTTAAACCGCATAAACACATTGCATTACACCGAATACATAACATAATGTTATTTTAGCAACATCATATGACTCCTTTAAATAAATACTGCATAAAACAAGTTAATTTTGGTACATCTTTTGTTGTCTAGTTGTCTGTGTATATAATCAACCCCCCAGCTCTCTAAATGTCAACACTGTCCATTAATAAACCTATAAGTCAACCACTAACTCATTCTCACCACAGATGGATCCCACAGCCACGATGAACCCGGCCCAGCTATATCCTCGTCTGAAGAACGCGTCTGAGAGTGCTGAGTTTGGGTCGAGCGTATGCCATGGAACCATCAGCGTAAGAACCGTAGACACCAGGACATATGCTGTGGTTGCCAGGCCCAGTGAGATTGCAGTCGCTGCAGGAACAGCCTTCTGAGGATTGCTGGCCTCCTCGCTGGAAGCCGCTATCACATCAAAGCCAACGAAGGCATAGAAGCATGTTGCAGTTCCTGCCAGGATGCCTGAAAGTCCAAAGGGGGCAAAGCCTCCCTCCCGAGCACTCCAGTTGGCTGGGTCGGCCAGTACAAAGCCAAACACCAAGATAAAAACAATGACTACCATACTGATGGCCGAGAAGATGTGGTTTAGCCAAGATGAGACACGAACACCAAATGAAACGAAAAAGGAAGCTACTAGGAGGATGGCTGCTGCTAAGAGGTCTGGATAATGAGCAATGAAGGGCACATCCCAACGCATTACATGACTCACTGTAAAATTCTGGATTCGGTGATTAAAAATAGAGTCCAAATATCCACTCCATGCAAGAGTTACTGCAGCCCTACCAATCATATACTCTAAAATCACATTCCAGCCAATCAGGAATGCCCAGATTTCCCCAACAGAGACGTATGTAAACATGTAGGCGGAGCCTGTCTTTGGTACACGGGCACCAAACTCAGCATAACACAGTGCTGCCATGAGAGACGCTACTCCAGCTATAATGAAAGACACCACTACAGCTGGCCCTGCAGTGTATTTAGCAACAGTTCCTGTGAGAACATACAGGCCTGATCCCACCATTCCTCCTACACCAAGCAGCGCAAGGTCCACTGTGGACAGACAGCGTTTTAGTGATGTTGCCATTACGTCCTCCTCCAGCGTCTTCAGCCTGTTCAGCTTCTGACAGAACCTCACCACTGGAGAGCAGCCGGAAACATATGATGCCATCGTGATATGATAGAGAACGGAGGGCTGGTAAAAGAGATTGTGTGAAATATACTAAGATCACACCTGGTCCATAGTTTTCTGAGTCAAACAGGCTCTGCAAACCTAAAAGGAATAGAAACAGAATAGAAAAGCAAATCTGTAACACACTGAGCACCAAAGTCAAAAATTAAAGATAGCTGCGAGCAGCAATCATCGGGGTTCTTGCTT
This sequence comes from Oxygymnocypris stewartii, assembly GCA_003573665.1. Lineage (NCBI taxonomy): Eukaryota > Metazoa > Chordata > Actinopteri > Cypriniformes > Cyprinidae > Oxygymnocypris > Oxygymnocypris stewartii. The sequence goes on along the minus strand of QVTF01022339.1, from coordinate 1,783,386 downwards.
TGAAGGCACCAGGGTGTGCTTTTATGGTGTAGGCCAACCTTGATTCATAGCTGACAGTGAAACACATCGAAAATGGACAACAGGCTCACAGAAACACACACACACACGTTCAACTGTTTTTTGATAATTATTGGTTCTAGAGAGTCTAGAGAATAGTACTGCATTGACTGATTTTGAGTTTAAAACACAGGGCTAGTTCACAAAAGATAATTTTTTTTAAATAATCTCAAATTTGATTGACAGCAGTGATCCTGGAGGCAAAGTTGTTCAGAATGAGGAAATCTATCATATAACATGAATATATAGTGTATAAGTGAATATTATGAACATATTATTGCAATTTGAGGTCATTTACTATAGAAATACTGTTTTTTGAGGCCTTTTTCACTGTTATAGCGCCACCTGTGGTGCGATCTCCATGAAACTTTGAATGCTTGTTAAGAGTCATCTGAAACATGTTTTCACCAACTTTCGTAAAGTTTCAAGTTTTTGTTTAGGTTTTATAGACCTTTGGTTATATGTGACCAAGCCCACTTATTAAATTAGCTAATTCTAGCTAACCAAAGGACAAAATTCTTTTTTTCAATAATTATTGATCTAGAGAGTCCAGAGATTATTACTGCAGTGGTTTGATTAAGATTGAGTAAAAAACCAGAGACTAGTTCGCAAAAGTAGGTTTTTAACATATTTGTGAATATTTAATGAACAATTTGATTGACAGCATTAGTCCAAGAGACAAAGTTGCTCAGAATGAGGAGATATATCATAAAACATGAAGATCAAGTGTTTTATGTGAATTATGAACATGTCCTACAATTTGAGGTCATTTTCTATACAAATATAGTGTTTTTGAGAGCTATTTTTACTGTTATAGCGCCACCTATGGTCCGATCTCCATGAAACTTTGCATGGCTGTTAAGGGTCATCTGACACAAGTTTTCACCAACTTTCATAAAGTTTCAGGTTTTTGTTTAGGTTTTATAGGCCTTTGGTTATATGTGGCCAGGGCCCATTATTAATGAGATAATTCTAGCTAACCAAAGGACAAAATTCAACATTTTTTCAATAATTATTGATCTAGAGAGTCCATAGATTATTACTACAGTAGTTTGATCGAAACTGAGAAAAAAAACAGAGACTAGTTCGCAAAAGTAGGTTTTTGACATATTTTTGAATATTTAATGAACGATTTGATTGACAGCATTAGTCCTAATGGCAAAGTTACTCAGAATAAGGAGACCTATTAAATAATATAAATAAGTAGTGTTTTAAGTGAATTATGAACATGCTCAACAATTTGAGGTCATTTTCTATACAAATATAGTGTTTTTGAGAGCTATTTTTACTGTTATAGCGCCACCTATGGTCCGATCTCCATGAAACTTTGCATGGCTGTTAAGGGTCATCTGACACAAGTTTTCACCAACTTTCATAAAGTTTCAGGTTTTTGTTTAGGTTTTATAGGCCTTTGGTTATTTGTGGCCAGGCTCCATTTTTAAATGAGCTAATTCTAGCTAACCAAAGGACAAAATCTCACTTTTGTTCGATAATTATTGATCTAGAGAGTCCATGGCCCTCGACTTTCAAACATGGCCCTCGACTTTTGAAAGTTTTGGGGCCCCATTGCAATATTGAGTTAAAATTTCAATGATAAATTTCACTTTTTTTCGATAATTATTGATAATCACTTTCCAGAGAACATTTCTGCAGTGGTTTGGATCCAATCGGGCAAAAAACCTAGGACTAGTTTGCAAAAGTAGGTTTCGGATATCACTCAAGTTTGCGAAAAAAAACAGGGCCCCGTAGATCCCAAATCACAGGGGGGGTTTTCGATTTTCCCTGACCCAAGGATTCCAAATATGTTTTGAGTCTACGACAAGCGGTTTGGGAGTTATTAGCATTTTCACGTTTTTTTTGCTGTAGCGCCCCCTATGGGCCGATTGGGCTGAGACTTTGATAAGTTCTCCTCGATTTTTGGTCTACCCATTGGCAAAGTTTCAAGTCTCTAGGCCTTACGGTTTGGGCTGCACATTGCGTTTTAATAATTTGAGTCTAATTAATGTCTGTAATGTCTGTAGGGTGGGGGAGGAGCGCAAGAGTGTCTCACTGAATTGCACTCCCGGGGTAGATTCCAGCAACAGCCTTGCCAAGGCCACTGTAGAGGAGCCAGAAAAATATAAGATTGTTTTGTCTTTGGGGCGAGTAAACATTCCAATTTTTGCAGGCTACTCTCTGTCCATTTGACCATTTTGGTCTCCATTTTAATCAATTTCCCTTTGTAAAGCCGTGAACTTCTCCTTGGTAGAATCCATATCGCGATTATAGTCTCAGTCTCAATGCTGACCGCTCTTCCCACTGCTTCAATCATACCTTGTGGGGCTTTGGACAGCTGTTCCCGTTTTCTGAATTCTTCGATAACCCAGGGCAAAGCCTAATCCAATCAGCAAAATACCTGTTATCATGGTTCCGAATAGGTAGATATCAATGTCCTCCACGGAAAGAGCCGCAAGACACACGATTCACCACCTCTCCCACGCGCCATCATATAACCGGCTGCGAACGTTCCGTCAGGGCAGTCAGGTTCCCCGAAACCCAAGTTTCGATAGTGTCAATTGCATTAAGAGACCAGTTAATCCATAATATTTTAGTTAGGAGAGCAGTGCAGAGAGAGTCTCTCATGAGACAAGGGAGCAAAGCAGGGAAGATAAGGGTGAGGACGGGGAGAGAAAGCGACCGCCTCCGTTGAGAGCCAGAAGAAAAGTAAACAAACAGTTTTGCACATTTATGGCAACTTACTAAGTTTAACTCTTTCACATCTTTTTCTGTGAGATTGAGACTTGTTTCCATATGTCTGACTTGCCCAGCTTTGTTTTTGTCAAGTAAAAAACACGTGGCTCTAAAACTGAAACTAGACCGTGTTCTAGCTGAAGCCAGGGTAAGAGTTTTTATATACCTCAATCAATTTATACTTGAACATGTGGATGGTTGACAAATTAAAGTAAAAATGTGCTGAATGTGGAAGAAGGATGAGTGCAGGAGATTACATGCAGGTACATTGCATGATGCATTAACATCATATAATGCTCTTTGGCTTGTGTAACTGAGGGAATATAGTTTGGAAAAATGTATATATTTTGGAGTTACAGAGACTTGGAGAATCATGGTTCATTTAAGCCATTCAACACCTTATTAACACACTATGTTGTGTTTTCCTTTCACTAATCACCTGTCTTTTGGATCCAGTACTTTTAACAACATCAGTCTTACAATAAATATTCCTCTGTAGGAGACCCTCCACAGACCTCTAAAAGGGAGTTTTTAGGACATGGCAAGCCGAGGGAGAGGCAAGGAGGGCGACGCCAAGCTTCAGCTACAGATTATATCTGAATTATTTTGTATTTGAAGGAATTTACTCTGTAAATGTTGGACCAAAACAAATTATAACACTGTAATTGATTGTTGAGAGTTTAAAACATTCACATAAAGTACATAAACCTTTCAGTGGCACTATAGTAGAAGACATTTCCAAGTACTTAACAGAAATATGTCTGATTTAATAAATTGTTCAGTTTTGGGTTAAAAAACAAAACAAAAAAACATGCAGTGATAGCCTAACATGTTTTTTTTCTTCTATGTACTGTTTTACAGTCACACACACCCCGGTTGAATGCTCCTTGTCATCCGATTTGGAGGTTCCACTTACTGTACCCTCAGCAGAACTAAATCCTCAAGAGCAATTTGGTAAATCAAAGTGATGAATTTAAGTCTAAATCTAAAATCCATGTGTGATTAAAGAAAAAACCCTTATGCAAAACTGACAGTGCAGTAAATGGACTAAGAACACAATTTAGTAAAGATTAAGGCTAGTTTGATACTGAATCATGAAATGGTGTTTATTCTAACTATTGATCAATTTACTTTTAATTGGTCCTCACCTAAATTGTCCCTTACAGCTTTATTTCATATTTTCTTTACAGAAAAAAATATGGAGAGGCTCTCCGATATTTTGACATCTTATCCTTCTGCTGAGCCTCAGAAAAGCTCTGCATCATCATGGTCTTTTCGGCAGCAGAAAGCCTCAGAGCGCTGGAAAGAAGCAAGACCATACCACCTAAAATGCATTATAGCAAAATAGGCTGTTGGTCAGCCATTGTGTTGGCTTTGCCATGAGCCTGCTGTTATTAGGTTGGTTTTTATGTTTAGTGCCCTGCTTTATTGGCTAAGGTGCATGTGTTTTGGGGGACACCCAGATGAAAACCACATTTATGAGAAAAGTTAATCTAGTATTGTAGAAATTCTTGCTGTAAGGTGAGAGCACTAAACACTGAGCCACTATTCAGTCCACAATAAAATCAAACCTAGTGTGTAACTAAATTTGTTATAGCTTAAATTGAGTTTGTTATACTTTATATGAGTTATTCGCCTGAAATAATATATTAAAATATATTTTTATTTTCTCCCTAGGTGCAGAGAGTGTCTTCCCGAGGAGTGGTTCTGTGGAGACTGTGATGTATTGCATCACAAGAAACAGCCACTCCACAACAGGGAATGTGTGATTCATTTTTGAAGCCATTCCTCCAACCTCATGTGTCATTAACGGGCAAGATGGATATTGCATCCATGAGCAAGGTATGTTCTCATGAAAGCCCTCATTTTGCTGTTCATGAGTGTCTGTAGCCAGTTACACATATTCTAAATTAGTGGTTTTCTTTTCTTTTTGCCAGCTTGCATTTTGCCAACAGTGAAGGCGCCAGACTGCTCCTGTGAATGTGCACAAACTTCACCATATTACTGGGCAAATCAGTGATTTTAATTAACATCAATGGTAAGAACAATTAATTATTTAGATTACTATTGTAGATTTGATGTTCTTCATACTAGTGTGCTGTGGCATTGTGCTTACAATTGTAGGGCCCTATGATTTCTGTGATGCAGAAAACGCGGACGGAATCGCGGAATCCAGTCATAAAAACGGAATTTACAGTTTAACGCGGAATGTCACGGAATTTGTCAAAGTTTGGATGAATTAATCAAAAGTAGGTCATTACACTTAAATCAAATCGTGATATGGACTAGTATCTGTAAATATTAAGTTTCAAAAGTCGATTTAAATATGAATCCTGCATGTTCTGAAGACATTGTACCAGAAATAGGCTATTTTACTATTATTTAGTAGAATGTCCTGTAGCCCTCTGTGTTGTGTTTGTTTAACTTCTCTGTTTGGGAGATAAATGATCCTTTAAATCTGCTTTAATGTATAAATAGTCCTCACTTTAGATGAGCTCACACAAATAGATGACTGGCAAGTCCCCATAAGGTCGTTTGTGTAAGCAGCGTATTACGACCTATAATGACGTTTTGAAATCAAGCGCTCTCTAGCAGCTAATAAATAACGACAGTCTCGTTTCTCTGGTGTGTCGTCATCAAATGACCTTTGACTGTCGTTACCATCGTTACCAATTAAAAAAGGAGGAGAGACCCGACAATTCACCGTACGTCGTTGTTCAGGTGTGTTAATTATTTTATTTTATGGTTTGTTTTTTTAAGGTAACGTTACCTTTCTAAATGTCTGCAATTAATGTGTAAGCAAGTGCAGTTTGACGTTTTCTTTGCAAATCAGTTGTGAATGCTACTGAACAGTGCTGTAGCTCGATCCTGTTTACCATAGTAGCCGACTCTTTTTTACCATAGTAACTGTCGTTTTAATGTGGTATTTATGATTAAAACACTGTAAATACAATACTTACAATAGTTTTACCACAGTAGCTTTGGATTAAAGCGTCTGCTATGTAAATGTAACAGTGTTATTAATGCACACAATTTGTAAAGCACAACACTAACCATGATTTTACTATAATTACTGTGTTTATTGTGTACTCTTTGTAGTTAAAGCACAGTACACATTGACATTTACATTTAGCAGATGCTTTTATCCAAAGCGACTTACAGTGCATTCAGGCTATACATTTTCTAGTTAGTACATGTGATCCCTGGGAATCGAACCCACAACCTTTGCGCTGCTAAAGCAATGCTCTACCACTGAGCCACAGGAACACTTACACATCGCATAGACTTTGACAACAGTAACTGTTTTTACTGTGTAATGTTATTATTTGTAGTTAAAGCACATTGACACAACATTTACCATGTTTTACCACATTAACGTAGTTTTGATGTGGTATTTGTAGTTAATCACATAACTCGCCATGCCTTTAATACTTTCATGTTAAAAAAAAAAGTTTATTCAATATTTTTTGTCTAGCAGTTTCTTCAGATCACATACATCTCCATCTCATACAACAACCTTTGGTGTCAAACAGCTGTTTGTCAACCTCTCTCTCGCGCTCTCTGTCTCTGTCAGCTTTTCCTTGCCTATTTTTCTGGACTGTTATATACAGAATCCTACACTACAACTCATGAACAAAAGACGTGACCAAATTAAAACCTAATCACTTTATTGTCACAATACCAATGCAAGAGTACAGGTGATGAAAGTATTTTGTGCAAACTTAGCAGCATGACAGTATGGATGAAAAATATTGAATATATATGCAATACATATACATGTATATATATATATATATATATATATATATATATGGACTCAATACACGTGGAGAACAATATATGGTAAATATTATATTATACAGAGAGCATAAAATGAAAACAATAATAAAATAATAAACACAATAATCACAGTACACATTAGGGCTGCACAATATATTGCATGAGATTGTCATGCGGATCGTCAGTAAAGCCGGTTCTGTGATGATTAATACATCTCTATTACCTCAGTGATGAATCGCCTGCGATATTGAATGTGATATTGCGTAGCTTGTCGGTGAACTATGGCTCTGTGTATTAAATGCAGCTCCATTTGAAAACAGGTGATGGAGATTTATTAATCATCACAGAACCGGCTTTACTGACGAGATGTGTATGACTACTGCATGCAATATATCTTATATATATATATATCTCTTCCAGGGGTCTCTGCTGGGCCCCTGGGGATTGAAGGTCTGCAAAACATACACAGATATATTCTCATCATGGACAACAAACTTTGTTGAGTAGCATTTATGTCTGAAAAGTTATTTTAGATTTGTCTTTTCATCAACTTGCCATTATGTAAGAATAAATCCCAAAAATCGCTATTTGGAATGGGCTCCATTTATTTAATTAGATCAAGAACAAGAATACAGTGCAGACAGTAATCAAAGGCACCAAATTAAATGACCAATACATATTGTGACACATCATTGTACTATTACACAAGGCCAATGTGTCATTCAGTCAGACCAGGTTCAGACAACGTGTGGTTTATGTGCAAAGTCATACAATTCTTGCAGTGCCAAGAATCATAACATAAAAGTTGAATTTGTAAAACTCTTGTAAAAGAAAATCCCTCCTCAAGTGTTGGACATCAGTAATGTAAATGCTTATCTTTATTATAATATAGTACACGATTCATGTTGATCTTTCCCTGCTAAATCATCCTCAGGTACGCATGAAGTGCTTGTAACAATTTAGTCCATGCAGTCTCTTCTAATGCATCTTTCAGCCTTCCCCTAATATAACTATAGTCATTAATATGACCAAATGTTCATGTCTTAATTTTAAATACTCATGGTAATTATATGTTTAAAAAAAAAAAATATATATATATATATATATATATATATATATATATATATATATATATATGAATCACACACTTTGTAGTAATTTCCCAGTGTTTATTGATATGTAAAACTTTCCAAACATAGTGCACAGAACAGCATTCTCTCTCCAAGCAGTTGATTATAAAAATGTATCTACAAAGACATAATCAATTATAATGAAATATAACAACTTAAAACAATGATGATTAATAAAGTAATTAATGGCAATAGAAAATAATAAAAATATGCAATAGAAGACACCTTTAAAAAACTAATATTCTAATATTCAATATTGCCTAATATTCAAAAAGAAAAAGAGAGTTTGTTTACAGAAAAACATCATAAAATGCCAAATCATATTTTACAAATGGGAAGTTTTGAGCCTCCAATTGAAAATAAATTATTTTCTTCCCTTTAATGAACAAGTAGGCAAAAAATGATTATCAAAAATATTTTACAATTATCCTTTAAAAATATATATGCTGTAATCACTGTTTCCTTCTATTGTGACTATATGCAAGACAAATTAAAATGGTTGGTCACAATTATAATTGTATAATTATAAAAGTCATAGTGATAGCAACAGGAGTGCTCAGCAGAGATGGGAGTGTTGACTATAGAGGACAAATTAATACAGGTCATGCTAAAACTGGAAGTTGGCAGTAAAGAACTGAGAGTAGATGTGCCACACGAGAGCGAGAGAGATGTGGAAGCTTTTGAAAGGGCTGATATTGTGGAGACCTGATAAAGTAATTTGTGAGAAATCCTGCAAGACAAAAATAAAGAATTTATCACATTATGAACAATTAAAATATTGACAACAACAAATGGCAGACAACAACATAACTATAGAGCATGCATATAATAAATAGAATGTTATTGTCTGTTTGTGTGGATGCAAAATACAAACCCGATTCCAAAAAAGTTGGGACACTGTACAAATTGTGAATAAAAACAGAATGCAATGATGTGGAAGTTTCAAATTTCAATATTTTATTCAGAATACAACATTGATGACATATCAAATGTTTAAACTGAGAAAATTTATCATTTTAAGGGAAAAAAAAGTTGAGTTTAAATTTCATGGCATCAACATCACAAAAAAGTTGGGACAAGACCATGTTTACCACTGTGTGGCATCCCCTCTTCTTTTTATAACAGTCTGCAAACATCTGGGGACTGAGGAGACAAGTTGCTCAAGTTTAGGAATAGGAATGTTGTCCCATTCTTGTCTAATACAGGCTTCTAGTTGCTCAACTGTCTTAGGTCTTCTTTGTCACATCTTCCTTTTTATGATGCGCCAAATGTTTTCTATGGGTGAAAGATCTGGACTGCAGGCTGGCCATTTCAGTACCCGGATCCTTCTTCTACGCAGCCATGATGTTGTAATTGATGCAGTATGTGGTCTGGCATTGTCATGTTGGAAAATGCAAGGTCTTCCCTGAAAGAGACAACGTCTGGATGGGAACATATGTTGTTCTAGAACTTGGATATGACTTTCAGCATTGATGGTGCCTTTCCAGATGTGTAAGCTGCCCATGCCACATGCACTCATGCAACCCCATACCATCAGAGATGCAGGCTTCTGAACTGAGCGCTGATAACAACTTGGGTTGTCCTTGTTCTCTTTAGTCCGGATGACATGGCGTCCCAGTTTTCCAAAAAGAACTTCAAATTTTGATTCGTCTGACCACAGAACAGTTTTCCACTTTGCCACAGTCAATTTTAAATGAGCCTTGGCCCAGAGAAAACGCCTGCGCTTCTGGATCATGTTTAGATATGGCTTCTTTTTTGACCTATAGAGTTTTAGCCGGCAACGGCGAATGGCACGGTGGATTGTGTTCACCGACAATGTTTTCTGGAAGTATTCCTGAGCCCATGTTGTGATTTCCATTACAGTAGCATTCCTGTATCTGATGCAGTGCCGTCTAAGGGCCCGAAGATCACGGGCATCCAGTATGGTTTTCCGGCCTTGACCTTTATGCAGAGATTGTTCCAGATTCTCTGAATCTTTGGATAATATTATGCACTGTAGATGATGATAACTTCAAACTCTTTGCAATTTTTCTCTGAGAAACTCCTTTCTGATATTTCTGAGAGACACTGCCACTCTGAGAGGCTCTTTTTATACCCAATCATGTTGCCAATTGACCTAATAAGTTGCAAATTGGTCCTCCAGCTGTTCCTTATATGTACATTTAACTTTTCCGGCCTCTTATTGCTACCTGTCCCAACTTTTTTTGGAATGTGTAGCTCTCATGAAATCCAAAATGAGCCAATATTTGCCATGACATTTCAAAATGTCTCACTTTCAACATTTGATATGTTATCTATATTCTATTGTGAATAAAATATAAGTTTATGAGATTTGTAAATTATAGCATTCCTTTTTTATTCACAATTTGTACAGTGTCCCAACTTTTTTGGAATCGGGTTTGTATATGTTATTATTATTATATAAATATCTAAATTACTTAAGCACAAAACTCTTGAAAATTTGCACACACATTGGAACCTGCGGCCATTAGGACGCCGCAGAGGTTGGGACCCGGGCGTGGCACAGAGGGTTTACGGCACCCCCTGGAACACCATCAGAAAACTTGATGTATAGCTCACACATACTTGCACGTATTCATATGAAACTCGGTACACATATAGATCTCATCGAGCTGAACAACTTTTGCGCTGCATGTCATGGGCTCCGCCCAACAGGAAGTCGGCTATTCAGGGCTGTTTAAAAAGCACATGCTCTGGAATTTGAAATACTCCTCCCAGGATTTTCAACAGACGAGCCCCAAACCCGGTGAATGTGATCTCAAGACATTGGGGATGCTAAATTGCGGAGGGATTTTTGATATCTCGAACAGTTTGCCCGTGGCGAGGCGATGAAGTTATGGCGAGAATTGAGATACAGGAAGTGTCTAATAAAGTCCACATACATTGTCTGATTTTGATCACACTTCAGTGGTTTGTTTGAAGCCAATCGCATCGATGTAACAATTTTGAGTCAAAGTTATAACGCCACCAACTGGCAGCAGGAAGTGTGTCATTTTCAAAATGCTTTGAATTCAGCATCTTACTTTTACCCAATTTGCTTCAAACTTCATCAGAATAATGACAAAACACAGCCGATGTGAAACTGTGAAGGGAATTTTGATATCTAAAATACTGTTGCCATGGCAACGTGTCAAACCTCAATATTATTTTCTGGTGATTTTGAGGCACTTAATGTTTAGAATTTCATAAAACTCAACACACACATCAGTATTAATTATAGATAGACACTGGCAAAAGCTCATAAACGGGCGTGGAGGAAGGACTCTATAGCGCCACCTTTTGTCAAAACATGGGGGGTTAGTTTTAGCTACAGTCACCAAACTCATTATATATATTGTTCTAATCAAGCTGGACAAGTTTATAATTTACACTCATTAGCTACGACCAACAGGAAGCCTGCTATTTTTATTTTAATGTCAATTTCTGGAATAATCAAGCTGCAAACTAATTCATACTCCTCCAAGAAGAAACAAGTAGTTCGCACCAAACTTTGTCAACATGATGCCAAGACACTGAAGATGCTAAATTGCGAACGGCTTGCGGATAGCTTGAACTAGGGCTGTAGTACTCGAGTCCGGTCTCGACCGAGTCCAGCAATATGCTTTTTTTTTCTCTTTCAAAACTCGCTTGTTCCGCAAATGGGTAATGTAATTGCCATTGGTTTAACTCCATCTAGAACGGGCATTGTCATTGGTCCATCTAGAACGGGCATTGTCATTGGTCCCCTGTTAAATGCACAGCTGCGTCATATGAGTGTGCGCGCTGCGTGGAGGCATAAATTATCTTTATTTTGGCCACAGACACGCTGTCGGCAAGTTGCATAATACATCGAATTTAATGTTTTGCCACAATTAGGCAATTTTTTTATAAATCGAGGAATCTTGATTTTGAATAGAAATATTACCAAACGCTGGAATTAGACACTTTGATAATAACAGTAAAGAGAAAAGAACAATCCAACGCATGTCGATGTACATGATTAATCGCTCACGTGTGATGCTCTCTAGGTGCCATTCACACAGAATGTGCTTTTGTGTTGATGCGGGCAGTGGAATAGGAAAAATACAAGAAGATGTGAGTTAAACATCTTTTAATAACTAGAGTGCCGCGTTTTTAGAAAGCCGTTTCATGCACGAGACGCTGCAAGAGACGCGAGCGCAACCGTCAAACGCGTCCATGTTTACATAGAAAAAACAATGGAAAAGCAGCGTAATTGAATACAAAACCCGTGAAGAAACTTACTGTACATGTACTGTATATCTGATCTTTCAGGTTTGCATCAGGGTGACAGGCTGAGAACTGCTGTTCATTGTTTTACAGAGCCTTTATAGTTAATAATAGCACTCTAGGTGTTATACCTTCAGTCATTTTGAATTGGAATTACTTGAGTTTTTTGGAGCATTTGTCTTGTATTATTTCAGAACATATAGCCTAATATGCATAATATAAGTTTGTACAAGATGTAGTTGTAGTTCATCTTAGAAGTTGTGTGCACTTAGAATATACTATTCTTTAACTAGAGGGTTAATAAAGAGAAAGTGTCTTGAATCATGTTGTAGTTACATTTTCAAGTTGACTAGATAAAATCTTACAAAATCGAGAAATGGTCAAATATAAGTGAAATTGCTTAACCTAAAATATCCTCCTGAGACGCCCCCCCCCCCCCAAAAAAAAAGTTTTCATGTCATTACTAGTGATCGACCGATATTGATTTTTTATAACCGATACCGATACCGATATTTATACATTTATGTAACCGATAACCGATATTCAGAACCGATATTTATTTACTGTTATAAAGTAAATAAATAACAGAGTGAAGTAGGCTTGCCGTGATAGACGTGATGACGGTTATTCTGGTGTTAAGCCGCAACACTGTTACATTACTTGCTCACCGTGGCACCGTCCCCCCACCATCGTTTAGATTGTTTTTATAGTTATAAAAATAAATTCGTTCAGATAGAGGACACTAAAATTAAAACTGAACGCGGCTGCTAAATGCAGCACACTGAACGAACGAGAGTCTTGCATCACAGCAGTCAAGGTCTGCATTGCTGCGGCTGTCCCGACCAGATTTATTACTCCGCTGTCCTTGAAGGACCTGCAATTCTCTTTCCTTTTTTTTTGTATTATGCTTATCCTATCATTTTAAATGACAGACTGTGTCGAATTTATTTATTTTTTCTCTGCTGCACTTTTCACTGTGTTAACAGCAAGATGTTAAATGAATAGTGTTTTGACAAGACTAATAAAATAGCTATTAGGCTAAACCTTCATTTTTTTCCTATTGTGTTGTAGGCTGAATGTTAGCATAAACGAATTATATCCTGACAAAACAAATTATAATAGGGATTACAATTTTTATATAACTTTTTTCCTCTCTGTGAAACTTTATTCCGTGTTGGCAGCAAAATGTTATTGACATTTATCAGTCAATAAATTCAAGACTCTTGACAAGACGAATAAAATAAATACACTTTTGTGCAGACTAAACTTTTATTTGTTAGCCTATCTCTGTCTTTCATCAGAAATGTGAACAAACAGTTAATATATCGCGGGAGCGGGTGTGTGCGGAATACAACGTAAAATAGTCCCGCGCAGACCTCTACATCACAGATCAGATTTCATTTATCACGTGAAGAGAGATGACTGACAAGAAGAGTGAGGCGAGACAGACAAGAAGAGTGAGGTGAGAGACAACACGATGCGGAAGAGTTTCTAAACCAAATGTAAAAGTGCCCGTTTTATGCCTGTTAACTTCTGAGTCTGACATTAATCTAAGTCAAGGAGAAAACTCACCGAGATCTACCAAGTGAAAAGTAAATAAATGATAAAATACACATTAAATAAATAATTAAAAAGGCTTGTTGTGATGTATCTTTGTTGCATTAATTTAATAATAATAAATAAAATAGTGTTTTATTATTATGCACTATTCACGTCGCTGTATTCAACTATATAGGCTACTGAGCTGTATTCAAACAGAAATATGAGTGATCGAGAGCACGTACACGGTTCGTTTGCGCATCATTTATAACGGACACAGCGCGCGCCTAATGCACGATCATGTCACTGTAATCAGCTTTACCATGATTACAAAACTTGCCCATTAAAACTTGTGTGTACTAGTGTGACACTGGCTTCTTTTATCCAGCGAGAGCAGTAGTTTGTGTATCATGTTCTCATACAGCAGCTTTGAGCCGCCGTTCAGTCTGTATTCACAGCGCCACGAGAACCGTATTTCTCCTCCTAAACACAGAATACGTAGAGAGGTGAATACGATCTATTACCCCTGATCTAAGTGATAATATATATAAAAAAAACATTTGTTTCTCATTTATTTGGTTCCACAGTATTTGCTGATTTTTATTTTAAACACTGCTTGACGCCGATTTGCTGCCAATATTAAAGTCAAAGTAAAACGCGCACGGCGCTTACAGGCTTATTTAAAACCTAAGGAAAAGAGGGAAAACTCAAACAAAATATCAACTTCATTTTAAACTTCAGTTTTAGGTTTATACGCTGTTATATTCTCTGGAATATTGAAATAAGCTATAACAAACAAAACACATTGTATTTTATTGCATTGCTCAACTGGCATATTTTGTCAGAATTCAAATGTTTTTGTCATTCTAGATTATGAAAACTGCTGACAGCGCGGTTTATCTATTTACTCAGAACTACTCAAACTGCGATCGCTTGCAGAGATAATAAATAATTAATTTCGATAGAGATGTATTTATTTAGATGTTTATTGGCGAAATAATGGTTCTATAGTAAATGTTAATATAAGTCAGCGTGTTTCAAACAAGTTAATCTTGTATAAAGTTACATGCGGTGGTTGTGCTGGAGCATTTCCTGAGTGAACAGTGCCCACTACTCCAGGTGTGTGTATATGTGTGTGTGTGTCCACTTCTCCAGGTGTGTGCACTTGGATGGGTCAAATGCAGAGAACAAAATTTCACTGCTGGTTATACTCTGTATAATTATGTATGTAAAAAAAAAAAAAAAAAAAAAAAAAAAAAAAACATTCAAAACCGATATTTTTTTTTTACAAAACCGATAACCGATAATGGTAAAATGCTTAAATATCGGGAAAAATATCGGTAAACCGATATATCGGTCGATCTCTAGTCATTACATTGTTTAGACCATAAGAAAACATTTTTTTTTTTTTTAACGATTTTATTCATATTTGATTATATGTCCTCTGTAGAGGATACAAGGACTAAAATTAAATGGCATGAATAGAAAACGGCAAAATCAATGGGAGTTTTTTTAAATCACCAAATACATTTTTAGGTTTCAGGATTTTTTTATACTAAACTTTGTTTAAGGATGATTCTCAACTATGTTTTAAAATGTATAACAAAATGATTTGATATACTATTTTGTTTTATGCAATATGTGTGTAAAAAATTCCATGAACTGGTTTCCCATTAAACACAGTGTACCTATACACCAGACGCGATTTCTTTAAGACTGCAAGGGAAGCTCAGCTTCCCCTATAATTGTCAAAAAATGAATGGTCAAATATATGTACTATTATGTTAACATTTTATTGACTAAAAATGCGTTAAACACGTTCATCTCGAACGAAAACAATTTCGTTCAGAATCAGCTACTTAGGTCGGCTGACTCGATTTCCTTCTCATTCATTCCCGTAGCGTACAGTGCATTACTCTGTTGAAGCCCAGCGTCCATTGACTTCAATGGGGCTGCTTTAAACAGTTTTTTTCAGTGCTTAGAAACAAGACGGTCATTGGATAATGCTGCGATTATGTCCCGCCCACGGACGCTCAGCGTCTCTGGGATGAATGGAGGAGTGGGCTGGCCCGGACTCCGAGCGTCTGCGTGATGATTGGAGGGTCTGTCGAAAGACTGCATCTCCTTTTGATTGACAGCGATTTTGTACTATAAAAGTCACTGACACTGAAGCTATTCGAGCTCAGTCCCATCGCGGAAGTGTAGTCGAAAGACAAACTGCTGCAACCTATTTCTTGGTATTTGCTTGGTGAAATTGCTAGCCAATTTTCATCATACATTTGACCCAGATTCATTGTTTCAGTTCAACCTAATTCCCATATTTCGAGTTTAATATCTTTTTTTAGATCGTTTGTTCATTCATTCATTCATTCATACATACAGTAGGCTAGAAAATTTTCTTGAAAAGGAATGTTGGGCAGAATTTAGGTATAAATAAATGGTACATTTTTATGATGTTGGCCAAAAATGAGCTTCCCCTCTTTGAAAGACCAGCAGCCGCCACTGCTATACACTGTATCTAATTTGCATATTAATGTGTTGCTGTTGGGACAGAATGTTGAAAAATAATTTTCATAATGGGAGTCATGGCCAGATTTTCATAATAATATATGATATTTCATAAGCAAACTGATATATCATTTATTTCCCTATTCAATTGTTGTCTCCCAAAATGCACAATAAACATGCTTTTAGTCCTGGTGTCCTCTACATTGAACATGAATGAAATGATGTCCTGTTTCATAACAGGAAATTATATTTGAATTTGAAAACCCATAACATTTTCCTGAGATGTTGCTTTATGACAAACAATCTGAAAATGATTCAGATTTAAAAGACATTACAGAATATAATCATATTTCCATAAGGATGTACAATTTTTCACTAAATTAAATATTGCCATCTTTAAAGGCATAGGAGAGGGTTTAAAAAACCTTTAGTATCTCTATAAAGCCCTGAATGAGCTCTGTGCAGGACATCCAGGCTTATAACTGTGACATGTGAGGTCTCAGAGAAATACACCAAAATATAATGTCCACTATAGGGACAAAAACTCCATAGCTGGGTCTCAGGAGGATAAATAAAATAGCCTAATTTGATCCTACAGTGTTGCTGCACATGCTTTAGATCATTACAAACAACAATGCAAAATTATTATATTAGAATAGAAGATATGCCGTCTCTCGTATCACATCAATTATCAATAATTAAGTATGTGGTTTTGAAGAAGATTTTTTTTCTTTCTCTGTTTTGACCGTCTCATTTGGACTTGGACTTGGACTCGAACCTCTTTGGACTCGGACTTGAACCTCTTTGGACTCGGACTTGACTCGAACTCGAACCTCTTTGGACTCGGTCTTGACTCGGACTCGAACCTCTTTGGACTTGGACTTGACTCGGACTCGAACCTCTTTGGACTTGGACTTGTCTTGGACTCGACAAAGGTGGACTTGACTACAGCCCTAGCTTGAACAGTGTTTAAATAGTGGTTTATTAAAGTGAGAGAAAAAAAAGATAGCAGAAATATCTTATATCTTTAAAAAAAAGTTTTCTCCAAAAACTTCAAAACTGTTTACATGCAGGGAAAAAGTCATTCTGAGGAAGTATGGTTAGTTTCATGACTTTACAAAACTCTATGGATAAGAGAAAATTAAAAAACTATCAGGCATTTGATCACACTCTTCTCTCTTCTATGACTGGCCCTGTGTGTGTGTGTGTGTGTGTGTGTGTGTGTGTGTGTGTGTGTGTGTGTGAAGTGAGTGGAGTGGGTGGGGGTTTATGAGAGAGGGAGAGAGAGAGAGACTTTTAAACATATCTTTAATCACCAGAAGAAGAAAAAAATCTGTAATTTTTGGTTGTTGTTGGTGTTTTTCTGCATTACAGCTTAAGAAATGTATTATGCCTTATCAGTTTTAGGGACAAAAAAAGTAATAGAACCAGTTCATTTATAGGACACTGACTGCATAATTTGGTAAGCTTTATTAAATAGTCAGTTCATCCTTTATAAAGCATTGTCCCAACATTAAGAGTTATTAGTAAGCAGTTTATAAATACAGCTATAAATGCCTGGTTCTTTATTTATAAGGCATTTCTATTATACTATATAGATGTTGACGGTATGATAATCGTCTCAAAAAATATCATGGTTTCACGGTATCATGGTATACGGTATTAAACAATCAAAACGGGTTTTTTGGTTGACAAAGCATGTGTTTATTCAAATTTAATTAATCAAAAACATTCAAGTAGATTTCATCATTGATTTATATATTAGTTTAACAACTTATATTCATCATTAATAATTCATAACAATTCATAAATTCTGGTTTGACTTAATTTTTCTGGATTCTGTATTTTTATGACATAATACAAATATACTATCAAAAATGGTGGTAATGAAATTAATGTATAAAGCTTTAACAAATTAATCAATGCTTTAAAATGTAATCAAATGAAAATAACTTTTATCCTTTTATGCTTTCGTAAAGGGCTGCACAACAGAGATTTACTAAATAAAAATGAGGGGGAAATTATATTTCTTAAATGTTTATATTTATTATTTTAGAAGTACATTATAGTACAATCGTAAGTTCTGTCAATTTCTTTGAGTTAAAAAGCGGACTTTTATTTTGAAGTAGTAGTAGGGTAGTAGTGAACTGAGGGGGGCAGTAATGCGCATTTGAAGAGTCTAAGCTGCCGCAAATCACAGAAGAAGAAGGAGAAGACGGGTAGTGGAGTGCTTTGCGTGTATTTGACAATGGTTGTCTCAAATAAAATGATGAAAGGATTATTAATTGTTCTCTCAGTGTCAGTGAGGCTCTCAGTGATTGTCCTCAGATAGCGAGACAGCAGGCACGCGCATACTTGAGTTAACTACATGACAACCGCTCACTCACAGAGAGACACGCAAAACAAACGGATTATATTTTTATATAGCAATGTTTTTCGCTTTAATAATCACAGATACTAGACCATGTAGTGATTTGACAGCTCTGTTTTTGATTTATTAATCAAACCGAGCGTTTTATGTGACATCTGCATTGTAAATTCATTGTAATGACTGGATTCTGGGATTCACGGAAATCATAAGGCTTTAACCTTAAGTTATAAATGGGACATAACTGTATCTGCACGGAGGGATGCTGTTCTGAAATATAGATAAACATGTTCAATGTGTTTCCTCTTTTTTCGGTTGCTTTGCGACCAGTTTTTGTGAACTGTCTATCCTCGAGGACAAATAAGCGTTCGTCTTTTCTATATCCAAAGCATGGGCGTAACCACCATATACTTTGAGGGGGACGTGTCCCCCCCAATATTGGAAAAATACCAATCTGTCCCCCCCAATAATAGGCCTATTATATTGTAATATGTGTCATATGATATGCCCTCCTTTTATGAACCCTGGTTGTAGCCTAGTGGATCTGTTGTTATTTCCGAATTACTTTCAATTTAGGGAAAAACAAGGGAAACAAAACTGTGTGACCACCCCCCCTCGATTGTACACTTGGTTGAGCCCGTAAACGCCGGCTCGCGGCATCGTTTGAAAAAACCGCTCAGTCCGACTGTCACTGGTGCTTAAATGAAATGAAGGTAGGAGCTAAAAGAAAGAAGCAGGACGAATAGGCGGACATTCGCCTTTTTTTCAGACGGTAAGCAAGTAGACACCTAAAAAGTAGTGCCATGGTCAAAAATACCACGGCAATTTTTGAATAAATATCACGTTTAAACGGCTCAGTATTATAGCTAGGTAGCTAGCATGATACCCTGAAACTAGGCTGAGTAATGAACTGCTGGAGTCACAGACCAAGGAGTTCCCGCACTTCCCACTCCATTGATAAGCTTCTATTCATTCGTTGATGGCCTGGCCTGTTTGTTTTTACGATCTGATCCGCGACTGAACTTAAAAAAAATATCTGGGGGAGGGCTCACATTTGGACCCCCCCAATATCTATACCATGGTTACGCCCCTGATCCAAAGTATTCCCATTCTACCAATTTAGATTTAACGTTATATTTGGACGTGGGATAGAGATGAGAGATAACGGCCTCCGTCTCTGATGTTGTCTCCGCTGCAGGTGCGGTGGAGCAAGAGAACAGTTAAGTGGAAAGTTGTTGCCAAGGCGCAGGTGAGATTCTTCATCTTTTATTTTCTCCAAATACCATAGATAAGCAAATGTACATGGTATGATAATCGTACGAGTTTATATTGTGGTATACCTTCATACCGGTATATTGTTACAACCCTATACAGAACTCAGAAATATTTATTTCAAGATGCAAAAAAAATGAAACTGTACAATTTAATTTATTTGTTTTCAATGAAATGTTCTAGGTTTATTTTTCATTTTTTATCAAGTGTACAGTTTCATTTTTTGCATCTTGAAAAAAAAATTTCGGAGTCCTGCAGCCCTCTGTGTTGTGTTTGTTTAACTTCTCTGTTTGGGAGATAAATTATCCTTTAAATCTGCTTTATTAATGCTTTATAATGTATAAATAGTCCTCACTTTAGATGAGCTCACACAAATAGATGACTGGCCACTACTAAATGTTTTATAACTACCTGACTTAATCATGAATTACAGCAGGAATATGTTAATAAAGTATTTATTAAAACTTATTAAATTATTATCATGTGTCTAAATAATATTTATAAATGTACATTTAAATAGTTTATTAATCATTTACTTACACTTTCTAAACGATCTTATGAACCGCTGACGACTCATAAATAACTGGTCTGTAAACAACGTAATAATTTAGAAATTATAAATTGATCATTAATAAAGTTTGAAAATACAATTATTAAACATTATATATATGCTCAAGATCAAAACATTTATAGCTGTATTTATAAACTGCTTACCAATGACTATTAATGTTGGGACAATGCTGTATAGAGGATGAACTGACTATTTACTAATTCTTACCTAATAAATCATAGTACAGTTATTACAATTTAAGCTATCACTTAAAATAGGTAAAAGGTGAAGACTGTAATACTAAGGATGAACACCAGATGGAGGCATAACCTTAATCCTGATGAGCTACATGATCCGACTCTCTGTTTATCTGAATAAAATATAGTACATTTAATCAGTACTGAAATGTTCTGTACTGTCAGTATACTTTTACATAATTATTGTTGAAGTGCCTATATAGCATAAAAACATTTTTTGAAAATATTTAAAGGAAAAATCATTACAACTTTTATGTTTCCTAAAATGTTTTCCTAGAGCAGTTAAAATTCCCATTTCCACCATCAGGGCAATAATTAACAATTTCCAATAAACAGAAAATCTTGCCAATCTGCCTGGAAGAGGATGTGTATCGTCCTAAGGCATGGTGAGAATGAGAGTTTGAGTGGCTAAAGACTCTCCAAGGACCACAGTTGGAGAATTGCAGAAAATAGTTGTGTATCGGGGTAAAAAAATAAAATAAAAAAGTAAAACATCACCACATGCTGTTTGGGAGGGTTTCACAAAAAATTATCATCCAAAAACAATCTCCAGCATATTCAGTTGTCAGACACGACTGGAACTTCAAATGGGACTGGCTTCTATGGTCAGATGAAACAAAAAATTTGCTTTTTAGCAGCAAACACTCAAGATAGGTTTGGTGAACACAGGGATAAAAGTACCCCATGTGTACGATGCAATATACTGCTGTATTTTTGGTGTTGTGGGCCTATATTTCTGTTGGAGGTCCTGGACATCTTGTTTAGACATATGGCATCATTGATTCTATAAAATACCAACAGATAAAAAAATCATTAAGTGACTGAAATCTTATAATGGGCCATGTTTGGATCTTCCAACCGTACAATAATAGACTCAGTCTTGAATCACGCTCACGGAAAGGGCTCGAGAAACAGTATCTCTTCCGTGGCTCGATACGCTTTCAACTCTTTTTTTTTTTGTCTCGAGCAAGAGACTGTACGACATTCACGTTACATGATTTGACTGAGTTTTGCATAGAGAGAGTGACAGGGCACCGCATTAAAATAAATTATTATTAGTGTTTTCATAACCACTGGCCAAATTTAAAAATGAAAACATCTTTGAGAGCAAGGGGCCCCTGGTTTTAAATTCTTATTCCCCAATGAAAGGTTAGATTTTTGTGAATTTCTTAAAAGATAATAAAATATATTCTGTTCTCACCAATGTGTTACTTAAGCAAAGGGTTAACAGATAGCGAACAAAGAAAAATCCAGAAAGCAATCTTGTGACCTTGGTGACTTTTCTGGTTATTTTTTACTGTAAAACTACAAAAAAATAAGAAAATTATGTGTAAGCATTATATTTATATATATATGCCATATACAGTTAAACAATACAATGTACATAGTTTCTTCACAACGTTATTTTAGCTTTGTTTATACTATAAATATATGCATTTTGTGTTAAACAAAGAGAAACCTAATGTTCCCTTAAACTGTTAGCATGTAGGATTAATTATTAAAACAATTATTTCTCCCACAATAAATGCAGTATCAATCAATTATTTCAACAATTCAAATCAAATCACTTTTATTGTCACATCACCACAGCACAAGTGCCTTGGTGAGTGAAATTCTTACGAGCGTGCTCCAGACAGTGCAAAAAACAAAACACAACAATTTACATATGGACAGTACATATTTACAGACTGTACAGAAGACAATGTGCAAAATACACATACATATACATACATATACTATATACTATAGTACACACAGTGTACTATAAAGACATACTTAGTTACCAATACACATTATACACCGTATGTACACGTCTGCATTATGTACACATCTATACATAGTAATATGTGAAGGTGCAACAGATGAGAAATTTACAGCAGATTGGTTGTGCAACAGATTATACATATGCAATGTCGTGGATATGCTTTGCATGTCCAGTGATAGCAGATGTGGTAGTGCAGTGTGTGCGTGAAGTCCGGAAGAACTGTGTTAAAGTGCAGTGCATGGCATGTTGTGTGAGTTTTCAAACATGTCATGAGTAGTACCTTAAATGTCCAATAGGTGGCGGGTCAAAAACACAAAAGATATACAGGTGCTGGTCATATAATTAGAATATCATCAAATAGTTGATTTATTTCACTAATTCCATTCAAAAAGTGAAACTTGTGTAATGTATACATTCATTCCACACAGACTGATATAATTCAAGTGTTTATTTCTTTTAATTTTGATGATTATAACTGACAACTAATGAAAACCCCAAATTCAGTATCTCAGAAAATTAGAATATTACTTAAGACCAATACAAAGAAAGTATTTTTAGAAATCTTGGCCAACTGAAAAGTATGAACATGAAAAGTATGAGCATGTGCAGCACTCAATACTTAGTTGTGGCTCCTTTTGCCTGAATTACTGCAGCAATGCGGCGTGGCATGGAGTCGATCAGTCTGTGGCACTGCTCAGGTGTTATGAGAGCCCAGGTTGCTCTGATAGTGGCCTTCAGCTCTTCTGCATTGTTGGGTCTGGCATATCGCATCTTCCTCTTCACAATACTCCATAGATTTTCTATGGGGTTAAGGTCAGGCGAGTTTCCTGGCCAATTAAGAACAGGGATACCATGGTCCTTAAACAAGGTACTGGTAGCTTTGGCACTGTGTGCAGGTGCCAAGTCCTGTTGGAAAATGAATTCTGCATCTCCATAAAGTTGGTCAGCAGCAGGAAGCATGAAGTGCTCTAAAACTTCCTGGTATACGGCTGTGTTGACCTTGGACCTCAGAAAACACAGTGGACCAACACCAGCAGATGACATGGCACCCCAAACCATCACTGACTGTGGAAACTTTACACTGGACCTCAAGCAACGTGGATTATGTGCCTCTCCTCTCTTCCTCCAGACTCTGGGACCCTGATTTCCAAAGGAAATGCAAAATTTACTTTCATCAGAGAACATAACTTTGGACCACTCAGCAGCAGCAGTCCTTTTTGTCTTTAGCCCAGGCGAGATGCTTCTGACGCTGTCTGTTGTTCAAGAGTGGCTTGACATACGTCTGTGCGTAGTGGTTCTTGAAGCACTGACTCCAGCTGCAGTCCACTCTTTGTGAATCTCCCCCACATTTTTGAATGGGTTTTGTTTTACAATCCTCTCCAGGGTGCGGTTATCCCTATTGCTTGTACACTTTTTTGTGTTCATGGCAGTCATGGAGCTCCGGGGACTTTCCGAAACTAGTTTAACGTGATTAAAGATTACACACTGAAACAAGTTATTTTGCAGAAACCCTCAAGCATCATTTAGACAATAGGCCTAATTATTTGCCAATCTGATTAAAAATCCCCTATAAATCCATAATACTGTAATCTCAACGACAATTTCAGTGTTTTGATGAACAGTTGCACAGAACAGAATGGTTTATTCTTATGGAGCTTATAATATGACAAAACTGTTTGAATTTAAATGGTGTAAATTTGAATTATTGACAAGTGTTTATTTAACAAAACTGAATATTATATGGCATTTAATATAGCTCCGAATTATTTTTTTTTAAACTTGAATAATGAACATTTGAAATTTAACACAATTGAATTTATGGCAGTTTTTAATAGTATTTTACTGCTTTAATAGTATTAATACTGCTATTAATAGCAGTTTGAAAATAGTATTTTCAGACAGCACATTTTTTTTGTTCTGAATTCTTGGACTGAAAATATCCAGTTTTTAAAAATACAGCTTCAAGTTTTCAAGATAAAGAAGATATTCAGAACATCAAATTCAATATTTAAAATTCAAAGCGCAGACATTCAGATCGTACAGAATGTACAGGGAAGAGTAGATGATCCCCGAAAAGTCGAACGAAGCATTTACTGCGAGTCTGTGACCGGGAGAGGACATGTTCGGTTCACTTAGGCTAGTTTTGTCCTGACCACAACATATTAACTTGTGTGAGCGTGATTATATGTCGTGGCCACGAGATGTGAAGTTGAGAGAACATCCATGTCTCGTGGCCACGAGTTTAATATTCAAACAAACCTGCGTAACCATAGCAACCTGGGATTATCAGTGATGGATAAAACATTTTCTACATCCCACATCTCACAGCCTAGTAAATCTGTTAACTGATCATGTCTTTTTATTTAATATTTGTATATTATTATTTTAAAACTATAGGCTAATAATAATATTATTACATTAACTGGTTAGGGTTATATTTTTTTATATGTATTGCTATATATCAGGGGTTCTCAAAGTCTATATTCAAAGGTCCAAATCTTAATTTTCATCAGTGTCAAAGGTCCGGAGTGGAACAATTGGTTATAAAAAAAACTTGTTTTTAATAAACATACATAACATGCATAACAAACACAAATTACAAAAATAAAATAAAGTGCCCTTTGCATTCAAAATACATTAATAATAAGTGACAAAACCATTCATTTATGTGTCAGCAATAGAGGTCAACGGATAATGTTTTTCTCTGGCCGATGCCGATATTTAGACATCAGGGCAGGCAGTGGACGATATATGATACTGATTTTTTGGCCCAATATGTTTGGCCAATTTTTTTATTTTTCCCCATTTATCTCATAAAAAAGAGTTTGAAGAAATGATTATTGCAGGGCACAAGATAGTAGTATTTGTAGTAGCCTCATTCATCGTAATAATACATGGCTCAAAACTTAAGTACCTTCTCAAAACAGTTCGAAGCATCT
This sequence comes from Oxygymnocypris stewartii, assembly GCA_003573665.1. Taxonomy (NCBI): domain Eukaryota; kingdom Metazoa; phylum Chordata; class Actinopteri; order Cypriniformes; family Cyprinidae; genus Oxygymnocypris; species Oxygymnocypris stewartii. The sequence continues at coordinate 1,758,243 of QVTF01022339.1, read as the reverse complement.
TTTTTGATTATGTTTGCTGACAGACATCAGTGTTTCCACAGACTTACAAATGCACATTACTTCTCTGCCAGCAGGAGGTGGTGTTGACTCTACTGTTGATCAGTAGAGGTGGAAAGAGTACAAAAATATTCTACTCAAGTAAAAGTACCATTTCATTACTGAAATTTTACTTAAGTACAAGTAAAAGTACCAGTCTAAAAATATACTCAAGTAAAAGTAAAAAGTAGCTCATTTAAAAATTACTCAGAGTAAAAATTTCTTAGTTACATTTTAACAATGAGAGGGAGGAAAAAATGGGATAGACCAAAGGTGTCAAACTCAGTACCTGGAGGGCCAGAGCCCTACACAGTGTAGATATTACCCTAACTAAACACATCTGATACAGCTAAACTAATCATTTAGGCTTATTTGAAAACTACATGGTGTGTGTGTTGGAGCAGGGTTGGAAATAAACTCTTTAGGGCTGTGGCCCTCCAGTAACACCCTCCAGAGTTTGACACACCTGGGATATGGGCCTATAAATCTCAAACTAGGTGTTTTTAATTAAAGGAATCAGTTATTTAGAATTATTTAGAATAAATTAAATCAGTATCAACAAAATGCATCTTTGCAATGCAGACGAAACGCAGAAGTTTCATCTGAAGAGGCATAGATGTATTACACACTGACATGAATGCATTTAGCCTGCAGTTACAAATGCAAAAATAATGTTTTGATAAATAAGACATAAAATGTGACCCTGAACAACAAAACCATAAGGGTCCATTTTCCTAAATTGGGATTTATACATCATCTGAAAGCTGAATAAATCATATTTCCATTGATGTATGGTTTGTTATGATCGGACAATATTTTAAAATCTGGAATCTGAGGGAGCAAACAATCCAAATATTGAGAAAATCTCCTTTAAAGTTGTTCAAATTAAGCTCTTAGTGTTGATATATTTACAGTAGGACATTTACAAAATATATTAATGGAACATGATCTTTACTTAATATGCTAATGATTTTTGGCATAAAAGAAAAATGTATCATTTTAACCCATACAATGTGTTGTTGGCTATTGCTACAAATATACTCCAGCGACTTAAGACTGGTTTTGTGCGCCAGGCCAGGGTCACAAATGTTAAATAGTCGTTTGAAATAAACAAATAAAAAGATACTTTAAATGTTAAATTAGAACCACCAGTAGGTGTCAGCAAGTCACTCATAAGTGAGTCATTGCGATTGAACAGAATCATTTAAACGGTTAATTCAAGGAATGAAACACCGTCATTGCTCAGAGTCAGAGACTCAAAACTGTGCTATGGTGGCTGTGCAGGGGCGCGGGAACAGGGGGTGCTGAGGGTGCTGCAGCACCCCCTGTTTTTTTCTGTGGGCAACTGTAAACTGTTGTGAATAAAAAAAAATATAGGCTACATTTGTTATAATAAAGATTCATTTAAACATTTCTATGGTTGCTCCGATGTTTATAACATTTAGTTTACATTGGCTATTTTGCTATCTATTTCTATGTGATCTTCGACATATTTACCATTTACCCATTAATTTAACAGTTGTAAGAATTAAAGTTATCAAAGTTATTAAACTGATGCAGGGCTATTTGATGCGCGCGTTGCGCACATCCTGCCAAGTCACGCATGCAGCACTGCCAATGCTTGCTTTTATGTTTGTGAATGTTATGTTTGTGTTGTGGGATCTGTAGGTTGTGGCTTAAAAGCGGAACATGGAAATATCATGGATGTACTGGAAGAATTTTTTTTTTTTTTTTTTTTCAGCGATATGAGTCTTTCCCTTCTCCCAAAACAGCTTATAGCTACCTATTACAATAGTTCAGTTTTGTATGTAATGGAAAAGTGATTAGACTATGTTTCGTATTTTTTTCTTCATAAAGTTAATTTAGAAAAACGTTGGGAGCATTTTTTGTTCGTTAAATGTTTGTTTTTTCTTTTAAGCAACGACCAAGCGGCCAGCATCAGAGTTGATTGCCTATGTTTGATTAATTTAGCCTTATCAAATCATCACGACTTGACTAAAATAAAATCGATAGATAGGCCTATAAACAGTTCAAGCATATCACAGTGTTAGTTTAAATGTTTAACCTATATAAATGTGCAATATCCAACAGTTTGTGTGGAGAGTGGAAGCTGAAGCGAGCTTTACAGGACATGGAGGCTCCAGCGTGGTCACTTGGATTTTTTAATAACAGTAAAAACAACTTAAAATACGCCGTGTGATTTTTTTCTCATAAAGGTAAGAGTAATATATCATTTGGAACTGTAAAGGGTCTACTTTTATTTGTGTGCATTCACAATATAAACATTGTGCTTTTATAAAATAGGAAAACAGAGAATGCACTTTCTGCCGGTTTTGAACAAGAGCGCTTCAATGATGAACCGAAACTCGGCAACTCGAAACTGGCTCAGAGATATGATAAATATATCTATAGAAAGCTTTAAAATACTACTTTAAAACGAAATAATTCAAAGCAAAGCAAAAACTCTTCATTAGCCTATGTAATCCGTTAAGATGCATATATTTCTCTCTGCGTGTCCAACAATGAATAGATGGCGAGTCATTTTTCCCCGTCACCTCACCATCTAAAATATAAAAATAAGGGAAAGCCTAAAACAGGCCCGATTATAATTTGCGTTTTATTTTATAATTGTATTCAATAAAAAAAAAAAAGTATGTAAATCTTTGTCCTTGAAATTTAAAGGATTTGCTGCAGTGCAATTTTGTCTGACTGATAGGCCTATGTTAATTATTTATTCGCCTATCTTTTTAATCCATGCAGCAAATGCTTTAAAAACAGCTTTAAAATTACTTTATTGCATTCCAGATGCGTTTAAAATAATTTTTCACTATACATTTTAAGGGGTTTTAAACTTGAATGTAGCTTGAATGTAAAACATTGTTATGAATTCATTCAAAAAATTCACAAAAAAGCTACTCAATTACAGTAACGCGAGTAAATGTAATTCGTTACTTTCCACCTCTGTTCATCAGGCATTACAGGAAAGACGAAATTAAAATGACATTGATGCTTTTCTGAAGACGGTCGGTCATTTTCAAAGATACATGCATATAAAAACACCCATGTTGAATTTTAATTTTGAAACATGCAGTGCTCAGTTTATTCAAGGAAGTATAAGCCTTTTGGAAAATCTATTTGTGACATTCAGTCTTGATATTGTGAGGGGCCGCCACAAATAACTCAATGTATGGGAAAGACTGCACACTGCTATTAGACAAATCGACATAATCGAAGTGATAAATATATATATATATATATATATACACACATCTCACATATTAGCGGTGAAATGTCGCCCGATTATGTCAAATGTCATACCCTCAATGGATGTCATGACAACAAATGTCATGAAGGAAAAGTTTCAATATCTCGCCATTTCGGACCATCTCCAAAAAAGACATAAAAAAACCTAAAATGTTTTACAAGTTTAACGTGCGTTTATGAATGTAGGAAATACATTTAGCGCCCTTGAATATGAAATGGAGGCGGGTGCCAGCGGCAGACACACTGAAGAAAGATAATACATTTATAAGGTGAGTGGTTGCAAACACTTTATTTTAGCTATAGTTAGCCTAAATAAACAAATAAAAATTTTGAAAGTCAACATAATTTCTTTGTTTGAATGTAGCTAAAATACATTGATTTCAATCACTTACCTTCAAAAAATGTATGTGAAAATTACACTCTGCAAAAAAAGTTCTTAACATGAAAATCTGCAATAACATGTAAGCTTATAGATATTTTTTAACTCTAAACTCTTTAAATTCCAAACGCAGCTTGAACTGAGACAAATGTAGTTACCTCACTACAAATAAGAGCGCAAAACGCATTTATTGTTTGTATTCGATCTCAAAATTTACAGAAAGAGGAGACTTTGTGTTATAATAAAAACACACACAAAGCTTATTGCGATTATTGAGTGGCTTGCGTGCAATGAATGGACTTGAAAACGTTAGACATAACTTCCAAGCATTTACACCGTCATTTTGTGAATCACCGCAAGCTTGTGAATCATAACGGTATTTACTTCTTAAAAATCAACAAGTTAAGCCTGTAATTGTATAGCTGCTTATATTTTCAGATTTTATTAATCTGGTCTGAATTAGAGGGTGACACGGGAGTGAATTCTCAAACCTCTCCCGTCCCACTCCCACAAAAAATAATCTCTTCCCGACCCAATCCCACGAAAAAACTGGGGGAAAATCCCGTCCCGTCCACTCCCGGAAGAATGACTCCCATTCCCTCCCACTCCCGTGTTGTTGTTTTTTTTTTGCGGCAAAATCTGTCAGTTACAGTAAAAATATAGTACAGATCACAGCGTGCCCACCTTATTAGTTGAATAAAAACCCAAAATGTAGTTTTTTGTTATTATATTGAACTGAAAGACATTTTTTGCACAGTGTTGCACAGATTAAATTTCATGTAAATCATCCATGCTAACACACACGTCTTCTATTGTGTTTTTTTTTATACATTTCACTCTCTATATGTAACGGATGTATGCCAGTAAGGGCTGTGTGTAAACCTCACTCCCCTGACCTCAAAAAGAAGCGCTGTTACCTTTAGCGTTCCTTGTTAGAGCGCCCGCCTCCCGCGCCGGAATCCCGGGTTCGCGACCTGCTCGGAGCAAGAACGAGTTGTGGTGGTGTGGACCCGGGAGGGGGTGTTACATATAGATATATTTTTCAAAGACGGAGTTTCGAAGTTTCTCGCTCAAGTTCACATGAGACCTAAAGCGCATCCTGTTTGCTTAAAAGCGCAACGTTTCGTTGTTATTCTGAGTGCACACAAATAAACGTAGAGTCTTTACAGATTCGAAAGATGTATTAGGCTACTTTTATCTGTATGACCAAAAATGACGGAGATTTTAAGAGCAAGTGAGCACACCGGAGCCTGTCCTGCAGCAAACGCGCTTCCACACTCCACACAAACACTTCAATAGCGCACATTTCTCTAGGTTAACATCATATTGAGCGGCCATGTAAAGTTGCTACTACATACATCTTTCAGATGAAAAGCCATATTTGAGGTCGATGAATGATAGGTGAGCGTTTGGATGTCCTGCCCGAGTGTATTACCACATAGACCAGCCGTTAACAATCTGTCCATCACGACTGCGTCATTCACTTAACCAGCCACACCAAAGCAAACAGGAGGAGAGCATAAAGAGACAGGGCAACTAGAATTGAGTTCAGAATTAAAATATACAGTTTATAGTTTATTTATATAAAAGGTATATTTGTGTGTAAAGTTGGGTATTATTACTATTCCCGGTCCTGCCCACTCCCGATTAAATTTTTTCCTCTCCCGTCCCAATCACGTGGTTCGTAGCGATTTTGTTTCCCTTCCCGCGGGATTCCCGAAAAAATGTCAGCCTCTAGTCTGAATACCTTAAAATTTAAAAGATTCGCTGCAACGTAATTTTGTCTGATGTGAATTATTTAGCCTATTGTTTTTGTTTTATCCATACAGCATTGCAAACGCTTTAAAAACAGATGAAAATATACTTTATTCCATTCCAGATATATATACAGATATCACGATCAATTTTTTCTGAACAAAAAAACATGCTGTCTGAAAATACATGCCTATTAAAAAACTGCCATAAATTAAATTGTGTTAAATTTCAAATGTTCATTATTCAAGTTTAAAAAAATCGAATTCAGAACTATGTTAAATGCCACATGATATTCCGTTTTGTTAAATGACACTTGTCAATAATTCAAATTTACACAATTTAAATTCAAATAGTTTTTCTCATATTATAAGCTCCATATATGTTGAGATTCTACAATGTTGTATATCTTACTGATTGGTTACTTGAAGTAATTCTCCAAACCAGTTTGTGTTTTTATAATTTGTATTTCTAGCTGCTGCTGATGGTTTAATGAACTGAGGGATTTTCTTGCAGCATTAAATGCATTTTTGGTTTTCGATTTTGAGGTCTGTTTACAATTATATTAATTATATGAAGATATTTTCTTGACTCATTTTCACTTGCAGCCCCTAAACTGCATTGATATTTTTGTGCAGCCATTATTAGATACAATGATACCTCATCTTTCATGAAGGCCCTTTGAAAGAAAGCAGTCTTTATAAGGGGCTTCCAGTCTTTACCAACTTCAGTCAACCTAGAAACGGGTGACATGTAAATCTTTCCTCCTCTCATTGGTAGATCAGCGGCAGAGGAAACTTCCCCAAAATGATTTGTGGCTGAAGTGTCATGTGACTAATGCTACAAATGAAACTGAAAGATACATATTAATTTGGTTAGTTTGCCCTCAAAGCCATATTATTTTACAGAACCTTATTATTTCCATGTGACTAATGGTACCAAAAGGTGATTATTTTGAGATAGAATAAAAACAATAAATGTAAACATTAGAATCTATCTACAAACTATCTTCACATAGAAAACTTTAAATCAAATACCATCTGTGCCATATTCTATCGATTCATTTCCCTAACCACTTGTCCTATAAGAGGTCACAGAGGAGCCTATTCCAACCTTTCAGGCAAAAGACAGGAAAATCCCCCAGATGGATGCCACCAGAGGGTTTAGACTGCCATCCTGTGGTTATTAATATTTCAGAATGTGGCGGAGGGGAATATGCCACCGCCTTGTGGGGGATACTTTGCACTTAATCTAAGGAAGACTGAGTGAGAAACAGGATCTTAGTCCCCCCACCCAATGCTTTTAGTCTTTGTACAAGTGTGGCTTGTATGTTGTGCCTGTCGTGTTGCAATATGTGCATACTCAAGATGTGACGAGGTGGGCTTCAGGATTCATTTTAGTACACGGCAGCCACCAGAAGTGCGTGTGTGCAGAATCTCAGGGAATAAATGTAACTGTCTGCAAAAACCCACTCTCCTCAGATCTAACAGGACAGGTAAGACGCCCCCACTCCTTAGTATTAGTGACTCAAGACAACAAACACTTTTGACTTAACTAATAAAATGTTTATGTAAACTGAATTTAAATTGTTTTCGTGGTTTTCTGTTACAAAAAGAGAAAATCAAATACAGTTCAATCAACATTGAATGACATAAGTGGAAAAATAAAAATGACAAAATCAACACATTTGTGTCAGTTTCAACAACAAAATGACAATCAGTGTGTTTTTCAACCACACAGTTCCACAGTGTAAATTTACATTGAAATTTCAAAGTAGGTTCACTTCAATTCTGTTCAAAAAGTTCAAAGTCCAATTCAAAAAAAGAAATCCAGGGGAAAGAGGGAAAAAGTTAGACTCTGTGCATTCTCGTGCTCTGGTATCGAAAAGTTCACGAATGCACACAGCAATCGTCAATGAACCCCTTTTCCAGGAAAGTTCACTCCTCACAGTTCCATGAACGATAGTTGTATTATTCAACAGTTCAGTTTTGATTACTCACTGAGAGAAAACAACAGTTTGCTTACCAGTGTTCAAGAAGAAAAAGAGGAAAATAGTGTACATCACCACTCTGAGTTAACGGATGAGATGTTGAATGTCGTTCCGTGGATGGCAGGGTAAAGTGTCTTTACTCAATGACTCTCAGCGATTGTCCCCGAGATCCTGACGACGGCAGCTTGATCTCACGAGGCCGCAATCCCAACTGACGGAGGCATATGAGAAAACGAACAATACACGGCCCTATCCAACGACTCGGCGAATCTTCTTCACACGATCAGTAACAGCACTCGTTCGTTTGAACAAATGAAACAAAAACTGAATGTAAATACAAAAAAAACATGAGAATATTCAACTCCTACGGCGAATCACTTGCTAACCATTAGCAGGCCTGTTTCACAGCTTTGCGTGCAAATACGGAGAAAACTCGTTCTGTTGCATTCATTAACTGTCTAGTTTGCGCGATCAGACACTTTAACCCTTTACGATTCCTGTAAAATTTGCCAAAAACGCCTAAAAAAGGCATACCCAAAGTAAATTGCATGCTGTTCTTGGACCATTGCCAGAATCACTGCAAGTCTTACTGATATTGAGTTATAGCACTTTGAACACACTGAAAAAGAAAAAGAAATAATTTCGCCTACATTTTTTTTGTAAATAGAAGCCTTCAGATGACTATAGCTGGGAGGTATGAACTGGAAAATACATTGGGATCACAGAATGAAGCCTTACCAAGCCCAATTTACAATTTGATAAACAATATATTAGAAAATTAGTGTTTTACACCTGTTTATCTAAGTTTATGTCCAGGCGCTTCCCCAAAAAAGACACTTGGAGACTCCAAGTGACCCTTTGTAACCAACAACACATACAATGCTGTAATTCTTGAATGCATTAACGTATAGTCATAATTTTGGGCTCTAATGAAAGGTTACACTTAGAGCTATTCAATTCCTCATCCAGAATCATTGTCAATAAATACTGACACATAGTAACTGAAGCATAAACACATTATAGTGTTTTTTAAATTCTTGAAACTAACCTTTGTGAAAATAGAGAGATAAAACAAGTGCTATAGTATTTTTTTTTTATTAAAACACACTATATAAATCACACTATATGTCTCACACTTTATAACTATTTACAAATTTTACTTGTCTCACACTTTATAACTATTTACAAATTTTACGTTTTTTTTAGTAGCTATTGGCATCATGCCACTCATTATAGCAATCCCGACTCGGCAAAAAGCACAAAGGCACATCACAGGAAGAGCACTTCACAGGTGTCTTTCCATGGCAGTGTCTGCACCTCAGACGACCTGTGGTGCTGTCTCCACTGATATGCACAGGATTGTGATGTGCTCTGTGTGAAGTGGGCGATGGAGCAGGTCTGTCAGCTCTTGCTGCCGCTGCCAGCTCATCGACAAGTGTCTCCCTGAATACCTTCTGGTGCATGGGTACCTCTCCTTTACCTTTTGTGATATCCTTGTACAGCAGGAAGGCATTCACAACGGCAATGTCCATGAAATTATAAAAAAATGTCTTGTACCACTTCTGGGTCTTGTGGGTTACTTTATAGTAGCTGATCAGGGCATCTGAGAGGTCCACTCCACCCATAAACCTGTATGGACAGAAAACAACAACATTGAGCCACATTTTATTTACTTTCAAATAGCATAAAACATTGTTGATTTATATAACACATACCGGTTATACTCCTTCACTGCTGGTGGAATAGAGATGTCCTTCAACTCCCAGTGCCCATCTGCATCTCTGACTCTCCTCTGAATAGTATCCCCTGCATGGGCTGTGTGGAGTGTTGAACACATGAACACATCCTTTGTGTCTCGCCACTGGACAAATAGGAGGGAGTTCTTTCGAATCCATCGGATGCTGCCACAGGGAGACTTGGAGACCAGACTATTTATTTTTGTTTTTGGAAAACCAATTCTGTTTGTGCGTATGGTTCCACACGCCCAGATCCTCTTCTGAAGAAGGTCGGCAAAAAGGGAGGGACTTGTGTAGAAATTGTCTACAAACAACTTGTAGCCTGTGCCAAGCAACCGCGTGTCAATCAGCTCCATCACCGACTCATAACTGAGTCCCTTGCCACTGTTTCCCTGCAGCTTTCCTTCATATACAAAAAATTCCCATGTGTACCCATTGCTCGAGTCAGCCAGAACAAAAAGTTTATATCCCCAGCGAACAGGCTTATTTTTCATGTACTGTTTTAGCCCAATACGTGCTTTTGAGGCAACCATCCGCTCATCTATTGAAATTTCCTGTCCAGGGTGATAGTTTGTTTTACAGGCTTCCCTCATCTCAATGTACAGTGGCTTTATTTTGCTGAGATGATCATATTCAGCTGTACCTCTTCTCTGCTCGTTAGCAGCATCGTCCACCAAGCTACTGAGGTGAAGGGAGTGGCAGATCCTAAGAAACATCTTTCCAGTGATGAGATTCTTAGGGAATGAAAAACTGTACAGATTACCTCCTCGCCAGTAATCGGTTATTGCAGGGAGTTTTACTAGACCCATATAAATTATCATGGCTATGAATGAAAACATGTTTTGTAACATCACGTCAATCCATGGGTTGGAGGGCTTTGAGTAGTGAGTTGATCCATAGTCATTGGTGTTTTTAATTATTGTCTGTAACAAGGAGTTACTAAAAAAAAGTTGGTAAAGCTGTAAAACTGTGTAGGTGGCAGTACATAAGCTTCGGTCCTGGTGAATTGGTGGGTCTGAAGGTGGGCTGTGGGGGTGTCACGTCTGGAACATCAACACCATTCCATCTCTCTTCAGATGTGCTCGTTGACACCTCAGCTTGACTGCTGCTGATTGCAGTTCTCCCTCTCCCCCTCCTCTGACTCTTTGTCTTCTGGCAGTACCTCTCTAGGAAGTTTGTGGCACCTCCTCTGCTGATGAGGTGCTTTCATCGTGTCCTTCAGTATGGGGCTTTTTGCCGAATGACTCCCAGTCTGAATCTGATTCAATGTCAGACGATTGTCTGTGATGCAAAGCACAAAGAAATATATTATTTACAAAACATTTTCTGTATTTTTTTTACATGCTCAAATTTATATAGACAAACACATGCACACACATAACCAGATAGATACACCAGTGCATGAGTACAAACCCACACACAAACAAACAAAATACACATTTACACACAAACACATTCATATCCATGCATTAACGCACGGACACAGAGGCCCACGCGTAAACATACGGACAGCATAAACACACGGACACAAAGAGGCCCATGCATAAACGCAGAAACACTCGGACACAAAGAGCCCCACGCGTAAATACACGCACACAAAGAGCCCCACGCGTCAACACACGGACACAAAGAGGCCCATGCATAAACGCAGGAACACACACGGACACAAATATGCATATAAACTCGTGCATCAGCGCACCAAACACTCACGATGCAAATTAGTAGGAACACCTCAAAACACATACCTCAGTACAATCAGTAAAATATGTTATAAAATAAATTAAACACTTGTCGAGGGTGACGTCTCCCCCATCTAAAAACATCTCCTCCGCAATCGAGTCAACTAATGAAACATCGCTCTCTTGTTCAGAAATGCCATCCTCCGATTCATTACTGTCTCGTCGAATGCACTGTTCCACAACTTCATCAAGTGAAAAGTTTGTTTTCATTAATCGCTTCACCATTTTCACTTCAAAACACTCTTCAAGCTCCGACACTACCTCTGCTCACGGACGAACGCTTCACTGTGAGTTTGACGCACGGGCGCACGAGACACTGTCAAACTTTGCGCACTAAGCTGTGTGTTGATAGTTTGAATTGTTCCCCTAAAACTGCATAGCAATCTATTCCGAATCTCATTGGCTATCAGATAAAATCGTCATTTGTAAACTATGATGCAATTGGGTCGATCTAGGTCCATCAAACTGAAGGCGGCCCCATCTCCAATGCTGGACGCTCTTTGGCTACCTCCGACTGTTCTCACCTCTAACATGCACCTATTGGCTCAAATGAGGTGTCAATCTAAAGGACAGAGTTCAGCGGCCATTTTGACATCCAATATTCCGTCATGTTATTATGTGAACAGATGCTAAATTATAGAAAAAGCAGAAGAATGGATAGCTCCGTCGGCTAATTTGAAATGATACAACTACAATCCATGGATGCTTATCAACAAATGCATGTGTTATGGACTAAATACTGCACGGAATTGGATAGCCTGGACCCTTTACAGTGAAACAACACAATTTTTGTCGAACTTTTATGGATCAGTGGACTAAAAAAAGGCTTTATAGGTAAGCTCCTTCAGTTTTGTTGTTGTTTATTTGGTTGTTGTTGGTCTGACAAAGACACGGATTGTAACTGCTGTGTTTATTGTGTCTTAAAATGGTTTACATCGTTCGAATCACAAGAATCTCAGCTTTCCACGGATATATGACATATTCAGCTTTTAGTTTTTTTGAGTTTTTGTGTCTGATGACTTTACCCCGTCACCACTAGGCGTACCACCGGCGGTACGCTGGAATCTTAAAGGGTTAAAACAGCATCACGCGGTTCCAATGTCTCTCACAGGTCTAAACGTAACTTTCTTTCATTATACACTACCCGAAGACTAACGCATTCTTCAGCGCATCGCAGCCTTTTTTTCCGTCTGCTTCTCTCGTGCGAACACACAATGGTGCTAGCCCCTAACACTAGTCAAAATAAAAGTCTCCACATAATAGAATTTGTAGATCCCCTACATTCCCCCCTGCTAAACCCTGCTATACCACTGGACTTCTATTCAGCAACTCAGTCCTGAAAAATAAAGAGAATAGCAGGTAAACATTTTTTCACAAAAAAAACATCAGTACAACACTGAAAAACTTTCAATTAGTAAGATTGACAAACATACATTTTACAAGAAAATTCCAAAACCTTTAGGTTTGCATAAGCTTATTTCAAGACATAGTCAGTCCTATACCTAACAGGTAAAGTACATCTGTTAGAACGTTGTGAACGTCTAGGTTCAGGAATACTTTCATTTTTCCTTTCAGCTTCAGAATCACCTGAATTTACGGACTCAAGTACAGACTGATCTACTGAATCATCAGCTGACATTTCGTTGTCATCATCCCTGATACCAGTGTCTGATTCATCCCCACCTTCCCTTCTACCTTGTGTGTCTGTGGGTGTAGCAGGTGCAAATGTAACAACAGGGACTGCAAGGACATCGGGATCTTCTGAATCAGTGTGTCCCTGACCTGTGTATGCTCTAGATTCATGTCTAGATGTACGAGGTGGTAGGGGTGACTGAAAAGTGCAATGTCTGAGTTGATCCCTGTGTATAACTTTACATGGGCCCCCTTTCTCTGGGTGAATTGTGTAAACTGGAGTGTCTGCGTGATTCTGTTTCACTACAATGTGAGGCAAGGGTTCCCAGTGATCTTGTATCTTATTCCTTCCCCTATGTGAATGGTTCTGTAACAGAAGTTAGGAGCACCACAAATGTTTTAGGAGCACCCACTGAATATTAAGGAGCAACACAACCGCCAATTGAGCGGAAGGGCGGGCAACATCCTTCCTGATGATTAACAGCTTCATCAATTGAACCTGATCCTTAAGCTGCAGTGCTTTGTTTTTTATACATGCAATATACAGAGGCAAGATGAGAAGAAAATGTCATTTAAACTTTTCTCAAAACAGTTCCCCTCAGAAATACATTCATATAGACCCCCACTCCCAATTCAATATTTAGGATTTCCTTTCTATATTTTGCATAGTGAACGTTGAGCTTGCTCAGGCTGCTACAGTATTTGATGTTCTTTGTGTCCGTCTTCAGCGTCTCTGGCTTCTGTTAATGGCTGTTTACAGACTTGGTAATATTTCCACACAAATGAAAATTTGGAAAATGATTTCAATGCAGTTTGTGCAAGTGCGGTCACAAAACCGGTCAGTTCCAAGTAGGGGTGGGCGATATGGCAAAAATATCATATCAATTTTTATTTTTTAGACATTTCACGATTTTATCACAGTTCTTTGTCATGTTAGTTTGACCAGTTTGTCTGAGCAGTACTGCCAAACTAATTTCCCTATTATAAAGACAAAGCATTTCAAGGAAACAAAATATAAATAAGAATGGTGGATATTTAGGCCAAAGTGGGCGAAGATAAAAAATCTTTGTCATTATTTTATCTTTGTTATGAAAAAATAAGAACAAAGATACACATTACAACTACACATAATATACAACAGTGTTTAATTATCAGGTACAATAGGCATATTTAGTAGGAGCATTCAAGAAATTGAATGAACAATTAATACAAATAAAACACTATAGATTGATTCCTATTAAAGTAACTGTATTGTTTTTTTCAGTCAAGAGTAGCGAGTTATGTTTTTCTCTATGGTTTAATGTTTTAACATTAAAGAATAAAATCGGTCATCTGTCTGTCGATTCTGTCATAGTGTTTTATATAAATACCATCATTTACTCACTCAAAATTAGTTTTAAACCTGAGTGAGTTTCTTTCTTCTGCCACATGCTATTTTGAAGAATGCTGGTCCCCAGTGAGTTCCATAGTATTTTTTTATATCCTACTATCAAGTGGACCAGCAGCTGTTTGGTTACCCACATTCTTTGATATATCTTATATTGTGTTCACCACAAGAAATAAATTAATACAGGTTTGGGACAACATGTCAGTGAGTAAATAATGACAGAAATAAAATCGTAGGGTGAACTATCCCTTTAATGACAGTCGGGGCATGTTTAGTTTTGTCCCTTTAAGAGCTGCACGTATCTAATATACAGGCACGCTTCGGTTCCACTCACCGGTTTAATTTCATTTTAAACATAACCAACTGACTCTATATGTAAACCTTGTGTGTTTTGACAGTATTGGCTCAAAAGATAACTTAGTTGAGTAATCAGGCGCTGTTAGACAGGCTTTTTTAGTTCGCGCGTTTCGGGTGCACGGGCTCAGAAAAAGCACACTTTAGACCAGCGCGCGATTAAAAAGATTAACCTGCGTTAGCTCCCGGTCACGTGGCACATGCTGTGCAGTAATTCTTGAACGTTTAGCAGAGATCTGTAGAGGTCGCACCTCAGCAATTATTTGCACTCGCACAAATGCTCCCAAATATATTTTGGAGTCGCACGGATTACATTTCGGGAGCATATGCGACCAAAATGGTCGCAATTTCGAGCCCTGGGTGTGGGCAGTCTGATTTCTGGTTGGCACTGCCACTGTGAAACGAGTGAACATGTCAGTTAAGACGAGAACATTTTCATATCCTCCCACAGATTCCTCCAAGACCGTGTAATCCATAGCGAGGACTTCCAGCGGTGCAGTTACGTTGGTGCACGTCATTGGGGCTCGAATTTTAGGGAAAATATCCTTTGCGAGGGCACATCTCTTGCATTCCTGAATCCAGCTTTGAACGTCCTTACTCATTGTTGGCCAATAATAGCTCCGCCTCATGCGCTCCAGTGTGCTTCTTTCTCCAAAATGGCCACAATGATCATGCTGACTTTCGTACACTTTGTAACGCAAGGGTTCTGGAACCACTAGTTGACAAATTTCTTCTCCGTCCCGAGGATCAAATATAGTACGGAACCAGGGGCGTAAATCCCGGGGGGGACGGAGGGGACATGTCCCCCCCCATCCGAGAGTTGTCCCCCCCAAAAAAAATATTTAAAAAAATCGCACTCTCTATTGTGAAAAATATATGTATGTATACCTAAAATAATTGTGTAAGTAGAAAAAAAAAAAAAACCCGCCAAAAATGCTTTTCGAAACAGTTGAGTTCCCCCTCCCCTTCCTCACAGTGGTTTGGCCCACTGCCTGCAGTGTTTCCAGATTGGGCGGGTTGCTGCCCAATTGGGCTTCTTTTGATCGGCTTGGACCGGAGATTAACGCATTGGGCGGGTAGACCAAATTTGGGCTGCTTTAAAAAAAATAAAAGCCACCCAATCAGCTGCTTTTTTCTTCGATTTTATCTTAGTTATGTTATCTTAATATGCTCGAGCTCAAAGTATCACAGCAAAATAATGTGTAGTGCAGTCATCAACTCATTTTTCCTTAACGCAACCCTTTTGGTTCATTTTAACAGAGACTTGTCAAATCAATTTACCATCTTTTATGTTGGTGAGATGTGAGTGATTGGGTTTGGCGCTGTAAAGGGCAAAATTTTAATGTGCAGCTATATATTTACTCTTTCATTTTATTTAAGTTAAGTGATTGTCATGGCAAAGTGGCTTAAATATAAGTTACACGATAAAGAACCTTTCCTGTAGCTCAACTGGTAGAGCATGGCGCTACCAACGCCAAGATCATGGGTTCGATTCCCAGAGAAAGCAAGAGCTGATAAAATGTAGAAACTGTACCTTGAATGCAATGTAAGTCGCTTTGGATAAAAGTGTCTGATAAATGTAAATGTAATCTAAGAGTAACTCAAATCTCACAACATGGATTAAATGAATAGAAGACTTCTAAATGTAATTGTAACTGAAATAAGAGAACAGTTGAAGGATTTAATAAAAATCTAAACTGAAAATGGGACTATACAAAGCTGTCCTGCATCAGAACATCTTTTAAACCGTCCAAACTCTTGTATACTTGGCATTGACAGATGCTGGACTTGAACAGTTTTGACTGTGCTAAGGTCTGCATTATGTTCTAAAATGTTTACTTCATGAAATACGTGCTGTCTGAAGATAAAGCACAAGAGAAAGGTAAGCGCATTGTTGTTAATTGTTATTATTATTTTAGCTGTCAGATTATCATACAGTACGTATCAATGAATAACACATGTTTGGCTGTTGTGGGTGTGAATTAACATTGCTTTCTGATCACTTTATTGTGCACTTTTTTTGCACAAAAATGAGCGTTTTCTTACTGTGGACATTGAAAATGATGCATGTGTTCCCCCGGGGCTTATCAGTTAATTTCTTGATTGCCATTTTGAAAAGGTTCCTGGTCATTTTAAGCATATTTTCTTACTGTCTGTAACGCATTTGCCCTGTTTTGATCCATGTTCCTGTGAAATTTATTTATCTTTATTACCTTTTTTCGTCGTTATTTTATTTTGAGGAGATAAAAGTGGTCCTTATCAACATTGATTGACATGGTAATAAAATCATATCACATTATTTTGGCAGTTCAAATTTTGGGCTGGTTTTTGTTGAAGTGGGCGGGTTTTGCTGAGCTTTTGGGCTGGAAATCGTCAACCCGATCTGTCAACACTGACTGCCTGCTTTCCCAGTTCATCTCACCTACTCCACACACGAGTCAGGTGTGTGGCTGCGGCTCAGTTAATGTTGAACTCCAGTAAGTAGGGTACTTTATTCACTTTAAATAAAGCGATTCTCTTTAATGTAGTTGATGCAGCAGACTCATTCATAAATTAGTTGAGGCAAAAATGCTGATTAACGTTACCGATGTAATTTTCCATGAATCTGCTATATTAGCGATTAAAATATTACTTATCTAGTTAACGTTAGCTTGTTTACAATAGCTTGTTGCATAGTGCACTGCAACTTATGGGGATTTTCCACTGACTGGTACCAGCTCGGTTCGGTTCAGTTTGGTTCTGCTCTGTTTTGGACCTACAGTTCTCTTTCATAGGTAACTCAACACTGCGTAGCTTACGCATCGGGAACGCCCACTGCGTGACCGAGTCTGAAACCCATATAGAATCACGCCAATTCATTGGCTGATGGCGCGACGCCATCTCTGACGCAATGACGTCATCAGGTCAAACTGGCGAACGCGCCATCCACTCCTCAGATTTCTCTGCCTTCACGAAGCGGTCACATTGCCCTTCGTTGTTGCGATTTCTGACCCAACTACCCTTGCGATTATCCACTTGCACTTCGGCAACTGCCTCAGTGGAACTTTGTTCTCCTCGCGGTGAAGTGCCATGGAGTTTCGCCGCTGTCAACCGCCGTGCGCGCGTTTCATCGCTCGCGAAGACCCACACAGTAAGTGCATTAAGTGCTTGGGGTTTTCGCATGCACGTGAAGCGGTTTATGGGACCTCTAAATGCAAAACTTGCGACGATTTCCGTCTCATAACCCTCCGCTCTCGGCTTGAGGATTATGAACGGGAATCCTCCATTTTTCCCCCGGCACGCATCGAGCACCTCCGCGGCTCCTCGTGAAGCCGCGAGCTGGGGTTCGGATGTCGAGCTCGAGGAGATGGAGAGTGAGCAGACAGGCCTCGCCTTTTCTCTCCCGAGCGCGCACGTGCGAATTCGCCGGTCAAATTTTTGCATGATTTTCTGTTTCCTAGCCCGAAGGCACGTGAATTCGTTTCCTTCGGGCTAGATGATGTTCTGCACACGGCAGCCTCCGACTCCGAGGATTTCGGGCCTGCTTTAGCAGATGCGCTCCCGCCTAGCGGCCAGGAGGCGCGACCTTCAGCGGCCTACTCTGAGCTCGTGGACGTGCTTTCGCGCGCCACCGAAAAGCTCGCGCTGGATTGGCCCGATGAGCCCCGTGAGTCTCGAGCTTCGAAGCTCGACGAGCGTTTCCTCATCGGTGCGCATTCCAAGCTTGAAAGGAGGAAGCTGCCATTTTTCAGCGATCTGCATCGAGAGATCTCCAGTTCCTGGAAACAGCCATTTTCCTCCAGCCTTACTAACGCGGCGGCCGCTGACTTCACCAACCTTGTGGGTTCTGTGGAGCAGGGTTACACCGCCATGCCGGTGATTGAGGATACTTTGGCCTCACATCTTTCACCCTCTTTGGCTCCTTCTTGGAAGTCCCGCCCCCTCCTTCCTTCCAAGCCGTGTAGGACCACTTCCGCCCTTATCAGGAAGTCCTACATCGCGGCCGGTCAGGCAGGTATGGCCCTTCACACAATGGCCATCCTTCAGGCCTACCAGGTGGACGTCCTGAAGGAAATGGACGAAGGGACCGGCTTGACTCCTGAAGCTGTGAAGGAGCTACGAAGAGCCACTGACTTGGCTCTGAGAGCCACCAAGCACACCGCACGTGCCGTGGGGCGCTCTATGGCGGCTTCGGTGGCCGCAGAACGCCATCTGTGGCTCAACCTGACCGAGATTTGTGAGAAGGAAAAGGTGTTTTTGATGGATGCACCCATCTCACAATCTGGGTTATTTGGGGAGGCTGTTAGCGCTGTAGTGTATAAGTTCCGCTCAGCCAAAACTCAGTCGGCTGCTCTCAAGCAATTCATGCCGAGGAGAGCAAGGGACTTTTCAACTCCCTCCTCCTCTGTGTCTGGGGAGCAGCCGCTCCCCAGAAGGGAGCCCCCTAGCGGCGGAGCCCAGGCCACGCGCCCTTCCCCCACTACGGTTTGGGGAGCCCGTGGCCGGTCTTCTTCCCGCCAACAACCACGCAAGCGGGTTAACCTGAAGCGGCCCAACAAGCCTGCGGCTTCGGCTAATCCGGGTCATTCCTGACCTCCGGGTCGGAATGAGGAGAGATGTTTCACTGTTACGGGGCGAGGCCAGACCGCGGAAGCATTTCTGCCCGCCCCAAACGCGCTCTCCTCACTTAAATCTGTCACAGCCACCCTTCGAGGCTTGGTGTGCAGATCCAGTTCACCCTCATTTTTACTCGGGCTGGCAGTTGGGGGACGCGTTCGTCTTTCCCCCTTTGCAGCTCATCCATTCGCCGCCAGCGAGCTGCATGTTAGGAGACACAGCTGTTTCTCTCCTGCAGTGTAAGGAACCCGTGCCGGCCACCCGTCAGCCCAGCACTTCTCTCTCCATCATCCCGAACAAGGACGCCGAGGGCTCTCCTTCACGGTGGAGGGTGCCGCTGCTTCCAGGCCTTCTCGACACCCCATCTCAGGTATGTCTTCCCTTACACGACACTCTGATTCCTCTGTCGCACTTCCTTCACGAATGGGAGCATCTACCCGGGGTATCGCTGTGGGTTCTCCGCACAATTCGAACCGGTTACACTCTTCAGTTTGGGAAAAATCCCCCCCGTTTCGACGGGGTTCACCTGACAGTAGTAAACAGCGCCTCCAAGGCTTCTGTTCTACAACAGGAACTTTCCTCCCTCCTGCAGAAAGGAGCAATAGAGGAAGTACCACAGTCGGAAGTCAAACGAGGTTTCTTCAGCCGCTACGTCCTCGTTCCAAAGAGGAACGGCGGCTTGAGGCCTATTCTGGATCTACAGCGTTTGAATTTTTCCCTCTACAAAGGAAAGTTCAAGATGCTGACGATGAGAACCATCATGTCTCAGGTCCAGGAGGGAGACTGGTTTGTCACCATCGACCTGAAGGATGCGTATTTTCACATCCAGGTCGTTCATAGACACAGGAGATTCCTCAGGATGAACGCCAAGAAGAGTGTGCTCCTCCCATCTCAACGAACTGTGTTTCTAGGAGTTTGTTTGGATTCCGTTCAGATGCAGGCCCGTTTGGCTCCTGCCCGGATACCAGTTCTTACAGCATGTCTGGCCCGCTTCAAGCTAGGCCATCATGTCTCTGTAGGTACCTGCCGCAGGCTGTTGGGCCTCATGGCAGCAGCCTCCCCTGTGTTGCCCCTAGGGCTGCTTCACATGAGGCCATTCCTTTGGTGAATGAAGGAGCTGAGGTTACACCCCACTGTACCAGCTACTCGCCTTATCAGGGTGTCGCGCAGTTGCTGTCGACACCTGTTAATGTGACGAGACCCCGTCTTTCTCCAGAGCGGGGTGAGAATGGGTGCGATCCACCGTCGCCATATGATCACGACGGACGCATCAATGACAGGCTGGGGCGTGGTCTTCGAAAGCAGGCCGGCGAGCGGCGAAGAGTTCCTCTTTTGGCATATAAACTGCCTGGAACTCAGGGCTGTCTTCCTGGCTTTGAAGTATTTTCTCCCCGTTCTCGGGGGGTATCATATCATAGTCAGGACGGACAATATGGCGGTTGTGTCCCACATAAACCGCCAAGGAGGTTCAAGGTCGCGCACCCTGGACAGGCTTGCGCGCCATCTTCTCCTTTGGTCCCAAGACAAGTTCCTCTCTTTGAGGGCGGTTCACGTTCCGGGAGTACTGAACCTGGCGGCCGATTTTCTGTCGAGACAAAAGCTTAAGCCGGGGGAATGGATGTTGAACCGTCAGACGGTATCCCAGATCTGGGATCTGTTTGGCAAAGCGGAGGTGGACCTCTTTGCTTCTCAAGAGTCATCCCAGTGCCCGCTCTGGTTCTCCCTGAGTTTCCCGACGACTCTGGGCATAGATGCGTTCGCCCACCCATAGCCGAATGTCAGTCTGTACGCGTTTCCGCCAATAAAGCTCATTCCGGCAGTACTATGCAGAGTGAAGGTGAGCGGCGCCCGTCTCCTTCTCATAGCCCCATTCTGGCCCTCCCAGACCTGGTTCTCGGAGCTAACTCTCCTCTTGTATCGGCCTACTTGGGAGATTCCGATCAGCCGAGACTTACTGTCCCAGCTTTAGGGCAAGATATGGCATCCTCAGCCGGAGCTCTGGAAGTTGTGGGTATGGCCCATACAGGGCCAAGGGCTGTGATTGATGGTTTGCCTGCCTAAGTTCAGGAAACCATAGCCAGTGCCAGAGCCCCCGCTACTAGGAAGCTGTACTCTTCCAAGTGGGGCGTCTTTGAATCCTGGTGTTTGACTCGTGCAATTGACCCAGTTAACTGCCCTGTTGGTCCAGTGCTGGAGTTTTTGCAAGAAAGGCTGACAGCGGGGGCGGCTGCTACCCCTCTTAGGGTTTATGTAGCGGCCATTGCAGCTCGGAGAGAGCTGGATGAGATCCCCTTGGGGAGGCATCGGATGGCCTCCGCTTTCATGCGTGGGGCCAGACGCCTTAGGCCTGTTCGCCCCACGGCAGTTCCTTCTTGGGACTTGTCAGTCGTCCTCGAAGGACTAGTGACGGCCCCTTTTGAGCCCTTAGAGTCAGCTTCGGATCGGATACTGACTCTTAAGGTTGTTCTTTTGCTGGCGCTTACGTCACTGAAAAGAGTTGGAGATCTGCAGGCTTTCTCTGTCAGTGAGACGTGTATGGACTTTGCCCCGGGTCTAGTCAAAGTTACCCTGCGGCCTAGGCCGGGTTACATTCCCAAGGTCTTGTCCACGTCGTTCCGATCTCAGGTGGTCATGCTTAATTCTTTCCATCCCCCTCCCTTTGCTTCAAGTGAGGATGAGAGACTCCACTTGCTCTGCCCGGTCAGGGCATTGAAGCTGTATGTCGATCGCTCCAAGTTTTGGAGAAAATCTCCCCAGTTATTGATCTGTTTTGGTGCTGGTCGCCGCGGGCTTGCCACGTCGAAGCAGAGGATTTCTCACTGGGTGAGAGATGCCATTTCGCTGGCTTACCAGGCGCGGAACCTTCCTTCACCTCTTAGTCTTCGGGCGCATTCTACTAGGGGCGTAGCCTCCTCTCAAGCTCTTTTTAGAGGGGTACCCCTGGAGGATATTTGTGTTGCGGCAGGATGGTCCTCTCCGCACACCTTTGTCAGGTTTTACAACCTTGACGTTGATACGGCTCCAGGTTCTCAGGTCCTGTCCGTTTGAACCGACCGTATTGTAACATATGTCGGCAGGAATTCAACTGTCTCTACAAGTCACCAGAAGGGGGGGGGCAGCTAAAGAATCAGCAACCCTCTAAAGCCCCTCCTCCGCCTCAGCGCAAAAGCGCGCGTTTTCTTTCTATTACAGAACAAAGGAATGTGACGGGAACGTTTCTAAAAGACATTCGTTCATTTCATGACTTTCAAAACATCCACACAAGAAACATATGGATATTAATGTTGTACTCTTTCTCTCATATGCTTGTGGAATATGAATTATTTAGGAAAACGTGGGCTGATTTCTAATCGTGCTTTAAGCTGGAATGTGTAGGTTGCAGTGTTTAGACTTGTATGAACGGTTGCAAAAATTTATGAATCAGTAAGATAACGAATGTGGTGATATTATAAATGTGTAAATCTGGTAAGAGTTTTAATACAGGGGTAAAAGTTTATTTTGCGTCACATGAAAGTGCCTTGCAAAAGTAGCCGTGCAGGCGGGGCTCCGCCCCGTACCGACGCTCTGATTGGACCAGCCGCCTGTGGGCGATGTCCAAAACCGGACAGTTTAAAACGACGTGCCAGTGTGCGCGCTCTCCCTCTTGAACCTTGCTTGTAACTCTTCCTGCTCTCGAAGCTCGCTCGCCAACGCCGGAAGGACGGCCCGCTGGAATCTTGCCTTGAGACCGGCTGAGACAAATAACACACGCGTGAATCAAAGACTGTGTAAACGTCGTAACGTCGCAGAACCAGCAGCGTAACGACGCTACCATCTCAACGCAAAACCAGCATCAAATAATCTCCGAGATTTCAACTCCCGGTGACGTCACGCAGCAGAGTTTTCCCAGAGCAACGCGTGGAAACGAAACCAAGCAACAGCCTGCTTAAACCAACAAAAAGCAAGTAACGAACTAAGCATTCCTAACTCTAACTGAAACTGGTAAAATTTTGATCTGAATGCAGAAAAGAAAGCCTAGGCATCTTTCGTGATCTTTTTCTGGTTAGTTAAGTTATGAAATAGGAAAGAATGGTATTCTTTCAACATTTAACCTCAAAACTTTCGTATGTGTGTGTATGTTGTGTGTATTACGTATGTTAGGATATTAGTATTGCAAATAAACCATGTTTCGTTTTATAAAGAATTGTCTCTGGAAAGTGATTTTAAGTATTTTTTTTCCTTATTTTCCAAGACGACGCTAACCTAGCTCGAATTTGAGAGATGTATTAATCTCGTTTTATTGTCCCGTGGCCATGAGGCAATAGAAGCGAGATTTAATAGAGATATACTGATGTAGTGATCGCTGGACGAGCACTTAAAGTATAAATCGTAAGTTAAATATTAATATTACTTCAATCAATATAGAATACAATCAAGCAATATTGAATATTTAATAGTCTAGATTAATCTAGATTAAAATGGCTCATTTGAATTCTGCCGAAGGCATTCAGAATATGTGTGCTACCCAAATAATGACTAAAAGTAAGTCTTTGAGAACGGGTTTCTCAAGCCAGGTGGCGCATTAGACCAGGGGCTCATCTCCTGTTTCCAAAATGCATCACAAACTTTAATCTCTTCCCGTCCCAATCCCACGAAAAAACTGGAGGAAAATCCCATTCCACTCCCGGAAGAATGACTCCCATTCCCTCCCACTCCCGTGTTGTTGTTTTTTTTTTTTTTTTTTTGATAACTGTCAATTACAGTAAAAATATAGTACAGATCACAGCGTGCCCACCTTATTAGTTGAATAAAAACCCAAAATGTTGTTTTTTGTTATTATATTGAACTGAAAGCCATCTTATGCACAGATTAAATTTCATGTAAATCATCCATGCTAACACACACGTATTCTATTTTTATTTTTTAGACATTTCACTCTCTATAGATATAAGTTATTTTTCGAAGTTTCTCGCTCAAGTTCACATGAGACCTAAAGCGCATCCTGTTTGCTTAAAAGCGCAACGTTTCGTTGTTATTCTGAGTGCACACAAATAAACGTAGAGTCTTTACAGATTCGAAAGATGTATTAGGCTACTTTTATCTGTATGACCAAAAATGACGGAGATTTTAAGAGCAAGTGAGCGCACCGGAGCCTGTCCTGCAGCAAACGCGCTTCCACACAAACACTTCAATAGCGCACATTTCTCTAGGTTAACATCATATTGAGCGGCCATGTAAAGTTGCTACTACATACATCTTTCAGATGAAAAGCCATATTTGAGGTTGATGAATGATAGGTGAGCGTTTGGATGTCCTGCCCGATTGTATTACCACATAGACCAGCCGTTAACAATCTGTCCATCACGGACTGCGAGCCTCTAGTTCGAAGACTCGTTCTCGCCCCCTACAGTGCAATTCGGCTAGGTATACATCCGCGCTAAATTATCAGGGTGAAAGTCATCATAGCTTGCGTAGTATAGACCCAGCTCCCAACCCAACTTTGAGAATAGATTAACGGCGATATTTTTTTTATCGCCGATAAGAGTCTCACGTTAACGCAGCACGTTAACGCCGATAACGGCCCACCACTAATATTTAATAAATAATTCCCGGAGCTGAAACAATAGCTCTATATTAAATTGCATTACAGTATGTTGTTGGTTCATTATTGGGCCAGATAGGCAGCATTTTCAGCTTGGCGTGTTTGGTATATCGTTCCCGATGCGTAAGCTATGCAGTGTTGAGTTACCTATGAAAGAGAACGTCTCGGGTTACTCGCGTAACCCTTGTTCTCTGAATAGGGAATGAGATACTGCGTTCGCTGCCAAGCTCCTCACGCTGCCGACAGGGTTCTTTTCGGCAGAGAAATCTGAGGAGTGGATGGCCCGTTCGCCAGTATGACCTGACGACGTCATTGCGTCAGAGATGGCGTCGCGCCATCAGCCAATGAATTGGCTTGATTCTATATGGGTTTCAGACTCGGTCACACAGTGGGCGTTCCCAATGCGTAACAACCTGGCATCATTACAATCGTCAGCATGGATGAAATAAAAGGGATTTTATTATTTATTATCCTTGGTTTGTGGCTGTTTGAAATGTGCTGATCTGCTTTGTCATTGAACCTGAGAAAAACTTTGAAAATAACCATAATGACGCAGTCTCCGTGCTACAATAATAATGATAGAAGCAAAGTTTTTCACTGTGGGGACATATCTTTATAAGTACAATTTGACTGTATTATTTGTGTCCCCTTCAAAAATTGCTCATGAGAAATTTTATATTTATTGTCCCCCCCTACTGTTAAATGAAATTTACGCCCATGTACGGAACATCACTCCTTTTTTAAGCTTGAGTCGTATGAACTGTCTAGCAAGCTTTTTTAACTCAACATCCATGTTGCGCTGCTCGACTGGGCTCAGATTCTTGTTGGTTAGTACGGCATGGTAGATTGGAGCTATATGAGGATCGATCTTTTGTTGCTCTTCTATATCACTCCAACTATATCCAGGGACTTTTCTTGTCACTGACACCTGGACCGATGCTTGTACTCTCTGCTGCTGTTTGGCGACTGGCCATAAGCATGCACGCACTTCATCTGAATTCATCTTTATAAAGTCTTTAACAGAGTCCTCTTGCTCAGGCTCCTCACATGATGGAATCCTCGACAACACATCTGCATTTGTATTTTGTCGTCCTGGCTTGAAGTACACCTCAAAATCAAACTTTGACAACTGAGCGTCCACCGCTGTTCGACTGCTCCTAAATTTGCTGTCTCCAAGTAGCGCAAAGGGTTGTGATCGGTTATCACGGAGAACTTGGAGTAGATCAAGTATTCTTTGAACTTTTCGGTTACAGCCCATTTTAAGGCAAGTAGCTCTAGCTTGAAAGCACTGTAATTTTGGTCGTTCTTTTCTGACCCACGAAGACCTCGACTTGCATACGCGATCACACACTCAGCTCCTTCTTGTCGTTGACTTAACACGGCCCCAAGACCATGCAGGCTCCCATCGGTTGTGAGTACGAAAGACTGACTGAAATCTGGGTATGCAAGAACTGGCGGAGACATTAAACACTGCTTAAGTTTGTCAAATGCAGTTTGACACTCTGTTGAGTGTCAAACAAACAAACATTTCCCTCTGAGACATCTGTATGGTAAGGTTTCACAATTAATAACATTTATACTGAAATCACCTTGTTATACATTAGCTTGTGTTTGCGGGAGTGTGGTGTTAAAATGTAACCAGTGCGGATATGTTCAAAACTGAATTCAGACATGATTATTTGCTAATGTGTTCTTTACTTTAGACTCCGAATAAAATAGAATGTGCTAATGTAACACTGTCAACCTGAAGACACACACAGAGAATTCAACAAAAACAACAGACATGAATTATTCCTCAAAACCCCCCCTCTGGAGAGAGTGAGATGGTTATCTGACCTAGGGTACTGTCTCCTCCAGGCACTAATGGCTAGCAACGCCTCTGGGTCTAAATTCCTAGAGGGTATTTCAACCCCCTCTCTTCCAGCACAAAGTCGCGCCTTTTCAAAGAGACAGACAAAGACACGCAATCCACTGGAGGATTCTTGACATTTATTCCAATTATGACTATTACAACTATCTACACAAATAAATATATGGATATTAATGTGTACTCTTTCCCTCATAGGCTTGATGTTATGATTTGGAATATGAATTATTTAGGAAACGCGGGCTGATTTCTAATCGTGCTTTAAGCTGGAATGTGTAGGTTGTGTTTAGACTTTTATGAATGGTTGCAAAAATGTATGAATCAGTAAGATAACGAATGTGGTGATATTATAAATGTGTAAACCTGGTAAGAGTTTTAATACAGGGGTAAAAAGTTATTTTTTCGTCACATGAAAGTGCCTTGCAAGAGCAGCCGTGCAGGCGGGGCTCCGCCCCGTACCGACGCTCTGATTGGACCAGCCGCCTGTGGGCGATGTCCAAACCCGGACAGTTTAAAACGACGCGCGAGTGTGCGCGCACAGACAGATATTCGCATAATAGCCCGCCGAGGCTTTGATGATTTATAAGTAACCCGTAGATAAATTTATCTCGCCCTAAACGAGTGAGATTATGTGTTGTAAAAGATTCAAATCTGAACAATGCTTGTTGATTTTGAAGCGTGAGCACAGTTTTTTCCTACAGGCACTGGGTCGTCATAGCGACCAGTTTAGCCAGGAAGTCTTCGGAAGCTAGTTCCGGAGCAGTTGCTAGTGGAGACTTAGCCACGTGTAAAACTAATAGCATTAGCGTTAAGCTAACAAAGAAACTTTAGCATTGTAGCAAATGCCATGCTGGTAGCATTACGGCTAGCGATTAGCACATAGCATTTAGAGCTTGGATGAGGTGAATGCAGTGGGTGTGTGTGAAAATGCTACTCACATGTCTCTCTCTCTCTCTCCCTACCATTTAAAAGACTAACATATGTTAATAGACTGGCTGTGTTAATGTTATACCCATTTATCTGTCTGACATTTTCACAGGTTGGTTTAATAAACAGTTGATTAAAGTCTTTTACCTTTTGTGGGTACCAGCTTAATAACTGGTGGGTTATTAGAAGATAATTCAGCATTACATTGATAATATGGTGACTCACTCAATTATAACGGCTTTTCTGATTTTAAAACACATCAGTGGATAAGTTGCTATTGAGTCTTTAATTGTTAATTGAATGTCATAATTGATTACAAATTAATTTATAATTAATTTAATTTAATAAAATTTCTGCCTCCAATTAGCAACATTATCCAGTGATTTAATCACAAGCGATCTTATAATTTGACAACCACAGTAAAACCTTAATTATTATCAAGAGGGCCAAAAAATTATTTTTTTGATGTTAATGACACAATGAGGAATGATTAAGTTTGGAAATTAGTTAATTACTATTATGGGAATCCAAAACTAGTGATTTGGAAGCTGTAAATTAATTTAATAATTAATTATGAATTCGAAAATTCTAATTACATTTAATAATTAATTACACTTCCTGTTTACATATTGCAACAATATTGGTTTATCAACTCAATTGCAGATTGCACTTGTAAATTCTAATCCTTAGTAATCCTATTAATTTTAATTATAACATCATACATTTTAATTAGAAACCACAAAGTCTAATTTTAATTCTAATTTCAGACTTAACACAAGTCTGGCGCCACCTGTAGGCCATACTTCATTTCCTTAGGTGATCTGATTAACTCAAATAAAATTAATAATAATTTAATTAAAATAATTTTATTAAGTTAAAATTAAATAAAGTCCTCTTTACTTAGGCCTGAGAGTAGATAGTGCTCCCCCTAGTGTTGTGTTGGTGAAGTGACAGTGACACCATGCAATCAAATGTCATTTCTCACCAAGCTTGGGGCATAGAGACGTTAACCTTCTAATTAGAAAACCCCAAAAGGGGAAATTAAGGTTTCCTCAACTTAAGTCAGTGTGTTTACCCTGTAAACAGCTAAACCAACCTAAGCGTATCGTCTCAACAGCACCACCATGCTGCCAACTTACTCCTAGTTTTAAACCTTGGGAATAAATAAATCTTCTCTTACCTGTCCTCCCTGTTACTAACTTCTTCTAATTTGACTTGTTTGCTAAGACTTTGCCAGTGGAAAGATCACGAATAGAGAGAAATGTCACAATTGAACAGATGTTTATGAAACTTGAGAAATACGTTTAAAACTGTTTACAATTTGACCTCTATTGTGAAATCCTATCCCCCAAGTTAAAGCAGGTGCAATGAGAAGATAGACATCGACACAAATTTTTTTAAACACGCGCGAGAGACACGCTAACCAGCGTCGCGGTGTAAAATCTTGCCATTAAGGGACAAGCACTGTCATTGCTGTTGTTTTCCTCCAAGGAGAAAATTGGAGTAGCAATAACAGTCCTATTACAAAAGAGAAAACTTCGCCTACAATCCTCTGATTAGAAGCGTTCTTTTAAATCAGACTTAACAAAGCAAAGAGAAAATCTGCTATTAAAAGAGAGATCTGTCTAGTGTTATTGTCCCTGCGTACTCATTCTGTTAGTGTGCTTTTCTTTCTGTTTCCCAGCTGTGCTGCCTCTACGTGTGCTCAATTTCTACGCAGAAGCTGCAAATTACACGCACCCCACTACAGAGGATCACAGAAACAGAATCACACTCAACACTAGCATACACTACACTGTGCACATTCACACCCCTGTTGTTTTGTTTGTGTTTTTGTTTTTGCTTTGTTTCCCATCCATAGGTCTGTGTCAGTTCGGTCCAAGATCCCCATCACCCGCCAGAACATGTCTCACAAAACAGAACATGTCGGTCACTGGGAAGGACTGGAAATGTGGCTAAGTGTTACAACAAACAGCATCCTCCCTAAAGCTACTGAAGCACTCCAACATCAGACACAGGACCAACTAGATGACAACATCACAAGCATCATGAGACAAGACCCAAGTCAAAACTACAATCACAAAGAATTAGCCAAGATCACCTCAAGCTTAAGTCACACACTCATCACCACCCTCAAACTGAGCGACAAGCACGCCGCACAAGGCCAGCAGGAGCTGACAAGCGCACAACGACGCATAGAGCAGCTGGAACGTGAACGACAGGAAGGGACCGATGAGGTGGAGCAAGGCGCCGAGGAGGAGATCAACAGGCTAAAAGAGACTCTAGCAGCTACCAGCCACGAAATGCAGCAACTCAAAGAGGACTTCACTGATCGTGCAGACAAGCTACAGTATGCAGAGAAGCTACTAGAGAAGGCAAAGACTGACTTCAGGGACAAAAACAGCAGAATCAAGGCCCTCGGAGCTCATTTGGCTGAGTCAAGAAACGAGATCAGCCGCCTAACACGACAGCTCGACTACGTCACAGAGGAGTCTGAAAGTTTCCAAGAGGAACTCAAGCACGCTTACGAACTACGCCAGGAGCCGTCAAGGACAGGACGTGCACCAACCGCACCCCTGCCAAGCAGGACCAAGTCACCTGTGCCTGGACTGACACGTGAACATAAGACAGAGGGGGTGGTGTTAAAACATTCACCAGCGCCGTCTGAAGAACTTTATATCACGACAGAACCAGAAGAATCTGCTGCAGCCAGCCGCAGATCGTCGCACGGCTTGGACCTAAAAGATCTTGACAAGCTGGCCCGAAACGTTGGCAAATTCAACCCCAGCGTGCCAAACAGCCAAAAGGTCCAAGCGTATCTGCAAGATATTGATTTCCATCTGGAAATGCGACCTAACGTTACGGACAAAGATAAACTCTACTTACTCCGAACGACATCCAGTCCTGAAGTACGCAGCTTCCTTGACCGGCAGCCTGTTAACACAAAGACTGATTATCAACGGCTGCGAAAAGCCCTCATTAAAGAGTTCGCCGACCCTGAGTCCGATCAAGGCTTAGTGGCTGCCCTGGAGACGAGACAAGGACGTCACGAACCTCCTCAAGCTTACTATAGTCGACTCAGACAAGCATATTTTGGAACTCGCAATGATTCCAACATGGAAGATGAACTGAACTTTAAAACTCTCTTCCTCAGGAACCTTCATCCTGGCATAAGCCACCATCTTGGCGTTCTCGCATGTCCACGAACGATGAACACTCAGCAGTTGCGAGACTTGGTGCAAAAGGCCTACTACAAACAAAAGATGGCCTCAGAAAAGAGCACAAAAACCCCAGCAGTTCTTGATTTCAACACGCAACACCATGAACTGGCTCTTGAGGGCACCCAACGCCAAGACAGCGCTAAGCCACCACACAAAGAGTGGAATGCACCCCCGTCCAACAGAGAACGAGACTCACACGCTGGCACCCGACCTAAACAGAGGTATGACCGCTGGAATGGACCGCGTGGACGTCAACACTCACCTGGACGACACTGGGATAAGTCATGGGACCAAGCAAGGCCTCATGAGAGCCCACGGGATAGATCGTGGAACCAGCCAGGCTCGTATGGAAACTCCAAGGGAAAGCGACAAACTCACCCTGGAGCAGTCAGCCCAAGGAATCGACGAAAGAAGTCACCAAGATTCCAAACTGACCGAGTTCAAACTGAATCCACACAAGAACAAGAAACACCACCGCATTTTGACTCACAAAAGCTGATGGAAATGATGGTGAAAGAGTTCTTCCAACGAAAAGAGGAGGACCGGAAGTGGGAAAAGAAAGAGGAACCAGAGTCAGTCTGACTAGCTGTCGGACGAAACGGCAGTGACAAGCTGAACAAATCAGCCACAGAAAACAGCACTGTCACCTCACTCTCAGAGAACAGTAAACACCCTAACTTCAGATGGACATGAAACCCCACCTGAAAACCCAGCAACAGAGTTAAACACTAACTCAATACCCAATACTCCAAATCACAGCAGCATCCAACAAACACCTGCTGATGAAAATCCTCAAGTTCCTGAAAGTGCTGTCTCAGTCACCTGCCATTCCTCCGAAGAAAAACCAGATCAGTTCTGACATCCTAAACGTTTCCTCCTCCCAAACGCCAGCCCCTCAAATGACAAAAAACCGATGCCCTCACCACAGCAGGTGCATCACATGAAGAGTCCTGGACCTTTCATGCCCTCCCACCCAACCCTACAGTGGCAGCACACACGCCACTGCACCACCTGCCCCCTTTGCATTACCATACACTCGTTCGCTGCTGACGCTCTCACCTCACTACGATGTCACTCGAAAATGACAGCTCAATTCAAACATTAAACACAGCCGCGACATCTGTCGACTACAGCGGGCTGCAAGATGCCACCCATGTCCTGACACCACTGCGCACAGCTCTAGTACTCACAGCCAGATGGGATTGCACCAACACCATAGCACCAATGGTGCCAGTCACCGTCAATCAAACACCGACAGGAAAGGGAAGTCAGACCCACTGACACAACCGCAACCATATGCCACACACTAAGTATTGTCATTTTGGAAACATAACCCAAGCACCACATAGCATAAGTATTGTCATTTTAGGAAAACATATAGCAACCATGCTTAGACACAACCCATATTCTCTCCTCCGCAGCACTGCTAGGACCAATCTAGTAGAGAGGAGTTACTCTCAATTTTTTTTTTTTTTTATTATATAATTATTATTATTTTTTTTATAAAAAAAATTTTAATTTTGAAAAAAAAAAAAAATTTGAATTTACTTTATCGTTTGGTTTCTTTATCTCATGTCTCACTTTGTGTTTTTCCTTTCCTCTCTCTCACGTTGAACCCTCTTAACCAATCCTTGAATCCAGGTCCTGAAATTGAGATCGACTTCCGTCAGTAAAGTCGCTGTAATTCGCTGTGAGAACTGTTGCCGACCGATCGAAGTCACCCGCCAAAATCATGAACGACATGCTACACGATACCTCTTAGCCTTGTTCAAACGTTGTAACTTCGGCCACTGCGGGCCCCGCTAGTCTCATCCAAACCCATCTCGCCCCTTTCCCGGTAGCGCTATTCCCATATACGCAAACCCGGAAACAGGTGACTTAGTTGTCTTTTCAGTTTGCCCATTATCGACGTTAATAATGTTTACCGGCAAAGACGTTGTGAATGTGGGATTATGGCAAGGGAAAACCTATGTCAAAATCCACACTCCGAAAGTCACTGCGTATTATGATAACAACGAACAGTTGTATCTGGCCCCAAAGTTAAAGATGGGCACGCTCACTTAGGACATTCACTCCCCCTACCCGAGTAAAATCTGCGTACGCAATAATACCAAGGGCATCTGCGGTTTAGAATCCATTAAACCTGACACCAGCTGCCCCGCCGAAGCAGCACCACGTTCTCAAGTTGAGGTAACGCAAGCCGAAATCATCAGAAACCGATGGCTGGTCAATACCCCAGCACGAACAGCCACCCTCACATGCGATTAACACGACACCGCTACGCGCATTAATTTGCCCAACCAAACTTTATGGATCACTGTTGTGAGATTACAAATTTTATTTAAATGTTCACTTCCTGACTAAGAAAGTGTCAGGCATTTCAGGTGTTTGAGATCGTTTCCTGACCATTTGAGCTTGAGACAGCTGGGCCTTTGTCTCTATGATAATGGTAAGATCAATGAGTCAGACTACTGAGAGATTCAACCTTTGTTCTGCAAATGGCTTTCTGGCCCAGACGTGGATTCGTTTAGGTTGATTGGATTAGTGTCTATGCATTTGATTATGTTGATGAGATTATAACCACGGGAAGTTTAGCAACAAAACTAACGCCTCCCTCATGTGCTTGCTTTGTTTGATGTTTGTCTCCACCTCCAAAAAGTCCCTCCTCCAATTCTGCCTATAAAATAACCTTGTAAAGTTACTTAAGAGGAGATTTCGATGACTGCAGCTACCAACAGCTTGGGTTCTCAATAAAAAGAATCCTGCTGACGATCCAATCCGATTTCTCCTGGTCTTCTCTTCTGAGTTTTCTACACTTTAGAAGAACAGAGTTTTCAACACTGTCCTGAAGGGCGCGATCCTCCATATTAACAAGTTAGCATTGTATCACCTCACCGACGATGAATATCAGGTTGAAATCGAAATCTCTTATTGATTTGACACCGGCTGACAGCTTTAGAAGCTATCGCTCGCCTTCCGCCCGCCGGCGTGCCAATTATTCGGTCTTTGTCTGCCGCTGTCACAGCGCTTTGTATCTCTACTATCGTAGGATATGTTGTGACTTTGACACTGGCCTTCCTCCTACACAAGCGAGTGAACGTCGTTCAAGAGTCTCTCAACAAATGCACGTCAGGCATCCCTCGCCTTTTTCGACGTGGTAATCTCGACCTAGAACCCGAACCCGAGAATTCGACCAACCTGACTGAGATCATGCCTATACCGCCTCGTCGAGCCCCTGACAATTAAAACAGTCAAAAATGACCCAATTGTCAATAATGATAAACAATGCATCCCTATGTCTTCTCAAGTTTCTAACCTGTTCCTTCCCAAATTACCCTGCACCAGGTTTCAGTCAGTGATAGAGATGTCGTTTGTGTCTTGTGTGTGTCCGTTCTCTCTGCCTCTTGTTCCAGTGCCTGAAGATGTTCCATCGGGTACATCTCCATGCAAAAGGGGGATGTGTAACACTATGTCAACCTGAAGACACACACAGAGAATTCAACAAAAACAACAGACATGAATTATTCCTCAAAACCCCCCCTCTGGAGAGAGTGAGATGGTTATCTGACCTAGGGTACTGTCTCCTCCAGGCACTAATGGCTAGCAACGCCTCTGGGTCTACATTCCTAGAGGGTATTTCAACCCCCTCTCTTCCAGCACAAAGTCACGCCTCAAAGAGACAGACAAAGACACGCAATCCACTGGAGGATTCTTGACATT
The DNA here is from genome assembly GCA_003573665.1 of Oxygymnocypris stewartii. NCBI lineage: Eukaryota > Metazoa > Chordata > Actinopteri > Cypriniformes > Cyprinidae > Oxygymnocypris > Oxygymnocypris stewartii. The sequence goes on along the minus strand of QVTF01022339.1, from coordinate 1,724,062 downwards.
TATTCCAATTATGACTATTACAACTATCTACACAAATAAATATATGGATATTAATGTGTACTCTTTCCCTCATAGGCTTGATGTGATGATTTGGAATATGAATTATTTAGGAAACGCGGGCTGATTTCTAATCGTGCTTTAAGCTGGAATGTGTAGGTTGTGTTTAGACTTTTATGAATGGTTGCAAAAATGTATGAATCAGTAAGATAACGAATGTGGTGATATTATAAATGTGTAAACCTGGTAAGAGTTTTAATACAGGGGTAAAAAGTAATTTTTTCGTCACATGAAAGTGCCTTGCAAGAGCAGCCGTGCAGGCGGGGCTCCGCCCCGTACCAGCCGCCTGTGGGCGATGTCCAAACCCGGACAGTTTAAAACGACGCGCGAGTGTGCGCGCTCTCTCTCTTGACTCTCTTGAACATCTCTTGAATCTCTGAACTCTCGGGAACTCCTCGAAGCTACGCTTCCCGCTGTCGCAACTGCGCCCTCCAACGCGCGCCGGTCCGCTGGACGCTCGCCTCAAAGCCAACCATCTGGGGAGGTCTAGGACCGTGCCAAAGCCGTAACATCACGGAGCAACGAATTCAACGACTGCAGAGCAGAGGAGAGGAGGGCTTTCCCGGTGACGTCACGCAGCAGAGTTTCCCCGAAGAAGCACGAACTGACCACGTGACAGCCGAAACAAAGAACCGAACCAACACATTGAACTCACGCGGAAAACGAAACCAAACATCCAGCCTGCTTAAACCAACAGACAGCAAGTATAACAAACAAAGCGTTTTATCCTGACTAAACTGGTAAATTCGATCTGAATGCAGAAAAGAAAGCCTAGGCATCTTTCGTGATCTTTGCTGGATTGGTTAAGTTATGAAATAGGAAAGAATGGTATTCTTTCAACATTTAACCTCGAAAACCTCGTCTGTATGTATGTTTGTGTATTATTAATTAATCCATTTATGTTAGAATAGCAGTATAACGAATAAACCTTGTTTCATTTTATAAAGAATTGTCTCTGGAATGTGATTTTAAGTATTTTCATCCTTATTTGCCCAAAGATAACACGACCTAGCTCGAATTTGAGAGAGTTATTAATCTCGTTTTATTGTTACCGTGGCCACGAAATACAGAGAAACGAGATTAACAGAACATACCTTTTAGTGACCTGGACGAGCACTTAATAAGGTGTAAACTGTAGGTTAAATATTAATATTGCTTTAATCAAGCAATATTGAATATTTAATAACTAATTCCCGGAGCTGAAACAATAGCTTCATATTAAACTGGCATTACACTAATATATATAATCAACTATAATAAATGTTTACCAAGTCCCGGAGGTCGGCGCGGTGCCCACTCAGAACAAGCTTCGGCGAATTTCGTTTCATTATTTTATTAATGTAATTTAGAAAAACATTTGGAGCATTTTTTTATTCGTTAAATGTAAGTTTTAGTTTTTTAAATAGCTAACGAACAGCGACCAGCTGATCATAGCCTGTTTGATCAATTTAGACATGATACATATATTTATAGAAAGCTTTAAATTAGTACTTAACGAAATAAAACATAGAATACAAAAACTCTTTCATTATAATATTAATCCGTACAGATGTATTTATTAAAGGCGCGTCTAATGAGGAGATGGCAAGTCGGGATCTTCAACTTCATCCTTGTGACACCGACTTAGAAAACACTAGTTTATAAATGTTAATATAGAATTAATATAAAATTCCCCCCGAACACATTCATGCCGACCCAAGACCAACATCAATATCACTTTAAGCTCTCTGACGCGTGCTGTCTCTGCTCTGATTAGTACACTAATCCAGCACTGTCATTCCTTCTTAAGAACCTTATTTCCAGTGCCTCCTGCTCTCAGTTATTAACAAGTCCGACAAATTGCCTGAATGACTTGTTTGCCTTGAATTGAACCAAGACACAGTCTCCAGTTTTGATGTTCTTTGCAGCTGTTGACTGATGCTCAGAGGACTGGTGTTCGGGACTTTCAGCAGATGTGATTTCCGAGAGCTGAAATGTATGGACACCTGACTGTTCTGCTTCGGAGTAGATTTTGTGATGCACTTGTCCCCAGGAGACTGGCTCCATGTAATGTACTGATTGAGTACCTGGAACAGCTGAGGTAATGCCCCATCTCTCATTTAGCTTATGATGTTGTATAAATTCTGTAATTTCGTTGGATGTAATGAGTTTGATGTTGATGTTTGGGCAACTCTTCCTTGCAGAAGCTACAAATGAAGCAGCATTTGTCACAAGGACTGCCTGTCTGCAGAGGACATCAGTGTTAACTGAACGCTTCACTGTTGCTCCCACACCATCCACTGCACCTTTGCCGTGACTTGTGGCAAAAAAGTGCCACTGTACTCTTAAAGCTGGAAACAGCTCCCTGAATGTAGTTGACATGAAACACCAGATGAACTTGTTCTTAAACTGAGAGGCAGCTCCATCACTAAATATGTGAATCTCTTTCATTGCAGGATATTTCATTTTAATGTCCTCCACAATCTTGGAGAGGAAGGTTGCCACAGACCTCTTGTCGTGTTCCAGGCTGTCGCTCACTATGGCATATGACTCAGGGTCTCCATCAGACCACAGGACTGAGGGAAACACTTGTGACCTGCTTCTGATGCCAGTGTGCTGACTGGATCTCGTCTTGGTAGGCAGCGGTGTAATTTTCGGCAAAATCTACTTGCAGCACCACAGTTTCCTGGTCTGTTTTTGCCAGCATTTTTTTTGGCCTGGAAATATCCACTTTGCTGTTTTTAACAAAACAGTGATACACAAATTTTGTAGCCGCTGTCTTGAGAAAATGAAGTACATCACTTAGTGTGCCACTCTTTTGCACCTTATTTGGCAGCCCCTCTGTTGTTTCCCATGTGTACCAGGTAACCTTAATTTGTTTGTCATCTTCTGGGATGTTATAGAGGGTACGCATTTCCAAGAGCTTGCCATTCATGCATTCAGCACACTGTCCTAACATGCAGAGGGGACTATCTGTATTGCAGGCCACAGCTTCAACAAAATCCTGTGTGCTCTGGAATACCTGCCTTGGGATGACATGTTGCAGACAGTCCAGGGCTAACTTAACATTTTCATGATATCGGCATAGACACACATTTCTTGGAGTGTCTGAAGACCGGAGCACATGAGATGGTCGAAGCACAGCAAATTTAGATTTTCCAATTATAAACTCCGGATGTTCCTTTTTGAAGTAGCGGTAGGCCTCTAGAATAGACATTGTTAAATGCCGTTTCTGGATTTTCTTTTCACTCCTCCCTCTCTGACTGTGACCACATCCCTCATTCCTGGTGCTTGCCTTGAGATGTCATCTCTCTCATAGAATTCCCTGACATGAGTATATGTGGTAGTGGTGGCTGTCACATGCTTCATTTTGTTTTTTTTCTGGAAGGAGGCACAGTGATGTTGCAATCTTTTTTATAACTGTACATTTTTTTCGAGGGCTGCTTGGTAAAGCTCGGTGTGCTCGTTTTAGTGCCTTGCCTAGAGACTGTCTTGTTTTAAATGGTGAATTTTGTGGTGACTCCTGGAGTAAAGCAGGAACTTGTGACCTCTTCAGCAAACGCCTTTTCCTCTGTCTTTCTCTAGCAAGCTCCCTGACACGCTCTGACTCTTGTTTTGATTGGGTTTCTTTCTTTCTTAGTCTTTCTGCTTTTTTCGTTTCTTCTCCATTTCCTTTAAATTTTCATCATTCCTCTTCCTCTCTCTGAATTCCCTTTGTCTTTCAGTATTAGTTTTTGCCATTGCGCTATAGGATGAGATTTATATAATATAATTACATTTTGTTGTCGTTTCTTTGTTCATTATTGTATTATATTAATTACTTTTATTTACATTGATATTGTGTAATAAAAAAATGTGTTAAAACTGAACTGATTCTTTCATTATACAGTGCCCACAGTGTGTTCAAGATATTTAATTTATTATTGTAATGTATACACTTTTCTCAAAATTAAAATGTACATGTACATAGGATGAAATTTATATAGTATAATTACATTTTGTTGTCGTTTCTTTGTTCATTATTGTATTACATTAATTACATTGATATTGTGTAATAAAAAAATGTGTTAAAACTGAACTGATTCTTTCATTATACAGTGCCCACAGTGTGTTCAAGATATTTAATGATTATTGTAATGTATACACTTTTCTCAAAATTAAAATGTACATGTACATATCAAATTACTTACCATTTACTTCAAATAAAGTAGATCTTTATCCAGAAATAGAAGATCTGCATTCACCTCAGAAATAACTCCTCTTGGTCAACAGAGGGCGCGCACGGGAAAGAAAATGAGGGAAAAGGGAAAACGCGTCATCACGAGAGGCGTGTACTTTACGGTACGGTAGGAAGTAGGCATCGATTGAGTAAACATTTGTGCACGTCTTTTTTTTATGTTACTACAATGAATTGGCTTCTGAAATGGTTTGATATAGCCTACAGTAACAGGGATACATTTAATATGAGCCAGAGATTTTAATAGCAGCAGCATGGTGAACAAATATGAGCTGGTCAATTGCATGATTTAATATGAAGCGTCCATAACGGTCACGTCCGTAACACATAATTAAGGTTGTTTCGAGTGAGTAAGTGAGATGAATTGTCAATCATAATTAGCATGGACATATTTTGGCTTTGTATATGAAGTTTGACATTATTTGTATTAATATTTATTTTACAGTATAAACTTTATATTTAAATCGTTACGGACGTGACACAGCACTGAAGCGTCATGACTTCCTAAATATATCGCTTATAAATTTACAAGGCAGTGCTGTCATAACAAAGTGAGTGTATTTATTTATCATGCATGCCCCCATCTTTCTGCAAAATGCTTACTGTTAACATAATGTATAAAAAATAAAGTATTTGATCCCACTTTTGAAAGCATGAAATATGGTTGAATGAAAATTGTACATTTCTATCTGTGCAAACCTCATATGTGGTCAATAAACAAAGCAATGTACTTAAAATTTCCATGGCAGCACATCAATACTATAAAATACAGACCTTAAAGGACAACTTTGAAAGGGTTTTGTTATTTTGGTAAAAAAAAAAAAACATTCATGGCAAGGTTGACAATTGCATGGAATTGCTGAGCTGCTCTGTGGTGCTTAACTCCACTTTCACCTGACGTTGCTGCACAGCCTTAACATGCAAAACACCCTCCTTCTCCTCAAACTCGACAAGCTCTTTTGGAACAACTTCATGTGGCTTAGACAGCGCAGCAATCCTACACCGTGGTGGGAGTTTTACGGTCTTTTCTCTAAAATTCAACACTCTGGCTGGGACTTTACCATCGGCTGTCTTGGCGAGTAAATTAGCGATCAGAACACTCTTAGGCAAACTGATGTTTGACGAGACCTCCACCAACACTTGACAACTCACTTTTGTTATTCTGCAGCGTCCTTCTAAAACACGCTCACTGAATGGAGGAATAGTGATTGCTTGCTTCCCAGCAACTTTCACAAAGCCAATCTTGTCACTACAGCTCAGTGCCTCAGTCTGCATCTCAATGTTAGCCAACACTCGCTGGATCTTTGCCTCCTTGAAACCATGACTATACCTATCCATCTTCTTCATGTCTTCAGTGGTTATGAATAGATCCTTAAGATCACTCAACACATTCATCCCAACAATGCCAGGTAATCCTTTCAACTCTGTCACGTTGGATTCACTCTCTTTGATCACAAACACACATTTTCCAAGCAACGTCTTCCCCATACACTCTACGTCTGCTTCCAGACATCCTATGATGGGAATGTCTAGGCCATTTGCTGCTGTAAGATGGACCCAGTTGGCGGACGACTAGGGCTGTGACGGTGGCCATGACAACCGCGTCACCGGCGGTGGTCGGTTGCCACCGCGGTTGTGTATTGCCACCGGCGGTAGTGCACGTGACGTCACACACTCTATAACAAGCATAATACAAAGTTTTGTAAACAAGTGTAATAATAGTAACAGTTGCAAATTGTTTTATTTAGACTATAAATCTGCTAATTCACAAATTACCTCAAACGCCATACAGGGCGCTTCCTTTAGATTGGCAGGTTTAAACGCGCAAGAAAATACTGTTTATTCTGCATTCAGCATATTTATTTCGTGATGTGCGATGGACCTTGTTGGGAAACCAAATACTAAATCGCTGGTCTGGAATCATCTCCATTCATGTCACCGATCCGCATTTGTACAAGTCTTCAAGTTCACGTCATCACAAACGCCCGGATGATCAGGTGTGTATTGGTGAGGATTTCTCCAAATTGGCCAAATACGAATAAGACCGCGGTAAATGGAAGATGTTAACAAGAAATGTGGCAACATATGGCGCGATTCCTATTCCACAGAGAGCGCGTGCAGCAGACGAGGAGTTAACGCACCCGCTTGCTTGGAGGCAGAACAGTGAACCGTGTCTAAACCGGATGCCGCGTCGCAACACAACAGGTTGAGTCTGTCCACAGGACATTTTAACTTTGTTTCAGTTCGTCATAAATAGGACGAGACAGTTTACTGTGAGCGATTTGTCGTGTTGTATCGCGCATCTAGTGTAGACAGCATCAATGATTATAATGGGCTCTGGCCGTGCCGCTCGCGTGAGGTAGACCGGATGTATTTAACTTTCTCATTTAACTGTATTATTTATTTGATATTTATTTTAGTGTTTTGGAGGCTGAGTGTTCACTGACGTAAGTGCTAAAATAAACACGTATGTTTGTTAATAGATGATTGAGCCTCATTTATTTAATTTTGCGTTTCAGAATTATATGTGTATATATGTATATCACAACACCGCGCCACCGGCGGTAGTTGGTCCATTACCACCGCGGTGGTAAAAATCTGCCACCGTCACAGCCCTACGGACGACAGCACAACTTCTCCAAATTGATTCTTAAAATGTGACTCGGTGAAAGTAGTCACTTCTGACCCTGTATCCAAGAGACAGATAGTACCGATTAGTGTTGTCAAAAATATCGATATTTCGATAAATATCGATACTGAAATATCAATACTAATTTCCGAAAGTATCGATACACCGATCCTAGCCGAGCTGTCACTTTCACTTCTCTCCAAAGGCGCGTTGACAAACACCACACGTGACCGCAGTGCCTGTCTCGTGTCTCATCTCATTCGCTCTGGTTAAATAGCAAAAGTGAAGTGAATATAAAGATGGCGAGTGCGGTGCCTCCGCAACCGGCTTTGGTTGATAAGAACACAGCAGGAGTGCTATCTGGAAATATTTTGGATATGAAGCAAATGAACATGGAAAGCCGAAGGACACAAGCAAGCCAATATGCAAGAGTTGCTACAGAGCAGTGCTAACAAAAGGCGCTAACACCTCTAATATAGACGGTTTCAACGGCAACAACATAAACAAACAGTACTGCGCATGCGCGTGTTTGTGGCCCTAACTTAACTTCCAGTAGTCCAAATAGAATCAATAGCAACAGCTAAGTCCCTCTGAAGTAGATTTTTTTTTTTATAACAAGCAAAATATGTTTGCTTCGTAAATCAGACGGACTGATATGCCGCAATAACTACTTTGATGGACTTATTAAAAATGCAAATTCACTCTCTGCCAGCAGGAGACGCTTAAAAGCGGGAGAAATAACGTTAGCGCTAGAGGTTTGCGCCCGGTAACGGCTGTAAACTGAGCTTACAAAAGCTGCTTTATCAGACATATAACATTCAAGATGAAATGAAAATGACATCAAATATTTTCTAAAGACTGTGTTTGTTCAGAAATACAGTGATATAAAAACACCTGCGCATCGTTTTGATTTCTAAACGTGCATTACGTGCTCATGTTATTCAACAAAGCCTTTTGGAAAAGTTTTGATATTCTGGTGGGTCGCCACAAATAAATAAATGTATGTATGTGAAACATCCCACAGCACAACAACCAGAGCCCAACTTCATTACTCATCACTTTAACTGTGTTTGTAGCCGGCGCCACTAACAGCCCGATATACAAACACAGACCGGAAGTTACCTTCGGTCCGGGCGCGTGCGCACGATGAAACCGTCTAAAGCACCTGAAAGACAGACACCCGGATCTATATAAAGAATTTCGAGAGGTTGGTAACTGTTCTTATTTTAACATTACTCAAACATTAACCAAGATGGCCTAGTATTGTTGCTTATATTGTCTCGTTTTTTCACCGTAATTCTTAAAGTTAATATAATCTGACTGAGGAATCTTTAACTGTGAATCTTTAAATACTTGAACTGTGGTCAAATGTAAATTAACTTGTGCTTATTTAACTTCATTCAAAAAATTATTACTTAAATTCTGCAATTTGTCTTCATGTCGATCCAGTGAGCATTGTTTTCGCGTGTGATGAACGCACGTTTGCGTGTGTGGATCGGTGATATTTGAATCCGGCATTAAAATCTGTTCATCAAATAATGTTATGTTTAACCAGCATTTATGAACGATGAGCAATGCATTTGCTACAGTATATTTTAATTTTTGATAACAGTAGGTAATAAAAATACAACAGATCATGTTCGCTCTGGTCCAATGAAAAAAAATATTAACAGATTAATTAACTAACAGATAGAACTTTGGATTTTAATTAGTACATGTATTAGTAAATGTTAGTTTAAATTAACTTTTAACTAAGATTAATAAATGTTTTGGAAGTATTTTTCATTGTTTATTCATGTTAACTAATGTTAACAAATATCTATTACCATTAACTTAATTTCAAAGATTAGTTAGATAGTTCAGTTCATTTTAAAAGTGTGGTCTAAAAAGAAAAAAAAATTTTTTATTAAAGTTTGGCTTTTACTTGTAGCACCAGAAAGAAGATGAGACTCGACCTGCAACAAAAAACAACACACTCACAACCTACACTACACCTTGAACAAGTGCACTACCTCAAGACATTTTTGTTCATGTAAAATAGGGCTGGGCGATATGGCTGAAAACTGTATCACGATATCAGTGTTTCATATCGGTCGATATCGATAATTATTGATATTTTTTATGACCCATTTAAAATAAGGACCAGGAGAAAAATATATTACATTTAAACATTTTTATTTTAAACTTAACCTTCCTCTGATCATAATCCCCTCAGTTATTAAGACAGAAATGTCAACAACCATGGAAAACTCAAATAATTAAAATGTAAACATAAGTCTAAAGTCACAATGATGTGGCAAGCCGTTTTAGCCTAAAATATACTAAGTGTTACTCGTCGTAATTGCATTTTTACTAGTAACAATTAAATTAGAGAGCTCTACAATTCAATTATTACTAGTAACAATTACAATTAGAGAGCTCTCTAAATCAATATTTACTAGTTACAATTACAATTAGACAGCTCTACAATTCAATTCTTACTAGTAACAATGCCAATTTGAAAGCTCTCTAATCATATTCTTACTAGTAACAATTATAATTAGAGAGCTCTACAATTAAATTCTTACTAGTAACAATGCCAATTACAGAGCTCTCTAATTCAATTCTTACTAGTAACAATTCCAGTTAGAGAGCTCTACAAATGAATTTTTACTAGTCATATGTCTCCATTGACTTCCATTCATTTTTCATTACAGAGCTCTACAACTGAATTTTTACTAGTAAGAATTCCAATTAGAGAGCTCTACAATTGAATTGTTACTAGTAACAATCCCAATTAGAGAGCTCTCTAAATACATATTTACTAGTAAGTATTCTAATTAAAGAGCTCTCTAATTCAATTTTTACTAGTAACAATTCTATGGCAAGCCGTTTTAGCCTAAAATATACTAAGTGTTACTCGTCGTAATTGCATTTTTACTAGTAACAATTCAATTAGAGAGCTCTACAATTCAATTATTACTAGTAACAAATACAATTAGAGAGCTCTCTAAATCAATATTTACTAGTAACAATTACAATTAGAGAGCTCTCTAACCGAATTAGAGAGCTCTGCAATTATGGCAAGCCGTTTTAGCCTAAAATATACTAAGTGTTACTCGTCGTAATTGCATTTTTACTAGTAACAATTCAATTAGAGAGCTCTACAATTCAATTATTACTAGTAACAAATACAATTAGAGAGCTCTCTAAATCAATATTTACTAGTAACAATTACAATTAGAGAGCTCTCTAACCGAATTAGAGAGCTCTGCAATTGCATTCTTACTAGTAACAATTTAATTAGAGAGCTCTACAATTCAATTCTTACTAGTAACAATGCCAATTAGAGAGCTCTCTAATTCAATTCTTACTAGTAACAATTAAATTATAGAGCTCTCTAATTAAATTAAAGAGCTCTGTAATTGCATTCTTACTAGTAAGAACTGAATTAGAGAGCTCTACAATTCGATTCTTACTAGTAATAATTATGGCAAGCCGTTTTAGCCTAAAATATACTAAGTGTTACTCGTCGTAATTGCATTTTTACTAGTAACAATTCAATTAGAGAGCTCTACAATTCAATTCTTACTAGTAACAATTACAATTAGAGAGCTCTCTAACCGAATTAGAGAGCTCTGCAATTATGGCAAGCCGTTTTAGCCTAAAATATACTAAGTGTTACTCGTCGTAATTGCATTTTTACTAGTAACAATTCAATTAGAGAGCTCTACAATTCAATTATTACTAGTAACAAATACAATTAGAGAGCTCTCTAAATCAATATTTACTAGTAACAATTACAATTAGAGAGCTCTCTAACCGAATTAGAGAGCTCTGCAATTGCATTCTTACTAGTAACAATTTAATTAGAGAGCTCTACAATTCAATTCTTACTAGTAACAATGCCAATTAGAGAGCTCTCTAATTCAATTCTTACTAGTAACAATTAAATTATAGAGCTCTCTAATTAAATTAAAGAGCTCTGTAATTGCATTCTTACTAGTAAGAACTGAATTAGAGAGCTCTACAATTCGATTCTTACTAGTAATAATTATGGCAAGCCGTTTTAGCCTAAAATATACTAAGTGTTACTCGTCGTAATTGCATTTTTACTAGTAACAATTCAATTAGAGAGCTCTACAATTCAATTCTTACTAGTAACAATTACAATTAGAGAGCTCTCTAAATCAATATTTACTAGTAACAATTACAATTAGAGAGCTCTACAATTCAATTCTTACTAGTAACAATGCCAATTCGAGAGCTCTCTAATCATATTCTTACTAGTAACAATTATAATTAGAGAGCTCTACAATTAAATTCTTACTAGTAACAATGCCAATTACAGAGCTCTCTAATTCAATTCTTACTAGTAACAATTCCAGTTAGAGAGCTCTACAAATGAATTTTTACTAGTCATATGTCTCCATTGACTTCCATTCATTTTTCATTACAGAGCTCTACAACTGAATTTTTACTAGTAAGAATTCCAATTAGAGAGCTCTACAATTGAATTCTTACTAGTAACAATCCCAATTAGAGAGCTCTCTAAATACATATTTACTAGTAAGTATTCTAATTAAAGAGCTCTCTAATTCAGTTTTTACTAGTAACAATCCCAATTAGAGAGCTCTCTAATCATATTCTTACTAGTAACAATCATAATTAGAGAGCTCTCTAATTCAATTTTTACTAGTAACAATTCCGATTAGAGAGCTCTCTAATTTAATTATTACAAGTACATGTGCAATTATAGAGCTCTATAATTACAATTTTACTAGTAAAAATACACATTAGAGATATGTTTAATTGCAGAGCTCTGTAATTGAATTAAAGAGCTCTCTAATTCAGTTCTTACTAGTAACAACTGAATTAGAGAGCTCTCTAAATGGAATTCTTACTAGTAACAACTGAATTAGAGAGCTCTCTAATTGGAATTCTTACTAGTAAAAACTGAATTAGAGAGCTCTCTAATTGAATTAAAGAGCTCTCTAATTATGTTTTTACTCGTAAGAATTGCATTGAAGAGCTCTCTAATTGGCATTGTCACTAGTAAGAATTTAATTGTAGAGCTCTCTAATTGAATTGTTACTAGTAAGAATGCAATTGCAGAGCTCTCTAATTCAGTTAGAGAGCTCTCTAATACAATTGTTACTAGTAAGAATTGCATTAAAGAGCTCTCTAATTGTAATTATTACTAGTAAGAATTGAATTGTAGAGCTCTCTAATTGAATTGTTACTAGTAAAAATGCAATTGCAGAGCTCTCTAATTCAGTTACAGAGCTCTCTAATCGAATTGTTACTAGTAAGAACTGAATTAGAGAGCTCTACAATTCAATTCTTACTAGTAATAATTACAATTAGAGAGCTCTTTAATGCAATTCTTACTAGTAACAATTGTATTAGAGAGCTCTCTAACTGAATTAGAGAGCTCTGCAATTGCATTCTTACTAGTAACAATTGAATTAGAGAGCTCTACAATTCAATTCTTACTAGTAACAATGCCAATTAGAGAGCTCTCTAATTCAGTTCTCACTAGCAAAAATGTAATTACAGAGCTCTCTAATTCAATTCTTACTAGTAAGAAATCCAGTTACAGAGCTCCACAATTGCATTCTTACTAGTAAAAACCTGTATTAATTAGATGCAAAACGGATTTTCGATTACACCCATTGCCTTACCAAATCCCGCCTGTGGTGATATACTTCAAAATAAAAGCCCCATGAATTAATAGCATTTTCATTGTGTCAGAATGACCTTTAAAGTGAGATGACAGCTTGGATATGTTTTGTTTAAAAAAAAAAAATTTAATCATTAAATTAATTTACATCTTTATGGTCTGCTTACAAGTGAAGAAGACACACACATGTTTCTTTAAAAAAATGCTAGTCTTTGTCAAAATGTCTGGTAATAATGACATCATCTCATTTTGGTGTTTATTATGCACTGTAACATGCAGGAAGAATTAACATCTATTGGCTAATTGGCCAGTGGTCACTCCTGACAAAATTAGTTTTAGAATTTCTTTCTTTCTTTCTTTCTTTTTATTTATTTATTTATTTATTTATTTGGTCATACAGTTATGATATTAATCAAGGAGCGGCATTGCCACGATCGTTTCGGCGCCGAGTCTATTTTTGCTGCGCTGCTTACGCTCAATTAAAGTGACAGGACATTATTTATGATCGACACTAAAAAAAAAAAACATATTTAAAGTTTGTAAATGGGATGTAATGTATTTTAAACAGTTACCATGAAGTTCAACAATTTCGTAGCAAGTTGTAATATATTTTGTGTAGTTTGTAACATATATCGGCAGGAATTCAACTCTACAAGTCACCAGAAGGGGGGCAGCTAAAGAATCAGCAGCCCTCTAAAAGCCCCTCCTCCGCCTCAGCGCAAAAGCGCGCGTTTTCTTCCTGTTGTGGAACAAAGGAATGTAGCGGGAACGCTTCTCAAAGACATTCGTTCATTTCATGACTTTCAAAGCATCCACAAAGAAATATATGGATATTAATGTGTACTCTTTCTCTCATATGCTTGTGGAATATGAATATTAATTTAGGAAAACGTGGGCTGATTTCTAATCATACTTTAAGCTGGAATGTTTAGGTAGTGTTTAGACTTTTATGAATGGTTGCAAAATTTCATGAATCAGTACGATAACGAATGGGGTGATATTATAAATGTGTAAACTTGATAAAAGTTTTAATACAGGGATCAAAAGTTATTATTTTCTCCATGAAAATGCCTTGCAAAACCAGCCGTGCAGGCGGGGCTCCGCCCCGTACCGACGCTCTGATTGGACCAGCCGCCTTTGGGGATGTCCAAAAAACGGACTGTTAAAAACGACGCGCGAGCGGCGCGCCGCTCTCTCTTCCCTCTTGCAACTCTCTGGTGCTCCTGAACTCCTGCGCGCTCAAACGCGCGCAAGGCTGACCTGGAAGCCGGCCCGCTGGACTCTCCCAACGAAACCAACCATCGGAGGGGGTCTAAGACTGTGCCAAAGCCGTAACGGAGCCACGAATTCAACGATTGCGGAGGAGAGCTTTCCCGGTGACGTCACGCAGCCGTCTCAAGTCTCCACACGAGAGCAACCGAAGGAGCCCGAGCTGAACACGTGACGCCCGAAACAAAGAACTCCCGCGGGAAAACGAACCAACTTCGAGCCTGCTTTAAACCCATCCAAGCAAGTACAAACTGAATTCCTAATCCTGACTGAACTGGTTAAAATATGATCTGAATGCAGTAACAAAACATACGTATTTGTTCGTGATCTTTTGGCTGGTTGGTTAAGTTATTTATGTTAGAATAGCAATATCACGAATAAACCTTTTCCATTTTATAAACAAGTGTCTCTGGAATGTGATTTTAAGTATTTGTATCCTTATTTGCCCTAAAGATAACGCAACCTAGCTCAAAACGAGAAATTATTAATCTCGTGTATCGTTACCTGGGGCCACGGGGAATGTAAGCGAGATTGTAATTGAGAATAACAGAATGTACTTTTTAGTGATTGCTGGACAAGCACTTAATAAGGTGTAAACTGTAAAGAAATATTAATAGGGCTTAATCGAGCATATTAAATATTTAATAACTAATTCCCGGAGCTGAAACAATAGCTCTATATTAAACTGGTATTTTTACTACAAGTTTATAGGCCTATATGTTGGCATAGAAGCAGATGTCATGCTGACAACAGGCATCATCAACAAACGCACGTGACAGCGCCCGGAGTAGCCAGACGGGGGTCTTCAGAGTACACCTGGAAGATGACCTAATGGACGACACTCGTCTCATCGTAGAAGTGGAAAAACAAAAAGTTATTTATGACCCAAAAAATGTAATGTATAAGGACTTACAAGCCAAAGAATAGGCATGGGATGCAGTGGATTGATCATTTGATAACACACGAAGTGACAAACGAATAAATACATATTCAAATACGTCACATAAATATTACACACGTAGCTACGCCAAATAAGTCTATGATGTGGGCGACTTGTTTGAATGTGTGTTTTTCGTGTGTTTGCTAATATCCCTATTACAACGTTTACATTTTACGTGTTAATAAAGACATTTACGATGCATGTTGAAGATGTTAGCTTGGAGATTGCTTGTAAATCTGCTGTTTATGAGTATGTTTATCAGATATTGCTTCATTATTAAAGAAGCGTTCGTCAGGAGGCATTATGAAGAGGTTTGCTAATAAATGTTGAATAAAGATGCAAAATATGTCAATATTGTAGATGTAATCTTTTGACCAAAACTTCAAAGGCATGTCATTCTCCTATAATTAATGTTTTTTTTTTTTTTGTCATTTTGCGTTGGCAGATGGTACGTCATTTTTAATGTTTTTTTTTTTTGTATTTGTAGACAAAAAGTACAATCTGTCCAATCAGTAGGCTCCAACTTTTTACAATCTGTAAATAACAATCAATACAAACAAACATAAAGAACAGCAGCTTAGGCTACAGTATATATGTGCAAAAAGAAACTTCTGGTTACAAGTACAAACCTTTAAAATATTGACCATATTCAATATAAACACAATGTATAAAATAACTATAACATTTCTGCTATGGTCAGTTATTGTTTTGTGCTGTTCCCTTGCCTGGGGGCACCCAAAATCTACGTCGTATCCTTCTTCGTAATCTCCGTAGTAACAAATACAGCGCAATTGCCTTTCTTCTATCTACAATCCGTACTGCACATAAACACAGATGCACATGTACAGTGTAAATAAAACAAATACAGTAAAATAAACTATTCTAATAATAAATCAAGACCAATTGTATTTAAAATTAGATTCGAATTTACCCATTCTGTACAGAAGACGCTGTTCAGCCGCGCACTGCAAACGCTACAGGTGTGAAAGGGCAATGGGCGCGCGCTGCTCCTGCTCTGCTTACGCTTGCAGTGTGAAACGGGCGTGAAACCGGCGTGAGAGTGGCTCGATGGTGTTCAAAGTCCCGCAGCAGCGAGTGCCGTCAGCGCAGCTGAAGAGTTCTGCTTTCAAATACACGCAATAAAGCTGTAAAGGCCTTTTTAGCATTTTAAGTAAGCATTTAAAGGCCAAGTTTTGTAGCATTTTAAAATGCTGGTTTACTGTAGCCTACTAAGTGATGATAAAAGACAAACGTACGAGACCAGAATATTAACGCAATAATGTTTTCCTCCCTTTCGAAAAAATGGCAATAAACAGACATAATAACAGTTAAATAAACAGTTTATAGACTAAATTAAGACAGACAGTTAAAGTTCATATTTTGGGTTAGTCAGTTTTTTAGCCTTATTAGTAAGCTGTGTACAGAATGTAATCTTTAATACTGTATCGGTGCATGAGAGGGAAACGCGCTGCGTGTTGTTTTGTTTTGGGTTTATGTGAATCTGCACATATTATGCTTTATAATTTTGTCTAATCACTATTGGTACCTTAAGCAACATTTGTATTAAGCCTTATATCCCTGTTCAAGTTCGCTAATTCACAAGCCGAGTGAGAATCATACTCGCAAAATAATGTTAATTATTAAACCAAACAAAATCAAAACTTTCAAAAACATGCAGCAATACGATTATTTTATTAAGTGACAGATGGTGGGTTTAATCAGTGACATTATTAATAGATTTACTCTCCGGTGTCTTCTTCTCATCTCCTCGACCTGCTTCCCTTGGGGTTTTTACAGAGAAAGGGCGAAAAAAAATAATGCACTGTCCAGGTTTCTCTGGACGAGTACTGGAGTTACTTTTGCAATTTTCGTTGCGGCATGAATAACATAATATGGTGACATTTTCCACAATCACGACAGAACATTAAATACTGCCCTGAATTCAATAGTGGAGAGGTGTCGCGATTTTCCCAGTAAGGCGAAAAAAACCAAAACAGCTTCCCAGAACTCAACACGGCGTGAGGTCAGCTTCACATTCTCAGCCAGATGAATATGCATGAGGCTAATTATCATAATGAGGTCGCTTTAAATAGAGAGCTCTACAATGCAATTCTTACTAGTAAGAATCGCTATTGTAGAGCTCTACAATTACATTTTTACTAGTAAGAATGCTATTACACAGCTCTACAACTGCATTGTTACTAGTAAGAATTACAGTTAGAGAGCTCTCTAATACAATTCTTACTAGTAACAATTCGAGTAGAGAGCTCTGTAACTGAATTAGAGAGCTCTGCAATTGCATTTTTACAAGTAACAATTCAATTAGAGAGCTCTACAATTAAATTATTACTAGTAATAATTACAATTAGAGAGCTCTTTAATGCAATTCTTACTAGTAACAATTGTATTAGAGAGCTCTCTAACTGAATTAGAGAGCTCTGCAATTGCATTCTTACTAGTAACAATTAAATTAGAGAGCTCTACAATTCAATTCTTACGAGTAAAAACTGAATTAGAGAGCTCTTTAATTCAATTAGAGAGCTCTCTAATTCAGTTTTTACTAGTAAGAATTCCAATTAGAGAGCTCTCTAATTCAGTTGTTACTAGTAAGAATTCCATTTAGAGAGCTCTCTAATTCAGTTGTTACTAGTAAGAACTGAATTAGAGAGCTCTTTAATTCAATTACAGAGCTCTGCAATTAAACATATCTCTAATGTGTATTTTTACTAGTAAAATTGTAATTATAGAGCTCTATAATTGCATTTGTACTTGTAATAATTAAATTAGAGAGCTCTCTAATCGGAATTGTTACTAGTAAAAATTGAATTAGAGAGCTCTCTAATTATAATTGTTACTAGTAAGAATATGATTAGAGAGCTCTCTAATTGGGATTGTTACTAGTAAAAACTGAATTAGAGAGCTCTTTAATTAGAATACTTACTAGTAAATATGTATTTAGAGAGCTCTCTAATTGGGATTGTTACTAGTAAGAATTCAATTGTAGAGCTCTCTAATTGGAATTCTTACTAGTAAAAATTCAGTTGTAGAGCTCTGTAATGAAAAATGAATGGAAGTCAATGGAGACATATGACTAGTAAAAATTCATTTGTAGAGCTCTCTAACTGGAATTGTTACTAGTAAGAATTGAATTAGAGAGCTCTCTAATCGGAATTGTTACTAGTAAAAATTGAATTAGAGAGCTCTCTAATTATAATTGTTACTAGTAAGAATATGATTAGAGAGCTCTCGAATTGGCATTGTTACTAGTAAGAATTGAATTGTAGAGCTCTCTAAATGTAATTCTTACTAGTAACAACTGAATTAGAGAGCTCTCTAATTGTAATTGTTACTAGTAAAAACTGAATTAGAGAGCTCTCTAATTGAATTGTTACTAGTAAAAATGCAATTACGACGAGTAACACTTAGTATATTTTAGGCTAAAACGGCTTGCCATACTAATGTGTATTTTTACTAGTAAAATTGTAATTATAGAGCTCTATAATTGCAATTGTACTTGTAATAATTAAATAAGAGAGCTCTCTAATCGGAATTGTTACTAGTAAAAATTGAATTAGAGAGCTCTTTAATTAGAATACTTACTAGTAAAAATGTATTTAGAGAGCTCTCTAATTGGGATTGTTACTAGTAAAAACTGAATTAGAGAGCTCTTTAATTAGAATATTTACTAGTAAATATGTATTTAGAGAGCTCTCTAATTGGGATTGTTACTAGTAAGAATTCAATTGTAGAGCTCTCTAATTGGAATTCTTACTAGTAAAAATTCAGTTGTAGAGCTCTGTAATGAAAAATGAATGGAAGTCAATGGAGACATATGACTAGTAAAAATTCATTTGTAGAGTTCTCTAACTGGAATTGTTACTAGTAAGAATTGAATTAGAGAGCTCTGTAATTGGCATTGTTACTAGTAAGAATTGAATTGTAGAGCTCTCTAATTGTAATTGTTACTAGTAAATATTGATTTAGAGAGCTCTCTAATTGTAATTGTTACTAGTAATAATTGAATTGTAGAGCTCTCTAATTGAATTGTTACTAGTAAAAATGCAATTACGACGAGTAACACTTAGTATATTTTAGGCTAAAACGGCTTGCCATACAACATGCTCCTAAACACTAGTTGTTTCTCTTACTTTCATTCTTCCCCATTCACTTTCAATGGCCGGCCATTTTGGACAAATGTGACTTTGTGCAATTTTGTACAAAATTAAAGCATTTAAAAGAAAACTTCCTGATTAAACATTAAAGCACACTAGTGTGATATACAGTGCAAATTTTCATAATTTCTTTACTCCTATTGTGAATATTATTCATAAAAAAATGTTTTTTTCACTCAAAAAATTAGGTGCCTACTTTCGGATAAATGAGGCTAAAGATTAATCAGATGCAAATAGAAACACAAAACCAGTCCTAAATGAAAGAAAAAAAGTTGACAAAAAGATTGAATCCAATATTTAGTGATAATATAGCATAATGACAGATTTATAAGAAATTAAACGGAGTCCGGTCATTTTTGACCGGGAACACCACAAGTGTGACTTTTTCCAATTTTGTACAAAATAAAAGCATTTAAAACCAAACCTCCAGATTAAACATTAAAGTACACTAGTGTGAGAAACAGTGCAAATTTTCATAATTTTTTATCTCATATTGTGAAAATTATTCATAAAAAATGATTTTTTCACTCAAAAAACGAGGTACCTACTCTCAGATAAATGAGGGCTACGATTAATCAGATGCAAATAGAAACACAAAACCAGTCCTAAATGAAAGAAAACAAGTTGACAAAAAGATTGAATCCAATATTTAGTGATAATATAGCATAATGACAAATTTATAAGCAGTTGTTTTGAGTCCGGTCATTTTTGACCGGGAACACCACAAGTGTGACAGGAGTCCGAACACAACCAGAGGGTTAAGAAATGCTGTAAAATATCGCTGTGGTAAATTTAAATAAATATGTTTTTTTTTTTTTTACTTTGAAAAGGAAGTAAAATTCCAACATATTTAAAAAAGGATGACTTTGATACTTTGAACAAGGTGTTTTTGGTTTGAAAACCACATGAAGTACACTTAGACCAAATCTAACATTTGTGAGCTTATATATATTTAATCCTCAATCAATCTCTGTATACCTGTATATGTATATATCACTCTGTGACAAGAGTCCACCTGTATAATGGATTGTGGATTCAATAAATAATATAAATGTTTTAAATCAATTAAATAACTAAATAAATATTAATGTGGATGTATTCCCATAGGAAAGATTATGATCAAATCAAAAGTGAGATCTCTTTAACATCTCAAATATTTATCCTAGACAGAAATTAGGTTACTTTAAGAATAAATGGAAACTTTTTGCTCGTGTCTTCTGCTTCTCAAACTTGTCTCCTGAGACAAAAACTCTAACACTCTCACAATGGCCTTCTTTAAAGCTTTACAAGAGATCTCAGCAACATCTCACACTCTGCTCAGATGTTTCTCCTTACATACTCTGGATCTAACATTTGTCTCCTCAAAAGTTTAGATTAGAGATCTCAACAACATCACACACTTGCTTAGATTTGTCTCCTGTAAAGTTTTAGAAGAGATCTCAACAACTGTACAAAGTGTGCATCAAGTCAAGTACTTGAAAGGCACTAAACTAAGGAGGGAGGGGAATCATTAATTTAGAGTTAAAGGCTATATTGAGAGTGAAATTATGCAGAAATAAGGATAATGTGATTTTTAAAGCGTGTTAAGAACACTTAACAATAATGATTGAGATCACTTCTGAATGTATTTATTTTTTTCAGAAGAGCACAAGCTGAAAACTCTCAAATGACTTCAGAAGGCTTATTTCACACATATTGTATGGGCTATTTTCATTTAGATTTTTTTAATCCTTTTGGAGAATGATATAGCATTAACAGTATGAATTGATGTGTATAGATTATTCAAAAACTGTTTAATGTTGTGCTGTAGTACAGTATAGTTCTACTTTTGAGAGTTTCCATGTAAATAGTAAATAGTAAATAGTATATGGTTTGGAACAACATTTAACATTGCTTTAAATAATACATTTCAAGACTGGTTTGTTAATAGCTATATTTCTTATCCACAAATGAAAATGATTCCATAAAAAATCTAAGCATAAAGCTCTGCATGTTACCTAGCAGCACACAGACTGAAAGCTATAGTCTGGAACAGCGGAGTGACCTTTATCACAAGTTTTCTATAATCACTCCTCTCCTGATCCACTCCAAGTCTTTTTTTACCTCACTGGTGAGAGAAATCTGCTCTGGGATACTTATTGTGCTCAAGAGCATGATATATTTAAGTCAGATGTCATACTAACAAGAAACTAAGCTTCTTGTTCCACAAGTTGAAATAAGTAGTTCCAAGTACACAACTTTGCAATGCTGTTTTGTTGAAACTATGGTTGTAGGAAACGCTGAATCATTGAACTATGTTGGTAACAATGGAACTTCCAACCGTAGGTGGCTAACTATGCTTTTGGGAAATCATAGAGTGAGAAAATTTTAGAGTGAGAGAAAACACCACTGTTTGGACTTTTAAAAATGACACTCTTTTGCGAAAGAAGACATTTAAAAAAAGTAAAAAATGGTTGACAAATCAGAATTAAAGTATTCTAGAAAGGACTGTAAATAAGGTTGACTACAAATAGTTTCATATTCTCCTCTAATCTGTCAATTCATCCAGCCACCATTGCATCTATACATCTCTCTCTCTGCAACTACTGTACCAGAAAAACGATTTATTGTTTGCCTGATTGGTAAGATGTAAAATGTTCTGCAAACTACTTCCTTTCCCTGATACTGTTTCTTGCTGCTGTCTGTCATTTTATTAGACATAAACAGAGGCTTCACTCGCTGTCTAGCACACACTATTCTAGACCGCAACCAAGTATTCATTTGATTTATATGTAATAAATGACATGTGATGTGATAACCTGTCATATTAATATTCGTATTTGTGAGTTGAAATTGACACTCACAGCTCTGATGTAAAAAGCTGATTTTTTTGATTTGCACACACAGACAGCATATACAGTATATATGTTTGTATTTATGTTAATATTAATATAGAACAAAACTTTTTTTTGAGCATCTGGGATGGTGTCTCCCCAGGAGTTTGTGCCCTACGCAAACTGCGTACTCTGCTTATAGACCCCTTCACGGTATACGTCACAGGAAAATTTGAAGTTCGCAGTGCGCATGTTGGGGTCAGAACGTTCATTCCATCCCATTGTGTTAACCAGAGAATTTCTCGTCAAGACAAAACTTAGGGCTGTGACGGTGGCAGATTTTTACCACCGCGGTGGTAATGGACCAACTACTACAGGTGGCGCGGTGTTGTGATATATATATATATATATATATCATTCTGAAACGCAAAAATAAATAAATGAGGCTCAATCATCTATTAACAAACATACGTGTTTATTTTAGCACTTACATCAGTCAACACTCAGCCTGCAAAACACTAAAATAAATATCAAATAAATAATACAGTTAAATAGGAAAGTAGCCTTAAATGAGAAAGTTAAATACACCCGGTGTGTGACGTCATGTGCACTACCGCCGGTGGCAACCGACCACCGCCGGTGACGCGGTTGTCACGGCCACCATCACAGCCCTAGACAAAATGCCTACTTGTTGCGTCGTGGACTGTGAAAATCGCACCAGTTCTGGAGTCAAGTTTTTCAGGATTCCTGCAGGATCTCATCCGTTTCAAAAAATAAACGACATCTGTGACTGCAAGCTATTAAACGGGCAGACTGGGACAATACTACGATCAAAGAGGCTCGTGTTGGTAGCGCTCACTTATATCAGGAAACGTTAAAGTCATCCTTTATCATCCCTTTCTGTTTGCTTAAACTCGAATGCTTTGACACAAACCATTAGACTGCCATCTCTAATGGCGCTTTTCCACTGCATGGTACGGTTCGGCACGGCACGGCTCGGTACGGTACGGCTCAGTTCGGGTCGATTTGCATGTCCACCGCAGTTTAGTACCGCTATAGAGTGGGCGGGATTATTCACGCGTCGTTATAATTGCGCCGCCTCTACTGCCGTGACATCATCGTAAACGCGCCACAAACATACTCACAACAAAGAAAGGAGACGGAATAGTGTTCTTCATTCTCGGCATGTGGATGTTTTTGACAGCAATGGAGAGGTCTGTGAGAATGCTTGGGATTTACCCCCAGCAGCAGAGACTGTGGTGCAGTGACACGGGCTGTAGAGGAGGAGAGCAGGGATGTTTTTAACAGCAATGGAGAGGTCTATGAGAATGCTTGGGATTTACCCCCAGCAGCAGAGACTGTGGTGCAGTGACACGGGCTGTAGAGGAGGAGAGCAGGGATGTTCGTGCAGGTGTGCTGCGTTACTTGATTAGTTAACTATTCATGTAGCGTGTTCTGTAAAGTGAATTATCAATAAACTTTTGAATATTTCAAAATGTACAATGTATCCCTTGTTTTTTTATTTATGTGATGGTTTTTATAATCGCGGCATTAATCATTTGTCTTTTTCAAGAGGTTTATTACGTGCTCATACAATAATACATATTTAATATAGTCTGGAGGTACACTTATTCGATCAGATTGTTTTTAATTGAAGCAAAACACAGATACAGAGGTAAAAATATAAACAGAAAACATACTCTGAAAATATAGCAAGTTCAAAAGTAACGTTATATTACATAAGGCTTTTTCCTTCGGCGTCGTGCCATCAAGCTCTCGCTGGATCCGCTCCTCGGCTATCAACGAGAGGAACATCTGAACTTCCTCAACAGACAACGACACTGCTATTTTGTGGTTGATGCAAAAATGTGCGTTTGTTTAAACAGAAGTTGCGTCCGATCCTTCGCTGGCTGTGCTGATTTAAATCTAGCGGGTAGGACTGTAGAGGAGGGTCTCGTGTCGCAAGTTCAGTGACGCAGTAATGACGATGTTCTCCGGCCAATCAGTGATCAGTAGAGTTTACACGTCACGTTTTGGTAACGGTACGGTACGCATGGAACCTCGACCGAAGTGGTACTAAAAAAGTATCAGGTACCAAGTACAGTACCCAGTGGAAAACCCCCCAAAAGTGAACCGTACCGTACCGTACCGCGCCGTACCATGCAGTGGAAAAGCGCCATAAAAGGTCACGGAGATGCTGGAGCCTATTCCAAACTTTCAGGTCAAAGGCAGGAATTTCCCTCAGCTGGATGTTCATCACAGGGACAGGGTTTAGATGGCATCCTATGGTTATTAATATTTCAGAAACTCGAGATTACTTCCTGTTTATTTTAAATTACTGTGATATTTACTGTTGATATACTGTCATGTAGAAGTTGTAAATACAAATTACATGCTTCTGTCTCAAACACATTAATCAAGATGAATAAATGTTGTAAAATATTGCAAAAAAATATAATTTTTACTTTAAAAAGGAGGATTTTGACTTTTTAATTAGGTGGTTTTGGTTTGAAAACCACATGGTCACCCCTATAAATGGATTAAATCAATTAAATAACTAATATTTATTTTATTGTATTTATTTATTTAGTCATTTAGCAGACGCTTTTATCCAAAGCGACTTAAAAATGAGGACATTATAGGATATAAAACCGTAAATGAAGTTCTTAGCACTGCATATTACTAAGCAAAAATTTAGTTTTGATATATTTACGGTAAGAAATGTACAAAATATATTAATGGAACATGATCTTTACTTAATATCCTAATGATTTTTGTCATAAAAGAAAAATCTATAATTTTTACCCACACAATATATTTAGATAAGATCTTATTCAATAATCAAAGTCTTCCACCTGTCAGTTAGACCCATTTCCTACTCACTTGGTCAAAGTCTATTTATCTTCTCTATCTCGTATGAAATCAGGCGCTGACCCTACATTTTTTCTCAATTTGAAATATTCCAATCTACCATGTATCTCAAAAATATTGGAAAAAATTGTTGCATCTCAGGTTCATGCTCCCCTTTTAAAAAACACCCTGTTTGAAAATGTTCAGTCTGGTTTTCGTTTATTGCATAGTACCATCTATATCCATCTATCTTGCATTTTTTGGACTGCCAAAAAAAGTTAATGATTTGCTGATGGTAGCTGATTATGGACTCCTAACCATACGTATCCTTCTTGAACTGAGTGCAGCTTTCAATATTATTTATCATCAGGTTATTTTAGATAGACTTTTCCATTGGTTGGCAAGATCAGTTCTAGTCTGCATCCGAAAACTGAAAAATGCTGTCTTCGGAGGCAGCATTCCAAGGTAGGAAGGCATTAAGGCACGTCCAAATCCAAAGTTAGCTTCACTTCCTGTCTCATGAGATACCTTAATCTGATCGATTTTTGGAGGCAGCATAGATGTATCCTTTTCTGCCTTTGATTTCCCACAATCCTGTGCGTTCCATTCCGTGACGGTTGAGCTAAATAATTAAGATGTCGTCTGAAAGTTGCGTTTGATGGATAGTGTGTGTATAAATGTGTATTTATGATAAACTTTTTGCACTTTTGATGTTATTTCTTGCGAGAAATTAGTATTATAGTAATTCAATATTTGTTAATTATCACCAAAGCACATTCTATATTTAGTTGTAGATCATTAAACTGTTACTCTGCCTCAGAAGTCTGTCCGAAATCAGTTTTGTGAGGTGCCTTTGTACAAAAACTCTGCCTGCAAAGTCATTGCCTCATAAGGCAGCGAGGCAGCAAGCATAAGCCTAAACCTAAGCCTAAGCCTAAGCCTAAATTTTCAGATGCAGCCCTTGAGAGCCGTTGTCCTGCAGAGTTTAGTCCTAAACCTAATCAAACACACCTGAATCAGTGTCTTTAGGATTACAAAGGCTATAGGCTGGTGAGGTTTTTTTCAGGGTTGGAGCTAAACTCTGCAGGACAGCAGCTCTCTTGGAGCAAACTTGCCTACCCCTGGAGTAGTCTCTATCACTGGTGTTGCCCTCACCCAGATCTTATTTTTCATGGCACACTCAATTTGTCCATCTTTAAAATCTCAGATCATACTCTTCATCTGTTCCTGGTATTCCTCAAGGCTTTATCTTAGGCCCTCTTTTTTAAATAAAAAAAAATTTAGATTTAAATTTATCATTTATCTACTACCTTTTGGTCATATAGGAAATAAGGTATTAGTTTTCATTTGTGGATAACACCCAGCTCTGTTTGTCCTCAAAGCCAAATTCTAACCTTCGATCTTTCCTTTTGGACTGTCTAGAAGAGATCATGTCCTTTTTTTGCACATTTTTCTTGAGCTAAATGGTGAAAAAAAACAGAGATTCTTGTTTGCACTAAATCCAATTTGGCGAAATCTAACTGCTTTTCACTTTCTATTGATAACTCTATTATCTCTCCGTCTTGTCAAATTAACAGTCTGGGTGTCATCCTTGATAGTACTTTGTCCTTTGTAACTCATGTGAACAATGTTACTTGTACACATTGTAGGTACTTCAAACATCGATTATTGTAATTTTCTCTTATTTGGTCCCCTTAAAAACTTCAGTTGGTCCAGAATTCAGCTGTCCATATAATTGCGAGAACTTTGATATCTCTCCTCTTCTTTACCATTCAAACTGGCTTCCTGTTAAATACTGTGCAGAATACAAGATTCAGCCTCTCATTTTTCTCACTTCACAATCTTAGACCCTCATATATAGACCCCTTCACGGTATACGTCACAGGAAAATTTGAAGTTCGCAGTGCGCATGTCGGGGTCAGAACGTTCATTCCATCCCATTGTGTTAACCAGAGAATTTCTCGTCAAGACAAAACTTAGGGCTGTGACGGTGGCAGATTTTTACCACCGCGGAGGTAATGGACCAACTACTACAGGTGGCACAGTGTTGTGATATATATATATATAATTCTGAAACGCAAAAATAAATAAATGAGGCTCAATCATCTATTAACAAACATACGTGTTTATTTTAGCACTTACGTCAGTGAACACTCAGCCTGCAAAACACTAAAATAAATATCAAATAAATAATACAGTTAAATAGGAAAGTAGCCTTAAATGAGAAAGTTAAATACACCCGGTGTGTGACGTCACGTGCACTACCGCCGGTGACGCGTTGTCACGGCCACCATCACAGCCCTAGACAAAATGCCTACTTGTTGCGTCGTGGACTGTGAAAATCGCACCAGATCTGGAGTCAAGTTTTTCAGGATTCCTGCAGGATCTCATCCGTTTCAAAAAATAGACGACATCTGTGACTGAAAGCTATTAAACGGGCAGACTGGGACAATACTACGATCAAAGAGGCTCGTGTTGGTAGCGCTCACTTCATATCAGGAAACGTTAAAGTCATCCTTTATCATCCCTTTCTGTTTGCTTAAACTCGAAAGCCTGGATTGCATGAACAGTTTTCTGTATGTTAAGCTATGCAAGTTAATAGTGTTGTAAATGTCATGGACCTGTCATGCTACAGACGTAGCCAGCTGCTAGTAGTTAGCCGCAGGCTAGCGCCAACATTGTGCCAACAACGGTAGAGTTAAGCCATGATAAGTAAATAAATGTTTTCTGTAAACTGTAGACTGATTTAATAGTTAGGTGAAGTTTGATATCTGGCATAAATTGTGGCATTCTACAGACTTAGCAGATAGCAGACTAGCTTTACATTAGCGTTTTCACTATGACAACAGCAGATCGTGTTGTAATCAATGTGTGCAATTATTTTTTGTAGGAGAGGCATCACTTGACTCCAGTAGTCCTGAATTTGTCCCCTCCTTGTTTGTGTACACAAAACAAAGCCAGACACCTAAGACAAAAATGGAAAGGTACAAATAATAATAAAAAAGTATCTTATCTATCTATAAGGCTTGTCTGTTTCTCCTTGACACAATATGCCGGTCTATTAGCCGCGCCATTTTTCTGACCTCAAGCTGCGCGCGCACCCAACCTAGGCTTCCGATGTTTACAAACATTGAAGGGGTCTATACAGTATACATGGGCGTAACCACCATATACTTTGGGGGGGGGACATGTCCCCCCCAATATTAGAAAAATACCAATCTGTCCCCCCCAATAATAGGCCTATTATATTGTAATATGTGACATATGATATGCCCTCCTTTTATGAACCCTGGTTGTAGCCTAGTGGATCTGTTGTTATTTCCTATTTACTTTCAATTTAGGAAAAACAAGGGAAACAAAACTGTGTGACCACCCCCCCTCGATTGTACACTTGGTTGAGCCCGTAAACGCCGGCTCGCGGCATCGTTTGAAAAAACCGCTCAGTCCGACTGTCACTGGTGCTTAAATGAAATGAAGGTAGGAGCTAAAAGAAAGAAGCAGGACGAACAGGCGGACATTCACCTTTTTTTTTTCAGACGGTAAGCAAGAAGACACCTAAAAAGTAGTGCCATGGTCAAAAAATACCGCGGAAATTTTTGAATAAATGTGAAAAAATATCACGTTTAAATGGCTCAGTATTATAGCTAGGTAGCTAGCATGATACCCTGAAAATAGGCTGAATAATGAACTGCTGGAGTCACAGACCAAGGAGTTCCCGCACTTCCCACTCCATTGATAAGCCTGCGGTCATTCCAGCCGCACTTTGAAAAACACGGTCAAGCCAGCCGCCCTTTTTTTTTTGGTTTGCGCGTCTAATCGTGCACTTACGGTACGGGTGCCGAGAGCGGTCTAAATGGATGTAAAGAAGCTGTCATACCGGCGTTTCCTTTACACTTTTTTATTTTAATGTTTGTAATTACATTATTTTTGTACATAAACGTTTGTAATGTACATAAATTATCATATTAATGTTAATAAAGGTTAATATTAATGTTGTTTATTCATTGTTATTTTTTTATTTTAATGCATATGTATGTATACATATATACATATATAACAACATTAATATTAACCTTTATTACCATTAATATGATAATTATATATATATATATATTATCATATTAATGGTAATAAAGGTTAATATTAATGTTGTTTATTCATTGTTATTTTTTTTATTTTAATGTATATGTATTTATATAATTTTCAAACACTCATAAAAAGCTTTTCTTTATAGGTTAGCTCATTCTTTCAATTAATACTTCTTCCTGTACAGCTTCAGAGAAAATTAAAGGCAACATCACCCCTGTCACGATCAGGTCGTCAGAGGTTGCACGGTTGAGCCAGGAACACGGAATGCGGAGACAAGGAACTTCTTAGAAACATTTAATAAAACACGGAGATGACGGACACAGGTACACACACTCACAGACGCTGAAACATTAACATACAATAATCCACGACAAACATGGGGCAGAACAGACTATTTAAAGGGGAACATGACTGGAAACACCTGGGACGAAATCAAGACACAGATGGGGACTAATTAAATAATGATTACAGGAAAACCAAATATGGGCAGAGAAACACAAGGCAGAGGGAGACAGACTGTGACATTACCCCCCCCTTCCCCCTAGGCGCGTCCCGCGCCGTATGACATCGAAAGGGTAGGGGGGGTGGGCGCTCTGGAGACCTCAGGGGACCTGTAGCCCGGGCAGGTGGCCTCCAGGGCGCGGAGCTTCGGGTGGCCATGGCGGATCGGGAGCCTCGGGCGGCCACGGCGGATCCGGGGACTCAGGCGGCCACGGGGGATCCGGGGACTCAGGCGGCCACGGGGGATCCGGGGACTCAGGCGGCCACGGGGGATCCGGGGACTCAGGCGGCCACGGGGGATCCGGGGACTCAGGCGGCCACGGGGGATCCGGTATATGGCCCCCCCCCCAAAATCTTTTTTGGCCGCTCGCCGGCCGGGGAATACCCAGTCAGGGCCAGCGGAGATGAAGTTGAACTGGGCGGGGCCAGCGGTGACGAAGGCAAGCTGGACGAGGCCAACTCTCGGGGGTGCTCGGAAAGCGCTGATTCTCTGGGGCACTGGCGAGGAGCAGGCACTGGGGGGCGCTCGGGTAGAGCGGAACAGGACAGAAGCAGCGCGGAGGAAGGTGAGCTGAACAGGATCAGCGAAGGCATCGGTGAGCTGGACGGGGCCAGCGGCGGCATCGGTGAGCTGGACGGAACCAGCGGAGGCATCGGTGAGCTGGACGGAACCAGCGAAGGCAACGGTGAGCTGGACGGAACCAGCGAAGGCATCGGAGAGCTGGCAGGGACCAGCGGAGGCGTCGGTGAGCTGGACGGGACCAGCGGAGGCATCAGTGAACTGGACGGAACCAGCAGAGGCCTCGGTGAGCTGGCAGGGACCAGCGGAGGCATCGGTGAACTGGACGGAACCAGCGAAGACATCGATGAGCTGCATGGGATCAGCGGAGGCATCGATGAGCTGAATGGGATCAGCAGAGGCATCGATGAGCTGAATGGGATCAGCGGAGGCATCGGTGAGCTGAACGGGATCAGCGGAGGCATCGGTGAGCTGGACGGGGTCAGCGGAGGCATCGGTGAGCTGAACGGGATCAGCGGAGGCATCGGTGAGCTGAATGGGATCAGCGGAGGCATCGGTGAACTGGACGGAACCAGCGAAGACATCGATGAGCTGCATGGGATCAGCGGAGGCATCGATGAGCTGAACGGGATCAGCGGAGGCATCGATGAGCTGAATGGGATCAGCGGAGGCATCGGTGAGCTGGACGGGGTCAGCGGAGGCATCGGTGAACTGGACAGAACCAGCGAAGACATCGATGAGCTGCATGGGATTAGCGGAGGCATCGATGAGCTGAATGGGATCAGCGGAGGCATCGATGAGCTGAATGGGATCAGCGGAGGCATCGATGAGCTGGACGGAATCAGCGGAGGCACCGTCATCGTTGCGGGCGGGAGCGGGCTGATGATTCCCGGCCATCCCTCGCGGGGAACCAGAATCAGCCGCTGCCTCATCCTGGGTGAGGATGGAATCAGCGGCGGCCTCGCTGAGCTGGATGGAATCAGCGGAGGCACCGTCATCGTTGCGGGCGGGAGCGGGCTGATGATTCCCGGCCATCCCTCGCGGGGAACCAGAATCAGCCGCTGCCTCGTCCTGGGTGAGGATGGAATCAGCGGAGGCCTCTCCATCGTTGCGGGAGGGAGCAGGCAGAATCAGCCGCCGCCTCATTTTGGGTGGATTATTCTGTCACGATCAGGTCGTCAGAGGTTGCACGGTTGAGCCAGGAACACGGAACGCGGAGACAAGGAACTTCTTTGAAACATTTAATAAAACACGGAGATGACGGACACAGGTACACACACTCACAGACGCTGAAACATTAACATACAATAATCCACGACAAACATGGGGCAGAACAGACTATTTAAAGGGGAACATGACTGGAAACACCTGGGACGAAATCAAGACACAGTTGGGGACTAATTAAATAATGATTACAGGAAAACCAAATATGGGCAGAGAAACACAAGGCAGAGGGAGACAGACTGTGACAACCCCAAACAATCTTGCACTTTGATTATTTCCGTATATTCAAACACTCATAAAAAAATCCTTTATAGGATAGCTCATTATTTAAATTGATTTGTATTCTGACTGACCGTGACTATCAGTATCTTCTTTTTTAATTCATTTTACTGTATAGTTTTGGAGAAAAATAGAAGCATAATCCCCTAAAACAACTAAATGCGTCTTAGCACATGCACTGTCCCATTTTCCAACACTAATAAAAATAGTTCCTTCATAGGTTAGCTCATTCTTTTAATGGATATGTATTTAGAGTGACTCTGACTGTCACTGTATTCCCTGTCAAGGCATTTTACTGTATAGTTTTTGAAAAAACTAAAAGCAAATTTACCCAAAACATCAAAATGTGTCTTAGCACATGCACTGTTTCCCATTTTCCAACACTAATAAAAATAGTTTCTTCTTAGGTTAGCTCATTCTTTCAATTGATATGTATTTAGAGTGACCCTGACTGCCACTGTCTTCGTTGTCAATGCATTTTACTGTATAGTTTTTGAAAGAACTAAAATGCCTCTTAGCACATGCACTGTGTCCCATTTTCCGACACTAATAAAAAGTGTTCCTTCATAGGTTAGCTCATTCTTTCAATGAATATGTATACAGAGTGACCCTGCCTGTCACTGTCTTCATTGTCAATGCATTTTACTGTGTAGTTTTTGAAAGAACTAAAAACAAAATTACCCAAACCATCAAAATGCAGCTTAGCACATGCACTGTTTCCTATTTTCCAACACTAATAAAAAGTGTTCCTTCATAGGATAGCTCATTTTCTCAATTGATATGTATTTAGAGTGACCCTGACTGTCACTGTTTTCTTTGTCAAGGCATTTTACTGTACAGTTTAAAAAAATAAATAAAAGCAAAATCACCAAAAACATCAAAATGCGTCTTAGCACATGCACTGTTTCCCATTTTCCAACACTAATAAAAATAGTTTCTTCTTAGGTTAGCTCATTCTTTCAATGGATATGTATTTAGAGTGACCCTGACTGCCACTGTCTTCATTGTCAATGCATTTTACTGTGTAGTTTTTGAAAGAACTAAAAGCAAAATCACCCAAACCATCAAAATGCAGCTTAGCACATGCACTGTTTCCTATTTTCCAACACTAATAAAAAGTGTTCCTTCATAGGTTAGCTCATTTTTTCAATTGATATGTATTTAGAGTGACCCTGACTGTCACTGTTTTCTTTGTCAAGGTATTTTACTGTATAGTTTTTGAAAAAACTAAAAGCAAAATCACCCAAACCATCAAAATGCAGCTTAGCACATGCACTGTTTCCCATTTTCCAACACTAATAAAAAGTGTTCCTTCATAGGTTAGCTCATTCTTTCAATGAATATGTATACAGAGTGACCCTGCCTGTCACTGTATTCACTGTCAAGGTATTTTACTGTACAGTTTTTGAAAAAAACTAAAAGCAAAATCACCAAAAACATCAAAATGTGTCTAAGCACATGCACTGTTTCCCATTTTCCAACACTAATAAAAAGTGTTCCTTCATAGGTTAGCTCATTCTTTCAATGGGTATGTATTTAGAGTGACCCTGACTGCCACTGTCTTCATTGTCAATGCATTTTACTGTATAGTTTTTGATAAAACTAAAAGCAAAATCACCCAAAACATCAAAATGCCTCTTAGCACATGCACTGTCCCATTTTCCGACACTAATAAAAAGTGTTCCTTCATAGGTTAGCTCATTCTTTCAATGAATATGTATACAGAGTGACCCTGCCTGTCACTGTATTCACTGTCAAGGCATTTTACTGTACAGTTTTTGAAAAAAACTAAAAGCAAAATCACCAAAAACATCAAAATGTGTTTAAGCACATGCACTGTTTCCCATTTTCCAACACTAATAAAAAGTGTTCCTTCATAGGTTAGCTCATTCTTTCAATGAATATGTATACAGAGTGACCCTGCCTGTCACTGTATTCACTGTCAAGGCATTTTACTGTATAGTTTTTGATAAAACTAAAAGCAAAATCACCCAAAACATCAAAATGCCTCTTAGCACAACATCAAAATGCGTCCTGGCATATGCACTGTTTCCCATTTTCCAACACTAATAAAAAGTGTTCCTTCATAGGTTAGCTCATTCTTTCAATGAATATGTATACAGAGTGACCCTGCCTGTCACTGTATTCACTGTCAATGCATTTTACTGTACAGTTTTTGAAAAAACTAAAAGCAAAATCACCAAAAACATCAAAATGTGTCTAAGCACATGCACTGTTTCCCATTTTCCAACACTAATAAAAAGTGTTCCTTCATAGGTTATCTCATTATTTCAATGAATATGTATACAGAGTGACCCTGCCTGTCACTGTATTCACTGTCAAGGCATTTTACTGTATAGTTTTTGAAAAAACTAAAAGCAAATTCACCCAAAACATCAAAATGTGTCTTAGCACATGCACTTTTTCCCATTTTCCAACACTAATAAAAAGTGTTCCTTCATAGGTTAGCTCATTTTTTCAATGGATATGTATTTAGAGTGACCCTGACTGTCACTGTTTTCCTTGTCAATGCATTTTACTGTATAGTTTTTGAAAAAACTAAAAGCAAAATCACCCAAACCATCAAAATGCAGCTTAGCACATGCACTGTTTCCCATTTTCCAACACTAATAAAAAGTGTTCCTTCATAGGTTAGCTCATTATTTTAATGGATATGTATTTAGACTGTCCCTGACTGTCACTGTATTCACTGTCAAGGCATTTTACTGTACAGTTAAAAAAAAAAACTAAAAGCAATATCACCAAAAACATCAAAATGTGTCTAAGCACATGCACTGTTTCCCATTTTCCAACACTAATAAAAAGTTTTCCTTCATAGGTTAGCTCATTCTTTCAATGAATATGTATACAGAGTGACCCTGCCTGTCACTGTATTCACTGTCAAGGCATTTTACTGTATAGTTTTGATAAAACTAAAAGCAAATTCACCCAAAACATCAAAATGCCTCTTAGCACATGCACTGTGTCCCATTTTTCAACACTAATAAAAAGTGTTTTTTCATAGGTTAGCTAATTTTTTCAGTGGATATGTATGTAGAGTGACCTTGACCGTCACTCTTTCCATTTTTGGAGAAAACTAAAGGCAAACTCACCTCAAAAAGTGCAGTCTTACACAGTATTTATTCACAAAAAAAGCTAATAATTTGCATAATGTTGCACGGTTCCAAAAGTTTATCTTTTTAGAGAGAACATAAATAAATAGACATTTGGATTTCACTGTTGACACCGTACTTTAATATTTACACAATTAACTTTTTATATAAAACAAAAACATAAATATTAGGTGTGTGCAATAGTGTGCAGCACAGAGTCAATAAATATTTGCAGATGCTAATGCCGCCGGAGACACTGTTGTGCAGTCTGATGGGTTGCACATTTACAACAGCATGCTGAAAGTACAATTGTTCTTCAAGATGCACATAGATGTTTTATGTAATAACAACAGCAAAAAAATATATAAAAGTGTGATCATATTCAAACAGGGACATAACACTTTTATTTTACTTTGTGTTATCAACTGTCCATCTCTATCACTGTGATTTGCAACTCATTGTATAGACTTTCATTTAAATAGATAATTCAACAGTTAATCTCAATACCATATAATTGTAATGATTCAGTCAAGGTGGAAAAGTGATGAATTCATCTGACTACTTTTATTAAATAGACTGAAGATTAAGATAAAAAAAAAGAAAAATTCCAATGCTGCTTTGCAGGCATATCAACATAAATGTACTTGGTTACTATCGTAACCTCGGTTCCCTGAGATATGGAATGAGTACTGCGTCGAGAGATGCTGTATGGGAAAATTACTTTTTTCCTCTTCAACTGAAGTCGTTTTTAATCAAGCAGTGTAACTGCACGTCCATTGGTTCGGGCAGTAATAAAAAATTAACCAATGGTTCGGCGGCGGTGCACAAGCCTATGGCTATGCAGCCCACCATAGACCGCCAAAATAGGAGGGGCATCTTGCTATATAAGCGGCCGCTTCGCCACCGCATCTCAGATTTCTTCGAAGGAAGCGATTGAGGCGTGCAGCTCATAGCACGGCCAGGAACGCTGTACTCGTTCCATATCTCAGGAGACCAAGGTTACGATTGTAACCGAGTGCGTTCCCTTTCGATATTTAACTCGTACTGCATCGAGAGACGCTGTATGGGAACAAGTACAATAATGCCGTTCTATGACATGGAACGACTCAAAACCAAGACTCAGTAGGAGTAAGACCCAGGGGAGTCATTAGAATACACCAAGCACAGGCTGAGCCATAGAGTCATCCGTGGCCTGAGTGTCATCCCGTAAAGTTGATACTTGGCGTCCATATAATATGGACAGACCAATTGACTCTGACTCCGATGGGGCACTGCAAACCCAAGGAGGAGTATGCTTGGGTAATAGGAGTCACGGAGGGTAATAGGACTGCCCAAATAAAATTTAAATTTGGGCAGTTGTGGCCTAGTGGATAGAGCGTTGGACTTGTAATCCGAGGTTGTGGGTTCGAATCTCGGCTCCGGCAGGAATTGTGCACGACTGAGGTGAGACCCTTGAGCGAGGCACCGAACCACAACTGCTCCCCGGGCGCCGCTGTGTCGGCTGCCCACTGCTCCAGGTGTGTGTGCACTTGGATGGGTTAAATGCAGAGAACACATTTCACTGTTGGTTATACTCTGTATAATTGTGTCTATGACAAATAAAGCTCATCTGATGTTTTTTTTTTTTTTTTTTTAATAGCATCCACTAACCACCTAGAAATTCCTTGCTTTGTAACGGGGCCACCTGTAGCGCGGTTACCGAAGCCGAAAAAAAGCTGTTCTGACTTGCCG
Source organism: Oxygymnocypris stewartii (assembly GCA_003573665.1). Classification (NCBI taxonomy): domain Eukaryota; kingdom Metazoa; phylum Chordata; class Actinopteri; order Cypriniformes; family Cyprinidae; genus Oxygymnocypris; species Oxygymnocypris stewartii. The sequence continues at coordinate 1,687,997 of QVTF01022339.1, read as the reverse complement.
TATGAGGCAGAACGCTCAATTATACCCTCAGGGCCCTGACGGGGCAGAGCAGGGATTCCTGGGCACTGAACGGAGGCTAGAGCACCTAGGTACATAACCCAGCCTTGGTTTCAGGACGACCTTGGAGTCGTTAGGCCCAAATTCCAGGCAAGCAGGGTTGATGGAGAGGGCCTGCAGGTCTCCTTCTCGCTTGACCGATGGCAGTGCTAGCAGCAGGGCGGTTTTTAACGAGAGTGCTCTGTGGCTCGTGGATTGCAATGGTTCAAACGGGGGCCCTTTCAGGGCCTTTAGTACGGTTGGTAAGTCCCAGGGTGGAACTATACGAGGATGCGGGGGATTCAGTCTCCTGGTGCCTCGTAAAAATTCAATTACCGCACTATCTCTGCCCACCGACCGGCCAGTAATAGGGGCATGGAAAGCCACTATGGCTGCAGCACAAACTTTGATGTGTTGATGTGCAGGCCCGACTCCTCTTCGGACCAAAGACCGAAGGTTGGTTTGCCCTCGCACAGCGCTCCCCAACCCTTGTTGGAAGCGTCTGTCGTGACAACCTTCATCTGTGCGCCGTGTCTAAGATCACGCCTTGCTTAAGCCAGAGGAGGTCCCTTCAACGGGCCAGGGCTGATACGCAGGCCTGAGTCACCGTTACGCGGTGGCGTCCGTGACGTCAAGCCGCGGATTGAACCCTATGCTTCATCCAGAACTGGATGGGTCGCATGTGAAGCAGACCCAACTAAAGTACCGGCGAAGACGCTGCCATAAGGTCCAGCTTTTTCTGGAAAGCTTTGAACGGACGGGCGGTATCCTCCTTGAAGGAAGCCGCTTGGCGTTGAATCATCGTGGCTCGCTCCGCTGAGACAGTTGCTGTCATCTGAACTGAGTCGATAACTGTGCCCAGGAATGAAACTCGTTGGCTGGGTGACAGTATGCTCTTGGTAATAAAATTGACCCTAAGCCCCAGGCAACCTAAGTGGCTGATTAGGAAGGTCTTGTACGATGTCGAAACCGCCTCTGACTGGGCCAGAATGAGCCAGTCGTCGAGGTAGTTTAGTATGCAGATTCTCATCTGTTGCAGAGGGGAGAAAGCCGCATCCATGCATCGCGTAAAAGTGCGGGGAGCCAGGGACAGCCGAAATGGTAGGACCTTGTATTGATATGCCACCCATGCAGCATGCAGGGGAGTCCTGCACATCTTATAATGACGGCGCAGCATTTGCAACAATGCCGTGCTGAAATGAGCTCTTTTAGTTCCTTGAAGGAAGCCGCCTGGCGATGAATCATCGTGGCTCGCTCCACTGAGACAGTTGCTGTCATCTGCACTGAGTCGATAACTGTGCCCAGGAATGAAACTCGTTGGCTGCGTGACAGTATGCTCTTGGCAAAATTGACCCTGATCCCCAGGCAACCTAAGTGGCTGATTAGGAGGGTCTTGTGCGATGTCGAAACCGCCTCTAACTGGGCCAGAATGAGCCAGTCGTCAAGGTAGCCAGGGACAGCCCAAATGGTAGGACCTTGTATTGATATATCACCCCTTTGAATGCGAATCTCAAGAATCATTTGTGATGAGGGACAACCTCTATATGAAAGTACGCATCTTTCAGATCCAGCGACATGAACCAGTCCCCTGGGCATAATTGCGAGATGATCGGTTTCAAAGGGATCATCCTGAATGACCTTTTACCAGGGCGTGATTCAGAAGTCTTGAATATCTAGAGATCTAGAATAGGTCGCAGGCCACCGTCTTTTTTGGAGATGAGGAAGTAGCGGCTGTAGAAGCCTGACTTGCTCTGGGCTGAAGTAACGATTTCAAATCAAATCAAATCATTTTTATTGTCACATCACCACAGCACAAGTGCCTTGGTGAGTGAAATTCTTACGAGCGTGCTCCAGACAGTGCAAAAAAACAACAATTTACATATGGACAGTACATATTTACAGACTGTACAGAAGACAATGTGCAAAATACACATACATATACTCAGTACACATAGTGTACTATAAAGACATACTTAGTTATCAACTACACATTATACACCGTATGTGCACATCTACATTATGTACACTATCTATACATTATGTAGTCTATGCATAGTAATAATGTGAAGGTGCAACAGATTATAAATTAACAGAAGATTGGTTGAGCAGCAGATAGTTGTGCAAAGGTGCAACATATTATGCATATGCAATGTCGTGGATGTGCTTTTGTATGGTGTCCAGTGATAGCAGATGTGTTAGTGCAGTGTGTGCGTGTAGTCCAGTGGAACTGTGTTAAAGTGCAGTGCATGGCATGTTGTGTGAGAGGGAGTGTGATGTAGGTGAGTTATTTCTGACTGTTCATTAGCCTGATAGCCTGAGGGAAAAAGCTGTCCCTCAGCCGGCTAGTGCGCGATCGGATGCTGCGGAGACATCTCCCTGAGGGCAACAGAGAGAGCAGTCTGTGGGACGGGTGGCTGGAGTCATTGATAATCCTCCGGGCTTTCCTTGTACACCGCCTGGTGTAGATGTCCTGGAGGGAGGGAAACTCACCTCCAAAAATGTGGCGGGCAGTTCGCACGACCCTTTGCAGAGCCCTGCGGTTGCCAGCGGTGCTGTTTCCAAACCAGGCGGTGATGCAGCCGGTCAGGATGCTCTCCACAGTGCAGGTGTAGAAGGATCTGAGGATTCTGGGGCTCGTTCCAAACTTCCTCAGCCGTCTCAGGAAGAAGAGACGCTGATGTGCTTTCTTCAGCACTGCATCTGTGTGAGCAGACCATGTGAGATCCATCCCCTGCCGGTCCTCCGCTCCAGGGCACCGAGCTAGCCGCTCTAAGTACACCAGAGACCAGTCTCGAGAGACTGGTTCCCTTAGTAGACTATTCGGCAGCATGAAAACTGCTGCCAAATGTGTCTCGATGGGCAGGCTCTGGTAATGGAACAAGAAGTGAGCACTCTCCTGAGGGAGGAGACCATCGAGGTGGTCCCTGCTCTAGACAAGAGTCCGGGTTTTGCAGCCGTACTTCATTGTTCCGGGGAAAGGGGTTGCGTCCGTCTTAGATCTAAGCTAACTGAACCGCTCAGTCACACGACTGAAGTTCAGAAAGCTCTCTTCAAGCACGTGTCCCACACCAGATCCGAGGACTGGTGGTCACGAGCGATCTAAAGATGCATACTCCTTCCCCATCACAGGAAGTTCCTGAAATGTGCTTTGGGGGCAAAGCGTATTAATATCGGGTTCTTCCCTTCGTGGCAGTATAGGAGCAGCCATCCTGTCGAGGCAGACATCCAGCTCCGCTAAGGGGCTGGATGCTATGGTACAATCGTGGCTGAGGCTTCGTCTGTACGCCTTCCCCCGATCGCTCAGCTCCTGGGAGTTCTAGAGAGAGTGCGCATGGACGGGGTCCTTCTATTGAAAAACCCTGTTCTGGCCGGGCCGAGTATAATTCTCTGACCCGATTTCTCTCCTCGACGGCTCTCCATGGGGGATTCCCGTCAGGAGGGATCTCCTCTCACTGGCAGCGGGCATGATCTTTCACCCCCGCTCGGAGTTGTGGAAACTATGGGTGTGGCTCCCGAGGGGGCACAACTCATAGCCTCTGGTCTCTCAACTGAGGTTGCTGAGACCATCCTCCAATCTAGAGCTCCCTCAATAAGGAAACTGTACGCCCTGAAGTTGAGACTCCAGGTGCGGTGACCGCCAGCTTGATCCAGTTAACTGCCTGCTGGGACAGTGCTGGAGCTCTCGCAGGCCCGTTTCTCCGCAGAGTTAGCCCACTCCACCCTGAAGGTCTACGTGGCGGCTATAGCACCTACCACGCCCCTCTTGGTGGCCTTTCAATAGGCAAAACTCTCTTTATACGTTTCCTCCGGTGGAGGCCAGGGTGCTTATGCTAAGTAGTGGATCTGGATGCTCTCCTATGACCTCGAGTCCTCTGATCTCCCCTCGCCTTTGGGAATCAAGGCTCACTCTACTTAAGGTATGGCCTTCTGGCAGGTGTACCTGTGCAGGACATCTGTGACGCTGGTGGGTGGTCTACGCCCCTAACTTTCCAGGTTCTACGACCTGGCTCTGCAAGCCACCCCTGGCTTGTCTTTTCCCTTGCCATAGCTGTGCATTCCACACACTAAGCAGGGATTTGCAAGTATGGCGGCGTGGATATCTCGTTCCCCTAGCGTTTCGACGCAGCTCGATGTTCCCGGAGGGGAACGTCCCAGGTTACGTATGTAACCCTGGTTCCCCGAGGGAACGAGACGCTGCGTCGCAGGGCCATACTTCCGGCATCCCTACTAGAGCTATGCTTCATTCCTGGAAGCTGGCGCCGGCTGCACATCACGTGCTTTTAAGCATCCTGGTCATGACGTCACTGCACCTGACGTCTGGCCGTCAATTTTGACTGATTACACATATGATTCAGAGCTGGACAACGCTGATGGCGTTCCCCTAGTGTTTCGACGCAGCGTCTCGTTCCCTCGGGGAACCAGGGTTACATACGTAACCTGGGACGTTTTTTCCCATACAGCGTCTCTCGACACAGTACTCGTGAAATATCCAAAGGGAACAAACTTCACAAACAACAACCACAACCGAAACTGACAGGGCAATAAAAACGTAGATACAGTATAAGAAATTAAACTGAAGGTGAGGAATTAGTAATCATGGACACAAATAACTACTTCTCAAATGGATGATGAAAATAATCAGTTATTTTGGTTAAAAAGAAGATATTTAATACATTAAATGACAGTAAAAAGTAAAATGTAAGAAGTAATTGTGTGTATAATATATCTAGTGCTTGACAATGAGGCATGGTGTATGTGCTAGAATGGACTTTGTTTTTTGGGGTGAGTTTGTCTTACATTTTCTTAAAAGCTATACAGTAAAATGCCTTGGAAATTAATACTGAAATATTCAGGGTCACTCTAAATACATACCAAATGAAATAATGAGCTAACCTATAAAGGAACTATTTTTATTAGTGTTGGAAAATGGGACAGTGCATGTGCTAAGACGCATTTTGATGTTTTGGGTAAATTTGCTTTTAGTTTTTTCAAAAACTATACAATAAAATGCCTTGACAAGGAAAACAGTGACATTCAGGGTCACTCTAAATACATATCAATTGAAAAAAGGAGCTAACCTATGAAGGAACACTTTTTATTAGTGTTGGAAAATGGTACAGTGCATGTGCTAAGACGCATTTTGATGTTTTGGGTGAATTTGCTTTTAGTTTTTTTCAAAAACTTTACAGTAAAATGCCTTGACAAGGAAAACAGTGACATTCAGGGTCACTCTAAATACATATCCATTGAAAAAATGAGCTAACCTATGAAGGAACACTTTTTATTAGTGTTGGAAAATGGGAAACAGTGCATGTGCCAGGACGCATTTTGATGTTGTGGGTGATTTTGCTTTTAGTTTTGTCAAAAACTATACAGTAAAATGCATTGACAAGGAAAACAGTGACAGTCAGGGTCACTCTAAATACATATCCATTGAATAAATGAGCTAACCTATGAAGGAACACTTTTTATTAGTGTTGGAAAATGGGAAAAAGTGCATGTGCTAAGACACATTTTGATGTTTTGGGTGAATTTGCTTTTAGTTTTTTCAAAAACTATACAGTAAAATGCCTTGACAGTGAATAAAGTGACAGGCAGGGTCACTCTGTATACATATTCATTGAAAGAATGAGATAACCTATGAAGGAACACTTTTTATTAGTGTTGGAAATGGGAAAAAGTGCATGTGCTAAGAGGCATTTTGATATTTTGGGTGATTTTGCTTTTAGTTTGTTCAAAGACTATACAGTAAAATGCCTTGACAAGGAAAACAGTGACAGTCAGGGTCACTCTGTATACATATTCATTGAAAGAATGAGATAACCTATGAAGGAACACTTTTTATTAGTGTTGGAAAATGGGAAAAAATGCATGTGCTAAGACACATTTTGATGTTTTGGGTGAATTTGCTTTTAGTTTTTTCAAAAACTATACAGTAAAATGCCTTGACAAGGAAAACAGTGACATTCAGGGTCACTCTAAATACACATCCATTGACAAAATGAGCTAACCTATGAAGGAACACTTTTTATTAGTGTTGGAAAATGGGAAACAGTGCATGTGCCAGGACGCATTTTGATGTTGTGGGTGATTTTGCTTTTAGTTTTTTTCAAAAACTATACAGTAAAATGCATTGACAAGGATAACAGTGACAGTCAGGGTCACTCTAAATACATATCCATTGAAAAAATGAGCTAACCTATGAAGGAACACTTTTTATTAGTGTTGGAAAATGGGAAAAAGTGCATGTGCTAAGACACATTTTGATGTTTTGGGTGAATTTGCTTTTAATTTTTTCAAAAACTATACAGTAAAATGCCTTGACAAGGAAAACAGTGACATTCAGGGTCACTCTAAATACATATCCATTGAAAAATGAGCTAACCTATGAAGGAACACTTTTTATTAGTGTTGGAAAATGGGAAACAGTGCATGTGGCAGGACGCATTTTGATGTTTTGGGTGAATTTGCTTTTAGTTTTTTCAAAAACTATACAGTAAAATGCCTTGACAGTGAATAAAGTGACAGGCAGGGTCACTCTGTATACATATTCATTGAAAGAATGAGATAACCTATGAAGGAACACTTTTTATTAGTGTTGGAAAATGGGAAACAGTGCATGTGCTAAGAGGCATTTTGATATTTTGGGTGATTTTGCTTTTAGTTTGTTCAAAAACTATACAGTAAAATGCCTTGACAAGGAAAACAGTGACAGTCAGGGTCACTCTGTATACATATTCATTGAAAGAATGAGATAACCTATGAAGGAACACTTTTTATTAGTGTTGGAAAATGGGAAAAAATGCATGTGCTAAGACACATTTTGATGTTTTGGGTGAATTTGCTTTTAGTTTTTTCAAAAACTATACAGTAAAATGCCTTGATAAGGAAAACAGTGACATTCAGGGTCACTCTAAATACACATCCATTGACAAAATGAGCTAACCTATGAAGGAACACTTTTTATTAGTGTTGGAAAATGGGAAACAGTGCATGTGCTAAGACACATTTTGATGTTTTGGGTGAATTTGCTTTTAGTTTTTTCAAAAACTATACAGTAAAATGCCTTGACAGTGAATACAGTGACAGGCAGGGTCACTCTGTATACATATTCATTGAAATAATGAGATAACCTCTGAAGGAACACTTTTTATTAGTGTTGGAAAATGGGAAACAGTGCATGTGCTAAGAGGCATTTTGATGTTTTGGGTGACTTTGCTTTTAGTTTTTTTCAAAAACTATTAGGGGTGGGCATAGATTAATTTTTTTAATCTAGATTAATCTAGATTAATTTTGGAATTAATCTAGATTAATCTAGATTAAAATGGCTCATTTGAATTCTGCCGAAGGCATTCAGAATATGTGTGCTACCCAAATAATGACTAAAAGTAAGTCTTTGAGAACGGGTTTCTCAAGCCAGGTGGCGCATTAGACCAGGGGCTCATCTCCTGTTTCCAAAATGCATCACAAACTGCTTGAGAAAGCTGTTCTACTATGATAATTGGTGATGAAAATAAACTATGTTCAATAAGATGTACTTGTGTTTACTAACTGTTTATTCAGTTAAACATGAATTTTGAACTGTAGGCCTACATAAGAGGTCGTGATGAACTGTTTACAGTTTCCATTGGGAAGCTTCTTAAAAATAAATGTTCCCTGAAGCAAACCCGGCAGCTTCATAGCTGCATCCATGTTAGCATGTCACGTCTGATGTGGTAATTTCACAGTAACGTTAGGCATACACACAGGTTCGAAGCAGAGGGTGACACGGGATTGAATTCTCAAGTTCACATGAGACCTAAAGCGCATCCTGTTTGCTTAAAAGCGCAACGTTTCGTTGTTATTCTGAGTGCACACAAATAAACGTAGAGTCTTTACAGATTCGAAAGATGTATTAGGCTACTTTTATCTGTATGACCAAAAATTACGAAGATTTTAAGAGCAAGTGAGCGCACCGGAGCCTGTCCTGCGCAAACGCGCTTCCACACAAACACTTCAATAGCGCACATTTCTCTAGGTTAACATCATATTGAGCGGCCATGTAAAGTTGCTACTACATACATCTTTCAGATGAAAAGCCATATTTGAGGTTGATGAATGATAGGTGAGCGTTTGGATGTCCTGCCCGATTGTATTACCACATAGACCAGCCGTTAACTATCTGTCCATCACAGACTGCGAGCCTCTAGTTCGAAGACTCGTTCTCGCCCCCTACAGTGCAATTCGGCTAGGTATACATCCGCGCTAAAATATCAGGGTGAAAGTCATCATAGCTTGCGTAGTATAGACCCAGCTCCCAACCCAACTTTGAGAATAGATTAACGGCGATATTTTTTTTATCGCCGATAAGAGTCTCGCGTTAACGCAGCACGTTAACGCCGATAACGGCCCACCACTAAAAACTATACAGTAAAATGCATTGACAAGGAAAACAGTGACAGTCAGGGTCACTCTAAATACATATCCATTGAAAAAATGAGCTAACCTATGAAGGAACACTTTTTATTAGTGTTGGAAAATGGGAAAAAGTGCATGTGCTAAGACACATTTTGATGTTTTGGGTGAATTTGCTTTTAGTTTTTTCAAAAACTATACAGTAAAATGCCTTGACAGTGAATACAGTGACAGGCAGGGTCACTCTGTATACATATTCATTGAAATAATGAGATAACCTCTGAAGGAACACTTTTTATTAGTGTTGGAAAATGGGAAACAGTGCATGTGTTAAGAGGCATGTTGATGTTTTGGGTGATTTTGCTTTTAGTTTGTTCAAAAACTATACAGTAAAATGCCTTGACAAGGAAAACAGTGACAGTCAGGGTCACTCTAAATACATATCAATTGAAAGAAGAAGCTAACCTATGAAGGAACACTTTTTATTAGTGTTGGAAAATGGGAAACAGTGCATGTGGCAGGACGCATTTTGATGTTGTGGGTGATTTTGCTTTTAGTTTTGTCAAAAACTATACAGTAAAATGCATTGACAAGGAAAACAGTGACAGTCAGGGTCACTCTAAATACATATCCATTGAAAAAATGAGCTAACCTATGAAGGAACACTTTTTATTAGTGTTGGAAAATGGGAAAAAGTGCATGTGCTAAGACACATTTTGATGTTTTGGGTGAATTTGCTTTTAGTTTTTTCAAAAACTATACAGTAAAATGCCTTGATAAGGAAAACAGTGACATTCAGGGTCACTCTAAATACACATCCATTGACAAAATGAGCTAACCTATGAAGGAACACTTTTTATTAGTGTTGGAAAATGGGAAACAGTGCATGTGCCAGGACGCATTTTGATGTTGTGGGTGATTTTGCTTTTAGTTTTTTTCAAAAACTATACAGTAAAATGCATTGACAAGGAAAACAGTGACAGTCAGGGTCACTCTAAATACATATCCATTGAAAAAATGAGCTAACCTATGAAGGAACACTTTTTATTAGTGTTGGAAAATGGGAAAAAGTGCATGTGCTAAGACACATTTTGATGTTTTGGGTGAATTTGCTTTTAGTTTTTTCAAAAACTATACAGTAAAATGCCTTGACAGTGAATACAGTGACAGGCAGGGTCACTCTGTATACATATTCATTGAAATAATGAGATAACCTCTGAAGGAACACTTTTTATTAGTGTTGGAAAATGGGAAACAGTGCATGTGCTAAGAGGCATTTTGATGTTTTGGGTGACTTTGCTTTTAGTTTTTTTCAAAAACTATTAGGGGTGGGCATAGATTAATTTTTTTAATCTAGATTAATCTAGATTAATTTTGGAATTAATCTAGATTAATCTAGATTAAAATGGCTCATTTGAATTCTGCCGAAGGCATTCAGAATATGTGTGCTACCCAAATAATGACTAAAAGTAAGTCTTTGAGAACGGGTTTCTCAAGCCAGGTGGCGCATTAGACCAGGGGCTCATCTCCTGTTTCCAAAATGCATCACAAACTGCTTGAGAAAGCTGTTCTACTATGATAATTGGTGATGAAAATAAACTATGTTCAATAAGATGTACTTGTGTTTACTAACTGTTTATTCAGTTAAACATGAATTTTGAACTGTAGGCCTACATAAGAGGTCGTGATGAACTGTTTACAGTTTCCATTGGGAAGCTTCTTAAAAATAAATGTTCCCTGAAGCAAACCCGGCGGCTTCATAGCTGCATCCATGTTAGCATGTCACGTCTGATGTGGTAATTTCACAGTAACGTTAGGCATACACACAGGTTCGAAGCAGAGGGTGACACGGGAGTGAATTCTCAAGTTCACATGAGACCTAAAGCGCATCCTGTTTGCTTAAAAGCGCAACGTTTCGTTGTTATTCTGAGTGCACACAAATAAACGTAGAGTCTTTACAGATTCGAAAGATGTATTAGGCTACTTTTATCTGTATGACCAAAAATTACGGAGATTTTAAGAGCAAGTGAGCGCACCGGAGCCTGTCCTGCGCAAACGCGCTTCCACACAAACACTTCAATAGCGCACATTTCTCTAGGTTAACATCATATTGAGCGGCCATGTAAAGTTGCTACTACATACATCTTTCAGATGAAAAGCCATATTTGAGGTTGATGAATGATAGGTGAGCGTTTGGATGTCCTGCCCGATTGTATTACCACATAGACCAGCCGTTAACTATCTGTCCATCACAGACTGCGAGCCTCTAGTTCGAAGACTCGTTCTCGCCCCCTACAGTGCAATTCGGCTAGGTATACATCCGCGCTAAAATATCAGGGTGAAAGTCATCATAGCTTGCGTAGTATAGACCCAGCTCCCAACCCAACTTTGAGAATAGATTAACGGCGATATTTTTTTTATCGCCGATAAGAGTCTCGCGTTAACGCAGCACGTTAACGCCGATAACGGCCCACCACTAAAAACTATACAGTAAAATGCATTGACAAGGAAAACAGTGACAGTCAGGGTCACTCTAAATACATATCCATTGAAAAAATGAGCTAACCTATGAAGGAACACTTTTTATTAGTGTTGGAAAATGGGAAAAAGTGCATGTGCTAAGACACATTTTGATGTTTTGGGTGAATTTGCTTTTAGTTTTTTCAAAAACTATACAGTAAAATGCCTTGACAGTGAATACAGTGACAGGCAGGGTCACTCTGTATACATATTCATTGAAATAATGAGATAACCTCTGAAGGAACACTTTTTATTAGTGTTGGAAAATGGGAAACAGTGCATGTGTTAAGAGGCATGTTGATGTTTTGGGTGATTTTGCTTTTAGTTTGTTCAAAAACTATACAGTAAAATGCCTTGACAAGGAAAACAGTGACAGTCAGGGTCACTCTAAATACATATCAATTGAAAGAAGGAGCTAACCTATGAAGGAACACTTTTTATTAGTGTTGGAAAATGGGACAGTGCATGTGCTAAGACGCATTTTGATGTTGTGGGTGATTTTGCTTTTAGTTTTTTCAAAAACTATACAGTAAAATGCATTGACAAGGAAAACGGTGACAGTCAGGGTCACTCTAAATACATATCCATTGAAAAAATGAGCTAACCTATGAAGGAACACTTTTTATTAGTGTTGGAAAATGGGAAAAAGTGCATGTGCTAAGACACATTTTGATGTTTTGGGTGAATTTGCTTTTAGTTTTTTCAAAAACTATACAGTAAAATGCCTTGACAGTGAATAAAGTGACAGGCAGGGTCACTCTGTATACATATTCATTGAAAGAATGAGATAATCTATGAAGGAACACTTTTTATTAGTGTTGGAAAATGGGAAACAGTGCATGTGCTAAGAGGCATTTTGATGTTTTGGTTGATTTTGCTTTTAGTTTGTTCAAAAACTATACAGTAACATGCCTTGACAAGGAAAACAGTGACAGTCAGGGTCACTCTGTATACATATTCATTGAAAGAATGAGATAACCTATGAAGGAACACTTTGTATTAGTGTTGGAAAATGGGAAACAGTGCATGTGCTAAGAGGCATTTTGATGTTTTAGGTGATTTTGCTTTTAGTTTGTTCAAAAACTATACAGTAAAATGCCTTGACAAGGAAAACAGTGACAGTCAGGGTCACTCTAAATACATATCCATTGAAAAAATGAGCTAACCTATGAAGGAACACTTTTTATTAGTGTTGGAAAATGGGAAACAGTGCATGTGCCAGGACGCATTTTGATGTTGTGGGTGATTTTGCTTTTAGTTTTTTTCAAAAACTATACAGTAAAATGCATTGACAAGGAAAACAGTGACAGTCAGGGTCACTCTGTATACATATTCATGGAAAAAATGAGCTAACCTATGAAGGAACACTTTTTATTAGTGTTGGAAAATGGGAAAAAGTGCATGTGCTAAGACACATTTTGATGTTTTGGGTGAATTTGCTTTTAGTTTTTTCAAAAACTATACAGTAAAATGCCTTGACAGTGAATACAGTGACAGGCAGGGTCACTCTGTATACATATTCATTGAAATAATGAGATAACCTATGAAGGAACACTTTTTATTAGTGTTGGAAAATGGGAAACAGTGCATGTGCTAAGAGGCATTTTGATGTTTTGGGTGACTTTGCTTTTAGTTTGTTCAAAAACTATACAGTAAAATGCCTTGACAAGGAAAACAGTGACAGTCAGGGTCACTCTAAATACATATCCATTGAAATAATGAGATAACCTCTGAAGGAACACTTTTTATTAGTGTCGGAAAATGGGAAACAGTGCATGTGCTAAGAGGCATTTTGATGTTTTGGGTGACTTTGCTTTTAGTTTGTTCAAAAACTATACAGTAAAATGCCTTTACAAGGAAAACAGTGACAGTCAGGGTCACTCTGTATACATATTCATTGAAAGAATGAGATAACCTATGAAGGAACACTTTTTATTAGTGTTGGAAAATGGGAAAAAGTGCATGTGCTAAGACATTTTGATGTTTTGGGTGAATTTGCTTTTAGTTTTTTCAAAAACTATACAGTAAAATGCCTTGACAGTGAATAAAGTGACAGGCAGGGTCACTCTGTATACATATTCATTGAAAGAATGAGATAACCTATGAAGGAACACTTTTTATTAGTGTTGGAAAATGGGAAACAGTGCATGTGCTAAGAGGCATTTTGATGTTTTGGGTGATTTTGCTTTTAGTTTGTTCAAAAACTATACAGTAACATGCCTTGACAAGGAAAACAGTGACAGTCAGGGTCACTCTGTATACATATTCATTGAAAGAATGAGATAACCTATGAAGGAACACTTTTTATTAGTGTTGGAAAATGGGAAACAGTGCATGTGCTAAGAGGCATTTTGATGTTTTGGGTGATTTTGCTTTTAGTTTGTTCAAAAACTATACAGTAAAATGCCTTGACAAGGAAAACAGTGACAGTCAGGGTCACTCTAAATACATATCCATTGAAAAAATGAGCTAACCTATGAAGGAACACTTTTTATTAGTGTTGGAAATGGGAAAAAGTGCATGTGCTAAGACACATTTTGATGTTTTGGGTGAATTTGCTTTTAGTTTTTTCAAAAACTATACAGCAAAATGCCTTGACAGTGAATACAGTGACAGGCAGGGTCACTCTGTATACATATTCATTGAAAGAATGAGCTAACCTATGAAGGAACACTTTTTATTAGTGTTGGAAAACGGGAAACAGTGCATGTGCTAAGAGGCATTTTGATGTTTTGGGTGATTTTGCTTTTAGTTTGTTCAAAAACTGTACAGTAAAATGCCTTGACAAGGAAAACAGTGACAGTCAGGGTCACTCTAAATACATATCCATTGAAGAAATGAGCTGACCTATGAAGGAACACTTTTTATTAGTGTTGGAAAATGGGAAACAGTGCATATGCTTAGACACATTTTGATGTTTTTGGTGATTTTGCTTTTAGTTTGTTCAAAAACTATACAATAAAATGCATTGACAAGGAAAACAGTGACAGTCAGGGTCACTCTAAATACATATCCATTGAGGAAATGAGCTAACCTATGAAGGAACACTTTTTATTAGTGTTGGAAAATTGGAAACAGTGCATATGCTTAGACACATTTTGATGTTTTTGGTGATTTTGCTTTTAGTTTTTTCAAAAACTATACAGTAAAATGCATTGACAGTGGATACAGTGACAGGAAGGGTCACTCTGTATACATATTCATTGAAAGAATGAGCTAACCTATGAAGGAACACTTTTTATTAGTGTTGGAAAATGGGAAACAGTGCATGTGCTAAGACGCATTTAGTTTTTTTAGGGGATTATGCTTTTATTTTTCTCCAAAACTATACAGTAAAATGAATTTAAAAAAAGAAGATACTGATAGTCAGGGTTACTCTGCATACATATCCATTGAAAGAATAAGCTAACCTATGAAGGAACTTTTTATGAGTGTTTGAATATACAGAAATAATCCAAGTGGTAGGATGCATTTTGTTGCGTTGGGTGATTTTGCTTTTGATTTTCTCCAAAATTATACAGTAAAATGTCTTGAAAATGAATAGAGTTATAGTCACGGTCAGTCAGAATACATATCTATTTAAATAATGAGCTATCCTATAAAGGATTTTTTTATGAGTGTTTGAATATACGGAAATAATCAAAGTGCAAGATTGTTTGGGGTGATGTTGCCTTTAATTTTCTCTGAAGCTGTACAGTGAAATGACTTGAAAATGAATACATTGATAGACAGGAAGAAATATTAATTGAAAGAATGAGCTAACCTATAAAGAAAAGCTTTTTATGAGTGTTTGAAAATTATATATATATACATAAATACATATACATTAAAATAAAAAAAATAACAATGAATAAACAACATTAATATTAACCTTTATTACCATTAATATGATAATATATATATATAATTATCATATTAATGGTAATAAAGGTTAATATTAATGTTGTTATATATATATATATATATATATGTATACATACATATGCATTAAAATAAAAAAAATAACAATGAATAAACAACATTAATATTAACCTTTATTAACATTAATATGATAATTAATGTACATTACAAACGTTTATGTACAAAAATAATGTAATTACAAACATTAAAATAAAAAAGTGTAAAGGAAACGCCGGTATGACAGCTTCTTTACATCCATTTAGACCGCTCTCGGCACCCGTACCGTAAGTGCACGATTAGACGCGCAAACCAAAAAAAAGGGCGGCTGGCTTGACCGTGTTTTTCAAAGTGCGGCTGGCTTGACCGCAGTATTCATTCGTTGATGGCCTGGCCTGTTTGTTTTTACGATCTGATCCGCGACTGAACGGATTTAAGTTGACACATTGATTTGAATGGAACCCTATCTGATCTGGTGCCGTGGATTCGAAAGCTTAATTCTGGTGGGGGAAAAACTTTTAAAAGGGGTCCATTTACTCTGTCATCAGTGTGTGCAGTTATTTTGTCCGACTCCCCCCGTGTGTCGTGTGTGTGTGTGTGTGTGTGTGTGTGAGTGTGTGTGAGAGAGAGAGATAGATATTGACTGATGTTTTTAAAATTCACTTGGCACTTAACAGGCTTGGTAAAGTCAAAGCAAATAACACTCGCACCAATAAAAACAGAATATTCAATGCATCAAATTAAAATGATCATTAGGGTCAGTCATTGTTCTTCTAATACAATAATAGTATCTGGTCATAATGCAGGCAGCACAGAGAGAGGGAGAGTGACAGACATGATGGAGGGAGACAAACAGAGACCTGCTCAGAAGATGAACAGGTAAAGTATTGCAATATGAGCCTCTAAACAACATAATAACATTATTTTTAACCACGTCATCAGTAAACTAGTAATAAGAGCACAATGTACAAATTTAAATGACCATTTAGGTCAGTCATTATTCTTCAAGAACAATAAAGGTATATGGTCATAATGCAGGCAGCACAGAGAGACAGAGAGAGGGACAGTAACTGTGTATGTGTGTGTGTGTGTGTGTGTGGGGGGGGGGGGGGTAGGCGTAGTGTAGTTGTAAGTTTGATTTCATGATTGATATGATTTATTTCACATGAAACACACAATATTTAAACCAAAATGCTTTAGGTATATAAGTTTTCCTCATTGGAAGCCATCCTATTTGCTGCTATGTCAGAGAAATTGCAGACTGTTCTTTCAATGTTAATTCAAATGGTCAATGTATTCCTCAAAACTATGTTCTAGATGAGCAAATCTTTATCAATATATGAAAATTGTGAATTGTGGGTGTAAGGCCCGGCTCGATCGACCCAATGACGGCAGTCGTTCAGCGGGTGAAGGCCTTTTGCGTATTACTGTCTTTCCTTTTTCACGACACAACAAGATTAAATGGAACACTTTTTCTTATATATTTTATCTCGTTATTTCATCTGACTCCATAAATGAAAAGGTTTTAATGATATCTGTGCATCATTAAAATATGAACGAATGATTGATTATTCTTTTCAGCTCTTTTTAATACTTTATCCGCTCAGATGTAGGGAAACTATATCGCTTAGAGGCCCTGTTTTTCACAGGTCTCACGGACACAATCTCGTCAGGCCCGGTCATCAATCAGAGGTAAATTATGGTTATGTATCTAAGATTTGCCGTTAATTCACACGTACACAATCAGAGACATCGAATAACCCCCTTGGAGCCCCCTCAGAACTTTAGTTCAATCGTTTACTTCAGTAAAGGTTTCTTGGCCACTATTAGATATGTTAGCAGATCAATGTGCCACACTTGTAATAGCTTTGGATTGGTCAAGTACTTGTTTAAAGTAACATTAAATCAAAAGTCAGAGGTATAGGCGTACCCGAGTTTAGTCTGACCAGACGGCATTCGCCGTCCCTAAATGGAATTATTTACCCGCCTCTGCATCCAAGTAGACTTGAAATGATGTCGGATATTAGCCGTCGCTAAAACTGACGCAGGCTTGCGGAAATATACGAATCCACTAATCTATTAGGGAGAAAGCAATCTTAGAGGCAGTCAGAATAGAATCAAACGTTACAATTTATTGACCAGGTAATCGAAGCAATAATTCAAAACTCCAATGTTACAAGAATAGAATCATCAGTTAACCATAACATAACAATAATTCAGGAATTGAAGAATTTGTAGAAATTACTACCTGGCAATGAATAATTACACACAGCGATTGTGTGGGCAGTCAACCTACAGACGCCTAGAACTTTGTGTCACGTTTCCTTATAAACCCAGATAATTCAATAAGCCCACCAAATGGTGGTATCTTGTTATTATAATTAGACTTTAGAATTTGCAACCAAATGGCTTCTTGGTATCCTGTGGCAGAGAATACTTATTTACATACAGGAGGTGGTTTGAATAGAAGATCAGGGGGAGGGCACACCTTTAAGTTGTACACTACACTTCTCATACTTTAGAACTTCTTTTAGCTTTTCATTATGCTTGGGAGAATGAGACCATTTTACCAGGCGCACTGAGACATTTCAAATGATATCAAACATGTATAGTTACTTTTTTGTACATACATTACATTGCATGGGTTTTCAGTGAGTTCTAGGTGAGGAGGAGAGGGGGGAAGAAAAGGGGGAGCAAGGGAAGATGATGAGACCGTAAGTACAGGGTGTGAAACTACACTGTGCGCTGCGTCTCGGATGCTGCTGTTACATATGCAAGAGATAGTTTTTGTTGATTCTCAGGAGGGCCTTTTGTCCTCTCGGGGGGGGGGGGGGGGGGGGGGCAGACATACTGGCACCAGGCTTACAGTTCCTCCCTTTGGCACTGTTTTGGGCCACTCACAGGGTTTCCTGCAGTGTCACTTCAGTCGTTGCAAGGTGGGCAGTTTTAAGGGGCTGAGGGTTAGGATAGTGTTGGTGGATGCTTTTACTGATCTGATGAGGTGTCGGAAATAGCAACATTGGAATAGCGTGAAGGAGAAGATGAGTGCGCTTCCAACTGCACAACCTCGAAGTACCCAGTCCCACCAGGTATATGCAGTCTGTGCCGATCGGGTAGATGAGCTAGACAGAATCTGTGCAGTCTTTCGCGCCAAGTTTGTCTCCACTTGCGCTTGAGAAAGGTGGTACTCTGTTTGGAGGATGACGTTCTGTACCAGGTCCATCGTGTCGATCAAGGCTTGTGTTCCATGTTCATAAAAGGTGTCGTCCCACCATGGGGAGACCTCTGCGTCCTTTGGCATCCTTCCGAGGATGTCGATCTGGCCCATAGAAAAGTCCTCTGTCACTTCCAAGCAAAATGAGTGATCAGCAGGACAGGTCAGTCCTCCATATGTGAACGAATTCATCTCACTGATGACACACCACTGTGTATGAGACACCTGAATAGCATTTGAATGGCCATGCAAAGATTCAACATTTATGAGTTTGCTATCATTGGGAGAGAAAGGTTGTAATGTGTTACATGTACAGACAACATCATTGTGAGTTTCATGACAACAAGTGCGACTGGTAAATAAGGTCTCAGTACCCTTCAACGTCATATATCCAGTGAGGTGATCCCATTTAATTACCTGATCTTTAACTACCATGCCAATGGATCGAATATTAGTGGAATTTGGATAAACTTGATCTGGGTGGATTAAAGGAAAAGTGGCAAAAAATCCAATGCAACCAATACATTCGTTTCCAGTATACATCATAATTGTGGATAATAATTCTGAATACTTTACATTTTTCATTTTTTCCGAAGAGAACCATCTATGTAAATCTAAAACCTCAATTAAATCGTTCAAAACATGTCTCGGGGTCTTGTGAAGACGAAGATCTAAAATTTCCTGTCTTGTTGCAGTGAATAAATCTTGTGCATATGATCTGCAGGCTAAGTCACGTTCGATGGTACGGGTCTGATTGAACAATGTGTGGCTGGTCTTTAGAAGCGCCTGCGCCTCGGAACGAACCGCTTTGATAATATTATCATTGCTATTGGTGATGTGTTGGAAACCAGTGGCCATCTGATCTGTCAACCATGTGGAGAATTGAGATTGTTTGGTTATTTTATAAGTGTTGGCTGCTGAATTAATTGATCCGAACAGGCCGGCTATACTGCTGAGCAGGTCTCGCTTTGAGCGAGCAGGTGGAATTCGGACGGCAAGTCTGTCTTTGTAATCAGAAATTAAATCATCGATTCGTGACTGTAGCCATGCATACGACTCATCATTAGTATTACAATGTTTTGTATAGGCAGAGAGTATATTGGAAATGTTATAAGTTACATGTGTCATTACCAAATTTACATCATGTAATAAAGTCTTGTTGATGTTTCCTCTAATCAGTCCACCAGGAGGAATTGAGTGCAATTCTGGACACTTTTTGGGTTTAGTGTATCCACAGGTGGTCAAATTAAAACAGTACTTAACAGTCCATGAACAGTTGTGTGGATTGGTGAAATTGTCTATGCTATGCGAACATTCCCCGACACAATACATTCCTTCCTTTCGGTTGGTCCAGACAAAAGTTTTTGGTTTTGGCTCGTTAGGTGTGTACGACGTGAGATTGTACATTAGCTCGGTGAATCTCATATGTGTGTCATTATGTGTTTCTGTATGTGTGCACCTATATGTTGCAGGTTCCAAATTTTTAACATAGTAGCACAATTTTGGGTCTATGCCATTGTTTTTGTTTTCGTGTAGTGTGTACATGTTACCTATTGTGTCACCTGGATCTATTTTAAGTTGATACCAGGCAGTGAGGTTGTGCATGAATTTTGGTGCTCGAGTGTGTCCTGAAATGTTTCTTGTAGGTGGGTGGGTGTTACCTGAACTACAACAAATTTGTGGTGTGCAATTTGGATCCGGTACTAATCCGGGAGGCCATGTAACTGTCTCTTTTGGTGCGACTGTGATTTTTTGTGTGGATGGCCCCTTGGAGTATTTCCACACCCACCTCCCACATTTCAGGTTGTGTGTGAGTGAAATCCTTTGGCCCAGTCTGATGCACGTGGGCCCAGACACTTTCCTTTCATCTGGTCTCCATGGGATCGCTGCAGTCGACCTGGAAGGCAAGAGGAGAAGACAGTGACAGTTATTTATTTATTCTGAGTACTTTTGAATGATTTGCACTGAGACGTGTGGTACCATCGCAGTTTCCCTTTCACAGTTGTGGCCACACAGCTGTTGCATATAGCTTTAACTTCATATGGGCCATGCCATCGGGGTGTGAATGCACCTTGCTTCACAAAAACGCGTACCATTACCATGTCTCCTTCTGAGAATTTCACCTCAGAGTTTGGGTTGAATTGTGTGTCATTCGTTAAGTCTGATTGCTGTTGTTTCAGAGCAGCGCGTGCATGTAGCACTTCCAACCTCTCTCGTAATTGCTTGAGCACAGTCTGTTGAGTTGCAACCACGAGGGGTCCCAGGTCTGCTGGGGCAATTTCTGGGTCTATGGGCAGCTTCATGACTCTTCCAGTCATGAGTTCGAATGGACTGATACCTGTGGCTTTTGAAGGAGTTGCCCGCAGTATTGTTAGGACTGTGGGTAGGGCATCAATCCATTGGTTTTTGTGTTGTGCTACCTGTTTCGATATGCTTTCTTTTATTGTGCGGTTGGCACGTTCCACCATGCCTGAGCTTTGCGGTCGATATGGTATGTGAAACCTTTGTTTGATGTTCAGCATCTGGCATATTTGTTTCATCACCTGACCCGTGAAGTTTGTGCCCTGGTCAGATTCAATTTGGATTGGTGCTCCCCAGAGTGGGAGGATTTGGTTCGCTACTACTCGTGCCACTGTGTTTGCACTGTTATTGCGGGTGGGAATCGCTTCGACCCATTTGGAAAATTTGTCAATTATCACAAGGCAATAACGATACCCCCCTTTGGCACTAGGTAGTGGGCCTATGAAATCCAATTGGAGTAACTCCCAAGGTCCCTTGGGTGGCTCTGGTCTACACAATTTTGTACAGCCAGGCTTGCCTTGGTTAATGGTGTCACACCATCTTTGAATGTCTGATGCCATTTGTGGCCACCAGAAGTTCTTTTGGATCAGCTGTTGTGTTTTTGGAGCTGATACGTGTGCATAATCGTGGTACAACTTTATCACTGGTTTCTGGAGGGCTTCTGGAACAATGTATTTATCGTCTCTTAAAATCATGCCTTCAGTGACCTTGACTAGTTGGTCCTGCTGCAGGTGCGGTGTCAGCTCTCCATCAGAACTCCACAGTTCTTGTTGGTACTGTTTCAAGTCAATAGGAATAGTTTGAATCGCACTCACGGCAGGAACAACCAGTCTGTCAGGCTTCCATTCATCTCCCTTTTGTGCTGCTAATTTGGCTAATTGATCTGCGATGTTGTTGTTTTTCTCATTTTCATCTGGATTTTTGATGATGTGCGCACGCACTTTAACGACGGAGAGTGAGGAATCGCGTGCTCTAATCTCCTGCCCAATCGAAGTTATGATGTTAAAATGTTTGATCGGCGTTCCGGCAGACGTGAGGAATTTTCTCAACTGCCACTGTGCCATGAAATCATGGACTGTACCAAATGCGTATCGACTATCTGTGTATACACACAGCGGCTCGTGATGTGATCTGATTGCTTCAAGTAATGCAATAAGTTCAGCTTCTTGCGCAGATGTGTTTTCGGATAGTTTGATTAGCAATTGGTTATTGTCTGAATTGGGAGAGTGAGGAGCCCACACCGCACATCCTGTATGGAATTTGCCATCATGCCAGTACCGGGAGCCATCAATGTACACCCGTGTCTGATTTGGAAGTTCTTGGTCATGAACTGGGCTCTGTGCTTCCTGTTTCGTTTGGCATGTGTGTGGGTGGCCCTCAACATCTCCCAATAAATGAGGCAATATTCGATCGTTAACAGTTGTGATGTCACGCGCTTGTATGTCTGCTAGCCATCTTGCTAACCTTTGAGACGACACACCTTTTATTCGGCCCTGCAACAGCATTTGTACTGGCGTGTGCACTGTATGCACAACGATAGGTTGAAAACCTACAATTGGTTCAGTTGCTGTCAACATCCAGTGAACCGCCAGTACGTGCTGAGTGCATGGGTCGAATCCTTGTTCGATTGTGGATTTTTTTCGGCTGTAATATGCGATTGGACGCAATTTTCCCCCATGATCTTGAGCTAAAACGCCACTTAGTGTGTTTTCGTTCGCGTCCACTTGTAAGTGGAAGGATTTTTTGGGGTTGGGCAGACCGAGCGCGGGAGCACAGCACAAGTTTTCTTTTAGACTCGTAAAAGCTTTATCGTGTTCCTCTATCCATTCGAGGACGTCAGAGGGTTTTGATTTTCCTTTTAAGAGGGAATATAATGGCGTGACGACGTTTGCAAAGTCTGGTATGAAATCTCTTAAGTAGTTTGCTGTTCCCAGCACTTTCTGTAATGAGTTTAGCGTGTGCGGTCGGGGCAATTCAGCGATGCATTTCCGCCTATCATCTGTAAATGCTCGATAGCTTTGCGTAATCGTGTAACCCAAGTACTGAACCTCGGTTTTAGCAATTTGGGCTTTTTCTTTGTTCAATTTGAAGCCAGCTTTACCGAGTGTTAACAGCACTTCGTCAACGAGCAGCAAATGATCATCAAGTGATCCCTCGGTCGCGATAAGTATATCGTCAACGTAATGAATCACGTTTCCGGTCCCTGTCAGTGGATTTAGCGTGTCTTCTAATGCTCTGTGAAAAATCGCAGGACTGTTATGGAGGCCTTGTGGCATTCGTTCCCAAGTGTACTGGATTTGATTCACAGTGAAGGCCAATTTCCACTGATCGGTGCGTTTGATTGGGATGGACCAGAAACCGTTCTTTACGTCGAGCACCGTAAACCAAGTCGCTTGTGTTGAAATTTGTGATAATAACGTCGATGGATTTGCCACTATAGGTGTAGCCTTGGGCAACACTTTGTTCAGACGCTGATAATCAATACAAAGACGCCATTTACCGTTCGATTTTGGTACTGGTAAGCATGGAGAATTTGTGGTCGAACTACATCGTCGGACTATACCTCTGGTTTCAAGTTGGTGTACAATTTCATGAACGGCTGACTCTGCCTCTGGTTTGATGCGGTATTGTTTTTGTGGGGGAGGGGGCTCCCCTTCAATACACACAACAAAGTCAATGAGGCCGCAGTCATGTTCATGTGTAGCCCAAATGCTATCGTGTTTGTTTACCATCTGTTGAATAGGATCTGGGGTGGATATGGACATAACGCTCGTCATTTTTTTTGGTAGGCACTTTTTTACTGTTTTTTCTGTTTTCAGCTCAATTTGCTTTTCAAAGCAGTGAATTACAAAGCCATACTTTCGCATTATGTCCATTCCCAGCACAGTCCCTTCACTGTTGTTAGGTAAATACCAGAGGGATTCTTCCAATACTGTCACGCCTAAATCAAGTTGAACTGGCTGTGTTTTTGTCGCAATCATTATCGTATCGCCGATGCCTTGGATCGGAATCGTTTCGTTGGTTAAAGGTAATGGAATGTCTGTACAGGAGCACGCTGCGCCAGAATCAATAAGTACGTTGGCTAACTGGCCTCCTAAATTAGCCCTTATTTTTATTCGGTTTCCACTCTTAATTATGCTCCCTATGGCAATGGAGGCCACGTATCCCTATTGGTGATTGTAATTTTCAGTCGTTCCGCTCGCGTTGTGGGCCGCGCCATTTTGGCCGTTTTGTTTTTTAAACTCATTCATGAAGTTTACGAATTGTTTCAACAGCTCAGAGTCGTCGCTAGAGGGCGTTTTTTGGTAATGCTTCGCTTGTTCTTTTAAATCTTTTTCTCTTCTTTGACAATCTCGCATTACATGGTTAGTCTTTCTGCAATAATGGCATATCATTTTATTTGGAGATCTTTGGCTAAATTTATCTGTGCTGTTCCCTTCTGTTAACCATTGTGCGGACGCAACGCTGCGGGGTTTTAATCGCCATCTGTTTTCTATTCTTGAACCCCAGTCTACTATTGCTCTGAACGTGTTTTCGGCCGGGTCGACGCCATTTGATAACGCCTTTTGAACGGGGATGCCGGCATTGTTTTTAACAAGCTGCAGTAACGCGTCATGGTTGCGGTCTGCATTTTCAAGGCCTGAGTGTTCTCTGTATGTTACCCATAACCGTTCAGCGTACGTTTCAAATGACTCATTACCTGCTTGTTTGATTTCTAATATTTTGCTCCAATCTGCATGTGACAGTCCCCTCATGTCTAATAATGCCTGTTTTAGACGTTCGTAAATCCCTTCGTCGGTTTCGTCATTTACTCTGTTCATTATGTTGCCGGATTTCATTTCTGTGTTTAGTTTCGGTCTGAGCTCCTCAGGGATAGTGAGAAGAGCTATTTGCCATACGTCTCTAATCTCTAGTTTGTAAACATTAGCCTGTAGCATCAATGCTTCCCAGTAGGGTTGAAATGGCCCTTTTCTCTGCATAATTCCTACGACTTGTTTGTGTCTAGAGCATTCTTCGCATGTTAACGGGCGGCTGATTGTTGTGATTTCATCATCCGCATTTGTCATGGTTTTTAACACTGCGATTTTAACTGCTTTCTTTGGCGAGTCGTTTGATTTTGTTCGAGTCTTTATCGGGCTTCGCAGGCTCGGCTTTTCTGGCCACAGGCTCACAAGAGCTCGGTTACGAGTTTCTCTGTGTGGCCTAATGTTACACGCTAACGCAGTATCATCATCTTCGCTTTCAGTTTGAGTCTCTAACTCGGTTTCATCCAGTGCTGCTTGTTTAACTGCGGCAACTGGAAAACCTGTTTTATCGCAACAATCTTCGAGCGCAGATATGTAATTACTATATGTAATTAGTTTCCCTTGAACGTGATCAACTTTTGTGGCCATTTCTTCGCGTTGTCTAGCCCACCCCTGTTGCTCGTATGCAAACACTTCGACTTGTTTTCTTAACTTTTGTAATTCGTCAGATCGCACTCTTTCGATTTCTTTGATATTTGTTATTGTTTTTTCGTTCATTTCGGTTATGGTTGCGAGGTCGTTGCGGCGAAGCAAATAAACAATTACAGCGGAAATTTTCTTGTATTTTGATTTTGATTTTAGTTTCGCACCCTCGGCAGAATACCAGGATATTATTTCGTTGTTGTTCCACTTCAAATTGAATCCCTTGTCGCTTAACCGAACAAGGAGTTTTTGTAATTGCAGTCCTAAAATCTCCATTATCTCCTCATCTACTCTGCTGCTGTGCTTTCCCTGAAAAGACATGTTGTTTCTCGTCTAATTCTTATCACCACCGGGTTTTTCGGTTCCGGTCTCAAAAGTGGGTATTCCGACCCATACTACAAATGTGTCTATATAGTGTAAACAATATTTCCCTCAACTTCTAAAAGGCAAAAAAATACACTTACCACAGCAGCTGGATATTGATGAGAAGGAGATCAAACCTCATGTCCCAAGGAGAGTTCAAGTTGAATGTCGCGGCTGGAATGACGTTCTCGTCTGTGCGAGATCACGTCGGGGTCACCACTGTAAGGCCCGGCTCGATCGACCCAATGACGGCAGTCGTTCAGCGGGTGAAGGCCTTTTGCGTATTACTGTCTTTCCTTTTTCACGACACAACAAGATTAAATGGAACACTTTTTCTTATATATTTTATCTCGTTATTTCATCTGACTCCATAAATGAAAAGGTTTTAATGATATCTGTGCATCATTAAAATATGAACGAATGATTGATTATTCTTTTCAGCTCTTTTTAATACTTTATCCGCTCAGATGTAGGGAAACTATATCGCTTAGAGGCCCTGTTTTTCACAGGTCTCACGGACACAATCTCGTCAGGCCCGGTCATCAATCAGAGGTAAATTATGGTTATGTATCTAAGATTTGCCGTTAATTCACACGTACACAATCAGAGACATCGAATAACCCCCTTGGAGCCCCCTCAGAACTTTAGCTCAATCGTTTACTTCAGTAAAGGTTTCTTGGCCACTATTAGATATGTTAGCAGATCAATGTACCACACTTGTAATAGCTTTGGATTGGTCAAGTACTTGTTTAAAGTAACATTAAATCAAAAGTCAGAGGTATAGGCGTACCCGAGTTTAGTCTGACCAGACGGCATTCGCCGTCCCTAAACGGAATTATTTACCCGCCTCTGCATCCAATGGAAATATACGAATCCACTAATCTATTAGGGAGAAAGCAATCTTAGAGGCAGTCAGAATAGAATCAAACGTTGCAATTTATTGACCAGGTAATCGAAGCAATAATTCAAAACTCCAATGTTACAAGAATAGAATCATCAGTTAACCATAACATAACAATAATTCAGGAATTGAAGAATTTGTAGAAATTATTACCTGGCAATGAATAATTACACACAGCGATTGTGTGGGCAGTCAACCTACAGACGCTTAGAACTTTGTGTCACGTTTCCTTATAAACCCAGATAATTCAATAAGCCCACCAAATGGTGGTATCTTGTTATTATAATTAGACTTTAGAATTTGCAACCAAATGGCTTCTTGGTATCCTGTGGCAGAGAATACTTATTTACATACAGGAGGTGGTTTGAATAGAAGATCAGGGGGAGGGCACACCTTTAAGTTGTACACTACACTTCTCATACTTTAGAACTTCTTTTAGCTTTTCATTATGATTGGGAGAATGAGACCATTTTACCAGGTGCACTGAGACATTTCAAATGATATCAAACATGTATAGTTACTTTTTTGTACATACATTACATTGCATGGGTTTTCAGTGAGTTCTAGGTGAGGAGGAGAGGGGGGAAGAAAAGGGGGAGCAAGGGAAGATGATGAGACCATAAGTACAGGGTGTGAAACTACACTGTGTGTATATAAATATTGCAATATTTATATTTGAGTTTCATAAAATGACCATCCCTACAGTATAAATTCCAGGTATCTCTGGTTATTTTAAACCATAATAATGGGGAAGACTGCTGACTTGGAAATAGTCCAGACTCCAGAAGACAATCATTGATACCCTCCACAAAAAGGGTGAGTCACAGAATTCCATTACTGAAAGGTCTGGCTGTTCACAGAGTGCTGTATCAAAGCATATTAAATGCAAAGTTGACTGGAAGGAAGAAATTGGGTAGGAGAGGTGCACAAGCAACAGGGATGGCTGCAAACTTGAGAATACTGTTAAGCAAAGCCGATTCAAACACTTGGGAGAGCTTCACAAGGAGTGGACTGAAGCTGGGGTCAGTGCATCATGAGTCACCACGCTCAGACATCTTTAGGAAAAGGGTTACCAAGCCACTTCTGAAACAGAAACAACATCAGAAGCATCATACCTTAGCTAATGAGAAAAAGAACTGGACTGCAGTGGTTCATGTCCTCTTTTTAGATCAAATTAAATTTTGCATTTCATATGGAAATCAAGGTCTGGAGTCTGGATGAAGACTGGGAAGGCACAGAATCCAAGCTGCTTGAAGTCCAGTGTGAAGTTTCCAAAGTCAGTGATTATTTGGAGTGCTGTGATGTTTGCTGGTGTTGGTCCATTGTGTTTTATCAAGTCCAAAGTCAATGCAGCTGTCTAACAGGAGATTTTGGAGCACTTTATGCTTCCATTCGCTGACAAGCTTTATGGAGATGCTGATTTCCTTTTCCAGCAGGACTTTAGCACCTGCCCACACTGCCAAAACCACTTCCAAGTGGTTTGTTGACCATGATATTACTCTGCTTAATTGGCCAGCCAACATTCCTGACCTGAACCCCATATGGAATCTATGGGACATTTTCAAGAGAAAGATGAGAAACAGTGGATCCAAAAATACAGACGAGCTGAAGGCTTAATAGTGCTTCAGCAGTGCCACAGGCTGAACGCTTCCATGCCACTCCTCACTGATGCTGTCAATTGTGCTAAAGGAGCCACGACCAAGTATTGAGTGCATAAATGAACATACTTTAAATAACTTGAACTTTTCTGTTTTGCAAATCCTTTCTTGATAATATTTCTAATATTTTGAGATACTGGATTTTTAGCTTTCATGAGCTGTAAGCTTTAATCATAAAAAAATACAAAATAAAACGTTTTAAATGTTTTACTTGTACTTGTACTTACATGCAATGAATCTAGAATAAATTATAGTTTCCCTTTTGGAAATAAGTAAAAAAAAAAAAATAGATTTTTTCATTTTCCATGATTTATATATATATATTAGTTTAGTTGTATCTAAATTAGTTGGACTATCTACAGTGTTTTTGTTTTGAAATGAGAGCAGTTCACTGCCAAGCAACATCTGTCACTTACACCTGTATTACTAGTTGTAGTTTTATCTTGGACATCTATCTCATGAATGTGAACAAAGCACTGGCAGCATTTAGCTGGGATTCAGCGTTAGTAAAAATGTCACTGCAAAAGCTCTTTAGTTGTCATCTCATATTAATACTGACTGCATTTTCTGTCGCAGAAAGCGGTAAGTAAAATGAGAGGTATTAAAATAATAATTAAATATCAACAATAATTGAATAATTTTTGTTATTGTTACTACTAGTAGTAATTATAGTAGTAATAGTGAAATTATCTTGCTACTTAAGAAGGGCCATTCGTTTTTAAGTTCCTGCATGAAGCTTCTAAAATAAATATTACGTGTACTTTTTGAAGAGATATCCATGTACTGCAACTGACTTATGCATATTTTGTTTCCTCCTTGTTGACATACTTATCTGAGAGATTGTTCTGTATCTTTATTCTTTTTCAGCTAATGTATAATACCGATACCGTATGTCAAGATGCATCTACAGCTCCACTAATATCAGTGACATTGTGTATTTTGACAACTATTATTTCAATAAATATCTATTCATACAGTTTGACAGCACTCTGGGGAGGTTTGTGGGGTTTAATGAGTATGGTAGGAACCTCGCGGAGTTCTGGAACAATAGCACCATTGTGCAT
The DNA here is from genome assembly GCA_003573665.1 of Oxygymnocypris stewartii. Classification (NCBI taxonomy): domain Eukaryota; kingdom Metazoa; phylum Chordata; class Actinopteri; order Cypriniformes; family Cyprinidae; genus Oxygymnocypris; species Oxygymnocypris stewartii. The sequence continues at coordinate 1,659,201 of QVTF01022339.1, read as the reverse complement.
GAAGAAAGAGCTGTTGTGGGCTGGTTCTGCAAAGGTAATGCTGAACTCTTTGATTACAGCATCAGTGATAAATCAGATAAGTGGCACAAAACTCTTCTCTCATTTTTACTGTCAACATGTAGAGCATATGCTGGTAACTAGAAAATAATTTGTTTTAAAATAATGTTTCAACATCACCAGAAATGGTAAGCATTAAATAATAGCATTTTTAAATGTAAGAATGGAATTACCTACCTCTCTTTAACTACCTACTGTCTTTAACAGGAATAAACCCATTCTTGTGTGATAACGCCTGTCTCTCACATGATCTTATGCTATTTCCTTATCAATTATCAGGTGTGATTGGTTGTGAAATGTAGATTGCAGACGAGGGAGAGATGTGGGTGAATCTTCCTATTGAAAAATGGTATTATGTGTGCAGAAAACAGCAACTATATTGTCAGTTTTGGGAAGGTTACTTTGGAAATGTAATACAGTGCCCTCCACTAATATTGGCACCCTTGGTAAATATGACCAAAGGCGGCTGTGAAAATAAATCTGCATTGTTTATCCTTTTTATCTTTCATTCAAAAAATTACAAAATTCCAACCTATCATTGAAGTAAAACAATTGAAAGTGGGGAGAAAATCTCATGATGAAATAAATGCTTTCACTATTTCATGTTGGCCACAATTATTGGCACCCAATTATTGCAACGTCCTTTTCCCAGGGTAACAACTCTGAGTTTTCTCCTATAATGCCTGAAGAGTTTGGAGAACACCTGACAAGAGAGCAGAGACCATTTTCTTCATACAGAATCTCTTCAGATCCTTCAGATACACAGCTCCGTGACGGTGCTTCTTCTCTTCAGTTCACCTCCAGTTCACCTCACTCATATAGGGTTCAGGTCAGAGGACAGAGACAGCAATGGTAAAAGATTCATTTTGTGCTCAGTGACCCATTTTTGTGTTTATTTTGATGTTTGTTTTGGATTGTTGTCCTGCTGGAAGATCAAAACATGGCCCATTATAAGATTTCTAACAGAGGCAGTCAGATTTTGATTTTTTATCTGTTGGTATTTGATAGAATCCATGATACCACGTGTCTAAACAAGATGTCCAGGACCTCCAGCAGAAAAACAGGCCCACAACATTAAAGATCCAGCAGTATATTTAACCGTGGCCATGGGGTACTTTTTTATCCCTGTTTGTACTAAACTCATCTGGTGGGGTTGCTGCCAAAAAGCAATTTTTTCAGTTTCATCTGACAGTAGAAGCCAGTGCCATTTGAAGTTCCAGTCGTGTCTGATAACTGAATTTGCTGGAGTGAGGAGAATTTTTCTTGAAACCCTCCCGAACAACATGTGGTGATTTAGGGGATGTTTGATTTTTTCTTTTTTTTGGTTTCTGACCCCAAGACTCAACTAATCTCTGCAATTCTCCAGCTGTGATCGTTGGAGAGTCTTTGGCTACTCAAACTCTCCTCAGAATTCTCCTCATTCCTCAGAATTCATTAGGACGATATAGACACACGTCCTCTTTCAGGCAGATTTTTAACATTTTTAGTTGATTGGAACCTCTTAATTATTACCCTGATGGTGGGAATGGAGATTTTCAATGTTTTAACTCTTTTCTTACAGCCACTTTCTATTTTGTGATGCTCAACAATCTTGTTCTTCACATCAGAAATAAATTTTTTGTTTTTTCTCATTGTGATGGATGAATAAGGGAATTTGACCTTTGTGTTCCTAATAATTTATAATCCTGTGGAACAGAAAGTCATGGCTGGACAATTTCATGCTCCTAGTCACCCTGGTGTGCTAAAAAATTTAAATATGAATGGGAATATACTTCAGAGATATTTTACTCATAAGAATTTCTAGGGGTGCCAATAATTGTGGCCAACATTCATTGGAGAAAAACATTTATTTAATCATGAGATTTTCTCCTCACTTTCAATTGTTTTACTTCAATGATAGGTTAGAATTTTGTGAATTTATTGAGAGAAAGATCAAAAGGATAAACAATGCAGATTCACAGCCGCCTTTGCTCATATTTATCAAGGGTGCCAATATTAGTGGAGGGCACTGTAGGTTAAAAATGACAAGTTACCCTATTTAAAATTTAATAAGTAGTGTAACTATTTCAGTTACTTCATTAAAGCAATGTAACTGATTACAGAGAACTATTTTTTAATTACTTTTCAAAATGTACCTTTAGTCATTTAGCAGATGCTTTTATCCAAAGTGACTTACAAATGAGGATAAAAGAAGCAATCAAACTAACTTTACAAATCCTTCATCTCTTGAATTAAAATGATAATAATTCAATTTTAAAGCATAACCACCACAAAATCAGAGTTCAGCAACACTTTTACTTTGAGGTTAAATACAGATTTAAAATCATAAGAAGAAATAGTAAATATTAAAACAAGAACTATTCAGATGTAAAACTCTTTTCGTTAATATTTTCATAAGTAACTGTAATTTAATTTCACATTTTTTCTTAGTAGCTTTAACAGATTACAGTGACAATTATTTTGTAATTAAAATATGTAATTAAAAGGATGTTGCTCTTCTTGATTCAGTGAAACCAAAGGTTAAGCTCAGTTCAGTGACGCGGGCTGGCGGAAGACATCCAGCTGTGTTGATGTGCAGTGCTTATTAATTTTATCCTCCACACATAAAAGTGTCCTGGCTGAGAGATGGTAAAGAGGTGACCTCAGATGTGACCTCCACTATGGAGCTGGCTGATGGGGACTGGTTCTACCAGATTCATTCTGAGCTGGAGTACCGCCCCAAATCTGGAGAGAAAATATCCTGTATGGTTGAGCATGCCAGCTTCAATAAACCCATGTTCTATGACTGGGGTAAGATCAGACACTCACCTACTGTCATATTATCACTGTGTTTTGTGGTAAGCATAATTCGATGATATATGATATTTAATATACTCCACAGATCCGTCTCTCCCTGAGTCTGAGAGGAATAAAATTACTATCGGAGCCTCCGGTCTGGTGTTGGGGATCATCATCGCAGCTGCTGGAATCATTTACTACAAAAAAGAAATCAACTGGTCAGTGGAGATGAGAATAATTCAGAATGATATGAATGTGTATATCAATCCTGTACATGAATGTAACTTGACAATCTTTTTTTTTTCTTTAACAAGGAGGATCCTAGTACCTCAGTAATGATGGTAGAGTTCTCCTTAAACTTTAACTCACTTGTCAAACTCAGTCACTTGATCAATATACGTATTTCAGGTCTTCATTATGACTGCAAATTGGACTAATAATGAAGAATTTATCTTTTTGACATCCTTCGTGACTCCTATCATAAACAATCCTTTAGATATTGCTTCATTTCTAAAATATAAAACAAGAAATATAAAGTTTCATAAACATAAACTTAAAATCTGTACTTTCAGGGGTATGTTTCCCAAAACAACTACAGGTGCATCTCAATAAATTAGAACGTCATGGAAAAGTTAATTTATTTCAGTAATTCAACTCAAATTGTCCAGTTCTTCTTCTTCTTAGCCCAGGTAAGATGCCTCTGGCGTTGTCTGTGGTTCAGGAGGAGCTTAACAAGAGGAATACGACAGCGGTATCCAAATTTCTTGACACGTCTGTGTGTGGTGGCTCTTGATGTCTTGACCCCAGCCTCAGTCCATTCCTTGTGAAGTTCACCCAAATTCTTGAATCGATTTTGCTCGACAATCCTCATAAGGTTGCGGTTCTCTCGGTTGGTTGTGTATCTTTTTCTTCCACACTTTTTTCCTCCACTCAACTTTCTGTTAACATGCTTGGATACAGCACTCTGTGAACAGCCAGCTTCTTTGGCAATGAATGTTTGTGGCTTACCCTCCTTGTGAAGGGTGTCAATGATTGTCTTCTGGACAACTGTCAGATCAGCAGTCTTCCCCGTGATTGTGTAGCCTAGTGAACCAAACTGAGAGACCATTTTGAAGGCTCAGGAAACCTTTGCAGGTGTTTTGAGTTGATTAGCTGATTGGCATGTCACCATATTCTAATTTGTTGAGAATTGGTGGGTTTTTGTTAAATGTGAGCCAAAATCATCACAATTAAAAGAACCAAAGACTTAAACTACTTCAGTCTGTGTGCATTGAATTTAATTTGTGTTGAATTACTGAAATAAATGAACTTTTCCACGATGGTCACCTGTATGGTCACAATTTCATCGTTATTCAAGTTCAGTCAGATTTCTGACCATAGTTGGCCAAAATGTGATGAATAGCTGAACATAAGGTATATTTATCCTCATCAATATGACAGTAACTTTCACAAGATTAAAAGAACTTCCTTTCACCCCAGGTGCTTTTGTATGAGGAAGTACAAACTTAAATACCTGGTGCACAAAAGCTAGCAAGTCAACCCTGGGCCTTTTTTTAAATAGGCCCAAAGCAACAAGTGCTGCAAAGAGCCATTTACAGACCTTCACTGTAGTGGGAAAAGTGAAAACATTCAGAAAAGTGCCAAACAATTTGCTTTGCAAAGGACACTTACAACTCATTATTTGCATCTGATAAATATCCTACACAATCTCTGTAAAGTGGCCTGTATGCACACACATACCCTGCATGATTCTGATCTCTTTCTGATTCTAATTCTGCTGGTACATGTTTATGGACCTCTGTGTTTAAAAACTGGGTTAACATGCTTGTTGTAAACATACAAATAAGTTATTTTACAAGAGTCCTAAAGCTTGTAATAATGAGGAAGTTTTGATAGAACTATGTGGAAGTTTTGATAAAAAAAAACAAAAACATTTTGATCAAGTTTGATAAAAACTTCCCAGAACTCACAAAAGTTTATCTGACATGTAAATAAGGGTATGTAGATATATGAAGACCTTCATATTTGAAGAGATGCATGCCCAGAATACATCTGTGCACCCCAGTTTGGGAACCGCTGGTCTACAACAATGCAGTCGTCAACATATAAAGAGCATGTGGTGTGATTTTTATTTGTAATGTAGGTGTCACATCAACAATGTATAATGCAATATTCTGTTAACTGACTATGATTTCATTATTGTGTTTTGACTCTTTTAATTCAGCCATTTTATGTTTATCATGAATGCATTACAATCCTAAAAAGAAGTGTTGAAAATGTGTATAGCTGAATTCAGTTACACGACCCTGGGCATTTAATAGTGTTCTGTGCATACTTTCAAGAACAGTTTATTTGCAATAACATGCACATTGACCATGCAGTTCAGACATGCAGGGTTGCATGGCTTTGCACCTAGTATAAATACACAAATACACATGGTATATTTATGTACAAAATAACAAATACTCTTCAATTTAGTGCTAAGCACTAACTACATAAGGTTAGCAAAATCCTGTTTTTTGTGTGTGTGTGCTATTGAAAATACATTTGTTAAAAGATTGATACAAGTAAGACAACTTAATGTCACTAGAAGAGCGCTAGAGTTCTATGACTAGTGATATGATTTTTTTCTGAATTGTTTTGACCCTATACAGTATACATTTCCAGTGTTTATAATGAAAATGTGCATTCAAAATAAATAAATAAAATAACACAGTCCTGCTTTATTATAAATGTAAATTAAGCAAAAACCAATTAGCCTTATATGCTGTGTAAGGCTAGTTTTGCTTCATCACATGAATGCTCCAAAATATTCACATATGTTTGGATTTACTGTGCTGATAGTGACCGTGACATTTTGTTGCAAGAATCTCTGGTCTTCTTTATAATAGTTAATAAACAAGTTAATAAACTATTTTGAAGTTTCCTGAACTTTGTGACAGGAATCCACATAGGCCTACTATACTTTAAAAGTATAGTAACCACCAAAAATAACAACCGGAAACTAAACAACTTCCTCATTCTGCTGTAAATAAAGTGCTTTCAAACTTTCTGTAATACAGTCCAGTGGTGTAGATTTCATATATATAGACTTTTGAGAGGAACACAGGTGGGACATCTAAAATAAAAACTATCAAGGGCTACAATCAAGATGTAGACTGAAATCACATTTTTCTCCTTTAGTAGCCTAATATTTTTAATGAAGAACATTTAGTTTTGAATCTTCTGGAATCACATAATGAATTATGGTTGATTAATTTACTGGTTTCAACAAGTTTCTGTTAACAAAGTAACTGGAAACAAGCAGTATCATTGAGATACATAAATGCTAGTTTGCTTTCTCTTGATATTAGAACATTAATATATTAATTATCTCCATATGTCTCACTGTTCTTATCAACAAACCAGAAATGCAAACTGAAATTGAGTAAAAGACCGATAAAAGAAACCAGAGCAAAAATGTCGTTTAAAACATGACCATGAGAGGTCACTATCATCCCACAACCAAGATTGCAGGTTCACTCACTTGATGACAGATTTATTGATTTAAGTTAAACTTTCTGGTGTGTTTTGTACGTGTGCGATTTCACAGTTACACTACAAATTTGCTATGTAACATAATATGAATAACACAAGAATGTTTAATATCTGTTTGGTAGCATACACACTGCGTTGAGCAGATAATCGCATGGCTCTCACCGCATGTCTCGTGTTTAATTCACTGTAAATCCTGTCGCTCGTGCTCTGAGCTGCTGAGACAGATCCAGAGCTCGAGATGGGTGACGGGTGGACACAGGATTGTGGTGTTTCACACTGCCAGGACACTTTCTGCATGGACGGGACCACAACAAGGCATATGAATTCAGCGACAGAAAATAGAAAAATTGTATGTTGCCTTTCTTTGGTTGGATTATAATGGAAAGCTGTGCGTTAATTTAGAGAAGATCAACACAATGGGTTCTAAATCTCGATAAGATTATCCAGTTGAGGCGATACTTTTCTTAACATGTAGTTTTGGCTCACTTGCCGCTGTTTCAGTTGAAATAGTTGAGAAGCGCAGCTCTACACAGAGGAGCGCGTGCACAGGTGAAGACTCCACAGGTAAAACAGCATCATGATGCTGACGGACCAAATGCGCTGCTGAGTCTCTGCTGTTTAGGGTTCAGAAACCTCAGAAACGTTAATGGGACATATCATAGACAACCCCTGTGGCAAAAATGAGCGTCTATTCTCACCTATGGCGGATTTTGCAGATATTCTTGGCAACTATAATCACGGCTGTCACACAAGGTATGTGGATTTTTAAAAGTCTGAAAGAAAGCTAAATCATAATGTTTTATTATTTTAGTATTTAGTCTTTGGCATCGTGTATAGTATAATAGTGTATTTAGGACCAAGGTAAGCGGTTTGTAATACCTGAAAAATGACTGCGCAGAAAGATTTAAAACATCTTTAAATAGAGTAAATGTTAGACTTAAGACGCAGTCTTTCTTTATACAGGCTATTTATCTAGTCATGGTTATGACCAGAAAACAGAACACGGATTTTATAATATACTTATATATATACAGGTGCATCTCAATAAATCAGAATGTCGTGTAAAGGTTCATTTATTTCAGTAATTCAAAACATAATTGGTTGAACTGATAATTACATTTATTGTAATAAAAATTCCCTTACTTAAAATGTATGGGAAGAATTCATCATACACCATTTTTGGGAGGAGTCATTTGTGGCTCACTTAGTGCCCTGGTCAAGATACTTCATATCCAAAGGAAAAACAGTATACTTTTACTTAAGATGTTAATCATGTCCAATATAAATTTTCATGCAAAAAAACAACTGAACTTGATAGATCTCATAATACATTGTCATTGATACCCTGATAGTAACTAATTTAGTGTTAAAGCAAATCATCTGAGAAAAGTGACTCAATTGGTGCAACTGGCCATTTTTATGTGGAAATGTGTTATTTCTATTGCCGCATTGGCATATGCACTCTTAGGAATGGGCACAATCTTTCTGTCAAACATGAAATGATATACTAGTAAGGTACTTAGCTTCAGAAATGACTTTGCTTTCAAAACTTTAGCATCCTAAGGCATGATGCAGATTAAATCCCTATAAAACTGTTTTTTTCTATTGGAAGGTTCAATTAGAAGTTGTATTGGCATTATTGGATGCAAAACTATTCCTGACCATTCTTCAAAAGTCTTTGCTCACTTCTCATTCTTTAGTTTCCCATTTCTCTCATTTGTCTCAATCCCTTCTGTAGTATATTTTGCACTGAGTGCTTGTTTCTCAGGGTATGGTCTGGATAGGATTAGTGCTCACCCTGTCCCACAAACAGTGTTTCTACAGCTTCACTCATCCATAGGGGCTGAGACATTGTGCTGTGTCTGCCTTCTATCTTCAGTGGTATTTTAAGTTTAAGTGTTTTTGCACACAAAAAGATATACAGTGTCCTCCAATAATATTGGCACCTTTGGTAAATCCAAACAAAGGCGGATGTGAAAATAAACCTTCATTGTTTATCCTTTTGATCTTTCATTCAAAAACTTCTAACCTATCATTGAAGTAAAGCAATTGAAAGTGGGGGGAAAATCTCATTGTGAAATAAATTCTTTCTCTAGTTCATGTTGGCCACAATTATTGGCACCCAATTATGGCAACATCCTTTTCCCAAGATAACAGTTCTGAGTTTCTCCTATAATGCCTGAAGAGTTTGGAGAACACCTGATAAGAGATCAAAGACCATTCCTTCATCCATAATCTCTTCAGATCCTCCAGATTCACAGCTCCATGTTGGTGTTTCTTCTCTTTAGTTCACCTCACTCATTTTCTATAGGGTTCAGGTCAGAGGACAGGGACAGCCATGGCAAAAGCTTAATTTTGTGCTTAAGGACACATTTTTTGTGTTTATTTTGATGTTTGTTTTGGATTATTGTCCTGATGGAAGATCCAACCACTGCCCATTATACGATTTCTAACAAAGGCAGACAGGCTTTGATTTTTTTTATCTGTTGGTATTTGATAGACTCCATGATGCCATGCATCTGAACAAGATGTCCAGGACCTCCGGCAGAAAAATAGGCCCACAACAACGTTCCTGTGGCTCAGTGGTAGAGCATTGCATTAGCAGCACAAAAGGATGTGGGTTCAATTCTCAGGGAACACAAACACTAATAAAACATGTATAGCCTGAATGCACTGTACGTCGCTTTGGATAAAAGCATCTGCTAAATGCATAAATGTAAATTTTAAATTAAAGATCCAGCACGTATATTTAACCGTGGACATGGGGTACTTTTTATCCCTGTTTGTACTAAACCTATCTGGTGGGTTTGCTGCCAAAAAAGCAATTTTTTTCAGTTTCATCTGACCATAGAAGCCAGTGCCATTTGAAGTTCCAGTCGTGTCTGACAACTGAATTTGCTGGAGATTGTTTTTGGATGAGCGAGGATAATTTTTCTTGAAACCCTCCCAAACAACATGTGGTGATGTAAGGGCTTGTTTGATATATATTTGTTTAGGTTTCTGACCCCAAGACCCAACTAATCTCTGCAATTCTCCAGCTGTGATCCTTGAAAAGTCTTTGGACACTCAAACTCTCCTCCTCACCGTGCATTAGGACGACATAGACACACGTCCTCTTACAGGCAGATTTGTAACATGTTTATATTTTCTTACAGCCACTTTCTATTGTGTGATGCTCAACAATCTTGTTCTGCACATCAGAACTATATTCCTAGGTTTTACTCCTTGTGATGTATGATTAAGGGAATTTGGCCTTTGTGTTCCTCATATTTATAATTCTGTGGAACAGGAAGTCATAGAGGGACAATTTCATGAGCCTAGTCACCCTGGAGTGCTAAAAAATGTAAATATGAATGGGAATATACTTCAGAGATATTTTACTCGTAAGAATTTCTAGGGGTGCCAATAGTTGTGGCCAACATGTATTGGAGAAAAATACTTATTTCCCCATGAGATTTTCTCCCTATTTTCAATTATTTTACTTCAATGAAAGGTAAAAAGTTTTGTGAATTTTTTGAATGAAAGATAAAAAAGATCAACAATGCAGATTTATTTTCACAGCCGCCTTTGCTCATATTTACGAAGGCTGTTAATATTAGTGGAGGGCACTGTATATGCAAATTATAGAGCAAGATTTTATATATACTATATATAAAGCAAAAACATAATATGACATGAGTACTGTTTGTTCAGCTCATCAGTAGTGTTGTGCAGTGCAACAAATTCACTTAAATGTATTCAGTGCATACTATTATATGTTTGTTTTAAAAGTTCAAGCAGTCAAAATGTGCATGATGAATATTGATGGTGGAAAAGAGAGAATTGAGGAAAATATATCAAAAGCCTTGATTGCATTCAGTATAGACCCAGTATGATGCCTCGCTAAATGTTCACAGTTCCCCAGGTACATCTCAATGAAAATAACATATTTTGAGCCATATTTCTTTAGGATGTAACAGGTTAGACCGATATCAGATTACTTTATACGTGCCATATAGTCATTTGCAGCCATATGTTTTAAATTCATTTTAATATTGTCTATTGAAATACTGTTAATGATCTTTATGAGATTTCTTTGACACCATCGGAGCTCCATTTCAAGTTTTTGTCAGTAGGATGCCCTTAAATCACCTGCTTAGGATTTAATGTGGTGACATTTGGCATTAAGGATGTATTTATAAGGGTTAGTGCAGACTCACTAGGTAGTGAGCAAGCTTGCTTGTTGACAATATAATAATGTAGTATAATCACAGAAAGGATCTGCTATATACTAACAGCTGTCATAATATTATGTTTATGTCATCAGTATGAAATTTATCCAGCATCAATTCCCCAATTGGTCAGTGAGAATGGCCTCTGCTCTGCCATCTGTGCTTGTTCATCCTGAAGCATAACTCGTACTGTAACTGATGCACTGAGTCTCATTGCAATGGATTGCATTTGCTTAATTTGCCTGCTTTACCATGTTTGATAAACACAGATACACAATTATGTATTGGAAACTCATAGATGATTTATAAATGGCTTGTAAAATGTATATTTGAAACTAAGTAAAAAAGTTTTTCTTATTTTTTTTATTTTAATCATAAGGTGAGAGTGGGGGTGTTAAAGTGTCATAGCAAGAAAGTGTGTCATTTCTCAAAGAAATCTGAGGTATTTGGAAGAAGAGAGGCAACTGTTGATGTGTCTCAAGAGGATGCACATCTGTGCTGTCAGCTTAACTGCTTGTAGTCCTCTGAAACTTGTTACTGTATTCTCACTGTATTCTGGTGGTTTCAATGTTTTCAAAACCACTCAAGCGTATCCCCCTTTGTCTTTTTTTTAAAGAAACATTTTCACATTTCAGGTTGGTCCAAACCACCAGTAAACATCTAGTACAGTGAGACTAAATGCAAATAATAAAATACTAACCATAATCATGTATAGTTGTTATTTTTAATAATTGACTTAAATATAATAAACAATAATAATCATATATGTCAAGAACATTTTAAGGAAGTTTGTATGCTATTTTAGTATTGTGTTGAGTCACCAGTTGATTTTAGATGTAAACTGTGGCTCCTGAAGCAAAACCAGCTCAGAAGCCCTGATTTAGTACAGTACATCAATAAGACCACTTTTGCTGTTAAAACCATTTTGCGGAAAGGATACAGTCAGCAGAATGCTTTATGGTGGATTGAGAGATAATGCATGGATGTACATTTTTAAGTGGTTTGTCTCTGGTGTTTTAAATCAAAATAGTATTATTTATCTCTGCTTGACCTCTCTATATGGCAGTAACAACCCTTTGTCCTGCCGTACCCATAGGAAAGAAAAATCAAAAGTGAGATCTCTTTAACATCTCAAATATTTATCCTAGACAGACAAGAGGTTACTTTAAGACTGAATGGAGATTTTTGCTCGTGTCTTCTGCTTCTCAAACTTGTCTCCTGAGACAAAAACTAACACTCTCACAATGGTCTCTTTTAAAGCTTTACAAGAGATCTCAGCAACATCACAAACTCTGCTCAGATGTTTCTGCTTAGCTAGAGACTCTTGATCTCTCATACGTTTAGATTAGAGATCTCAACAAAATCACACACTGTGCTCAGATATTTCTCCTTAGCTAGAGACTCTTGATCTCTCATACGTTTAGATTAGAGATCTCAACAACATCACACATTGTGCTCAGATTTCTTCTCTTTAGTTAAATAATCTGGGGGTCTTATATTTGTCTCCTGTAAAGTTTTAGAAGAGATCTCAACAACTTTACAAAGTGTGCATCAAGTCAAGTACTTGAAAGGCACTAAACTAAGTATTAATTAATTTAGAGTTAAAGGCTATATTGAGAGAGAAATTATGCAGAAATAAGGATACTATAATTTTTAAAGAATAATGTTTATGTACTTAGGAACATAATTTAATTGGAAATAGTAATGTACCCGATGCCTTAATCAAAACTGATTTACAGAAATGTAATCCTGGAGCGTTCTTTGCTGAAAGGCACATACATGGCTTATGACTCACTCTTGATTATTATTTGACTAATTTGATTATTAATACGGTAAAAATATGGTAGAAATGTTTGAGCTCATATTTAGGCATTGTTTTTGAGATCACTTCTGAAATTTAGAAGAGACAAATGTGAGAGTTCTTGAGTCTTTAGGTAAGTAGAAAAATCTGAGCACAAAGTGTGTAATGTTGCTGAGATCTCTTTTAACGCGTTAAAAGAGACCATTGTGAGAGTGTTAGAGTTTTTGTCTCAGGAGACAAGTTTGAGAAGCAGGAGACTCAAGCACAAGTTTCCATTCAATCTTAAAGTAACCTTTCTGTCTAGGATAAATATTTAAAATGTTTAAGAGATATCGTTTTTTATTTTATTTTTCTCCCCTCTGGTTAGCTTCCATGTAATTTATTCTCATTATTTCAATCAAAGACAATACACACATTGTCATATTTGAAGTTGTTTTATGTAGACAGTGCTTTATTGCACAATTATTTAAAAAGCAAACCATAACCTATATTTACATACATGCAAAAATGGGCTGTGCAAGACAAAATTTTTATGCTAAACAAAGCCAAAAAAAAAAATAAAAATACATAAGCACTGGTACACTAGACTTACTAATTTTCCTATTTTTATATTGTGCAGCTGCTTTGTTACAATTTGTATTGTTAAAGGTGCTATATAAATAAAGGGGACTTACATTTGTATAAAAAAGGTATTGCTCTTACATTTTTTTTACTAGTAACCCCTGATATCTGAAATGTTTAATGCTGTTTAAATGATTAAATTGTATTAGTATTTACAATATTAGTAAAAGTTTAACGTTTCTCTGAAACTGAAGACATCTTAAGACAAAGCTGGTATCTCAATGAGACATATAAGAGAATCACCGCTTAGTATCCTGAGTGTAAGAGTAACCTCTGTCAGAGCCATAGCCTTGTGGGCAGCACATTGACATGTAGGCACAACTGCACATCAGACAATATGGGTTCGAATCCCAGCTAAAGGTACTTTCCTGCTCCTGTTCAATTCTCATCTGTCCGATTGTTTCCTGTCTCTACTGTCCTGAGTCTGACCATTAAAGGTGAAAAAACTGAGCAATAATTTTTTTTATAATGGAGTCTTGCAAGAGATTACAGCAAGACAGGTCTCCCATGTTTCTCTCCCATTTTCACTTTGGATTGAGTTGAAACTAAAATGAGATATACACGAGAATCACTAATAAGTCTCCCGAGGTTAGAAAGAGCAAAAACCGAGCAATAAAATATTCTTTTAATGGAGTCTTGATAGAGATTGCAGCAAGACAATAAAGATATATTCTATGTTTATTCCACCACATTCTTAGTTTTGACTCTTTTTGTTTTCTAAAAAAATTACAACGTCTCATTTGTGTCTACTTCTATTTCTCCTAAAGAATTTTAGGAGAAACATCTGAAATGCTGTTGATACTAAAATAAGAGATATATGAGAATCCCGTCTAAGTCTCCTGTGCTTGGGAAAAGTAACCGCAGAGCAATAGTTTTTTTCCATGTGTAGTTAAACATATTAATCACTTTGTGTTTTTTTTAAATGCTCTCGTGTAATTGCCCATATATATATATATATATATATATATATATTAAACATGCACAGTAAGCGTACTGAACATATCAGTATCTAAATGCATATTAAACATAACTTAGCATTTATCTCAGTGTTTAGCACGCATCCTTAACACTGTCTTCCCCAGAGTGTGGCTAGCAGGTTTATTAGCCCATCATTTCTACGGATTTAGAGCTGAATCCAGCCAGATGTTATCTATGTGATCTGCTGAAATGGAGGGTAAATAGAATGGATGATGACCTCTTGACCTGCACAACTGCTAATGTTAATGCATCTCGTCCTGCTGATGGCTAGCACAGAGACCCTTACATGAACTCTGCACTCCAAGCCAACTGTGCAAAATTACAGAATGTCACTCAAATGTAAAACATCAGAGGCAAACCACTCACCACAAAGACACATAATTTCTCTAACAAATAAAATACACATCATCTGCTTAGATATTTTGATATTTCTTCACAGATAAATGAAGTATTTAAACACTTATGCACAAAAACAGAGTTTACTCAGCTATTTTTCAATTAGTAGTATTTCCTTTATGATTGTGAAATTGATAAAGAAATGAAAAAAATGTTTGTGGCAATGAAAGAATGTTTGTGTATGTATGTGCTTCTGGAGCCTCGATTACACACATATTATTGTGGGTGATATTTCTTTTTTTTCTTTGAAGCAGGTGTAGATCTGAATTCAAATGTTGTGGGCTGTGGGATTTACAGTACTGATCATGAAAATTGATCAGATTTTCAGTTAAAGGGCTGAACATCAAAGATACAGATTTCTCACCCTATTGTCATTTCAAACCTGAATTACTTTCTTTCTTATGTGGGACCCAAAAAAAAAGAAAAACGTATCAGTTGTTCTATACGAGTTTCAGTGTTGTTTTGGGCACCTTGCTTAAAAGCATTCTTCAAAATGTATTTTTTGTGTTTCACAGAAGAACGTAGTCACATACTTCTCCTGCACTGTGAATGTTTAAATGAGCTGTTTATATTGTAACTTGAATTCAATATACTATTTTTGACCAATTCATGCAAGAACCCCAAGTGAATTCAAAGGGTTTACTTTGACTTTTTCCCACAACTGTGCAAAGCACAGAAAGAGAATAATTTATATCACAAATTCAACCAGGCAGAACGTTATCCATTTCAGAATGATCTTTTTTTTTCATTGCATGTGCTGCTTCTGCTGTAAATGTGAGTTTAGGGTTGGCATGTGCCATGAGTTCAGTTTGAGATTAGATTAAGTCATGGCCTTTCACAGTAATGACTACATGACCCTACCACTCAATCTGCTTTATTTTCAAATTACTTCCAGGAATGTTATGCCTTCTCTTTTGAGCTCATCCTTGTTATTATTATTATTATTTTTTACTGGCACACAATACACTTAATGTTGGACCTCAGCTTTTGAGTTTACCAGTCTGTTGGAGTTTTTGATGAATCTGCTAGAATATTGAATTGATATTGTGCCCATAAGATGAAAGTGGTTGAAGATGGGGTGGGTTAAAGTAGGCAGCACTGGATGCAATATATCAAATTTACATTTGGGTTTTTGATCCTAATCAAATTGAATATTTCCATATGTGTTATAAGACCAGGACATTGTTGATGCTATCTTTATTTCATACATATACATTATGAAATAACAAACATTTGACAGTGCTTGTCTGCCACTTATGTGTTATTGAAATATTATAGACAATACTGCCTTTGACAATCCTCATTATACCATCTGGTCTTCATACAGTACATTTCATTGTATTTTTTAACCATATCTTTTTTTAGATAAATATGAAAGATCAAGAAAACCACTGTGCATTTTATGTTTATGTGCAGCCCAGTCTCGCAGTGGAAACACTATAACAACTATTTTATTGTGCATATATGATCAGATGTTTTTTTTATGTTTTGAGTGCTATATGACTATATTAATTATATTTTGTATACTGTAGAAAAAGTCACATTAAGGATACATTAAAAATAATGTATAGTACATTGTTTATATTTTACTGAATGAGCTCCGAACCAGGCCAAACGTTGCTTAGATGCGAGATTGGGGGTTCCCATTGTTGTATGGATGTAAGCAACATCCAAAACAAGAAACAAAGAAATATTTTGGTGGTGCACAAGACTATACAGACCCATTGTATGCCATGAAGACAGCATTACACCTTATTTCTCTCTTTGTGTCTTATTTCTCCCGCAGAGCTGGACAGTCAGGAGATCTCTGATGCCACCAAATCCTCCACCCCTTATCCATTGTTCCTTCCTGTAACTTACCAGTTGTGGGATGCTGACTACTTTCTATTAAAAGAGGCTGGACAGGACATCATGCGAAATTCAAGCATGCAGAGCCACACGCAGCCGTTTGTCGTGCTTCAAGCTGGACGTCTCCCAGTTATCAATGCCAGCTATGGCCCATTGTCTACCAAGCGGGAAATTCCCCTGGACTTAGTGCAGTCAGTGCAGTTATTCCGGCCCTCACCAACGGTTTTCACCCTCAACTGGAAAGTCCAGTCCTTTGTCCTGACCCGATGGGTGTACTCATCTTCTCCCAAAGTGCGAGTCCTGTTCTACGTGGCTGGGAGAGACTGGGACAGAGGAGAGGAGAAAGGAACGAAAGATGAGCTGCCTTGCGTGACTGTGTACGCTTTCTGGCAAACCCAGGAGGTTCGGGGTTCCTGTGTCATCAGAAATGAGCATGGGACCTGCATGGCAGAGGTTGACCTTCCTGCAGGTTGGTTCAGCCCAGTTGAGGGCAGTTCCAGTCGGGAAAGACAAGGGCCGAGCCAGGGAAACCCTGTGGAGCTGTATTACCAGGCCCGGCCCAGTGCCTATGGTCCATGCTCAGCCAGTGGGGAGGAGGGCAAGAGGTGGGATATGGGTGATGGAAATGCTGGTCAGCCTCAAACTGAGTACATGTCTGTGACCCCCATGCAGAGGATTGGGAGCGTTCGACTCCTGCAGGTCAAACAAGGGGCCATGCCAGTATCAGTGCTCAGACTGAGAGAGGCTGTGGTCATCCAGACTTCCTCAAAACCACTTAAGAAAACTGACATTTCCTCCTTTTATGTGTATGTGCGGAGCTCAGCCAACCTGGATACTTTCTCCCTCAGGTAAGTCTCATGCAGAGAACTTTGTCTTCTCAATATTTTAACGGTAAGCAGAAAAAAGACATGTATTTGCAAACACTATTAAGCAAAGCAACTTATATTGCAATGAAGGTTTACATTTTAGCAGTTCATGCATTTCCTGGGAATGAAACCCACAACCTTGCTATTGCCGGCTCGGTGCTCTGCTCTTATGAATTTAGGAATGCCTCACCACTGCTTTAATGCTTTATGAGAAACATACCAATAAACTGCAAACAAGATTTAATGGATTATGCAATTTTCCTGAAAATACCAGTAATGTTATCATTCTTTCTGGAAGCAGGGCAGATTTTATGTGTTCAATGGAGAAATACATGTCATGATAATAACATTTAATGATATTCTGAGCTGTTATTCTGACTGCAGAACTCTGGGGTCATCAAGTCTGGGAATATATTCTGTAAAGCTCATTGTGCAGATTTGAGCATCTAGCTACATGGCTGAAAAAGACATGCACGTTTAATCCCTCAGATTATATGCAAAGGCATGCTGTGCCTCAAACACATTTTCTTTGCCTCTTTCGCTCTACAAATTCTTTGCCTGCACATTCATTGTTGTGCTGTGCTTTAAAAAGCATGTCTAAATAGAGACCCTCTGCTCAGTTAGTGATGGTGAGCATCCTTTAGAACCAGAAATCGTTTAACCAGGACCTATGTTTTATAAATGTATTAATTACACTAAAGACAAATAAGCACTGGAATTTGAAATGGTATAAGATACTTTTTATTTTAAGCTTATACCGTTTCAAATTTCAGTCCATGATGGGTAATGCTTTGCATTGGGTTATAACTATCTGAGTTAATACTTGGCCATTCTGTAAAAGTGTGCAAAACGGGTTTGGAACAGAGTTTGTAATTAAGTGTACTAGCAGAATCTGCAGTTAGATAGCATGTTTGTATCCAAGTTACCTTTGTAGATCTAAAGTTTGTGTTTGATTGCAAACTTGTTTTCAAATGTTCTCTGGATGTGGAAATAACATTATTTGGATTAACGTGTTTCTTTCACCATGAACAACAGAATGGAAGTGAGGTTGCTCAGTTTGACAACCTGACATGCCATCTAGTAAAAGTATCTGATATTTTTTTGAAAATGTGTGTATTACACTGGCTTTAGTATGGAGGACAATTATTTTTCAAATATTACTAAATTATTAAGAAATTTAGACTTATTTAAATCTATTGTGGGTGTTGGTGATTATCTAGGTGGGGTTTTAACAAGCTGATATTCTGACTTTGTCTTTTCAACCTTACATTTTTATTTTAATTAAAAAAAATTAAAATATGTTCATCATAGAACAGTATAATTAATATTTTGTTATGATGTCTAAAAATGAACTCGACGTCTAAAATGTCAAAAAATGAACAGTAAAATACATTTGAGATTTAATGGAATGCAGTGGATTTCAGCACTGAGAAATTTTGGAAATCACAGAAAATTAAATAAAGAAGCTTATAAAGACTGAGGAGATTTAAGATGCCAGTTGACAACTTTATGTATTCTGTTTTTCGGAAGCTATAGTCTCTCTGTAATGCTGCTGTGATTTATGATCATATTATGTTCACTTTTCTCATGTGTGGACCATTTTATATTCAAATGTCAGGTTGTATCTGTGTTATTAGAGTCTTAAAGGACAGCTGAACCTGCTGTCATTGACTACTCCTCCCCCTAATCCTCTTTATTCTTAAAGGGATTGTTCACCCAAAAATGAAAATTATTTTCTTACTCAATTGCGACAGAATGACAGTGACAAGACAAGATACAGATAATAAAATAATAATATACAAATATACAAAATAGGCAATGTGCAAAATAGCACAAACACAATATACACAATAGACAAGTTAGTATGTACAGGTACGTTAGGTGCAAATTTGAAATGTAATAAGTATGTGTCATACATAAATAAATGTATGATAGTGTTGTGGGTTTCATGCTTATTGTTAAGTGTTCAAGTGTTCATGAGATGAATTGCCTGAGGCAGAGGTGGAAAGAGTACAAAAATATTGTACTCAAGTAAAAGTACCATTACATTACTGAAATTTTACTTAAGTACAAGTAAAAGTACCAGTCTAAAAATATACTCAAGTAAAAGTAAAAAGTAGCTCATGTAAAAATTACTTAGTTACATTTTAACAATGGGAGGGAGGAAAAAATGGGATAGACCAAAGGTGTCAAACCACAGCCCTGTGTAGATATTACCCTAATTAAACACATTTGATCCAGCTAAACTAATCATTTAGGCTTATTTGAAAAAACATGGTTTGTGTGTTGGAGCAGGGTTGGAAATAAACTCTTTAGGGCTGTGGCCCTCCAGGAACTGAGTTTTACACACCTGGGATATGGGCCTATAAATCTCAAACTAGGTGTTTTTAGTTAAAGGAATCAGTTATTTAGAATAATAACACATTTAGGCTGTTACCAGGGAAATTAAATCAGTATCAACAAAATTAATCTTTGCAATGCAGAGGAAACGCAGAAGCTTTATCTGAAGTGGCATATATGTATTTACACTGACATTGAATGCATTTAGCCTGCAGTTACAAATGCAGAAATAATGTTTTGATGAATAAGACATAAAATGTGACCCTGAACCACAAAACCATAAGGGTCCATTTTCCTAAATTGCGATTTATACATCATCTGAAAGCTGAATAAATAATATTTCCATTGATGTATGGTTTGTTATGATCAGACAATATTTTAAAATCTGGAATCTGAGGGTGCAAAAAAATCAAAATATTGAGAAAATCTCCTTTAAAGTTGTTCAAATTAAGCTCTTAGTTTTGATATATTTACAGTAGGAAATTTACAAAATATATTAATGGAACATGATCTTTACTTAATATGCTAATGATTTTTGGCATAAAAGAAAAATGTATAATTTTAACCCATACAATGTATTGTTGGCTATTGCTACAAATATACCCCAGCGACTTAAGACTGGTTTTGTGCTCCAGGCCAGGGTCACAAATGTTAAATAGTCATTAGAAATAAAAAAAATTAAAAGATACTTTAAATGTTAAATTAGAACCACCAGTAGGTGTCAGCAAGTCACTGATAAGTGAATCATTGCGATTGAACAGAATCATTTAAACGGTTAATACATTCAGGAACAAAACACTGTCATTGCTCAGAGTCAGAGACGCAATGTATCCCTTGTTTTTTTTATTTATGTGATGGTTTTTATAATCGCGCCATTAATCATTTGTCTTTTTCAAGAGGTGCATTATGTGCTCACACAATAATACATATTTAATATAGTCTGGAGGTACACTTATTCGATCAGATTGTTTTTAATTGAAGCAAAACACAGATACAAAGGTAAAAATATAAACAGAAGACATACTCTGAAAATATAGCAAGTACAAAAGTAACGTTATACATAAGGCTTTTTCCTTCGGCGTCGTGCCACCAAGCTCTCGCTGGATCCGCTCCTCGGCTATCAACGAGAGGAACGTCTGAACTTCCTCAACAGACAATGAAACAGCAATTTTTTTGGTTGATACAAAAAGGTGTCTTTGTTTAAACAGAAGTTGCGTCCGATCCTTCGCTGGCTGTGCTGATTTAAATCTAGCGGGTTGGGCTGTAGAGGAGGGTCTCATGTCGCAAGTTCAGTGACGCAGTAATGACGATTCTCTCCGGCCAATCAGTGATCAGCAGAGTTTACACGTCACGTTTTGGTAACGGTACGGCTCGCATGGAACCTCGACCGAAGTGGTACTAAAAAAGTACCAGGTACCAGGTACAGTACCCAGTGGAAAACCCCCCAAAAGTGAACCGTACCGTACCGTACCGTGCCGTAACATGCAGTGGAAAAGCGCCATAAATCTTCAATGTTGTGATCATTCTAAACGCATTTTAACAGACTGAATCACGCAGTGAAAGAAAGCACTCCATATGCACGCACTAGTCTAATCTAACGTTACTAGATTTCACGGCACACTGTTTAGAGTGATTTGTTTGGTTTTTGGCAAAATACTGATAATGTCAAATCGCACATCGTTAAAACAACAATTACTATATTATCTCAGATGATATTGCACACCCTGCACCACTGTCTTTTTGGCTCATTTGTGCAAAACCTTTTGCTAAACCGTCAAAGCTTCATTTTAACCACCAATGCAACGATGCAAGTATTTACCTCACCTCTTCATGCTTGCGAAGGGCGATGTTGAGATGTTATAAGCTGCTAGTTTGGTCTCCCGAGGCAAACACAGCTAACACTGCATAATAGAGCATGAATATGGCCAGGGGTTCACTTCATTCCTTCGAGTTCAACTTCAGCAGAATATGACGGGGTTTGGTTTTCAGCAGGGTCTGCACCAATAACGCCTGTCGTGTCCGTCTGCATCTTTCTTGTGATTTTAGCGCCAGTTTCTTCTTCTGCCCATTATTTGCTGCAGTTGTTTCCACGGAGCGATTTTTTTTTTACTCAGTAACGAATGTGTTTTAAAATGTAGCGAAGTACAATGCTTCACACAAAATATACTTAAGTAAAAGTAAAATTACAGATTTAAAAAATTACTTAAAAAAGTACAAGTACACAAAAAAGCTACTCAATTAAGTAACGCGAGTAAATGTAATTCGTTACTTTCCATCTCTGGCCTGAGGGAAGAAACTGTTCCTGTGCCTGGCCGTTCTGGTGTTCAGAGCTTTGTGGCGTCGACCAGACGGTAACAGTTCAAAGAGGGAGTGTGCTGGATGTGAGGGGTCTAGAGTGATTTTGCCAGCCCTTTTGCTCACTCTGGGTAAGTACAGTTCTTGGAGAGTGGGAAGGGTTGTACCAATGATTCGCTCAGCAGTCCGGACTACCCTTTGTAGTCTTCTGAGGTTAGATTTAGTAGCTGAGCTGAACCAGACAGTTATTGAAGTGCAGAAGACAGATTCAATGATGACAGAGTAGAACAGCAGCTCCTGCAGCAGGTTGAATTTCCTCAGCTGGATGAAGGAAGTACAACCTCTGCTGGGGCTTTTTCACAATAGACTCTATGTGAATGTTCCACTCCAGGTCCTGGGAGATGGTGGTGCCCAGGAATCTGAATGACTTTACTGTTGTTACAGTGCTGTTCATGATGGTGAGTGGGGGGAGAGCAGGGGGGTTTCTCCTGAAGTCCATGATCATCTCCACTATTTTGAGCGTGCTGAGCTCCAGGATGTTAAGACTGCATCAGAAGCCAGGTCCTTAACCTCCTGTCTGTAAGCAGACTTGTCACCGTCCTGAATGAGGCCGATCCGTGTGGTGTCATCTGCAAACTTCAGGAGCTTGACAGAGGGGTCTTTAGATGTGCAGTCATTGGTGTTGAGGGAGAAGAGAAGTGGGGAGAGAGCACAGCCCTGAGGAGCTCCAGTGCTGATGGTGCGGGTGCTGAATGTATATTTTCCTAGCCTCACTAACTGCTGCCTGTCTGTCAGGAAGCTGGTGATCCACTGACAGACAGAGGTGGGCATGGAGAGCTGAGTTAGTTTGGACAGGAGGAGTGATGGGATGATCGTGTTAAAAGCTGGGCTGAAGTCCACAAACAAGATCTTCACATAAGTCCCTGGTATGTCCAGATGCTGCAGGATGAAGTGCAGTCCCATGTTGACTGCATCATCCACAGACCTGTTTGTTCTGTAGGCAAACTGCAGGTTTAGGTAAGGGTCCAGTTATGTCCTTCAGATAAGCCAAAACCAGTTTTTCAATTGACTTCATGATCACATATGTTAGAGCCACAGGTCTGTAGTCATTAAGTCCTGTTATCTTGGGTTTCTTTGGGACGGGGATGATGGTGGAGTGTTTGAAGCAGGAAGGGACATCACACAGCTCTAGTGATCTGTTGAAGATCTGTGTGAAGATGGGGGCCAGCTGGTCAGCACAGGATTTCAGACAGGCTGGTGACACACCATCTGGGCCTGGTACCTTTCTTATCTTGTTCTTTCTGAAGACCTGGCACACATCATCTTTACGGATCTGCAGTGCAGGAGGGGGGAGATGGGGGTTAATGGAGGTGTTAATGCTGTCTTTTCAAACCTGCAGTAGAATTCATTCAGATCGTCAGCCAGTTGTTGATTCTCCACAGTGCTGGGGGATGGTGTCTTGTAATTGGTGATGTCTTTCAGACCTTTCTACACTGAAGCAGGATCACTGGAAGAGAATTGGTTCATTAGCTTTCCAGAATAATTCATCTTTGACACTCTGATATCCTTTTCCAGTGTGTATTTGGCCTGTTTATACAAGACTCTGTTCCCCTTCCTGTAAGCATCTTCTTTGGCCTGACAGAGCTGTTTGAGTTTTGTAGTGAACCACGGTTTGCCGTTGTTGTATTTTTGATGAGTCCTGGTAGGAATTCACATATCTTCACAGAAACTGATATATGATGTTACAGTCTCTGTGAGCTCATCCAGATCGTTTGCAGCAGCTTCAAAAAGATAAGTGCATTAACACCACCTATCGCTCAAACGGATTGACACTCCATTGACACTCTATCTACAATCTCAATTAGGGGTATGGACCGGGCGGCGGATCAGAGGTAAAAACTATATAAATACTGTTCAGTTTCTTGCACAGACCGATCGTTTTGTGTCTTTGGACCTCAATGTATCGTCACGAGCCACAAAACTTTTTGTTTTGTCTGTGTATGTTTTTTTCTCTCTCAAAGCCGTGAGTACCATTGACTGACATTATATGACTGACAGACTACAACGTTTGAGTTAAATATTTTAGTTTGTGTTCTACTGAAGAAACAAAGTCACCTACATCTTGGATGCCCTTGAGTTAAGCAGATAAACATACAATTTTCATTTTTGGGTGAACTATCCCTTTAATCACTATCGACTTAAATCTCAGTCTTTCCACAACCAGCTTTCCTCTGTACTGCTCACATCAATCACTGCAATCCCACTGAGGACAACTGCTGTCCCAAGAGACATGCCTTCTTCTCCTCTCCTCTCCTCTCCTCTCCTCTCCTCTCCTCTCCTCTTCTCTTCTCTTCTCTTCTCTTCTCTTCTCTATTATGCTGTGATATCCCGCTGGTGGCTTTAATGATGCTAAAAATGTAGAAATGAAAAATATATAATTAGTATTTGGCCTAAAGCAGCGGTTCTCAATTTCAGTCCTCGCGCCACTACCTACACAGTGTCCATTGCTCCCTACACCCTGAGCAGGGGAAATCTGTTGAAGTTTACTTCCCTTCGGAACATTCATTCATGGATTTGTGACATCATATACCTCTGTAAATATATACAATTTAAATTCATGTCTCGCACACTTATATGCACTTTGAATGGAATATATACGTTCGCTTCGCCTTAAAATACATATTACAGTAAATCATAATGTTTAATAGTTTTTGGTCATGCTTTATGCTCTGTTAAAGAAGCACACTGAAATTATACTGTAATTGTTGATGTGTTTACTAACATAATAAGGCACATGTAAAGTACTTGATTATAATTTTAACAGTGTGTTATTCTGTATTATTCAATATATTTAAATACATGAAAAACTGCTTCAAAAGAAATGACATTATTAAATTTAAAAGTGTTAATTTAAAAGTGTATTTTAGTTTTCCATAAATTCTTAAATGTCAGTACATTAGGCCATACATTTTACTGTATTTTAACAACAGTACAATTTATGTAAATTATGAAATTACATATTAAGTTATTATTACATCCTACTCAAGTGGGTCAAAAAGGCACTCTAAACATCAACTAATTGCATTTTATAGAAATTTTAACTAGTAGTAGTAGTAGTAGTAGCCCTTTATTGTTACTAGTACAAGTACCAGCAAAATTAGCCATCAACCTGTCCATACATACACAATATACATATGACAACGGGGTAGACAGAACAGGAGACAGGGTATTTTAGAAAAATACAGCTTTTACATGAGGAGAGAGAGGAGGAAAAAAAAATTGTTTTACCCCCAGACTATGCTCCATTTGGAGTACAGTCTGAGAACAGAAAAAAAAACACCTCAGCACAAAAGCACATATACCATAAACACATGACATTGCAACAGGGGAACATATCCAGCTCTGGCAAGCAGCCATCCGGTCCAGTGCCATTTATTACGGCGCCGGTCGCAGACCTGCTCGCCCTAGTGGCGGTACAAAGCGTTACAGAGGCAGTTGAATGGGGGAGGGGGGTAATGTCTGTAGTCGGGGGAAGGGAGCAAGAGAGTCCCACTCCATCACTCTCTCAGGGTGGTTATCCAGACGGCCTTGGCCAAGGCGCCGGTACGGGGAGCCAGAAAAGATAAGATTGAATTGTTGTGACTTTGGGGCGAACAGCTGCAAACTACCGCAGCTCATTCTCTTTGTCCATTCTGATCTCTGAAAACATCAAGTTTCACTTCCAAAGCTGCGAGTTTCATCATGATGGTATCCATATTCCGGTTTATAGTCTCAGTCTCATTGCTGACCGCTCTTCCCATAGCTTCAATCAAAACGGGCAGCCTTGTGAGACTTTGGACAGCTGTTCCCGTCTTCTGAATTTTTCGATAACCCAGGGTAACGCCTAATCCAATCAGCAGAATACCTGTTATCATGGTGCCGAAAAGGTAGATATCCTCAGCATCCTCAACGGAAAGAGCCGCCAGACACACGATTTGCCACTTCTCCCATGCATCCCTCGTATATCCGGCTGCGAACGTCCCGTCAGGACAAACAGGTTCCCCAGAACCCAGACTTCTCGTTGAGAAGATGGTATGAATCGCGCTGAGAGACCAGTTGATCAAATCCATAATTTTGTAGTTTGGAGAGCCGTGCAGAAGGAGTCTCTTCAATAGATGAGATGAGACGAGACAGCAGAAGCAAGCAGGGAGGAAAAAAAGGGTAGGGCGGGGAGTGAAATATAAGTGACTACCTCTGTTGAGTGCCAAACGAGAGTTATTATAGCCAAACTATAATACATTTTCATTTAATTGGACTTAACATGCAATAAAGTGTCATTTCTTTAGTTGAAAACATTACAGGTATATTCAGTTCACAATTATGCATATTGTTTGAAAGTATATTTACGGACTAAGCTAAATTATTTTTCACAAGGGTAATGTGATGTGTACAGCCATCAATTTATTATTTCCATGAATGATGTATTTGATATGTTACTAAAATCAGTAGTCGGCCTTCTAAGCTCTGTATTTTGGTTTCTAAATCACACAAGGATCAATCATTGTGAACGCTTCACCCAATCAAGCCTTGTGAAAAATAGCTTCTCCTCCTCATCTGAATTTCATCACATTTAAATCTGTCAGGAGGCCTGTTAGGAATCACCATGATAAATGTCATCTGTAGTCACGCTCATATTTTATCATGCAGGAAGTGACACGTCACAGTTGCATTACTGGTCATAAATTAGGAGGTTGTGAGGAAGGAAAGATAAACTGCTGCTCAGTGATTGTTTTGATTAAATGAGTGAATCTTCATAATTTAGACTAGTCTTTTCATAATCCAAATGCTCTTAGAATAATTAGAAATGTCTTGCTAAATTCTGTGGTAAGGCATTTGGGGTATTCGGGAAGGGTTTGTTAATAGAAAATACAGAAGAAAGGTTTAATCAAAAAGTATCAAATGTGGATCCCTGGGAATTGACAACTATGGACCATGTGCATGATAATTTAAGAAATAATCATACATTTTTTTTACCACAATGAACCCTGATCTCTTCTTTAATAGTCCTTTGATTCAAACTATCATTCCCACTTTGATTACTAGTCAGTAATCAATAATCAATATTCCAGACCTAAAGCATGGGGATGGCAGGCAATAATAAAAGCATTTAACAGGTTATTTACCAATTTCCCAGAGATGCAAATATAGATAAATAGACCACAAATGGCATAATTTCCTCAGAATATGTCAATGCCATTTTGCTCATCCCATTCCTCACATTTGTCACTCGGTGAGTGTTAATACTGGATCCGTGTGTTTTCTCCACTACTTGGTCATTTAATATTCTCAGTGTGGTTCTTTGGCATTTTCTGTACGTGTTTGAGTATGTGCATGACATTTCAAAGCCTACATTCATTATGTGAAATGTCAGGGATGTGTAATGGACTCGTGATATTAGATGTCGAGCTCGCTCTGACATACCCTCTACTGAAATACTGTGAGGTTCTCAGCAGTGACAGCAGATGATTTGGGATGGATGTTTCACAAGTTGTTTGGTCTCCATAGGTCAAATGGATTGATTTGGTTTGGGATTGACAGAGAGGGATAAGTGTGGACTTAACATACCGTGAAGGGGCATCACCATCAATTGTTTGACGAGTGACAGTAGTAGAAAAAAATGTATGGATTGAAACAAATTCTATCAGATTTATCTAATTATTTGTTTATCCAACAGAGATATCCAACAGAGATGGGCACAATTACATCAAAATGTATTTAGTTATAAATTACAAATACTTGCTCCTCAAATGTATTTAATTTTAAATACAAAATACTGGTGTGAGAAATGTATTTAATTAAAATGCAAATAATATTTACAAGCAATCAAGTGCAAGAGACAGTGCCATTAAATTTAGATACACATATAAGAGAAAGATAAGTGCTTTCCGTTCTTGAACAACTTATAAACAACATACTCTTTAACCCTAACACTAGACAATATATCCAATATATTGATTAGTATTTCTTCTCATTTATGTTTACTTGAATAACATAAAGCATTTCTACTCTTTATTTTTTCATGTTTCATTATCGCTCCTATATCGTTTCTTTATAAGCATGACAAAAATTAAGTAGTCCTGCAAACTATTGTCATACCACCTAATCATACTCAAGAAAATGGCTCAAGCTATTTCACTGTTTCACATATTAACTCCTGAAAATGTTGATATTTAGCTGTTAAAGAGCTCTATGCACAATACACCCTTGTTATTAATGACACCGGAGGCCGTTAGTGAGCTGCTCATACTCTTGCACACACTTAGTAATGCGAGCGAGCATGGCCAGTGGGATTCACTGACGTCATGTCGACAGATAAGGTTTACTAAAATTACACTACAATGACCCAGCAAAACCACGCTGAGTCATTCACAATTTTTTTTTTGTAAAGTTTTGTTACATGCTGTTTAGACACTGGCAATAATATTTTTTTCAATTTAATACGTAAAAAATGTAAGTGTGTCTACAAAAAAAAGAGTAGGTAATTTTTGCCAAGAATGCTAACGTCACTTGTCAGCTAGCAAGTAAAGCTCTAGAGCAGCTTTTGCTTCTGTCCTGTAATAACATTCAGTGAGCAATATCCGAGTGTATTTTAATATATAGCCAGTATGCACTGAGCACCAAAAGACATTTGTTCCTCTTCCAAACAGAAATGGAGATCTTTTTGATGAAATCCAAGAGCTTTCCCTCCATATGCAGGAACACTACTTATACGTTCAAAGCCCAGAATGGTAGAAAAGGCATTGTTAAAGTACTTCATGTGACTTCAGTGGTTTAACCTCAACTTTATTAAGTAACGCGAGTGCTTTGTTTGCACAATAAAACATAATTTACAACTTTTATTTATGAAAATATTAATCGACATTGTGTGTTCACGAGAGCATTAAAATGTATTTGTGTTGTGTTCATACCATAGATGACTCGCATCAACACAACGCACATGAGTCAGTGTTCACTATACCACAACATATGTGTTTGGATAATATTTTCAGAAAAAAAGTGGTAAATTATTTACTTTGTGCAAAAAAGCACTCATGTCACTTGATACAATTTGATTACTTAATGCTATACTTAATGACATGTATTACTTAATGATTTATTTTCTGAGCCTTGAATGTGTAAGTTGAGGGGCAGAAAGCTTTTGGATTTCATAAAAAAATATCTTAATTTATGTTCCAAATACGAACAAATGTCTTACAGGAGTGGAATGACACGAGGGTGAGCAATTAACAACAGATTTTTTGGGGGGGGTTGAACTAACCCGGATCCAACAGGATGTCATGATTCATTTGCATCTATAGCCAAAAACTATGATAAGCTATATATATATATATATATATATATATATATATATATATACTGTATATATATATATATATATACGAATGTGGTAAAAATTGTTGGCACCCTTGGTAAATACAAAGAAGGCTGTGGAAATTAATTTGCATTGTTAATCCCATTGATCTTTTATTTAAAACATTTTTAAAAATCTAACCTTTCATTGGAGAATAAAAATGTAAAATGGGGGGAAATATGATTGAAATATTTTTTTTTCTCTAATACACATTGGCCACAATTAACGGTACTCTTTTATTCAATACTTTTTAAAACTCTACATTTTCTCTTATAATGCCTGATGAGGTTAGAAAACACCTGACAAGAGATCAGAGACCATTCCTTCATCCAGAATCACTCCAGACCCGTTAAATTCCCAGCTCCATGTTGGTGCTTCTTCTCTAAGTTCACCTCACTCATTTTCTACAGGGTTCAGGTCAGAGGACTGGTATGACCATAGCAGATTGGTTTTGTGCTCAGTGACCCATTTTTGTGTTGTTTTCGAGGTGGCCCATTATACGATTCAGTCACTTTTTGATTTTTATCTGTTGGTATTTGATAGAATCAGTGATGCCATGCGTCTAAACAAGATGTCCAGGACCTCCAACAGAAATATATGCCCAAAACATCAAAAATACAGCAGTATATTTCATTCACTTTTTTATCCATGTGTTCACCAAACCCATCTCGAGTGTTTGCTGCTAAAAAGAAAAACATTTAGTTTCATCTGACCATAGTGCCATTTGAAGTTCCAGTCGTGTCTGATAACTGAATATGCTGGAGTTTGTTTTTGGATGAGCTAGGATAATTTTTCTTGATGTAGGTGCTGTTTGACAATTTTTTTTAAGGGTTTCTGACCCCGAGACACAACTATTTTCTGCAATTCTCCAGTTGTGATCCTTGGAGAGTCTTGAGCCACTCAAATTTTCCTTCTCACCGTGCATTAAGACCATATGGACACACGTCCTCTTCCAGGCAGTTTCGTAACATTTTATATTGATTGCAAATTCTTAGTTATTGCCCTGATGGTGGAAATGGGAATTTTCTTTTCTTAAAGCCACTTCACTAATTTGTGAAGCTCAATTATCTTTTGCTGCACATCAGAAATATATTATTTGTTTTTTCTCATTGTGATGGATGATTAAGGGAATTTGGGCTTTGTTTTACCTCCTATTTATATTTCTGTGAAACAGGAAGCCATGGTTGGATAATTTCATGTTCATAATCACCCCGGAGTGCTCAAAATTGTAAATATGAATGGGAATATACTTCAGAGATATTTTACTCATAAGAATTTCTAGGGGTACCAATAATTGTGTCCAATGTGTATTTGAGAAAAATACTTATTTCATAGTGAGATTTCCCCCCCATTTTCAATTGTTTTAGTTCAATGAAAGGTTAGATTTTTGTGATAAAAAAAATAAAATCAAAAGGATTAATAATGCAGGTTTATTTTCAGAGCCTTCTTTGATCATACTTACCAAGGGTGCCAACAATTCTGACCATGTATATATATATATATATATATATTAGTGGTGGGCCGTTATCGGCGTTAACGTGCTGCGTTAACGCGAGACTCTTATCGGCGATAATAAAAATATCGCCGTTAATCTATTCTCAAAGTTGGGTTGGGAGCTGGGTCTATACTACGCAAGCTATGATGACTTTCACCCTGATATTTTAGCGCGGATGTATACCTAGCCGAATTGCACTGTAGGGGGCGAGAACGAGTCTTCGAACTAGAGGCTCGCAGTCCGTGATGGACAGATTGTTAACGGCTGGTCTATGTGGTAATACAATCGGGCAGGACATCCAAACGCTCACATATCATTCATCTACCTTAAATATGGCTTTTCATCTGAAAGATGTATGTAGTAGCAACTTTACATGGCCGCTCAATATGATGTTAACCTAGAGAAACGTGCGCTATTGAAGTGTTTGTGTGGAAGCGCGTTTGCGCAGGACAGGCTCCGGTGCGCTCACTTGCTCTTAAAATCTCCGTCATTCTTGGTCATACAGATAAAAGTAGCCTAATACATCTTTCGAATCTGTAAAGACTCTACGTTTATTTGTGTGCACTCAGAATAACAACGAAACGTTGCGCTTTTAAGCAAACAGGATGCGCTTTAGGTCTCATGTGAACTTGAGCGAGAAACTCCGTCTTTGAAAAATATATCTATAGAGAGTATGAAATGTCAAAAAAATGTCTAAAAAATAAAAATAGAAGACGTGTGTGTTAGCATGGATGATTTACTAATAATCTGTGCAACACTGTGCATAAGATGGCTTTCAGTTCAATATAATAACAAAAACGACATTTTGGGTTTTTATTCAACTAATAAGGTGGGCACGCTGTGATCTGTACTATATTTTTACTGTAATTGACAGTTATCAAAAAAAAAAAAAAACAACACGGGAGTGGGAGGGAATGGGAGTCATTCTTCCGGGAGTGGAACGGGATTTTCCTCCAGTTTTTTCGTGGGATTGGGACGGGAAGAGATTAAAGTTTGTGATGCATTTTGGAAACAGGAGATGAGCCCCTGGTCTAATGCGCCACCTGGCTTGAGAAACCCGTTCTCAAAGACTTACTTTTAGTCATTATTTGGGTAGCACACATATTCTGAATGCCTTCGGCAGAATTCAAATGAGCCATTTTAATCTAGATTAATTCCAAAATTAATCTAGATTAAAAAAATTAATCTATGCCCACCTCTAATATATATATATATACAGTATATACAGTACACACACACGTCATATAAACAAAAACTTTTATTTTGGATGCAATTAATCGCGATTATGTTTTTCTGGATTCTTGGATGAACAAAGTTCAGAAGAACAGCATTTATTGTATGTACATACATACATATATATATATATATATATATATATATATATAGAGTCAAGGCAGTATTGTTTGTATAGCGCTTTTAACAATGCAAATTGTGTCAAAGCAGCTTTACATCAGCTTGATATAAAGCTGGGTGGCTTTAAATCAGCTTTACAGTATTTAGACGGGGAAATAGAGTGTCGAAATAGAATCATTCTCCTCTGGCCAGACAAAATCAGAAGTTTAAATCTAGGCTGCAGCAGAGTCAGATTCTGCAAAGACTCATATAGGTGCATCTAAAAAAGTTTAAATATCGTGAAAATGTTTTTTAATTTTTTGTTATTTCAAAAAGTGAAACTTTCATATATTCTAGATTCATGACATGTAAAGTAAAACATTTCAATTTTATTTTGGGTGATTTGTGCTTACAGCTCATGAGAGTCAAAAATCAGTATCTAAAAATATTAGAATATTTATATTTGAGTTTCATTAAATGACCATCCATACAGTATAAATTACGGGTATCTCTTGTTCTTTGAAACCACAATAATGTGGAAGACTGCTGACTTGGCAATGGTCTAGAAGACAATCATTTAATCATCATTGAATCATTGAAAGGTGTGGCTGTTCACAGAGTCCTGTATCAAAGCATATTAAATGCAAAGTTTACTGGAAGCAACAGGCACTTGGTAGAGCTTCACAAGGAGAGGACTGAAGCTGGGGTTAGTGCATCAAGAGTCACCACGCTCAGACGTCTTCAGGAAAAGGGCTACCAAGCCACTTCTGAAACAGAAACAACGTCAGAAACATTTTACCTGTGCTAAGGCGAACAATAACTGGACTGTTGCTCAGTGGTTCAAAGTCCTCTTTTCAGATACAAGTAAATTTTGTATTTAATTTGGAAATCAAGGTCTGGAGTCTGGAGGAAGAGTGTGGGGAGGCACAGAATCCAAGCTGCTTGAAGTCCAGTGTGAAGTTTCCAAAGTCAATGATGATTTGGGGTGCCGTGACGTCTGCTGGTGTTGGGTCTATTGTATTTTATCAAGTTCAAAGTCACTGCAGCTGTCTAACAGGAGATTTTGGAGCACTTTATGTTTCCATCCGCTGACAAGCTTTATGGAGATGCTGAT
This sequence comes from Oxygymnocypris stewartii, assembly GCA_003573665.1. NCBI lineage: Eukaryota > Metazoa > Chordata > Actinopteri > Cypriniformes > Cyprinidae > Oxygymnocypris > Oxygymnocypris stewartii. The sequence goes on along the minus strand of QVTF01022339.1, from coordinate 1,626,142 downwards.
TTGCTTTTCCAGAAGGACTTTAGCTCCTGCCCACACTGCCAAACCACTTCAAAGTGGTTTGCTGACCATGATATTACTGTGCTTGATTGGCCAGCCATATTTTACAAGTGTGAATTTGTGCAATTTTGTAAAAAATAAAAGCATTTAAAAGCAAACCTCATGATTAAACATTAAAGCACACTAGTGTGATGAACAGTGCATTTGTTTTACATTTTTAGTTTATTATTGTGAAAATTATACTTTTTTTTTTTTTTTTTTACTCAAAACACGAGGTATCTACTCTCTGATAAATGAGGCCTTTGATTAATCAGATGCACATAGAAACACAAAACCAGTCCTAAATGAAAGAAAACAAGTTGACAAAAATAATTAATCCAATATTTGGTGATAATATAGCGTAATGAGAGTTTTATAAGCAATTGTTTGGAGTCCGGTCGTTTTTTTACTAGGTGAAATAAAACCCACAAAAATTCTGAAAATTCTAACAAAAAAAAATTATGGGAAGTACTTATGTGTGAACAAAGTCAGTATGTTTGAGTTCAATGTGATAATGTTAACTAGTATTTTCGGTGAAAATAAAATATTCATCGGGTCAATTTGATACATTAAAAACTTACACAGTACACAGACATATATTATGTAAACAAAATGTTTTATTTTGGATGCGATTAATCGTTTGAAAGCACTAATATATATATAAAACACATTTGAAAAAAGTTATAAATTGATTTGCATTTTAATGAGTCAAATAAGTATTTGATCCCCTATCAATCAGCAATATTTCTGGCTCCCTGGTGTTTTTTATACAGGTAAGAAGCTGAGATCTCTTAAAGGGAATGCTTCTAATCTCAGTTTGTTAACTGTATAAAAGACACCCTGTCCACAGAAGCAATCAATCAATCAGATTCCAAACTCTCCACCATGGCCAAGACCAAAGAGCTCTCCAAGGATGACAGGGACAAGATTGTAGACCTACTCAAGGCTGTAATGGGCTGCAAGACCATCGCCAACCAGCTGTGAAAAGGTGACAACAGTTGGTGCGAATATTCTCAAATGGAAGAAACACAATATAATAGTCCATCTCACTCAGACTGGGGCTCCATGCAAGATCTCATCTCGTGTAGTTTCAATGATCACGAGAACGGTGAGGAATCAGCCCAGAACTACACAGAAGGATCTTGTCAATGATCTCAAGGCAGCTGGGATCATAGTCACCAAGAAAACAATTGGCAACACACTACGCCGTGAAGGACTGAAATCCTGCAGCACCCGCAATGTGCCCCTGCTCAAGAAGGCACACGTAGAGGCCCGTCTAAAGTTTGCCAATGATTCAGAGGAGATCTGGGTGAAAGTGTTGTGGTCAGATGAGACCAAAATCCAGCTCTTTGGCATTAACTCAACTCGCCGTGTTTGGAGGAAAAGGAATGATGCCTATAAACCCAAGAACTCCATCCCCACCGTCAAACATGGAGGTGGAAACATTATTCTTTGGGGGTGTTTTTCTGCTAAGGGGACAGGACAACTGAACTGCATCAAAGGGACGATGGACGGGGCCATGTACTGTCAGGGCCAGGGCATTGAAACCAGCCAGGGCATTGAAAATGGGTCGTGGATGGGTATTCCAGCATGACAATGACCCAAAACACACGGCCAAGGCAACAAACGAGTGGCTTAAGAAGCAGCACATTAAGGTCCTGGAGTCGCCTACCCAGTCTCCAGACCTTAATCCCATAGAAAATCTGTGGAGGGAGCTGATGAGTTGCCAAAAATTAGCCGCGAAACCTTAATGACTTGGAGAGGATCTGCAAAGAGGAGTGAGACAAAATCCCTCCTGAGATGTGTGCAAACCTGGTGGCCAACTATAAGAAATGTATGACCTACTTTATGTGATTGCCAACAAGGGTTTTACCACCAAGTACTAAGTCATGTTTTGCAAAGAGGTCAAATACTTATTTTACTCAATAAAATATTTTTCTGGATTTTTTGTTATTCTGTCTCTCACTGTTAAAATAAACCTATCATTAAAATCATTGATGCATCTGGTATAGGAGTGAAAATGCACAGTCAGAAACTTGCAAAGAAAAGATGACAAAAGAAAAAATAGATATTGTGAGAGATTAAACATTTTCATTAAAGAAAGGGAGGGTCACATTTGGTCTTACGTTTGAAGAGTCTCAGAATCTTCTCTGTCAATGCCAAGATTAGTGCTCCCATGATCCCTTCATTCGAGACAGTGATTACATCTTAAAGAGTACAGATGGTCTTACACTCATGTACACACAATTTTGAAAACAAAAATATATTTTCTAAACAAACCCAACATAACTGTAACCCGGTATTACATGCATAACATACACAAATCTTACTGTTTTCATTAATAAAATCAACATAACATAATCTTGCTTATGTACATTAAAACATGTGCTTACAGTATATGTTTGCAAACATGATTATAAATGCCCTTACCAAGCAGTCAAGCAGTTAGGGTCTTATAATACAGCCCCTGTGAGACTAATATCTTGCCTATGGAGTTTTATAGCCCAATATCTATGACAGACACTCGTGGAGAAAAAAAGACCCTTCAGCAACAAATTAAAACACAAATATGAGTATGACATTGCAAAAGATTTAGAGGGTGCTGAAATCTGTGAGGTGCATTTTGCAGCAGTCATATTTTTAACAATCTTTTGTCATTATGTTTATATTGATATCCTTTATGCCACTCTGTGTGGCTGTATTGGTTCTCGGGAAGCTTTTAGATTCTGTTCCAAGAGCTCTAATGGTCCCTCGAGCTAAAGAGGATTTTAACACTATTGAGCTGACAAACTTCCTTTTACCCGTGGGTACATAATGTTGCAGTTGTATGATCAATTATATTGATATATTATTCTGATCATAGTGTGATATGGGGTCAGTGTGACAGTTGGTCAACGTTTGGAAGGAACAGGAACTTTTAGACATTTGCCCCAGATGGCTTTAAATTAACTTCTAAGAGCTGCTGTGGTTGAACAGACTTGGATTTGGATTGTGTAATATATGGCCAAAGTGTCAAATTTCAGTTGTTTGTTTCTTTGAGTGAGCTTCTAAACTAAAATATTGGGGGGTGTGTGTGCTCATTTGTGTGACTGTCTGTAGGTTTGGGTTGTCATGACCGTCTTGGCTTGGCTAGGCTAACTGGGTCTGATGTAGATGTCATTGATTTCCTGTCCCCCGTAAGGGAACAGAGACTAACATCCTTTTCTTTGCCCTTGTATTGGATACCACACAGTAAGCCTCAGCTTTACACTCCTTGAACAGAACGTCCTTGGCCACATCTCCCCTGCCATACAGCCCTTCCATCCACACATACATGCAAACCTGCTATGTATAAACACAAGCATTGCTCTTCAATGAGGATGGAACCAGTAATAAATGAAAGACATTTCAAAACATACATACTAGGAATGTGCATAATTACACTTTCAAAACAAACAAACAAACAAAAAACAATATGACATACATCTAAATGTGTAAGATATTAGGTATCTGTGGTGCTTTATTAAAGAGGATAAATCTATATTTATCTATAAATAAGAAAGGGCCCAGAATCAAGACTTGGGGTACACCACATTAACGCAGTATACCCAGTACATTTGTTTTTGTGGATTTTCCAACTCAAATTTGTTTGTAATAACAATCTATGAGATAGCATGAAAGATGTGTTGTGTTATTAGTTTAACCAGAAACTAACCTATTTGTTTGTTTTACTATTAAACACTACAATTTATTCGTAATTCACACATTTGTTGAAAGTGATACTAGGCCAAATGTAATCAAGATATTCATTCAAATAATTTTTTTTTACTCCTAACAGAGCAATGGTGAAAAAGGGTGTGTCCTTCCGTACAGCCACACCTAGCAACACATTACTATGGGTCATCATCCTAGACACAGGCCCAGATGGGAGTGTTGGAGTAATCTGTCAGAGGAAGTCAACTACAAATGTGAAAAGGTGAGTGTGTCTGTTAGGGAAAATTGAATTAATTACTTTTAATCAGATTATTAAGCAGTGATTAACTAACTCTCATTGGCGACTCAGATTAAACATTACCAGGAAGGAAATATTGTCCATGGAAACAGCAATTTTACATTCTAAAGCAAATTGGTCCTAGAATTATTCCAGTAATTTGTTGATTAGTCCTTATCAGTTTAATAAAAGCACTTTGTTTGGATTTATGCTTTCACTTTAAAGTGAATTAACCACAAAACCACCAGAGAATGAACTGACTTCACTGCATATTTGCACATATATGTTTGCCATGCAGGTTTACATGCATCCATTAGATGTGAACACAAAGGTCAAGGTTGTACAGCAGTGTGTGTGTGTGTGTGTGTCAGAATCCTATTAGTGAAAGCCTAACCTGAATTCTCCTCACTATTTATGGTTGTAGTCAGAAACGATTCTAGGATTTCAGCCTTTGATTTGAGCATCGATAATGTGCCATTTTTTAGCCTTGAGAGCAGTCACTAAATCATGAATAACAATCTTGTTTGCCTGCATTTTTAAACCACTTTAAATGGCATATGTTTGTCATGTATTTGGTTGCATTTCATTTTTTGATTTCACTAGAAATTATAAAGAAGAAACGCATGCATCAAAGAGATGAATCAACACTCTGTGTCGCCTATGACAGGGTTTGCTGTGGGTTAGAAAGAAGGTTTAATTTAATTTAACAAACTTTACAGTTTTTTAACAACTGACAAGTGAAGGATTCAGAGTGAACTCAGACAGCTCAATACAGTTGCTACTATACAACTGTTAAAAATGTCAGCTAACATAAAAGAAGATAGTTTAAAGAATGTTCGTAACTAAACACAAACTATATTTTCTGTACATTTCTCAAAATATGTTTTATGTTTTGCAGAAGAAAGAAAGTCATGCATGTTTGTAAACATTTTAGGGTGAGAAAACAATGCAATTTTCATGTCTGTGTGAACTATCCTTTTAAGTTAAGAAACTACCTTTTCTCAGAATAAACTACATTTTTCTATGCTATATTTGCATAAACATTTAACCAGCTGGTGTCAATATTCTGTAAAATTGCTTCTTAAGTAAGATGTATAATGGGTTATTAGGAATGGCAACAATGGTATGATCAATATACAATTATTGACTTATAATTGCACTCAGTTATTTAGAATCAAACAGCAATTTGCAGATTAAGAGGCTTTACAGTATATTATGTGAGGTGTTTAATGGCACATTCTCTTTCAGGTTAAGTAAACTCCAAGCAGTTCTTCAGATGGATTTTGAAGTGGAAGATGTCAGCAGTCAATCAGAAATACAGGTGATTAAGTGGGAGTTGACACTACCCGATGAAGTCAAAATGACGGGGGCGTCTGAAGGCACCATGAGGATCTACACCACTCAGAGAGACTTTGTAGGCCTGGCTCCTCTAGTTATGGTAGGTTATGGTACTTAATTAAAGATAGTAAAAAAAAGAGAAGGTAAAAAGTCTCTATCTGAGACAGTAAAGCATCTTCATTACTTATTCACTGGCATTTTGAAAGACAGAATTGATCCAGCAGGGTACCAGGGGCTCAACACTGTGACAGAGCTTGTAAATGTGACAAGCTTCATCTGCAAGACCGATCATGCTAACCTTTGGGTTGTGTCCAAACATGAGCAGATTTAGGCATAATCAATCAGATTTTCTGTAGCAGCTCTAATATACAGCTGGACACTGTCCCAGAAATCTGAAAACAGCACAGGAATAAAAATGGCCAAAACCCCCTAACATGTTTGCCAGTACTTCTTTAGGAGAGTATTACTTTCAGTCTACTTTTTTATACTTATAAGAGATATACAAAATTAAACTTAAGTATGAGAAATGTTGGTCACACTTTAGATTGGGGACCAGTTCTTACTATTTACTAATTATTAAATAAGATTTTTTTCCTCTGTAAACTCCTAATCTGCTGCTTATTAATAGTAAGGTAGCTGTTAAGTTTTCTGTAGGTATGGAGTATGATTAAGGGATCTAAACTATGGTTATGCAGAATAAGTATAATATGTGCTTTATAGGTACAAATAAAGAGCCAATATGCTTGTAATATGCATGCTAATAAGAAACTAGCTAATAGTGAGAATTGGTCCCTAAACTAATGTGTTACAGAGCACTATCCAATTGACAGCCGAGAATGTGGGAAATCTGTGTTTTGCAGCTTGCTATTGCTAGTCGCTTTTAGCTGGTTTTACAGGGCAAGGGATTTTCTCATTTCAGAGCGCATTATATTGGATAAGAAATTAATCTATTTTTATTCATGGACAAAACTGTGCTATTTGATCAGCTAATGGCAAATTCCTTTTTTCATTTTTAGTAAAACAATATTGATATAGCTTATGCTTATTTTTAATCCATTACATAAAGGTAAATGAAGTGACCTTTGCTTCCTGAAAACCTGTTTCATTTATGTGAGCTGGCATTTTGCATCTGTCAGGGTCTTTAGAGTTCAGAGGTTTACCCCACTAATCTGCTGCTTCCCATTCACTGAAGACAATATTGGGAAATGGGGTTTTGTCCCATAAAATTATAAATTTTTGCTTTTCACTTGTTCTCATTAAAATGACTTTGATTACATAAAATTGCATCAGTCTGTAAAGTGCATCTCTGGCCCAGATTATCTAAATAGATTGACACAGTCTATTCCAACCTAAAATCCGCTTTATGTCCCTGAACATTCTATTTTTACCTGTGAAATTGGTGTAAAAGGTGCACTGATATTATGACATTAATTTCATCACTAGACTGCATAGTGTTATCGTAACATGTTGAATCTCTGACCTCCATTTGTAGGAGTGCTAAAGTTTAAGCTTAGCTCAGTATTAAGATCCAACATTTAACTTTGATCTCTGTCCCCTGTGTAGGACACTGAGCTGTTGAACACTGCAGTGCTGACTGGTAAGAGGGTTACGGTGGGAGTAAGAACTATTGCTGTGGAACAGGATGGTTCTGTAACGGATGTCTCCGAGTTTGCTGACTGCAGCTCCACAGCTGAAGATGTTCTTAAGGTACAGTCATTATACTGTATTTACTCTTGTATCTCAGCTTGGATACAATGGCTGTCATATCAAACTCTCATCCTCTGTGCACATATTATAAAAAAATTGGTAAATAACGTGATGGTAATTTTTTTTGTTCAGATCTATTAATTTATTCAAAATGACATTAAAAATTCAATTCATACAATGACTTGAATGCAACTCTCACATAATGAGCATGTTTTCATTTGAATTTATTTTAAGGGCATTAAGTAAAATATAAAACATTCTGATATCGTAATGAAGAAAACGGCCTTATTAAAATAATTGTATTAAAAAGTAAATGTTATTAGAGTTTGCATACATTTTATAATCATTTTATAGATTCATCAATTATTTTAACACTATTTCTCTACTTCTAATTAATATTTGAAAAACTTTTGTCAAATAAAAGTTGGAAATGAAATATCATAACCCTGCTTATGTGTCAATGTAAAAAAATTATCTTAAATTAGAATAAAAGTCAGAAAATCTGACTTTTTATGATAAAAAGAATAGTTATGATCACGTTGTGTGACTGTCTAAAATAATACTATGAATGAATAAAAAACAAGAATTATTCATTCTTGATAAAGTTTTTACATTGAAAAGTATATTTAAAAATGTTTTGAAAATAACAACTACAATCTGTACACACCACGTAACTTTTTTATCGCCATTCAATTTTATCTTGAAAATTATATTTCTAGAATGCTGTTTTTTTTGAATAGTTAGTTCAAAACCATATGAAACTAACACAAAGATTACATTTCTAAGAACTTGGCACATTTTTTCTTATTTGTCACTAATCCAATTACAAAAGATGTATAAATGCACATGGTTGTGTCTGTTTATGCATGTCATTGTCAGATGGAGGTAAGATCTGAAAAGAGACCTCTCAAAGTCTTCTCTGGTGTATGCAATGTCTGCCACTGAGCCTGTGTTCTTGGGACAGTCATCTGAAAGTCATTAAGCCATGTTGTGACCTCACTCAGGAGGCCTGTATCCTCTTTGTTGTGGAGTTAATCTGAAAGGACAGCTCAGCAGCATACTGTGACTACAGCCAAGATCAGAGACTTAGAAGAACTTCATCAGTCCTTTCTCATTCAAGGACAACATCGCTTTCTGGCCTCATTTCTTAGAATTACACAGAAATGCATTTACTTTGATGTTCTCAGTAAAAAAAATAAAATCTAAACTTTAGATTATACATGAGCAAGAAACATGATGATACTTATGTTTGGAACAGTTTCCAAAAAAATGAAAATTCTGCTATTATATACTCTTGTTTTTCCAAACCAGCGTGCTGCTATTTCTTTTTCCTTCAGAAAAACACAAGCTGAAAGCACTCACATGGCTTCAGAAGACTTTGTCACACAGATTGTATGGGCTCTTTTCATTTTAGTTTTATGCATTTTTGTTTTTGTTTAGCCTTTTGGAGCATGATATAGCATTGACAGTATGAATTATTGTTGTATAGACAACAGCTGTGTGCAGATTAATGTTGTGTTGTAGTACAGTATAGTTCTACTTTTGAGAGTTTTCATGTAAATAATAGCATATGGTTTGGATCAACATTTAATATTGCTTTAAATAATTAATTTCAAGACTGGTTAGTTCATATATTTACTATCCACCAATGAAAATGATTCCAGAAAAAGCAAAACACAAAGCTCTGCAAATTTATCAAGCAGGATACAGACCAAAATCTATACTCTTTAATGAGTCAAATAAGTATTTGATCCCCTATGAATCAACATGATTTCTGGCTCCCAGGTGTATTTTATACAGGCAAGGTGCTGAGATTAGGAGCATTCTCTTCTGCTCATCACTCCACGGAAGAGAGGGGTGGGTCAGCAGAGCTCAATAGCATTTAAAGCAACATGGACTAGAACAGAGTGCTGATTTTGGCAGGGTAAAGGTGTTTTTTACACTACCATTGAGAAATTTTAACCAAAGTATGTTATAGAATTTTCATTAAGACCCTAAAGAATCATATCAACTTGTGTAAAATGGGCAACCAATAACCCCTTTAAAGGGAGTGCTCTAATCTTAGCTTGTTACCTGTATAAAAGACAAGGGCCGTTTCTCAATACCAAGTACGCAAAGGTCAGACTTGCATCCTCAGTAGTTCGGACTTTGCAAGTATGACTCGGGAGTGCGAACTCCCGAGGACGGGAGGACACAAGTCCGGTAATTCTGCAAATGGAACAGCAGCGTACTTGAAAACATCAGGCAGCTTATCTACACTGTATTACAATACAATGAAATATCAAACACACTGCATCTTTTTGTTTTCAAGTAAATATATTAATAGCCGCAAATATGTAGTTCAGGGAACGTACATGCATTACAGTGAAACCAAATATTATATCAAACAGCGTTGCTTCTTTTCAGTTTCATAAAAAATATTAATAGCCACAAGAAAATGATATCAAACACTACTGCCTTTTTGTTTTCATTTTAAAAAAATATAAAACATTAATATGTGGTTTTGGTAATATGTGCACATATACACTGATTATCTTTACTGTATGCATAATAAAATGAAATATGACAAGCACAAGACTGCCTTTTTTGTTAAATGTTAGTTTTAATGAACAATAATAGCCATTATAAAAGTAGAAGTATGATAAGAGACTTAAAGACAAAGGCAAACAATTCAGTCAAATGTATGTAAAAAAAAAAAAGTCAGCCCTGTGTTACGATTAATAAATAAATAATTTATGAAACATAACTTTGTGCTCAGTCAAAACAATATGACCTGGAAGAAATAATAGATTCATGAGACCAATCACAAGATTGTAGACCTACTCAAGGCTGGAATGGGCTGCAAGACCATCGCCAAGCAGCTGTGAGAAGGTGACAACAGTTGGTGCGATTATTCTCAAATGGAAGAAATACAAAATAACTGTCAATCTTCCTCAGTCTGGGGCTCCATTCAAGATCTTATCTCGTGTAGTTTCAATGATCACGAGAACGGTGAGGAATCAGTCCAGAACTACACGGGAGGATCTTGTTAATGATCTCAAGGCAGCAGGGATCATAGTCACCAAGAAAACAATTGGTAACACATTACGCCGTGAAGGACTGAAATCCTGCAGCACCCGCAAGGTCCCCCTGCTCAAGAAGGCACACGTAGAGGCCCGTTTAAAGTTTGCCAATGATTCAGAGGAGAACTGAGTGAAAGTGTTGTGGTCAGATGAGACCAAAATCCAGCTATTTGGCATCAACTCAACTCGCCGTGTTTGGAGGAGGAGGAATGATGCCTATGAACCCAAGAACACCATCCTCTCTGTCAAACATGGAGGTGGAAACATTATGCTTTGGGGGTGTTTTTCTGCTAAGGGGACAGGACAACTGCACCGCATCAAAGGGACGATGGACTGGGCCATGTACCGTCAGGGCCAGGGCATTGAAGCCAGCCAGGGCATTGAAAATGGGTCGTGGATGGGTATTCCAGCATGACAATGACCCAAAACACACGGCCAAGGCAACAAAGGTGTGGCTCAAGAAGAAGCACATTAATGTCCTGCAGTGGCCTAGTCAGTCTCCAGACCTTAATCCCATAAAGAATTTGTGGAGGGAGCTGAAGGTTCGAGTTGCCAAACATCAGCCGTGAAACCTTAATGACTTGGAGAGGATCTGCAAAGAGGAGTGGGACAAAATCCCTCCTGAGATGTGCTAAGTACTAAGTCATGTTTTGTGAAGGGGTCAAATACTTGTTTGACTCATTAAAATGCAAATCAATTTATAACTTTTTTTAAATGCGTTTTTCTGGATTTTGTTTTTGTTATTCTGTCTTTCAATGTTAAAATAAACCTACCATTAATATTATAGACTGATCATTTCTTTGTCAGTGGGCAAACGTACAAAATAAGCAGGGGATTAAATACCCCCCCCCCCCCCCACCCACTGTATAAATACAGTACTTATTCTCTAAAATGTTTAGGCTAGGCAAACTTGCCTTTCAGCACCAGGATGACAGTCAAAGTTCAATCAATTATATAATTTATGATGCAATTAAATTTTAACAAGATTGAGGAAGGCATGCAGGGGGCATGCCTTCCTCAATCTTGTTAAAATTTAATTGCATCATAAATTATATAATTGATTGAATCATGCGGCGGCATGCTTTTGGTACATGCTGAACTGTTAAGTGACTTTGAGACTCCCAATGCCATGCTTTATATTTCAAACCTCAAATGTGACAGTAAATGCCTAAAGGTTACATTTAAAATGCAGCATAAGGGCCATAGAGTAACAATCAACCACTATTTGATTTTGATATACATTTCTAAGTTGAGTTCATTCATAAAGGAAATAACTACCAAAGCAATTAGATCTCAAGCAGTATAAAAAAAAATGTAAACACTGATCTGAATCTAAATTATGCTTGGTCTCAAAAGTTATGTTTTTACCTGGACTAAGCACCATCAAATCCTCTTACACAAGTCCGTTCAAATCCATCAGAACATGAAAACTACAGTATGTACAGCCTGTTCGTTCAGTTATAAATAATTTTTTTTGGATACCCTCAGGTGTCCAACAGATGTGACTTTGTCTACGTGAATGGAAAAGAAACCCAGGGTCGACTGCGGATGCTGGTGAACTTTACCTACAGTTACCTGAGCGCTCAGCTGGAGATGAAGGTGTGGTTCCCTCGTCTTCCACTGGATATAGAGGTGTCTGATACAGAGCTGAGTCAGATCAAGAGCTGGAGGATCCCCATCATATCCCCCAAAAGGTACAAACACAGTTATCGCATTCAAATCGACAATTTCTAGTTAATGCCTACATTGTGATTAGCATCTATTTTGAAAAACTAATAAAGGAATATTTCTGTATACATGTAATCAGCTTACAATGCATTTAAGTGTCCTGTCTGCCTGGATATATATATATTATTTTGCAAATACCTGCACTTTTTTATTTACTTACCTGTTGCTTTCTTTTTAAACATTAAACATCTAAAAATGCCAGAAATAATAATTAAAAAACAAACAAAGAAAGAACAAAAACACTTAACATGTAAACTGAAAATGAGAAAGCTAGATATTTTTTACTCTGAATCACAAAATGAAACAGGGTTAATTAATTTACTATATCAACAATTTATTTTACACACATTATCTATAATATGAATGGGTTAAAATAACAGTGAATAATCTGACATTTTAAAATACATTTTAATATGGCATTTTTAAAAGACAACAGTTACGTAATATAAAATAATTGTATTGATTGTAAAGATCTCTGAAAAGAGAAAAATAGCATTAACACAATACAATTGTGAGCGCTAGAACATTATAGCCAGGAAATGCTTTTAAAGGATTAGTTCACTTTCAAATGAAAATGTCCTTATAATTTACTCACCCCCATATCATCCAAGATGTTTATGTATTTCTTTCTTCAGTTGAAAAGAAATTAAGGTTTTTGATGAAAACATTCCAGGAATGATCTCCATATAGTGTAATTCAATGGACTCCAAATGGTTGAAGGTCAAAATTACAGTTTCAGTGCAGCTTCAAAGGGCTATAAATGATACCAGACGATAAATAAGGGTATTATCTAGCGAAACGATTGGTCATTTAAAAATAAATAAATAAATGTATATGCTTTATAAACACACAAATGCTCGCCTGATCTGCGATGTGCATCCCAGAATTCACGTAATACGTAATAATGTTGAAAAGGTCACGCTTGATGTAGGTGGAAGTACCGAGTCAGTGTTTACAAGTTGAACGTGCAAATACTAAGTCAAACACGGTTTATAAAAAAGGGAGTTACAACTGAACGAGTTTACAAGGTAAAACAACGATGTCGGACGATTTTGAACTTGGAGGAGAAGGTGAGATGGAGCCTACGTCAAGCGTGACCTTTTCAACGTCATTACGTGAAACCTGGGACGCGCATCACAGAACAGGCGAGCATTTGTGTTTATAAAGCATATATATACATACATGTACATCTCAATAAATTAGAATGTCATGGAAAAGTTAATTTATTTCAGTAATTCAACTTAAATTGTGAAACTCATTTATTAAATAAGTTCAATGCACAGAGACTGAAGTAATTTAAGTCTTTGGTTCTATTAATTGTGATGATTTTGGCTCACATTTAACAAAAACCCACCAATTCACTATCTAAACAAATTAGAATACTTCATAAGACCAATAGAAAAAAAACATTTTAGTGAATTGTTGGCCTTCTGGAAAGTATGTTCATTTACTGTATATGCACTCAATACTTGGTAGAGGCTCCTTTTGCTTTAATTACTGCCTCAATTCGGCATGGCATGGAGGTGATCAGTTTGTGGCACTGCTGAGGTGGTATGGAAGACCAGGTTCCTTTGACAGTGGCCTTCAGCTCATCTGCATTTTTTGGTCTCTTGTTTCTCATTTTCTTCTTAACAATACCCCATATATTCTCTATAGTATTCAGGTCTGGTGAGTTTGCTGGCCAGTCAAGCACACCAACACCATGGTCATTTAACCAACTTTTGGTGCTTTTGGCAGTGTGGGCAGGTGCCAAATCCTGCTGGAAAATGAAATCAGAATCTTTAAAAAGCTGGTCAGCAGAAAGAAGCATGAAGTGCTCCAAAATGTCTTGGTAAACGGGTGCAATGACGTTGGTTTTAAAAAAACACAATGGACCAACACCAGCAGATGACATTGCACCCCCAATCATCACAGACTGTAGAAACTTAACACTGGACTTCAAGAAACTTGGGCGATGAGCTTCTTCACCCTTCCTCCAAACTCTAGGACCTTGGTTTCCAAATTAAATACAAAACTTGCTCTCATCTGAAAAGAGGACTTTGGACCACTGGGCAACAGTCCAGTTCTTCTTCTCCTTAGCCCAGGTAAGACGCCTCTGACAAGAACTGTAGCCAAATTCCTTGACACGTCTGTGTGTGGTGGCTCTTGATGCCTTGACCCCAGCCTCAGTCCATTCCTTGTGAAGTTCACCCAAATTCTTGAATCGATTTTGCTTGACAATCCCCATAAGGCTGTGGTTCTCTCGGTTGGTTGTGCATCTTTTTCTTCCACACTTTTTCCTTCCACTCAACTTTCTGTTAACATGCTTGGATACAGCACTCTGTGAACAGCTTCTTTGGCAATGAATGTTTGTGGCTTACCCTCCTTGTGAAGGGTGTCAATGATTGTCTTCTGGACAACTGTCAGATCAGCAGTCTTCCCCGTGATTGTGTAGCCTAGTGAACCAAACTGAGAGACCATTTTGAAGACTCAGGAAACCTTTGCAGGTGTTTTGAGTTGATTAGCTGACTAGCATGTCACCATATTCTAATTTGTTGAGATTGAATGTGAATTGGTGAATTGGTTGGTTTTTGTCAAATGTGAGCCTAAATCATCACAATTAAAATAACCAAAGACTTAAACTACTTCAGTCTGTGTGCATTGAATTTATTTAATACACGAGTTTCACAATTTGAGTTGAATTACTGAAATAAATTAACTTTTCCACGACATTCAAATTTATTGAGATGCACCTGTATAAAAACTGTACGATTTTAAAATGACCGATCGTTTTCTAGATAAGACCCTTATTTATCATCTGGTATCGTTTATAGCCCTTTGAAGCTGCACTGAAACTATAATTTTGACCTTCAACCATTTGGAGTCCATTGAAATACATACACATCTTGAATGACATGGGGATGTGTAAATTATAAGGACATTTTAATTTGAAAGTGAACTAATCCTTTAAATTTTAAATCCACTTTCAGACAGGGTCAAGTAGATTATGAATTCTGGAACAATTGTGAATAAGATTGTGTAAAGGTTATGAGAATTTGAAATGCTGTTGCATAATGGATTACATAATGCAGAAACATCCTCTCATTAATTCAGTTTGATCCAATCAGTCTTTCATGCATGTTCATGGCTTGCAGGAAGGCATTTTAAACATTGTTTGAATTATATAAATATGGGTGTGTGGTTTAATTTCCAAATGAGGCCTTATCTAAGCTTCTGTTTTGAAGACTGTGAAAGGTGACAGATGGAATTACATGACTAAAAGTGGGTTGTCAGTAACATCTGTACATCCCTGACAGCAAACCAGGCTGGAGCAGTGAGGAAGAGCGTAAGGGCCGGGGATGCATGCTGCAGTTCCAGCATGCTCTGTTGCGAGTCCTCACACACTTTGTGGCAGAGCAATCAGACCCTCGGGAGCCACAGGCCTTCTTCCTGGGCTCTGATTGGCAGGTGGATGTGACCAGGCTGGTGCGGTACTTCCTGAAGGTGGAGGACACCAATATTGCCCGTCTGCAGGCAGGCAGGATTCTGTCAGGACAAGATGTGGGCACCACGTCTATAAAGGTAAAATTGGATCTGTTGAGTTTGGCCTACATACGACAAGATTAATGGAGCAGGCCACACATAAATCAGTATTGATCTCATGCAGGCCTTAATAACCAGGTGTCCCCTTTTTCAGGTCCTTTCTCCATTGTCAGACTCCATCCTGGCAGAGAAGACAGTGAAGGTTGTGGATGATCGAGTGACCATCACTGAACTGGGCCTGCAGTTGGTCAGTGGTCTCACACTCAACCTGCAGCTCAGCACAGGAAGTAACAGAGTCATCAGCGCCACGGCAACCACACAGGAAGTGCTTAGCGATCCTAAACAGGTAACTTCACAGCACCTTTTTTAACCTTAACCAACATTTGGGGCATCTAGAAATGTCTTTAACACTGATTTGTCTGATTGTACAGCATTCAAGCAATACATATTTAGTATAATTTAAATTGATAAAATTGGTATATTTACATTTAAAACAAAGAACTGGTAAAAGGTTGGAAGTAAAAGGATTGTTAATTTAATCATTAAGCTTCCCTGCAAGGACTAGCTATTTTGTACATAATCATTTTATACTGTGCGGATATATTATATAAATTACATAACCAGGTTTAAAAAAGAAAGTACATAAAGTAATAACTGTCGATTATATTACATTTGAAAATACTTGTAATCAGACTAAAGTTATTTTACAAAAAGTCATCAAAAAGTAGTCAGAATTTATTACCTAAAATGTGTAATGTAATGGATCACATTACTTGCTACAATTTTTGTCATGTCATTTGGAATCAGTAAGAGACTACAAATTGTAAGTAATCTATCCAGTACTGTATATGAGTGTTGTCACAATACCAACATGTCAGTTGGTTTTTGGTACTAAATTCCAGGATTCCATAATTTCATGGTTCTCTATACCAATTTTGGTACAAACAAACAATAAATAAATAATATAGAGTTGAAGTCAGAAGGTTACATACAGTATACCTTTTACAATTTTAATTATTTTACCAAACTAAGAGGGATCAAACAAAATGCATGTTTTTTTTATTTAGTACTGACCTTAATAAGATATTTAACATAAAACACATTAGCATGCAGTCCACAAAATAAAATTATAAAAGTTTAAAAGTTTGCATATGCTTGATTCTTAACACTGTGTTGTTACCTGAATGATCCACAGCTGTGTTTTTTTGTTTAGTGATAGTTGTTCATGAGTCCCTTGTTTGTCTTGAACAGTTAAACTGCCTGCTGTTCTTCAGAAAAATCTTACAGGTCCTACACATTCTGTGGTTTTTCAGCATTTTTTGTGCATTTGAACCCTTTCCAACAATGACTTTCCAGCAATGGTGGATTCATCTTTTCACACTGAGGACAACTGAGGGACTCATATGCATCTATTACAGAAGGTTCAAACGCTCACTGATGTGCCAGAAGGAAACACAATGCAGCAAGAGCCAATGGGGTGAAAACTTTTTGAATTTGAATATCAGGGTAAATTTAACTTATTTTGTTTTCTGGGAAACATGTAAGTATCTTCTGTAACTTCTGAAGGGCCGTACTAAATTGATTTTTTTTTTAGCAAAATAAGAAAACATTTTCTATTCTTCATTCTGTTCAAAAGTTTACACCCCTGGCTCTCAATGCATAAATTTTCCTTCTGGAGCATCAGTGAGCATTCAAACCTTCTGTAATAGTTGTATATGAGTTCTTCAGTTGTCCTCAGTGCAGGGGCGTGTCTAGAGCGGGGCCACAGGGTGGCACCAGCCCCCCTCAAAATATGCTCCCCCTCTTGTGCCCCTGAACAGCGCAGACTGATCATTGTATAACACCTGCGGTGCAGGAGCACAGTCTGGGTGCATTTAAAATCAAAAATGTATGTTGAAAGCTCCTTAGAGTTTGAGCTTATTTGTTTTGTTGCGATGCACCTGCAGTGCTTAAAATTGAAATTGTTACTACATTTCTTCCTGTTGTTTCAAAGATTAAAGGCACAATCACTTTCCCAACTAGTCTGCAGTAATGTGGCAAATGCTAAAATGTGGGGTTTTAATAATGTTAGCATTCTGACACTTGGGATTTTAAGATGAATTATAGTAAACACCTGTTTGTATTGAATAAACAAACATTTTTGCGTGTTGTCTTATATTTCTTATTTCCGTTTGCAATGTCAAAGAACATCTAATTTAAATTTTTTGTCTTTAATCAGATGATAATATGGCTATTAAATATACTATTTGTGTAATATTGATGATTAAGTTAGATTTTTTTTAGACAATTTTGTGTATAAAAGAAAAGAAAAACGGACAAATTAAGGCACAGCAGCAATACATTCAGTCAAAGACAGGTACAGTGGATGCAGTACAGTGCAGGTCAGAGCCAATCCACCAGGCAGAGGTAAGTAGGCCAGCACATTAGCAGCCCTGAACCTGACAGCACAGGTCAGAGCTGGCCAGAGAGGACCACATCAGCAGCCATCTATCTGCAGCAACAGAACATGAGCAATTTTTGCAAAAAAGTTTACTAGTAAGAAGTTGAGAATTAGTATTGTCTGTTCAGTGGTTTTTATTGATAAAAAGAGATATGAGATATCCAGGCACTTGTGCAGTGCCCTTTTTCTGTCATCTCACTTGTGTCGGGGCACATTACTTTTCCCATAACACTTTTTTCCATAAAACTTCAACTTTTCCTATATATATAGGTAACATTTTGTTTCATGGTGGCCTTGCTTCATGTTACATTTTATTCTCATTGCAGGAAGCAGTGTTGAGCTCCTGGCTCCAATTTAGTGATGGCTCCCTCACCCCATTGGACATTTATGATTCTACTCACTACCGCCTTGCTGTGACATCACTGGATGAGGGTGTAATCTCTGTGCAGGACTCACCTATGACTATAGTGGCAGAAGGTGAAGGCCTAGGAACACTTGTAAGAGCTGAGATGACCATTTGTGAGGTCTGTCAGAAATCCAAGCGCAAAAGCACTTTAGCTGTAGGCACTGTGAGTTTAACAGTAAAGTTCCAGACAAACAGCAAACGTCCTGACAACAGCAGCATCAACAATAATGACATGGGAAACAGCACAGGATTATTTGTTGGTGTCACTGGGAAAGACAACAGCAGTGAGCGTGGTGATGAAGGAGAGGAGGCAGACTCTGAAAAGAAGCTGCTGCAGCCAGAACAGGTTTCAAGCAGAAATTCAGAGTCTGAGCGAGAGGAAAGTGCCTTGATGAAGATCACCACCACATCCAAGTCAACTGCGCGAGACTCAACTGTTGGCAGCATCGCAAATGATTTGGGAATGGGACGGGCTAACGATGCCTCGGCTGGAGTCAGTAAACCTGGGAATATTTTAAACAGTGGAAGTTTCTTTAGTACGGAAAAAGCTGGCAGTGATGGTCGCATAGGGATATCCTCGAGTAGCAATGAGGTTCCCGAGGGTTCGATGTTAAGCACTGGGAGGGCTTCTGGGAACTTAGTGAACTACAATAACTACCCTCCCCAAGTGGAAATCCCCAATCAGGAGCCAAAAAAGGACTATGGAGATGATGATGACGGTGATATTGAAGGACCACTGTCAAACCGACCACTTACGGACCTGGAGATCGGGATGTATGCATTACTGGGAGTCTTCTGCTTGGCTATCATAGTATTTATGGTAAATTGTGTATCATACTTGGTTAAATTTAGGCACAAGCAGACGCCTGGTCAAGTTTCTGAGCAGACTGGTCACCGGCATGACTGGGTATGGCTGGGAACAGATGCTGAGCTGGTTATGAACGTCACTGGAAGCCCATTACAGCAGGACACTCATAATACATCTGTAATTGACATCGCGCCCAATACAGAGCCTTTTGGTACCCTCACCCGAAGGACCTCTTGCCAGGTGTCTTCTATATCAAATGATACTGTTTCATGTGTAGGATCCCCTACAGCAAAACCCATCCGAAGTGAATCCCTACACTCACCCACTAGTAAGAGGAAAAGGGTCCAGTTCACCACCTTCACATCCTTGGATCGACAAACTCCTCCCAAAACTTTACCACAAGAGAATGGACATGGAATTAACTGGGTGGGAAAGGAGGACAGTTGTATGACAACTGAGGTGACAGTTGCTGAGTCTTTGCAACAGCTATGATTGTTGGCTCACATGCAGTCTGATTTATGCACCCACAATGTATATCTCTATGCCAGCGACGGGCAACTCTGGTCCACTTTCCTGCAGAGTTTAGCTCCAACCTGTGGTCACCTGAATGTCTTCTTTCTTTGGAAAAGTCATTCTGTTGGTCAGTGCTACACAGGATTATGCTCAAGATTTTCATGGCTTTCATAAGGACAGGTGTGAAATTTTCTTTGTGATTAGACTTGATGGATTGATTTTGCCTTGATTACTGATCATGATAAAAGGGAGAAAACACAATATTGCTATTTTTGAGGATTATTAAAAGTACCCCGCCCAGCCAAAAATAAGAAAAAAACACTTTGGGGTAATTAGCTAAGTAAATTTGTTGTCTTTCTCAATGAGCTTTTCTTTGGGTAATTTAAAGATTAAATAGAGTAAATTGTCATTCTTTCTCTAAAGCCAAACTCTGAGATAACACTTCATTACACTGATATCTTCTGTTTGACTGTTACTCTGCATCCTTCCATTTTTTATATAACATTGCATGTGATTATTGTACAGACAAAAGTTAACTTTGTTTGAAGATATTTTACCTCCCTGCATTTGTATGTACAGTCAATTGTTTCATTTTCCATTAAAAAGCGACAGGATAAGGCCACGCTCAGTGTATTGTGCTCTGATAAGAAATAGAAACCATTTCAATATAAATTAATGGTGTTTTTTATCTTTTGTAATCTATTATCTTTCAATACTCAAATATAAAGCACTGTTGGCATGTCCCAAATTTTCATATTGGTAAAAACATTTGTGGTAACTCCAGGTGTGGAGGTAAATTAAAATAGCAGTGATAAAAACACATTTTACATTTTCTGAAGAAAAGGAGTGGCGGTTGCCCCCCAAAAAACTCCACGCCAATCCCGAGTTGGAGTTGGTTGATTTTCCCACAATATAATCATATTCTGGTACAAACACATGGCCAAATATTTCCATGAGTTCAGAGCATCACTAATGTATATATTTTACCTCTATATTTGAACTGAAATTCAACAGAAGTTTGTATACAAGTGCTTAATGTATATTTTATTGTGCCATGAAATTAAAATAAATGTAGATACATTCATAGAAAGCCATGGTTTAAGATTTGAGTCTTAGATACAAACAGAATAAATATTTTATAACCTTTAGCACAACCTCTAAATACAAACCTTAATCCCTGAACAAAGTCACTTTTAATAAATAAATTAAAAATCATCCGAAGAGTAAAATATGTCCTTAAAAACAATATTGTGTTTCATTTATTGTACAGAGAGCATCACTGTTCTTCATCTGGGCTTTAGAGAAAAAACTGTTTGGCAGTTGAATCAGCTTATGACTAACCGAGAGTTGTCTTCTGAGTTTATTAAGCCTGTAAATCTTGGCCTTGACACAGTTTAACATTTTTAAAGCTAAAATTTTTACTACATTAAAACCAGGGTGTAATTTGTACCAAACAAGTTAAGCCGCACCTCTGAAACTGAATCCGACATCTATTTAAGTGGATCATCCACTTTACATTTGTTTTAAAAAAAATCAAGTATAGTACATTTCATCCATTTTTAGTTTATCATATATCTTGCCTGTCACATCATATCACATATATGTGAACACAAGCTGCCTGTTCAGTTCAAGCTGAGCTCCTCACGAGAGCAGAAATCTTTCTAGCTAGTAAAGTAATGTCAACACATTCTTTAACTCAGAAAACTCACAACCACTGTGGTAACACTGGCACTTCTATACCCAATCGTCAATCAAGCACCACGACACATTCAAATATAGAACACAAACACATGCAAACATGCATCTGTCTGTGCATACAGCAAGAGCTCGGCCATGTGCAGTGTCAAATGAATGTCAAGCACACGCTTCTAGATACATTACTGCCCCTAAAAAAATAAAAACTGCGAGATCTGTCACCCATCCTTGTTCCAAGACCTGATAAATTGTAATTTGAGCACTGAGTAAATGTATAGTAAAATGTGTGTCCCTTTCATACCCCGTGAAACTAAATAAGTCAATGTCCTATAAATATATATTTCCTTTTTATACTATTTTACAGACAAATGGCCACCATTAGCTTGGCAGTCATGAGAGAGGCTTGTATATCCAACTGAAATATGCAATTCAGTCTCAAAAGCTCTAGAAAGAGCACAAAGCCCTCACCTTGTTTAAAGTTCTTAAAGACCTGAGAAAAATGGTAATCCAATCATACTGTCAGTGAAGAGTCTCCACCAGTTTCTGATAGGTTATTCTCTCCTTCATCCGGTTGTGGCAAGTTGTAATGTAATTCTTTCCATTTCTCACCAGTCTTTCCTGGAGCCCAGGGTCATCCAGGAGTTTTCTGGACATGCTCACAAATTCCTGTAAAAACAAGAACATTGAAATTAACGTTGAGGTTTCACATGACTTTTTTTATTTGTCTGTTATCCATGAAATATCCATGCAATTTATTTCCAAAACGTTTATTTGATTTGTATATATATACAAACACACCACCATTTCTTTTTTTTTAAAGAAATGTGACAGTAAAGACTTTGTAAATAAATGCTGTTCTTTTGAACTTTTTGTTTATAAAAATAAAAATAATTTTATATTTATGGACAAAACTGCTGTCAATCTGAATAATGAAAATATAAAAGCCTTATTTATTGAGGACAGTGAAATTACTCGTCATGTAAGCTGCCCATGTTGCAACTTTGCCTTTCAACCTGACTTAAAACACCTTCAGCTTCCAGTGACCCCCTGCTGTTTACTCTTATCCACAGAGACTCTTGGTAAAGTTGGCTTCACACTGATGTGACAGGCGGGGTATAAACCTCTCTTTCAGCTCAGCAGGAAAACAGAAGCCATGAGGAAAAGGCAAACAGTTGTTGTGTCATGAAAGATTTGACCACAACATGAGGCCTGTCTTTGACAATGCCATGATGAAACCTGAGTGTAAATGAGTGTGTTTGACAGAAATGTGGCCTGGTGGGAAGTGCCTGAGCTCTCTTGGGTGTCGATCGGGTCAAGTTATTTGCTAAACAGCCGCGTAATGTGCAGGATAATATAGTCAGCTGATCAATGTCAACAAATGAGATTTGTATTATTTTTGAAATAATAGTTTTATTCATTAAATTTATTCCTGTGATGCAAAGCTGAATTTTCAGCATCATTACTCCAGTCATCAGTGTCACATTAACCTTTAGAAATCTTTCTAATATGCTAATATGTTACAGCATTTATGTGTAATCTTTCATTATATTCTATGTATTTACTGATGCGTTTGATCAATTTAATGCATGCAGATAACTAGACATGACAAGGCTCAGCACAACACACATGTTGGACATGGTTAAACAAATATTTGGGGCTAAAACATCACATGCTTCTATATTATTATATAAATTTTCTTCTATAAGAAAAATGCTTCTATATTAATTAAGTGACAGAAGAATGTGTGAGTTTTTGGGTGTTTGTGACTGATTCTTTTTTCAAGTAGAACCTTTCAAATGGAAAGTTAAATGTGTTCATATCTGATGTATTTATTTATTTGCTGTGCAGAATTCAGTTGTTTTTGCTTTTTCACAGTGCATGAGGCTGTAGCATTGATTCACCATGAGGTTTTTCATTTTGGCAGAAATCTAAATCTGAAAAACAACAACAACAACAACAACAACAACAACAACAACTGCAGCAAATCAGCATATTAGAATGATTTCTGACGGATCATGTGACACTGAGCACTGGAGTAATGATGCTGAAAATTCAGCTTTACCATTAGGAATAAATTATTACATTTTAAAATATATTAACATAGAAAACAGTTTATATTTCATAATATTACTTTTTTATGATATGTCTTTCAAAAACAAAAAAAATATTGCAAACCTCAAACTTTTGAACAGTAATGTATTTTGGCATTTTATCGGTATATGATTTGTGTGAAATAATCACTGGATTATATCACTGTGTCATTTAACGGGACAATAGTCAGTGCATTTTACCACAACAGTAATGCATTAAATCCTCCAAATGACATCGTGTAAACTGCATAGCAGGTGGGTTGAACTGTAGCACACTGACCTACTGATCGAGACTGAAAAGAGAGGCTTGCACATGCTCTTTGTCAAGGAACAGCTCTTTGAATTAAGGGTCAAAGCTTAGCATAGGTCACAGGTGTATAGAGGGGTCAAAATCGACCTGATTTGCAAACAAACATCAAAAACATCAATGCTTTAAATACAATTTTTTGTGACATCTCTAGAGACATCCGATTTTCAGATCCACTATTGCTTTTAATACATTTCAGATAAGCATGATAAATGGATGTTAGGAAATTACTCGGAGGAGCAGATTGTTTAGGGATAGAAGTTTTGCCCTTTGACCGTTTAAGCCGCCTTGGGCTCCTCTCAGCCGTTTAGCACGGTGATACAATGAACACTAAGTCTGTCTGTTCTCCCTAAAGACCCAACACAGGTTCAAGCTTAGTCACCAGCAGATAAAGATGGTGCCAAGAAGAGGAAGTCAATATTACTCTTCTTTTTACAGCACCGTTTTAATGCCAAAAAAATATGTTGAGAAAAAGTTGTAAAATTGCAAGTTTAAATAATTAATGTCTAGTAATTCAAAACATTTACTCACCCTTTATAATTCAAATCCTGTATACTTTCTTTCTTATCATATATTCAAGTATTCTGCACTCTATGTTTTTGTGATAAACAAACAATTTTGTTTCTGATAATCTTATTTTAATTCAGTCACAGCTGAAATCTCATTCACATCAGTGAATGCAGTGCATGCAAATGTCTCACTTCAGATTTGACATCAATGATGGCAAACATCAGAGCAGAACAGTCAGCTTCCAGAAGTAAAGACATTTTCTCCATTGGGAAATTGATTTTTAACAATAACTGATAAATCTTTAAAGACAGAGCAGTTCTGAGCGCTGAGGTTGTCATATGCTCTTGTTGAACCCATCTGTTTGCATTAATTTTACTTATTTTTAAAATAATTGTGTTTAATAACAGAATTTGTGGTGAAAACTATATTACCCATGATGCTATACATACAATTCCACCAATTAGAGTTGCAGCGAACAAAGAATGCCAAAAAAAGATCTTTAGCTCCACCCACTCCCACAAAGAATTACATAACGCTGCATACACTCCAAAATAAGAATAATAAGTATTTTTGTCTATACTATATGTTTTTCCCATTGTTTTGAATTCAATTATTGCCAATCAGGAGATTGTAGTTCCTTCCACCACTACAGCAGATACATACACAGTCCTTTGTCTTTTTGTCCAATTTTAATATACTTCTTTGCTTTAACTAGAAGTTGAATGTTAAAGGTGCAGTAGTGGATCTTGGAAAATGCTAACTTTAACCTGATAGCGCTGAAAGCAAATGTCCCACTTTCCCTGCAATCGGCGTCCAAAACCACGCCCCCTGAACGCATATACGCTCACAGACCAGAATACCACAGACAACATTACTACGGCTCCCAAATCCAGTCCTCACGTAAAAATTAAAAAGGGCCGAGCATTTTGATTGGACGAACATTTCTTGGTCCTACGCCTTCCACAGAATATATAAATACAGATAAATACATTTAGAACACTTAACCTAATGAATGCTATCGGGATGTGAAGAGACTTTCAACCAGCATAACAACAAAGAAATTCTAAAAGACAATCACCTATTGCACCTTTAATTCTCCTCGCAGATGGTTGGCTTGGTTCATGGCTTTTAACTTTTTAACAATTTTTTTTTTTAATTCCTATGAATGGGAAAAATACTTCTAGAACCGGTGCCTCTGAAAATGCTAATGCACTCTATTGGTTATTGTGCATCTTGTCATAACCAATCACAACATAGCACATTTGAATATGCGCATCATACAATTACACTGATGTTGTTTGAGATCTTCACCAGAGGCAAAGATTTCAATGTGGTTTTTCAACATGTGAGAATAGCATGAACATTCTGATAAACATCTCCTTTCATAATATATGGCATAAAGTATTTGTAACAACAAGAGATTGAGTAAATTATGTCAGAATGTTCATTGAATCATGATGTATCCCTAAATACACCAGAATTCACCATGCTCTTATCTAATCACCTTTTTGCTATTTGCTCTTAACATGTATTAAAGACATCAAAATACAAAATGTGTACATACATGTCTCCATAGAAAATATGATTTCACTGATTTAAAATTAAGCTCTCACTGATAATCCAAACCTTTGTAAATCTTACCTGAGGGCTTGAGTACAGCAGTCCTGTGACCTCATGCTCGACTATTGCAGCATTTCCAGGAACATCCCTCGCTAAAACTGGCAAACCTAAATCCATCGCCTAAAACACACCAGATTGCAATACATTAACTCCGTTTGGCCTTGTGCACAATGCATTTACATGTATTCATTTTCCAGGTGCTTTTATCTGCAGCAACTTAAGGGCATTCAAGGTATTTTATCAGTATATACGTTTCATGAGATTGAACCCATTACTTTGACTTTGTGAGTGCCATTTCAGCTACAAGAACGTTCGCTACAAGCTAGCAATCAAGCATTATGGACTAGCTGATTGCACTTATAAGGCTTTTCCTTTTCATTTTTATATTCTGGTAAATTACAACAACCTTTTTAACTTCAATTCTGTTTCAAACTAGGCTGTTCACATATGTGGGATAATGAAATGATGTGGAACTATTGAGGAAAATATGATACAGCTACTTAGCACATTAATGACACTGTGGGTTAAACTAATCTGGTCAGTTTGAATACAGATTAACTAGATCCCCATGATGATATTGTGCTCATAATATCCTATCTAATAACAGGCAAAACAAACACAGATTCAAAGCTCATGTAAGCCATTCCTGCACTGCTGGTGAGAGCAAACTGAATACCAAAAAATACCAAGTTTCTCTTAAACAAACCAAACTCTAAGACATTTTTTTTTTATTTATATTAATGTTAAATATTAACATTTCACTCATAAACGGTCTCATAAAAGAATTTGTAATAAAACAAATTAACTTCAATTATTACTCTCTAAACAAACCTCTAAGATGGCAGCAGACATTCCCTCTGAGAGAGACGAGTTGACCAGGGCAAATGATTTCTGCATGACAGCATGCAGCTCCTCCTGACTCAAATCAGCCGCCAGATACACTCCAACAGTTCTACACACACACAAACTCATACATAAATCATAATATATCCAGGAACAGTGTAGAATGAGGGCATTTCCTTATTTTAAAAGGGGAATTTAAAAAGTACTGGAAAGATTACCGACAGACATATTTAAAAAAGCAGATGAATGTTCCTGTGCGTATGTGTGGGTCTTTAGTGGCAGTAATAAGGAACTGAGACTTTGAAGATCAAGTACCAGAGAGTAAAGGAGGGAGATGAAAGTAAAGAAGAGCAGATCAAGGCAGGAAGATGAAGATATCAGATGATATTTACCTCTTGACACTCTCCTCAACCTCTGTGGTAAACACCGGATCTATCTACAATGAGACATGGGATTTTTTATGAATATATTATTTGCCTTTAAGACCCCAAATGTAAGACTGCTTTATTTGGTAAGATTTACAGAAAATCTACAAAGAAATGTTATGAAATATCACTCAATTATTTAATTTAAATAAAATTTAAACGAAAAACAAAAGATAAATCAAAATTGTATTAAATATTGGGTTTTTAAGTGAAATAGACTAGAACAATTATGCTAAAGTACTACTTTATTTTGTAAGATTTACAGAAAACCTACATTAAAAAAACATTCAACTTTAAATAAACTTAAAATACAAAACAAAATAAAAAAGGACTCCAAGCAATATTCAATGTTTATGTGTATTCAATATTGAGTTTTACATTTAAATATACAATAAATAAATAATTAGTTTAGAAATAATCATGTTAATAGACAACTTTATTTCGTTTTAAACCACTTTTTTTTTTATATGATTCAGCTACTAAATATAATAAAAATGCAAAAGAAATCCGCGCAAATCCATAAAAACGCAGATGGGAGGGAAATTTTTTGCTTGTGTTGCAAACAATGTGCACATTAAAGAAGACAGATGCAGCCAGATCATTTCCATAATGACCAACGCAATCTACCAAGAACAGCGCAAATTAGCGCCTGCTTTAAAACATGCTTTGTTGGCCGTTAAATAATGGCACAAATACCAGTAATTTGACGAGAGCAAACATTAGTAAATTGCGTTATGTGATTCATTTTAATACAATTCTCCTACCTGGTCTCATGGCATTTACGTACCTGGGTGCACTTTTTAGCGAGACACGAAATACGTTCCAATAACTAAATATTACTGCAGTTTCCAAAAGAACCAAACACTAGAGGCAGTACAACTCTGACACCTTTTTACTCCTTTTCACACAAATGTTCAGAGTTTTGATTAATAAAGCATAATGTTCACAGAATTACTTGAAGAATATCATGTTACGACTTCAAAACAATATTAATATGCTGTGAGATTTGAAAACTGATGCTTTTGAACATTACCATCACACATATCCAGCTTCATATCTATGTGTTTTCATAGACGGTAAGTTTATTCGGTAGCTCACGGAGTACGGAGACTTACTTAGGAGGCAAGGAGCTCTGGTTCGATCCCGTGTAGTCACAGTTTGACAAAGCAGTTCAAATCTGCATAATATAAGGAAGTTGAAATGGCACGGATGCATCAACAAATATGTTTTTCCAACGACTCCTACAAATGCATATTCAATAAAGTCAGGCGCAAAAAGAACTGTGTCTATGCCTTTTCAGTGCTAATTCTTTAATGCGCATATTTAATCATTCCTGAGAGTACTATTTTAATGCCAAAAGACGGTTTGCGCTAGGGCAAGCTGTTAGTAAATCATTAAATAATTATATTCATGAAATATTAGGTTTTGAAAATAAATAGACCCACTCTTTGGAAACCAAAATTTACCATCAGAAATGCAATTTTTTTATTATTCATAAAAATTATTGTTAATAATAACAACAACAGTTATTATTGTTATTATCATGCAATAACATTTTTGGTCATATAAACCAAGAAAGGTCAGTCTCTAATTTTGAACACCTTGTACATTTTTCTCCTTTATGAAAATACTAAATGCAGTATTGAGTATAACTGGCCAATCCTGCTTAAGTAACAACAGACACACTGTCCCAAGACTGCAGCAACACTGTAAATACGCTTAGATTCACATTTTTTCACATGAGAGCTGTAAAAGAAATATGAAAAGTAATTTAAGGTCACACTGTGATGAGAAATGAGATGCATGTCTTTTCATTATAATGCAGAAGTTCCTATGGCTTATCTTTGCTTATAAGCAATAAAGAGCATAAATCCCATGTTGCTGTTTTTTTCCCTGCCTGTAAAATACTGTCAATAATACCAAATCATGGCCTGTGGACAAGACAACATTTCATACTGATCATAATTTCCTACATGGCCTGAGGGAAAAAATGCATTTGAAAATCCCATAGATTTCCAGAGATTAGGGTCAGGGCGGGGTTGTTTCTCAATCTGATTCATTACGATGAGGGCTTTGCATGTATTAGCTGGCCGGGGCGGCTGCAGAAGCCACAGAACATGCAATTTGGGTCAAAGATGATATGAGTGTGTGAGCATAACAGAGCCTCTCTACAAATCCTGTTTTGATTCCACTATCTGCCTATTCATTTTTTTCCCTAAGTGAAATGTGATATTTGATGCATATTTGAATCCAATAGTGATAACAAAATTACAGATTATTGCTTAAACTAAATCTGCTAGATAAGAACAAACTGTGTGATCAGTCCTTCCCACAGGACATGCTGTTCAATCTACCCCAAAGGAGAACGGTATATAAGGTCAAGACCTAACTAGGCCTATATGCAAGAGCAATTTAGCAAAAAATAAAGTCATTAAATTATCTTTTTATTAGATTTTCAACAAAAAAATTAAATTGGTCAAATAGATGTGTACAGTTTTTACATTACAGAGAACAAGTTCCTGAAATCCAAGAGACTTAAAGATATGATGTGAACATATGTTTGCACAAAAAGTTAGCAAACCTTTGTCCCCTCATCATTTTTTAACAGATCAAATATGTAAAAAGTCAAGATACTTGAAAAAATGCATTCAAATTAAAAATGCTTTGAAATTACAAATTACCAATGCTAGGAATGGTTCAAATGCATAAAGGAAGTATGGAAGCCACATGTGTGGGAAACTGCTTCATATTTTAGTACTCATATTGCGTAAAAAGTTTGGCTATGTGTTGTGTGTACACTCAGTGAAAGGTGGGAAGAAGGGATGGAAAGAAAAAAATGGCAATATGAGAAATAATGTTGTTAAAACAAATACAAATATTAACGACTGACTAGCTTTTACAGATATGCATTTAAAGATACATTTAATGTATTACATGTCATTAATCAGAATAACCTATAAACAGGTAATTAAAGAGACAAGTTTCAGCACATTTTAGAAATACAGCTTTAAATATTATTTTCAAATCAAACAAAAAGGTGGCAGAAAAGAAACAAGACATCTGGGATTCATTTGATGTCATCAACATGAGCCCGCCCCTCCCCAAAGAAACAATGAGTCTTACCACTCCCAGATCTTCTTATAAAACAAAAACACACCACAGCTTACAAGAACATGTAAGCAACTGCCAGTGACATCGGTTTGCCTGGAGCCAACCACACTCAAACAAGAAAGCCTTTGAACATCACTGGAGACGCAAATAGACAAGAAAAAGGAAAATGTGTCTCCATCTGAATCTCAAAGAAACATCACAGAACAAAAGTCAGGTTGTGGCAGAAGGAAGCATTGTGTAGTTGTGGTGAAATCACTGGGGCTCGAGGAGAGGTGGCTGCGGAGATAGGACACTTTGAAATGCTCAGGGTACCAAAGTTCAGGAGAAAATGAAGGAACATTTTAGTTGACAGGATCTGTTGTCAGATTGGGTGGGAAATGTAAAAAGAAAGGATGGAAGCCAATGGTGTGGGGAATTGGTTCATATTTTGGTGCTCATATTGTGAAAAAAATGTTTGGCTGTTTTGAGAATTTTAGACATGTTGTGTTTCCACTCAATGGAAGGAGAAAATATTTAGAGGAAAAAAGAGATGGAAAGAAAATGTTTTCTTTAAAACAAACTATTTTTATATTTGTTATAGGAAAATATAGTAGACACTCATCTACAAATAATAATTACAACTTCCGAGAGTTTTTTATCCAAAAGTTCAAGAAGAGCATCTAGAATTGCATGCAACATACTTCACAACCATTAAAAAGTACATTCTATACAGTATAGTAAGAATTTCTGTAGTATAAATGTCAGTTATTCCTAACAGGTTTAGTTTCCAAGAAACTCAATTATTTCCGAGATATAGCCTCGTTTTCTGTTTTCCATTGGCATCACCACCTTTCCTGCATTGTAACTTCCCAAAATTGAAAATGTATTTGATAACTTTGGTGTCTTGGCATGATGGTCATCTAGACCCAACTATGCCAACTGGATACAATTATTTAAAAAAGATCTGTGTTGTAATCAAAGATGGTAACAAATCTGGTGGGCAGAGATTCAAATAAATAACTTTACTGAACTTTGCATGAGACAAGATAGACAAAAAAGAAAGAAAAAAAACAAAGAAAGAAAGAAAGCTAAAGAAAGAAACAGTACAAATTTGAGCAGTTTGTGGTGCTAGAGAGTTTGAGTAACATATCTCAAAGGTGGTCACAGGACTATCTATAGTCAGATAAATTGTATTTAAGAGTTGAACGCACATGAAAGCCATCAGAAGGTCATTACTGTGATTGGGAAACTCTTGATTTTCAGAGACTGTTTCTGGGTCATTGTTACTGAAAAAACATGACAAAAGCAATGAATGCAGTGTCTGTTTTGTTTAAATGAATGATATTTTTTCCCATTTATAATCAAATTAGCTAGACTGAATTAATAAAATATGGTATTATTCTACAATTATGGTAGAACACATAAGAATTCAGTTTACAACATCTTCATGAATTGAATAAAATCAAGATGAAACATATCTGATGCACAATCTTCATTCTTCATCCAAAATTCTGGTATGAAACTCTAGATGGCAAAGTTCAATGTTTAATTCATAGATGGCATTGCTCATAGATGTTTCAGCAGCCAATGATCTCGCTGCTCAACATTCAAATGCTTTGCTAGTGTTTCCTGTAGCAGTTCTTCAGAACCCCCCCTCCACCTTCCCCAGCTCCACCTGTACAGGTCTGCTATGGGTATTCATTATGCTATATGAGGGTTATTTCATGTTATACAGGTGCATCTCAATAAATTAGAATGTCGTGGACAAGTTAATTAACATGCCAATCCCTCCGAGAGTTGCCATCATGACAGAAGTAGAGATAAATTCGCAATGAACTAGGAAGCAGTAACAGATCTTTTCTTACAAATGTGAAGTACACCCATGTATCATATGGCAGAGACTTGGCTCTATCCATTAATTGTTGTTTAGATTTTGGGTTTAAAAACAAATGTAAACTTTCAGTAAAATGAAAAATAGGGGAGGGGTTTAAGTGGCCTAAATGATTCGAAAAGTCCAACATAAGTCATAGAGAAGCCTGAAAGAAGTCAGTTTTCGCCAAAAGGTCCAGAAATGACATTCTGATTAAAAATTACGAGGTCAAAAAAAGAAGGAAAATATGCACGGATGAATTGTTCACAATAAGATCCGCAACATGCATTTAGAAAACAGGGTGAATTTTCATTTCATGCCAACTTTAAAACTCGCAATCTTTCTTTGACCAAAGTGATTTGAACCCATCTGACCCATCATAATTACGACTTCCTAACTTGTAAATACAAACTTCTTATGGACTTAAACACACCATTAATCCCAGACTAATCAGTGTGCCAAATTTCACAACTTTTTACCATATGGTTACATGGGCTGCAACTGACACCCAGCCAGAAAATAATAAAAAATGTGATGGAGCGAAAACACCACTGGCGCATGATACCAAATGAAGCAGAACATGTGCAGTCAGATTTCTACAGTAAAACTTTCAAGCTTGAGAAGGAAGTAATATGGGACTCGCTCAGTTCCTGTTTCCCCTCTTCCCCAGACACACATTTAGGGACAATTTTTGCTTTGGGCTTGTTTGTTTCCTCCTCCCTTTTTCAATCTTTTAAATCTCTTTATTTCTAAAAATATTTGACTGTGTCTGTGACTAGATTCTGCCCAGAGGGGGAGGGTGACCTCTCTATGGGGTTGGCAGAATGGCAGCACCTAGGCTTGGCACATAATCTGGAGTGGCAGATGGCCTGCCACAGGCTAGTCATTAGCTTGAAGCAGCTAACAAGCCTCCCCTAGCATCATACAGCTCTGCAGGTCTACAAACAGTCCACAGCTTATGCTAGTCCCCCGCAGCCCCAATCCTCTTCATGATTCCACTGCTCTAGCTTGAGTGAGCCTCTAAATGCCTCTGATAAGTCCAGCTTAATGCATGCTAATGTTGTTATCTTTGCTACATCCAATTAGCGCTACCTTGGAATCTACAGAAACATGCTGCCCACGTGCGCCAACACTTACACAGCTTCTTTGAAAAGGATGTTAGGATGTGTTATGGTCTTTTGGAGATGTTAACTAGACATGAGAGGATATGCAACACGTGAAGAACGGTTTCACGGCTTTACCTGTGGTGACGGCATCAGGAGTGGGGGTTAAATGGAATAATTAGACCAGGGCTCGTCAACTACTTTCTTTCGAGGAAAAGATTATCTAGTGAATTTCCTACATTATATACTTTTCAGCGGGACACAAAACTAAAAAAAGGAATACTATTGATTTAACTATGTTTTTTGGACAGTATTGTAAGAGAACTGAAGTGAACTGGATGATGAAATCACTGAATAAACGATGAACTGAAAAATTTAACTGACAAAAAAAATATACCATTAACTGTCCTCTTTTTAGAGCAGAATTGAATTTTGTTTGCATAACTGACACACTATTTTCCCATTTAACAATGTAAAGCTGCTTTGAAACAGCATAGCATTTGTAAGTATCTATATCGCATCCCTTGTCAGTGTCGGGCGCTTGCTTGGTCATTTATTGTGATTAACAGGAAATTGTGTTTAAGCGCTAGCAGAAGATAGAAGTGTAAAGTAATACTCTTTGAGAGAAGCAGTCTATCAGCGGAAGTTAAAAACAACTAATAAGTGTATTTACTTAACTCATTATTGTTTAGCGCAGTTGTTGTGTGGAGACATGCTAAAATCGCGTTTGGTCTCGTACTATATCGCGTCCCTTGTCAGTGTCGGGCGCTTGCTTGGCCATTTATTGTGATTAACAGGAAATTGTGTTCAGCTGAATTGGAGTAGTATTTTGTTAGATAGGTATAAAAATCTTAGTTTACTGCGGCAGCCGTTGCGGCAGCCATAGTGTGAAGCCCTCCTCACGTGAAGACCGAAGAGTGTAAAGACCATCGACTCTACCGTGCGACTCCACCGGGCAGGGACACCGGCAAAGGACATAAGTATTGCTTTTTATTTATCTTCTTTCTTACTATTTGTTTCACTTCTGTTTTATTTTTATAACCAATTCTTACTATGTGTAAGTAAGTTGTTGTTTGTTAGCATGTGTTTTTGACAGTGTTCCTCTTTTAGGATTACTGATAAACTACTGATGTTTGATTTATCTATTTTAATTTGAGATGAATTACGTATGAATTTAATATGTCTTTATAGGTATTTTCTTTAGTTTTAGTTTCAATAAATTGTATTTATTTTAGTAGCGTTACTTTAACATACTACATGGAAATGAAATAACACATATACATATATATATGGTTGTTTGGCTTAGTGTCATGTTAGAATAATTTTTATACTCATACCTTTTGTTGTTTTAATATTTTGAAATGTTTTTTGCTTTATTTTTTGTTTTCATTTAAATGTTTAGTTTTGAAATGTTGTTGTATGCATTTGTCATTTTATTTAATTTCTCCATTTTCTTGAATGTGTATATATAGTATTTATAGACTTTTAACTTGTAGTTTTAGTTACTTTTTCTTATTTGTAAGTCGCTTTGGATAAAAGCGTCTGCTAAATGACTAAAAAGTAAAAGTAAAGTAAAGTAAGTGCTATATAAATAAAGGTGACTTTACTTTTAATGTAACTACATGTTTTCGAAGCAGAGTAGCTTTACACATATCTGAACAGTGCAAATGCGATAATCGAACATACTCAAAAATAATGAATCAGTAATAATAATTTTTTGTTGTTGTCTGGCTATTTGAACTGTGAGGCTTTTTCATGTAACCTTCCTATTTCTGATTACTTACATGAATAAACTAGTAGATGACCAATGTAATTTTTTTGTTTGCTGACCAGAGCCAATATCTTACAGAACAAGTTGGGTAATGATCAATACAAAGTTGCTATTTATCACACTATTTAATTTAAAGATAGTAACACGCAAAACAATTGCTGCAATAAAACATTTATTTGACATAATTACTGAATTAGAATGTATTAATTGAAAAAGAAAATATGAAAAAAATTAGAACTTGAAATAAAGAACTTGATAAAAATGAATCTAAAACTGATTTATATTTTATATTTTAACTTCATCGAGCTGGCAAGTCTGAAATCATGTTTTCTAATATATATATACACACACACACACACACACACACACACACACACACACACACACACACACACACACACACACACACACACACACGCATGTGTATGCTCGACCACTATAATCTTTAATTTTAAATAACACTGTCATCCTAAACTAGACACTATTTCTAGCTTACCTTTGGACCAATGATGATGAGGACCACTAGGGGGTTCTGGTTGTGCCATTCTGTAAGAGAAAGGATCAAATGTCATTTAACACACATACCTATTATGTTTATACAATTATATTAACATTTAAAGACTAACCGCCACAGTCTCAAGTTGCTCAATAACCGAGGATGAACTATGATCTTATAGAATAATATATAATAATACCTGCAAAAGCTTCTAGAAGATACAGAGGATCCTTAACTCGTCTGAGTCCACATACCAGCAGAAACACCTGCAGATTTTCCCCTTGCTTGGTATGCACACCTAAAACACAAGCACAAATGTCACATTGAGACAGCCTCGGAAACTTTGAATTATTCTGGCTATATTTTAAATGCCTTTTAATATTTTTTAGTTTTGACTGTCTTACACAAACGTTCAACCTATAAAAAATTATCATAAAAATATTTTACAATAGTCTAAACAAGGAGGGAAATAAAAAATAATATGAAGTCCAGCGATATTGAAGTGAAGTGAAGTGATTAATGTATATATACATATATATATAATAATTTTCCTATCAAGCTATATTTGGTCAACAAGGG
This sequence comes from Oxygymnocypris stewartii, assembly GCA_003573665.1. Lineage (NCBI taxonomy): Eukaryota > Metazoa > Chordata > Actinopteri > Cypriniformes > Cyprinidae > Oxygymnocypris > Oxygymnocypris stewartii. Next base: position 1,590,213 of record QVTF01022339.1, on the reverse strand, counting down.
TAAAAATGCTATTTAATTGTGTGTATTTAGGATACATGAAATGATAGCTATGAAATTAACATTTGCTAGACAAAAAAGTACATCAACTTATCCCAAGACAGTCTAAATGCCATTTCCACCACTGCATGCTTGTCAACAGGGTCAAAAGTGCCAATAGTTGAAGCAACACCCGACTATGTGCAGAGAAACTGCTGATCCTGAATCAGATGTTTAAGCGTTTCTGAGCAATGAAATGTAATGTGACATAAATCAATGCATACATGCTGTACCTCCATCTGTAATGAGGCTAATCCATCAAACAAGGTCATAGAGATGACAGAGACGCAGCGAGTGCAAAACTGATTGCAGGCTCAAAGTAGCGTGCGTGACGAGTACTTTATCAATATGGCATATATAAATAGTAAGTATGTCATAGCATGTAAATATATCATATATAACAGTATGCACAAGAAGAAACAACCCTTTTTATAAGCCACCATGTATATTCTTTGGTTTAATGCAAAACACCTGGATCATAGAATGACCACCGGAGACAAGACAATCAATGTGGATAACTAGGAAAAACTAGAATTTAGCATATTAAAAATACAATCCTTGCCCAATTACTACTAATAAGAAACATTCTTGAATTCAATGGCACATAGATTGAGTGCAAAATAATGATTTGATTAATTTGTTAATTAGTCTATTAGGCAATAATCACAATTTTTAATTGATTAACAGTCCTGAAATAACCCATAGGCACAAAGATGTTCACTATGATGTCACCAAGTCCAGGTGACACAGTCCTCTCTGTTTAGTCAATAGCTGGTATCTGTGGGAATGTTCAGTCCAAATCTGTGCTTTACTCCAGATCATCCCTCATTTAAATCCCACCTATTCCAGATTATCCACAAAATATAAGTGCTAGTGTATGCATTTCAACTGCGTGTCAAATGTGAGCCAGTGCAGGCTTAAACAGCGTTGACCAAAATATGATCAAATCTGATCTTAAACTGTCTACATCACTGGACACATACTAACAATGCAAAAATACTTCAATTTGGCACAATTGTAATTTCTGCACCACTTGTGTCACCAAATGAAAATTAAATAATAATGACAAGTTTCACTCACATCAGATATTGTCAGTGCACTGAAGTTCAATGCACTGATGTTGTTCACTGTACAAGTCATATGGAAGACACTGGTAGAGTTTTCAAACCTATATCTTGTAAAATACAACTTGTAAGCTATCAAATCTGTGAATTACTGGGGTTCCATTTTTTTCTGGTGTTGTATTAAGTTTTCTTGCATATTTCTAATATCTCATTCATCAACATTAGGGATTACACAAGATTCAGTCTAGATCCAGCACTTATAAAGACCTGAGATGACCAAACACCTGAGAAGAGATGATGCAAACCCCCGCCAGACCTCATGTGATGCTAACGCTCAGAAGACCTCAGATGATGCCAACCCTCAGACAACATACAAAACTACCACATTTTGCAAGAAGTTTGATCGCTACATATACTCATTGCTGTCAATAGTGTTTACTGTCTGTTTGATTACATGACATTAACTAACTGCTTGATTTTTACCGTACATTTCTGCCATATGGACAACAACTTGAGATAGTCACCACTGATAAGCTATTACTAAATATAATATCAACTTTAATTTTCCATTAAACTGCTTTACAACGATTTGCATCATGAAAAGCACTATACAAATAAACTTGAACTGAATTGAATAATTAAGTGTATTATATAAAAAGATATGAATTATATTTAAATGTAACTAAAGTTATTATTGAAAATATTTATCTTACTATAATACTTAATAGAAAAGGATTTGTTTTTAAAATACATATATTCCAGATAACCTTTTAATTATATTTTTTGGCTTTAGTACAGTGACAGTATAAAAGCTATATTCAAACCTGCTGTTATTTTTTATATTAAAGAAAAACACAAACATCTCAAAATACAAGTATCAATCTGTTACAGAACTAAATGAAAAAGGAAAGAAAAACAAGGATAGTACATTTCCATATACCTATAAACGTTACTTACAGTAATATAAGCATACAGATAAATATATAAATATCAAGCAAGAAGAAAAGATGGGAAAAAAGTAAAAAGCTTGCTCAATACACATTTTATTCAAAACCTGCCTCCTTAAAATGTTCCAAAATGGGCTCCAAGATTTTATAAAAAGATTGGGTGAAACCTGCTGTTATAAGACAAATTATAAGATCAATTTTTTTCATTAATGGTTTATATACATGAAATATATATACATCAATATAGCTGCTTTTATGCATTCGCTCCTGGGAGTAAACGGTTTGAAAACCCCTTGTTTATAGCATTACCTCTCTTTTGGAAACTTTATCTTTATAGTCACAGTGCTTTATTTTGTCTGTTTCAGCGGTAAAGCCAGAGAGCAGTGCCGTATGCCTGAGGACAAGAGTGATAAATGAAATGACCTGTGAACTCTGCACATTAGAGCTACTTGTTTGGCTATGAACAATCCATACACAAGCTGCTTAAAGTTGAGCATTGTTGATTTAGCATAAATTGCTCCCTGATCTGGAATCAGTTTTGCTTTTCTCATCAATGAAGTTAGTTTCAGAAAGGCTAAGGCTGGTCATAGGTTAGTATGAGGATAGCTTTCACTCTTAAACAGAGGGGAAGGACACAGAGGTGACATGAGGTAAAGCTCCAGGATTAGATGACTGATCTAGGGGTACATGCTTACAATGGTTTAACTCTCAGACAAGGCCTTTGAGTGAACTTTTACTTGGAAAGTGAAAGTCAGGGATGGTCTCACCTCATCTACCCCATAGATAGATGGATAAGCCGACAGACTCACAATAGCCCTTCTGTATATATATAAAGCTGTTTCTAAAAAGGGTAGTCAACATTCACATGCATAGTTTCTCTAGTTTCTATATATTTTTTTCTCTAGTTGTGTCACGGTCTCGTGTAGCGGGAAGGACGCGGGAGACGAGAGGTAAGGTAAATCATGGGATTTAATGAAGGAACACAAGACACACAACTACATCAACGTACATAGATGAGTTGACGGACAGAGACTCAGGGAAAACTCAGGGCTTATGAACACATAACAATCACGGGAAACAGCATCAGGTGAGGAGCAAATCAAACACAGATGGGGATGAATGAACTAATGACAGGGAACAGGAAGGACCATATAAGGGTGTGGAAACACGAGGAAAAGGAAGACAAAGTTTGACATTACCCCCCCCCCTTCCAATAGGCGCGTCCCGCGCCGTACGACATCGAAAGGGGAGGGGGGGTGGGCACTCTGGAGGCCTCAAGGACCTGGAGACCGGACAGGTGACCTCCAGGGCGGTGCCCGTTCCGGGACCCATGGCGGATCCGGGGACTCAGGCGGCCACGGCGGATCAGGCGGCCATGGCGGATCCGGGGATTCCGGCGGCCATGGCGGAGCAGGGTGCTCGGGCGGCCATGGTGGATCCGGGGATTCTGGCGGCCATGGCGGAGCAGGGTGCTCGGGCGGCCATGGCGGAGCAGGGTGCTCGGGCGGCCATGGCGGAGCAGGGAGCTTGGGATGCCTCCATGGCGGAGCAGGAAGCTTGGGAGGCCATGGCGGATCGGGGAGCTTAGGTGGCCATGGAGGGTAGCCCCCCCAAAAATTTTCTTGGGGAAGCTCCCCATCTCAGAGGGGCGCTCAGGAGCCGTGGAAGGCGAGCTGGACAGGGCCAGCGGAGGGAAAGGTGAGCTGGACAGGACCAGCGGAGCTAAGGGTGAGCTGGACGGGACCAGTGTGGGCCAAGGTGAGCTGGACAGGACCAGCGGGGGCCCAGGTGAGCTGCAGAGGAACAACTCTTGGGGGCGCTCTGGAAGCGCAGACTTTCGTGAGTGCTCGGGTGGCGCTGACTCTCGTGGGCGCTCGGGTGGCGCTGACTCTCGTGGGCGCTCGGGTGGCGCTGACTCTCGTGGGCGCTCGGGTGGCGCTGACTCTCGTGGGCGCTCGGGTGGCGCTGACTCTCGTGGGCGCTCGGGTGGCACAGACTCTCGTGGGCGCTCGGGTGGCGTTGACTCTCGTGGGCGCTCTGGAGTGCTGGACGGAACCAGCGGGGAAACTTGAGAGCACTTGCGAGGAGCAGGCACCCGGAGGGCGCTGGCGAGGAGCAGGCACCGGAGGGCGCTGGCGAGGAGCAGGCACCGGAGGGCGCTGGCGAGGAGCAGGCACCGGAGGGCGCTGGCGAGGAGCAGGCACCGGAGGGCGCTGGCAAAGAGCAGGCACTGGAGGGCGCTCGGCTAGCGCGGACCTGGACGGAAGCAGCGGGGAGGAATGTGCGCTGGACTGGAACCGCAGAGGCAACGGAGAGCTGGACGGAACCAGCAGAGGAAACGGAGAGTGGAGAGGGTCCAGTTCGACCTCCAGATCAGTTTCCCAGTCTATAAGATCCTCCTCTATGTCCAGCAGTCCCAGCTGCTTAATCCGCTCACCCTCAGCCACGATGCGGAGCTTTTCTCCACGCTCTCACTGTCCGCGACATTCTCCCACGTGGCAGACACTGTTGCCGGCTCTCTCACCTTGACTGACGTCAGTGGCTCTGGCTCCGCGTCGATCCTCAGCACTGTCGCTCCGAGTGGCGATGGCTCGTCGGTCGTGGCGGGCTCCGGCTCTACGTCAGCGGTGGGCTCGGGCATGCGTTCCGCGCAGCGGGGAGATGGTGGGCTGGGCGAGCCGCGGGCGGCGTCGAAGGAACCCCGTGAACGGCAGATCAAGATCAGCTGTGGGCGGCGGCGGCGCTCCTCCATCTTCCTTTTTTAGGTCCGTCAATCTGTCACGGTCGTGTAGCGGGAAGGACGCGGGAGACGAGAGGTAAGGTAAATCATGGGATTTAATGAAGGAACACAAGACACACAACTACATCAACGTACATAGACGAGTTGACGGACAAAGACTCAGGGAAAACTCAGGGCTTATGAACACATAACAATCACGGGAAACAGCATCAGGTGAGGAGCAAATCAAACACAGATGGGGATGAATGAACTAATGACAGGAAACAGGAAGGACCATATAAGGGTGTGGAAACACAAGGAAAAGGAAGACAAAGTCTGACAAGTTGTCTCTAGCTTTCTATTTTAAACTGTACACCTTTTAGATATTTTACCTTATTCATGTTAATCAGCAAACAGTTACAGGTTGGTAAACATGACTATGTTGCTAGGGGTTAAGTTTTTGCTAACTACAATATATTAAAAATAAAATCCAAAAAACGCCATTATATTATAGCATATGTCTTATTGGGGCTTTATTATTTCCTGTCAGATTTAATTTTTGTTTTAGTTTTTGTTTCAAACATTTCAATATATATATATTTTTTTGTGTTACTTTATCTGAATGGTACAAAACTTGGTAGAGGTTTTGGCACATGCAAGTGAACACACACAAAAAAAACAGGTCATGTTTTAAAAAGGTTAAATGGTCTTGAAAAATCATCTAGTCACATTTATACTCTTGGTGGTTTAAAATTGACAGCATTGGAAATTAATTGGAAGGGAATTGTTAGTAGAAACATGTGGTACTGCACCAAAACCTTACTGAAAGCTACTTTTTTTTAGCCATCAACCTCAAATTTGAAACTAGTTTTAAAAATGTAAAATATTATTTTGTTCAATTTTGCATAATAATAAACACACTTCTAACGTGTTTTTTTTTATTTTTTACTTTTTAAACTTATTTTCACTTCAAAGCAATTATCTGCCAAATGACTTAAGTCCGTGCTCCAAAGCATTCAAGATGTATGACAGTCTAAGATGGAAACTTCATTTTCAGGTCTATGCTCAAAATGGTTAACCAGAAATAAATTGATCATAACTATTATAAAAATATTTAGTACCGTAAAGCCCCCTAAAATGCAAAATAGGGCAGTCGTGGCTAAAGCGTTGGACTTAAAACCCGAGGTAACCCAAGGTTGTGGGTTCGAATCCCAGCTCTGGCAGGAAGTGTCCACGACTGAGGTGAGACCCTTGAGCAAGGCACCGAACCCCCAACTGCTCCCCGGGCGCTGAAATGTCGGCTGCCCACTGCTCCACTTGGATGGGTTAAATGCAGAGAACACATTTCACTCCTCACTATACTCTGTATAATTGTGTATGTGACAAATAAAGCTCATCTGAGCTTAATTTGTAATTTGTAAAATATAAAAATGTTATAATTGAACTAAAATATAGTACAATCCTTTCATTGTCAAAAAAGGTAATTTGTGACCGCCATACAAGCAGGACTGGATAGTTAAACATCAGGAAGTAGAATTAAACTGAAATAGAAATTCAGTCAAAATGTTATATTTTTCACTGTCAGTGTTTTATAACTGATTATAAAAGTTGGTATACTGGTATAAATATTGGTGCATGTCTTTCATTTTGAATATGAGGCAATGATCTTAACAATTTAGAACAAACATCTGTTTTTGGATGTTTGTTGTCTGCAATGCAGCACTATATACCACTATAGAGCTGTTTCATTACACATCTTTTATTCATAAAGACCTGCACAAGCAGACAGTGAAGACAAAAAAAAACACCTTCACAATGCCTAAATATATTTTAGCTCTTAGCTGTGGGTTTAATCTCACACTTGGTGCAGCTCCTTAAGACAAAAACAGACTTAGAGTAGTTGAAACATGAAACTTACATTCTGCTGGTGGGTATATCATTACCAGCAGACCTCTACTAAAGATTAGGGTCAGTTAATATGCGTCACGGGCAAAGCATTTTCAAACATCCAAATCCAAAACTAAACTAACGGATATAAATCATCATCAAAAATATGAGGGTTCATCAAAAGGTCATCAAAACAAATGAAAAAGAATACAAAAACATAAAAACAAGCCAGAATATCTCCAGGAGAATTTTGCAACATCGTAAATTAAGTTTGTCTGAAGTAAATCCACTGCTATTTTCAGGTTGGTTGATTACATACTATAATCTCATGTCATATGAGAGATTGAATCCACATTTATGTAATTAACTATGGAGTGCATGGCACAACTAACTACTACTGTAATTCTGATGAGACATATGAGGGACAGATGAGTGAACTGAAACCTTTTAGTTTATATTTTAGTTTTCTGCTTTGAAAGATATTCATTTATCCGCAAGAGACACCATCGTGCTTTATTATGGATCTAAAAGACCATGAATGTCAGCCTGTCACTGCACCAGTATTTGAATGTGAACAGATGATCAAAAAGATACAGCTCAAGATAAAGTGTGAGGTCTGATTCCAAAGGCTCTGCAGCACTGGGGTGCAGTCTAAAATAATGTTTACCTAAAGAAAGTAATGCCATGACTAACAACCACGGTAAAAGTAGTTCAGCAGAGAGATTAGCCATCACTGCGAATACTGCACTCCACCATGTGGCTGCAGGGAAAATAGGCTTTACTACATCCTAGAAACTCTGAACACACAAGGAAATCAAATATTCATGGGGATTGCATTTGTATATAAGGCATATTTTAATTAACTTGTAATAAGACTTTTTAAAACCTAAATAAACTGTCGGACTTATTATTTTGTCTGACTTAAATTATACATAAAGGTAGATATTAAATATTAAAATATTGAATATAAAGATATTAAATGTCCAGGGATCTTTAAAATATTAAGTGTATATACACTCACTGGCCACTTTATCAGGTACACCTCGCTAGTACCGGGTTGGACCCCCTTCTGCCTTCAGAACTGCCTTAATTCTTTGTGGCATAGATTCAACAAGGTGTTGGAAACATTCCTCAGAGATTTTGGTCTATATTGACATGATATTATCACACAGTTGCTGCAGATTTATCGGCTGCACATCCATGATGCGAATCTTCCGTTCCAGCACATCCCAAAGGTGCTCTATTGGATTGAGATCTGGTGACTGTGGAGGCCATTTGAGTAAAATAAACTCATTGTCATGTTCAAGAAACCAGTCTGAGATGATTTGAGCTTTGTGACATGGTGCATCATCCTGCTGGAAGTAGTCATCAGAAGATGGGTACACTGTAGTCATAAAGGTATGGACATGGTCAGCAACAATACTCAGGTAGACTGTGGTGTTTAAACGATGCTCAATTGGTACTAAGGGGCCCAAAGTGTGCCAAGAAAATATCCCCCGAACCATTACACCATCACCACCAGCCTGAACCGTTGAGACAAGGCAGGATGGATCCATGCTTTCATGTTCTTTATACCAAATTCAAATGTCGCAGCAAAAATCGAGACTCATCACACCAGGGAACGTTTTTCCAATTTTCTACTGTCCTATTTTGGTGACGCTGTGCAAATTGTAGCCTCCTTTTCCTGTTCTTAGCTGACAGAAGCGGCACCCGGTGTGGTCTTCTGCTGCTGTAGCCCATCTGCTTCAGGGTTCGACGTGTTGTGTGTTCAGAGATGGTATTCTGCATATCTTGGCTGTAACGAGTGGTTATTTGAGTTACTGTTGCCTTTCTATCATCTCTAACCAGTCTGCCTATTCTCCTCTGACCTCTGACATCAACAAGTAATTTCCGTCCGCACAACTGCCACTCACTGGATATTTTCTCTTTTTTGGATCATTCTCTGTAAACCCTAGAGATGGGTGTGCGTGAAAATCCCAGTAGATCAGCAGTTGTTGAAATACTCAGACCAGACCGTCTGGCACCAACAACCATTCCACGTTCAAAGTCACTTAAATCCCCTTTCTTCCCCATTCTGATGCTCGGTTTGAACTTCAGCAAGTCGTCTTCACCACATCTAGATGCCTAAATGCATTGAGTTGCTGCCATGTGATTGGCTGATTAGCAATTTGTGTTACCAAGCAATTGAAAAGGTGCACCTAATAAAGTGGCCGGTGAGTGTATATACTATACACAATGTTTTACTATACACATTGCAAAAATTTCAACTTTTAAAAGGTCAACTAAGGTTTTAACTCGTTTTGCCCACAATAGTAGTATAGTGTGATGAATAGTACTTGATGATATATATATATATATATATATATATATATATGTGTGTGTACCCTAACCCTAACCCTAACTTTCAAATGCAGTTTCCAATGTCCAAAGTGCCCATCTACAGTGACTCTAAATGGGTCTGCTAAATTTGTATTAAATCTGTCCATTTTATTCACTATATTCGCACTACTTGTACCATAGAAACAGGTCTGGTTTTGCAGGCTCCTTGCATGCTGTGAATTTGCAAACTCTTTCCCACGATAACTTTAACTTTGAAGTAAGTCCACGGGTGCCTTTGGTCGTGTCGTCTAATCTAGTGTTAGAGGATTTGTGCACAAGAGTGGTTTATGGTGGATTACAGCCTTCCCCAAACACGACGGCAGGGGGAATTGTTCCTCCACTTCACTGTAAATAAACGCCATCCATATCACTCCTGTCCAATGTTTTTAGAATCGTGATGGATGGATTGATATATGGAAGGTTTTTCTATCTATTCTTTTATCATACCTCTGCCTTCAAGCAGCGGCTGAACTGTAGACAAGCTTGACAATTTTCTGCAGTCTCTCTGTAGGATCAGTTAAGAATGCTCTGACAATTTCTCTGATGCACCTGAGAGGAAAATACTGCAGGATGAATTACACCTCAAAGGTTTAAAAAATAAAGAAAATCTAGTGGCTTTGCCCATATGTGTGAGTGCAGTTGTAGACAAGTGTCTTTTCTAGTGTTAGATCTGAGAGTTTACATGAAAGAAAAAGAGGAGGATATAAACAAACAGACTTGTCACTGATGGTGGGGGGGGAACTAACGGCAAATAAAGGTAAGAGCAGTGCATCTCTACACAGGGAGGAGCATATTCACCTTCCCGTGCCACAGAAACTGATATGCACAAACTGTAAGATGTGCGCACCATGTTTTCCCTATTACCCATCTTCCTCATACACTTATTCAAGAAAGGTCTGTTTTCCCTGGGTTTACGTTCTTTTTTTAGCCTGCCTTTGATCATAAAGAGCAACTTTAACATGATTTTTGTTGTTGTTAATGTTTTAATGGGTGACTTATAATACAAATAAATACATTTTCATATTTCTTCCTCTAAAAATAAGAGCCACAGTTAAAAATTGACAGCTATTAAATTGTAAAATACAATATAAACATCATATTAAAAATAATGTAAAGAAAATTCTGCCACACATTATTTTAAGGTCCAATTCTTGCTATTAACAAACCATTAACTATTTGCCTCAAACTCTTAATTTCCTGATTATTAGTACAGCAGTATGTAGTGTAGTTTTTAAGTTTAGGTATTGGGTAGAATTAGTGATGTAGAATATGGTCATGCAGAATATGTGCTTTATAAGTACTAATAAACAGCCAATATGTTTATAAAAGGCATGCTAATAAGCAACTAGTTAATAGTGAGAATTGGTCACTATACCAAAAATTCTGCACTACATTGGGAAATTATTTTCTTAATGTCATTCCTATGTTCCCCAAATGTATATGGCACATAAGAAACACACACACACACAGTATCTTCCACAGGGTATAAAGTGTGTTCTAATCACCCAAAGATTACTGATAACTGGTTAGGGTTAGGAAAATGCAACGGATAAAGGCCAGCTGCACTGAACATCTGCTTCAGCTTTCCAAATGCTAAAGTCATCCACAAAGTCTATCTTCTCAACGCCAAGTGAATTAATAAAGGGGTCTCTATGTACATTTTTCAGTTCAACTTTCATTAAAATTCACTTTTTTATCCTGGTTTAGGATCAGGTTACGGTTAGAGAAAATGAACCCTGACTTTTAAAAGTTTACATAATATGTGTTAACAAACCACATAGGAACCTGGGAACATAAGACCTTTTTTAGCTGTTCATTTTGTGCCATATATAGCAGGGAAACACAGGTCCCTGGGAACATAGGTATGTTTCCTTCTAAACTGGTTTGGAAATATAATCAGAAGCATTTTTCAAAGCAGTATGTAGCAACTTTTACTAAGAGTATATTAAAACCTAGATCACACCGCAACTTATTCTGGCCAAGAATAGCCCACATAAAAAGGAAGGCAGTTTTATGAACATCTAAAGTGAATAATCAAGGTTTGCTTTGTTTTTGCATGCTTTTTATGGAAATGGAAAGTATTAAGTCAAATAATGAGATAAAAATTGCAAATGCTATTAAAGGTTTGCACTTTGTAGAGTTTCACAATCTGGGCAAACTTTTTTTATTATTATTATATAATCGATATGATGATAAAATATATGATTTAATATTATGATAAATATGTCTATATATAATTTCTAAAAATTCTAAAAAGAGAAATATTAGTGTAATATTTACCTTAAATAAAAATGAGCATTTAAAATAACAATTTAGTAATAGTTATTATTACAACTGTAAAAATTACAATACTGATATTTATCGCAATCATCATCTTCTTCGTTTTCAAACGTAAAACCATTAAACTTTTATTCTGAAGAAAAAAAAACACAAGGAGCCCTTAAAGTTTCTCTTTTGTTCACAGCAGCCGGTTTATAAGCACTTCTCATTACAAGAATGGGAAAGCACATATTGCATTCCCGAATGCACATTTTAAGCAAATTCAGATCAGATGCAAAGATGGAGATTGTGAGGAGCAGCATTTACTGTGAACCAAGTCGCTCCAAAACACGGAAACACTGCATCATAAACTGCATGCAAGTGAACACAGCGCAACACTGAAACGTGCGGCACATTGTGAAAATCACACCAAACCATATCGCGAGTTTGTGTTATTTCAAATTATAGCCCTGATTTGAAATAGTATTTTATATATTAATCCAAAATGGCCTAATCAGATTACACCAATAAACTATTTCAGATTAATCACTGCTGCAAAATTGTGCTTTTCTGCCTAGTGTAGCAGAAAACAGACAGTTCAATGACCTAGTCAAAAAACTCCCTTCACAAGTTTTTCTGAATTATGTCTTTCCACTAGCATCAACCCCTGGAGCTACACTTACACCTCCAGACAGCTCAAATCCTCGGAAAAGAATAAAAGAAATAAAACTTCACTCTTGCCACTCATATCTCGGAGCACACTAAGTCGTCTCTGGATCAGGACCTCATTTCCCATGAGCCCCTGCAGGCGTGACTCTCATCATCACCCAGTGCTATGAGGGGGTCTATACATCACAATCCCAGAGGACCACCCAGATCTTCTCTGTCATGTGAAGACCCGCTCCACCTAAAAAACTTTGACACAACTATAGACCTCCAACCTGGGTGTGATCCAGAGATGACATCTCAGTTATCCCAGCATTCACTCAGCTTGGTAGGGGGTCAGGGCATCTGCTTTGATAGAGGTGCAGAGGCTTGTGTCGACTGATCTCAGAGCGGTGGCGGTGGCACCAGCCCCAGGGGTCTCCACAAACAAGCATGGGCTTACGTAGAGATCAATCTTCAATGCAGAGCAGCAGGCGCACTGGAGCAGATTACTCCGACACGCCAGCGCATGAGCTCAGGAGAATGGATTAGATATTCTGGGCCTTGAATCGGTCTCTGTACATTTAGCTTTTTATAGAGTAAGGCAGCATGTTTCTAAGAAGTGGGTCTTTTCATTAGTGATGGACCGATATACAGCAGCCCCAGAAGTCTTTAAGTCACACTTAAGTCACCCTTATAAATCTGAATGTCATTGCACACAAAATATGAAAGTGACATCTGAATTTTTTTTATTATAAAATAACACTTAAGCTTTTCTCAGAACTAACTTTTGACAACCGATTTCTTTTGTGATATATTTTCCTTGAAAAAGCACATTTGTTTGGTTGTGCTGCTGTCTTGTAAATAAAATAAATACCATTTAGTTTGATATTTTGTTATATAATTTATGTATAATACATATACTACCGTTCAAAAGTTGGTGGTCATAACAACTTGTTTTTTTGGAAATAAATTAACACTTTCATTTAGCAAGGATGAATTAAATTAATCAAAAGTGACTGTAAAACATTTATAATATTACGAAGGATTCCATTTTAAATAAATTTATATTCATTACAGAATCCTGGGGAAATAATGTATCAGTTTCCACAAAAATATTAAGCAGCACAACTATTTTTATCACTGATAAAAAAAAAAAATTCTTGAGCAGCAAATCAGCATATTAGAATATTTTTTGAGGATCATGTGACTGAAGGCTGGAGTAATGGCTGCTAAAATTTCAGCATTACCAACACAGGAATAAATTACATTTTAAAATGTACTAAAATAGAAAAAAATAATTTTACTTTGTAAAATAGTTCACAATATTAGTTTTTTCTATATTTTTGAACAAATATATGCAGCCTCTGTGAGCCAATGAGACTTCCCTTCCGAAGGGAACTCTACACTACATCCTCTTTCGAGGGTCGATATGGGAACGCCTCCAGCGTGACCGGTTACCTGAAGCATGATTACAACACCCAATACACCTGACATTGGCAGATGGACGCCTATGACGCAAGCTAATGAGCGTCTGCGAGCATAAAAGGGCGCCTGTGGAACACATCATCCTCTTTTTTTCCTTCAGGGGACCTGGTTTCTGAAGTGTGAGTAGACATGTCTGGTGAGAAGCGCTTTAGGAGGTGTACCGCCGTGTCAGCGTTTTCTGACGCCAGATGACACATACGATCTGTGCGTTATGTGTTTGGGCGAAGAGCACGTGCGCTCTGTTCTCGAGGGAATGGAGTGAGCGCATTGTGAGCTTTTCTCTCTGGGAAAGCTCCGATCTCGTATGTCCCTTTTCTCGAGGGAATTGGGACAATCATCTGCCCCCCACGGCTCGGGTCCAGCCGCTGCTAAGGCAGCGAGGAGACTGAGGTCAGTGGGGATCGCAGATGGAGCTCGCTGACGAGGTGGTGGGAGGAATTAATATCTCGCGCCCGTCAGCGGCTGACGAGAGTGAACTGCTGGAGGAAGATGTATTGTCTCTTACATCTTCGGATCCAGCAGGAAGTGCTCTGCTGGCTCATGGGCAGGAGTGGGCTGATGAGGATGAAGAGGATATTTCTGAGCCCTCTCAGCCTGTCTGCCCCGCGTATGATGAGCTGTTGGAGGTTATGGAGCGTGCCACGGTTAGGTTAGACCTACAGTGGAGGCACGAGAAAGGGGGAGTGGCTTGTAGTAGACTTGATGAGCGATTCCTCTCCGGACATAATCAAGGGCTCCCCCCTGTGGCGGTAACTGAGTTGCGCCGCACCACAGATCTGGCTCTCAGGGCTACCAAGCAAACGGCTGCCGCGATTGGCAGGTCGATGGCGGCCATGGTGGCCACCGAGAGACATCTGTGGATGAACCTGGCCATCTGCAGCTGCTGGCACCTAATTGTACCATCCCCCCCCCCACACACACACGCTTAACAGCGGCCCCTGTGGTCTGATACCGGGCTATATTGATGGAAAGTTATCTGGATCGAGTGTTGCTAGGCTTCCTCTCATTTAAGAGAGTCATTCGGCTGAAGCCTCCGCTCTCCTGAGCTCCGCTTAGACCACACTATTGGTGTGTAGCCTCTATTGTGAGCTTTGCTAGCCTTCTCTAGCGCTGAGTGTAGTCATGTCTCCTCTCACTGGAGTGTCGCTATACTGAGACCTCCACTCTTAAGAGCTCCGGAACCAGGATCGAGTGTTACTAGGCTTTCTACTGAAGCCCCAGCTCTCCAGAGCTCCGCTTAAACTGCACCACTAGTATGTAGGCTCTATTGTGAGCCTCCCTAGCTGTCGCTAGTGCTGAGCGAAGTCAGCTCTCCTCTCGCCTAGAGAGTCGTTATGCTGAGAATTCCACTCGTAAGGGTTCCCATACCTGGAGTGAGTGTTTTTAGGCTTCCTCTCGTTAAGAGAGTCATATCGCCGAAGCCTCCGCTCTCCAGAGCTCCGCTTAGTCTACACGGTTGGTATGGAGGCCCTATTGTGGGCCTCGCTAGCTATACCTAGCGTGAGACTTCCACTCGTAGGGATCCCCCTACCTGGATTAAGCGCTGCTAGGCTTCCTCTCGTTTAAGAGAGTCACTTTGCTGAAGCCTCCGCTCTCTAGAGCTCTGCTTAGACTGCACTATGAGTATGTAGGCTCTATTGTGAGTCTCGCTAGCTGTCTCTAGCGATGAGTGTAGTCAGGTCTCCTCTCGCTAGAGAGCCGTTATGCTGAGACCGCCACTCTTAAGAGTCCCCCAACTAGGGTTGAGTGTTGTTAGGCTTCCTCTCGTTTAGAGAGTCGTCCTGCTGAGGCCTCCACTCTTCAGAGCTCTGTCGCTGGCAGTAATGGGAGAATGTGGGCTCTGTTTGAGCATCACTAACTGCCTCTGACGTTGAGTGTAACCAGGTCTCCTCTCAATTAGAGAGTCGTTATGCTGAGACCTCCACTCTTAGGAGTTCCCCTACCTGGATCAAGTGTTAGGCTTCCTCTCGTTTAAGAGAGTCATTCTACTGAAGCCTCTGCCCTCCAGAGCTCCGCTTAGGCAGCACCATTAGTATGTAGTCTCTATTGTGAGCCTCGCTAGCTGTCTTTAGCGCTGAGTGTAGTCAGGTCTCCTCTCACTTTAGAGAGTCGGTATGCTGAGACCTCCACTCTTAAGAGCCCCCCAACTAGCTTGCGTCATAGGCGTCCACCTGCCAATGTCAGGTGTATTGGGTGTTGTAATCATGCTTCAGGTAACCGGTCACGCTGGAGGCGTTCCCATAGCGACCCTCGAAAGAGGACGCAGTGTCTCGTTCCCATTCTCAGGGAACTATGGTTACATACGTAACCTGAGACGTTCTTTCACAAGCATTAAAAACATCTTACCTAACCCAAAGTTTTGAATAGTATATCTGTGATAAAATAACCTGCAAAACGGTGATATGACTGTGAAGACATATCTACGAAACCAACAAAGCTTTCTATCAGCTATATGAAATGTGAAGAAATTAAATGTGAAACACTTATATGTTTAAATCACCAATTCATAATACCATAAGTTCAAATACATTTTTGTTCTTTCTAAATTTTACTCTGTTGCCCCATCTCAAAAAAAATATGTATGTTATACATGTACAGACTCCCATGCACAACCTCTTCACTCCTGAAGGCGGTCAGGTTTTCTCTAATCAAGGTTGAGTGCTCCTGCAGCCTGCTTCAAGTGTGTTGAGGACTGAAGACCACATGTATATTTAATGGGGCAACGTCTGCTGCTTATCAAAATTATCAGAGTGTTCAAGCGGGATGATGATGAATGCATATGTCAAGTTATTAATCAAACGAGGTCTGAAAATCCATCTAATCCTCTTCTACCTGTATGTCTATCATATATTTAATGATGTTGCCCACTAAGGGGAGAGCAGTATTTGTGAAGGTGTTGCACCTGTTTTGTGTAAAAAGTCACTCCAGCTGAAATCTGATGCCACTCTGGTCTCAATCCCTGGAAACATATGTAGACATGTCAATAATTACATAAAAACAATTAAAATAAATAATGTTTCAAAATGCATTTTGCCCCACAACTTCAATGTAATGCCATTAGGAAACATGTAGTACTAATAAACTCTACCTTGAGGCTGTACATAGATCTTCTTGCTCTCACATACCTGGAAAAAATGGTTAAGAAATACATATTAGACCCCTACTGGACATTAGTAGTATTGTAAGATGTGTGTTTCCAACCTTTTGACCAATTCATTTCCATGGCTTCTCCACTGGTTTATGTTTACTGGAGACAAAGAGTTCATACTATATTTTACTTATTTACTCATTTTAGATATTATTATTACATTATGAATTATGTTTCTATTTTCACTTTTTTATTCACTGATATTTTATAAGGTTTTGTGACCCTGGAAGCCCTGCAGGTGAAAATAAAACTAAATGTCAACCATTGGATTTTCTTTTTATGATAATAGAGTTATCCATATTCAAAGTTCAAGCCCAAAACATGCCCTTGGCTAATGTCATAACAGAAAATATCTAACAAAAAAAAACTCTATGCAGCACAGCGAATTCATGATTTGCATAAATCAACACCAGTCGAGGAAAAAAAAACAATACAGCAGCAGGAAGGTAATAAAAGAATAATATGTAAATGGCTGGCTGAGATAAAGTGGATAATTTCACACAGATGGAGGGGAAATTGGCTGGATGTTATCAGTTCTAGGAGAGGGAGACCCCTGGTGTGTGTGACAAAAACAGAGACACCCTGTTTGCCTTGACTTCCACATGTGTGTAATGTGTGTCTGGGGTTACACTGGAGGATAAAACACGAAATAGTGATTTTAATGCTGTGCTATTACAGGATTGAAGGCAGGATATTGCATTTGTAGCTGTTAAATCCTTTGTATTATTTATAGCATCAGCTAGAGCAGTAGTCATCTGTCTCTCTCCTTTTTTCCCTCTTCTCTAACCCATTAGAAATAAACACTGGCATTGTGAATACCTCGTTTACTCAATATACTTTCAATGTACCTATACTTTAAGTCTATTTAGGACTTTTTCTACTACATTCACTACAGTTCAAAGTTTGGAGTGAGTAAGATTTTTATATATTTTTTGGATGTCTCTTAAATTCACTAAAGCTGCATTTATTTTATTAAAAAAGTAATAAAACAGTAATATTGTTTAATATTATTACAATTTGAAATAACTATATTCTATTTGAATATATTTGCAAATATAATTTATTAGTTCTTCAAAAAAAAAATCTTAGTGACCCCAAATTACTATGTACTAATGTACATCTTTTTTTATTACAACATAAATTGTTTTTTACCAAAAAACCACACCACAGCTCATGCAAAATAGGACCACAACATTCTATCTTGTGCAACAAAAACTCAACATTGATTTCACATTACGCTGCACTCATAACAGCAGTTCATATTGTAAGGCCCGGCTCGATCGACCCAATGACGGCAGTCGTTCAGCGGGTGAAGGCCTTTGCGTATTACAGTCTTTCCTTTTCACGACACAACAAGATTAAAATGGAACACTTTTTCTTATATATTTTGTCTCGTTATTTCATCTGACTCCATAAATGAAAAGGTTTTAATGATATCTGTGCATCATTAAAATATGAACGAATGATTGATTATTCTTTTCAGCCCTTTTTAATACTTTATCCGCCCAGATGTAGGGAAACTATATCGCTCAGAGGCCCTGTTTTTCACAGGTCTCACGGACACAATCTTGTCAGGCCCGGTCATCAATCAGAGGTAAATTATGGTTATGTATCTAAGATTTGCCGTTAATTCACACGTACACAATCAGAGACATCGAATAACCCCCTTGGAGCCCCCTCAGAACTTTAGTTCAATCGTTTACTTCAGTAAAGGTTTTTGGCCACTATCAGATATGTTAGCAGATCAATGTACCACACTCGTAATAGCTTTGGGTTGGTCAAATCCTTGTTTAAAGTAACATTAAATCAAAAGTCAGAGGTATAGGCGTACCCGAGTTTAGTCTGACCAGACGGCGTTCGCCGTCTCTAAACGGAATTATAACCCGCCTCTGCACCCAAGTAGACTTGAAATGACGCCGGGTATTAGCCGTCGCTAAAACTGACGCAGGCTTGCGGAAATATACGAATCCGCTAATCTGTCAGGGAGAAAACAATCTTAGAGGCAGTCAGAATATAATCAAACGTTACAATTTATTGACCAGGTAATCGAAGCAATAATTCAAAACTCCAATGTTACAAGAATAGAATCATCAGTTAACCATACCTGGCAATGAAAATTACACACAACGGTTGTGTAGGCAGTCAACCTACAGACGCCCAGAACTTTGTGTCCCCTTTCCTTATAAACCCAGATAATTCAATAAGCCCACCAAATGGTGGTATTATAATTAGACTTTAGAATTTGCAACCAAATGGCTTCTGGATATCCTGTGGCAGAGAATACTTATTTACATACAGGAGGTGGTTTGACTAGAAGAATCAGGGGGAGGGCACACCTTTAAGTTGTAGAACTTCTCATGCTTTAGAACTTCTTTTAGCTTTTCATTATGATTGGGAGAATGAGACCATTTTACCAGGCGCACTGAGACATTTCAAATGATATCAAAACATGTGATGTATGGTTACTTTTTTGTACATATTACATTGCATGGGTTTTCAGTGAATTCTAGGTGATGAGGAGAGGGGGGGAGATGATGAGAGCGTCAGTACAGGATGTGGACCACCCGGTGTGTTGCGTCTTGGATGCTGCTGTTACATATGCAAGAGATAGTTCCTGTTGTTTCTCAGGAGGGCCTTTTGTCCTCTCGAGGGGGGGGGCCCAGACATACTGGCACCAGGCTTACAATATACAGTACATGTATGGAAAGGGTTCTTGACAGCTGCTGAAAGTGTCAACAACAGAATCTATAAGAAACCAGAGTTGTAATGTTTCTTACCAAGAGCTCCTTGGCGCGTTCTTTCAGTTTATCAGTGAATGCCACAACAAACCTGAGTGTGAGAGAGAGACAGAGATGAAGAAAGTGAGTTGACATGTTTAACATGTAAAGAAACATGAAAAGTCAGATTTCTGCACTGGTTTGTGATAGCGAGGTTTGCCAATAGTGACTGGGTTCAAACGTTTTCATTTCACTGCAATTCCACACTTTCCCAGACATCAAAGCTGTCAGTGGCCGCCAAAAATCTGTAAATCAAACAAGTCAAGCCACGCAAATTAAAGCACCACAATGCAATCCCTGAGTAACACCAAAAGCCAGGATGATGAAGAGGAGAAAGATGAAACTATTGTGGAGTTTTTTTATTTAAAGAAATTTTATTCCAAATTATTGTTACCATGAAAATAGTCAAAAGTTACATCAAAATATATATTTAAAAAAAAAACTTTTATTTTAAATGCGACCCTGATGTTTCTTTGTTTTACGTTTCTCAAAACCTTAAATATTTTTGTTCCCATTTTAAATTACATTTAACTTCCCAGATTTTTAATCTGGTTCTGGCTTGTGAAGCTCCCTGTTTTTGTACTTTATCAAGAAAAAGTCATAAAGTTTGGACTATGCCTCTGTCTTGCTGTCAAGCCTCGTCCTACAGCTCCCTTTATTCAAACTCAAAACAAACACACATACACACACATACATAAGATCTTTTCTGATTTTTTTTTTGGTCGGGGGTGGGGGGGTTGTACTAACAATGATTTTGAATAAAGAAAAAGCAGACAGAGTGTTGTTATTTTTCTAAATTATTGCAACTAAACCCCAGGGGCTTCCTTCCAGCTCTTCATCATCCCCTGTCCCTCATCTCTCTTTCAGGAGATGTGAAGGTTAGTCAGTAACGGCAGCAGCAGGGGGTCTTCTCTGGGAGATGTGTTTGAAGTGGAAGGCTCTTATCGTTCTTATGCTCCCCAGTGACAATTATTCTCTTAAGACTGTCAAAAGGGTGCAAGTCTGCCTGTACTAATAAAACAGATTACATGAATCTATAACACCTGGTTAATGAATTGAACCCAAAGCTGGCAGGCTTTGATTACAGATTCAGTCTCTTACAGATGAAAAAAGTTAAAGAAATGCCACATAATACCTGATCCTATCAATCGTTTTAGGTCAAAGTAGAGCCCTGCAAGCCCGTCGGGACACCGGGGCCCGACACGCTGAGTCCATTCGGGCTGTTTTTTTTTTTTGACAGAACGGGCTCGGATCGGACTCGGGCTCATTTCTCGCCTTTTATTGTGCTCTAATAAGCGCACACCACACATGTACTGTATGACATATTGTTATAATAATTATATTATAAATATTATACATCACCTATGCAATAGGCAATTACGCAACGCATATACGCACGCATTAGCATACAGGTGACAGTTGACCATGCAGAGCATCAGGGAGAAGTTGGAGCGTGGGGAGTTACTAAAAGTTCCCAATGCTTTGTGAAAAGCTACATTTTGGCAGAGTTTTGTCTGTATTGATATTTGTGGGAATGATTGTCGGTGGTGGTAGTTATGTTTGAGGCCTATATAAAATGTGTACCTCTTAGTAGCGTGTGTGTTTGTGTGTGTGTATAGCAGAGACAGCACTCGTCAGAGAGCTTAAAGTGATATTGATGTTGGTTTTGGGTCGGCATGAATGTGTTCGGGGGAAATTTTATATTAATATACTAGTGTTTTCTAAGTCGGTGTCGCAAGGATGAAGTTGCAGATCCCGTCTTGCCATCTCCTCATTAGACACGCCTTTAAGAAATGCATCTACGGATTATGATTATAATGAAAGAGTTTTTGTTTTCTATGTTTTATTTACTAATTTAAAGCTTTCTATAGATATATTTATCATGTCTAAATTGATCAAACATGCCATGATCAGCTGGCCGCTGGTCGTTAGCTACATAAAAAAAACTAAAACTTACATTTAACGAATAGAAAAATGCTCCAAATGTTTTTCTAAATTACCTTAATACAATAACGAAACACAACCACTTTGCCATTTCATATAAAACTGAAGTATTCTAATTGCTGAAACAGTATAGTACAAGCTGTTTTGGGAGAAGGGAAAATTAAAATACGGGCTCGGGTCGGACTCGGGCTGGTAACTCTGATAAGCTGTCGGACACGGGCCGGGCTAGGGCCTATATTTTAGGCCCGTGCAGGGCTCTAGGTCAAAGGCCTATTGGAGGATAAAAAGAGAAAGAAAAAATAGAGAGACTATATACTGCTGTTCAAAAGTTTGGGGTCAGTATGATATAAAAAAAAAAACATTCAGTACTTGTCAAAAGTTCAGAATTTTTTTTACATGTTTTTCATAAAATCTCTTACTCTCACCAAGGCTGCAGTTATTTAATAAAAAAACACAGTACAACAGTAATATTGTGAAATATTTTTTCAATTTTTAAAAACGGTTTTGTATTTGAATATATTTTTCTGTGATGCAAAGCTGCATTTTCAGCATCATTACTCCAGTCTTCAGAGTCACACAATCCTTAGATTAGAAGACTAATTAAAGATTAATCTTAGAAGCAGAGATTAACAATATACTAGTAATCTTATATAATCCTCTTTCATATTGTTCTTGTACAATTTAAATCCTCTACTCGCCCCTCACTCCAAAACGTCTACAGAGCACAGACTTTTTGAAGAATATTTACTGAAGATTTCAAGCTTCAAAAAAGATCCAAAAGCTCCTTCAAAGCATCATAACTCTTCCACATGACTAGTTTTATGAAGCCATATGAGCTTTTATTTGAGAAACTCACAGATTCAATTTTCAGTTTCATGGAAAGGAACAACCAGTACATTCTTTAATATCTCTTCTTTCGTGTTCCACAGAATAAAGGAAGTCATACAGGTTTGGAATGGTTCAGAAATTACAGAATTGTAACTTCTGGTCAAACTATTGCTTTAATTCTATCTGACTAGAGCAGAGGAGCAGGATAAGTGCTAGCGTTCATCTAACACAGAGTAAATTTGACCTGGCCTTGCGCAGAACTTCCTCCATCACAGCTCGCTTGTGCTCATCTTTTACGTCCTCGTTCACATCCGTCCCTCCAAACACCACACCAAACGGCACTCCAGCATCTGCAGAGAAATGGAAATTCACAGCAAAGAAGTAAATCCCTTATTTCACCTCCTCTGAAGTTCAACATTTAAATCCTTCGAGTGAGCAAAGTCTTTGAAGCGTGAAACAGTGTGTTTATCTTGCAAGAGAGGAAAGTAGTCATCCATAAAGTGGACTTTCCGGGTAATGACAAAAAAAATGCCATATCTGAGGGCGGTGAGAGAGAAGCAGCCTTCAATCTGAATAAGACATTTTAAGACAACTGATGCTGACAATATATCATATGATATAATACATATACAAATAATGTAAATTGTGGGGGTACCATACTAAAAAAATGGCCTTGGATGGTAATATCATGGTACCCTTGTATACACTATGGTAATAAAATGATTACCATCGTCATATGCCATAATATTTGAAATAGTAATCATGGTGCATGGTACAAAAAAACACAGTAATACCAGTAGTTTTTTATACATGTGGAATTTCAGTCATGACATAAAAATACGTATTGGCTACAAATATGCATCTAAATATAAGGCACTGTTAATGAAATTAAAAATAATCAACTGTAGGGGAGCATGAATATCAAAATGGCTGATATCGATAAGCCATGAATTATTAGTATATAACCTTTTGTGTGTAAGATCACTGCAAATGCAATCTAAATGTTAAAGTAGGCAGAAACGAGCATGAACAATTAAATATCCAATATTAGCCAATACCAAAAATAAAACACTAATGACGGCTGATAACTGATATTGTATCAATATAATGTGCATCCCTGAGCAAAATACTATTATAAAACTTACTGTTTAGGTTGCAAGTAGCTACTTCCACTTTATCTATCACCAGTAAAGTCGTAAATTGTGTGATAGAGCTACATAGTGGACAGTAACACTAATGAGACAAGATAGATGCATGTACAGTATGTGTGTGTGTTGCAGGCTAGGCTCTAAGGTGCTCCACCTCAGTATAAAATCAATTGCATCTATGAGAAGCTCTCACTAATATGGTGAAACCAACATATGGATGTATTTTTGAGAGGCCGGGGGACGTGTCACCTAAAAGAAGCCTGCCTCCTTTGAAAAGATGAATGGCCAGCCCAGCTTCGAACCGTGGCTCTTGCATCATCAGGGACGATACATCAGAGGCAGAGCTGAACTCTCTGGTATCACACAGTACACAAGTATGTCCTGCAGCCACGATATGATTCCTGCAACCCAAACACACACTGTATAAATCAGCATCTCTGTAATAAATTGGCTCTGAGCTGTTCTTTAATAACACCCCTTACAAAAAATCTGTGGCTGTATCATAGTACAGCTATTTAATACCATGGTACTTCGATGCATATATCCAAGAACACCATGATTTTACCATGGTATATGTCCAAAAACATGGTAGCGAGAAAACAAAATATTATGTGCATTGTTGTGCATGCAGTGCAATACGTGACATATAACCCAGTACTTTGATTTAAGATACTAAATCGCTTCAGTTGAAAACTGATCGCCTTACAAGGTTACTACTAAGATACGCTCTTTTGTTGACTTTAGAATAATGGAGGACTGTGGTACTTCCTGGTTTCGCTAATCAAACTACAATGTTACCTTATTCTTTCAGCAGTGGTACGGTTTCCTGTTTTGGGACTGTTTGGGGCTAGGAAGAGCACGCGCATGCCAGCGTATGATGATAAAATGTTGACGCTAATAAACAATGAGCACTCGCCTGTCAGCAGACGGGACAATGAGCTCCTGTACTCTCTTGACCTGACTCTGTTAATCTCATGCTGTCGTGTCAGAGACCAGCCTCCCGGACACAAACACACACACGCGTGGAGTTTGTTTTAGCACTAACGTTAGTCCGTTTCAAATGAAGACCCCCCGGAAACACGGAACTATAGTGTGCGAAATAAAAAAAAGGATAAAATGTGGCACCACATCGTATCTAAAGATATTAGTATGTATCAGGGGCGTAGCCACGGGTGTGCCAGGGTGTGCCGGTGCCACCCACAGTGGCAGCAGGCACACCTAAAAACAGATGCAGAATTATTATTTTTTTAATCGTAATAAACATGGACAGCGCAAAGGAGGGGCTAGCAGATGCTTCAGCACCCCTAAGAAAGACCAAAGCACCGCCATTGCACCCATACGAAATTAAATAAATTAAAAACATTTTACTTATTATTACGCATTCATAACTCTGCATTGCAATATAACGTGACGTGATTATCAGGCGCACTTTTCGAATTGACAGCATTTTATTTAAAAAAAAAAGATCGGTTCCTTGTGCCAAGAAGGCCTGTCTCCGTCTAAAGATTTCTCTAGTCACACATAAATTGATTAATATAATAACTTAGGCTACTAACCATCCTTTAATATACAGGCGTATAGCCTATCCCGCGCCCAAGCGCACGTCTAAGCTTGCAACGGCAAAAGTAGATAATGATTATGAATGTTGGGGGAGAGGCAAAATAAAACATTTTAATTATTCGTTAATAAACTAGTGATTTCTTCTCAGTCAGTGTCGGCTGAAAAGATAAAGTTGCAGAGTGCGACGCTGACTTTAATAAAGAAATGCACCTTTTCATTCCGACTACGTAATTAAAGATTTTAATTTTCTACGTTTAATAAAGTAGCCGGTTCATTGCTGTGACGCGCTCCATTTCACGGAGACTGCATGAGACGGCAGAAAGCGCATCTTGTTTCTCCATGTATTGTTTCTCTGTGTAGCCTACATAAATAAAAGCATATATATATATATATATATATATATGAACTGGCTGTTGAATTTTGTATTTTTGAAAGTTCAATAATAATATTAAAAAAACTTGCCGGACGGATTCATTACCCCGCTTTGTTCCGGGACCTCACAATTTACAGATTAAGCAGTGCTTACAATATTTGTTAATTTAAAATTTAATTAAAATTTTAAATTATTTTCAAAAAAATACAAATAATAATATTTCAAGGCATTCAAGGCCAGACCACGCCGTCTCGCCCTTTGAGCAGCTAACAGGCACCATTAAATGTAGCCTACTCTGCTATGTTGTTGGCGATCCTGAATGTAATGTATAAAAAATATTTTACTGCTTTCTCTAATGTGTCTTGCAAGACATCTATTCAAGATTGTTTATTGCACTAAAAGTAATTTCAAAGGAACATTATATGTAGGCCCATGTACAGTTTAAGTCACCTTTGCAGGATGTGCAAAATGTTAATGATTTAAAAAAGGAGGGATTATTTAAAAGCATTTTTTTTTTTAGTACAGCAGCTACAGCTTACATAATAGATTTTTACATAGCCTAGTCACTGAAGTCAATGATTATTCTTTGATAAAGTAAATGTGCTTTGCTCAATGTATAATTTGTTCGTTGTTTGAATAACCGTGGAAATGCGGTGTTATAATTAGAAACTTAAAATGTATTTTTATTAAACCTGTGATCATCAGGTTAAATAGGAGGTTAAATAGGAGTTTAGTCTTATTAAAACATGTGACATTAATTGTAGTTGCCTAAAAGGGGTTTATGATGTGTGTAGTTAATGATTAGGCTACAGTGAGCGCGTTTGACTAGAGCGCAGTTAAAGAGCTGTTGTAGGTTATACTGTATGTGATTGTCGGTGACCCTCTTGAGCAAGAAAGCTTCGGAAAATGGAAAAAAAACAACAACAACAAAAATATAGCTGCAAGCAGCGATAACCAGGGTTCAAGAATTTTAAGGCCTAAGGTGGTATGCTTTTAGGGTCTAGGCCAACATAGCTGGATGCATAGCTGACAGTGAAACTCATCGAAAATGGACAACAGGCTCACAGAAACACACACACACACACACACACACACACACATAGAAATGAAATGGTTAAACTATCATATTAATAATAATTAAGCTTGCTTACATAGATACACACACAGACACACTCATATACGGACATACATGCACACATATTTTGTTGCAGATATAGATATTTGAAATAAATGACAGGTGACCCTGCTCCTGGAGAGCTACCATCCTGCAGATTTCGGTTACAACCCTGCTCCAACACACCTGTCTGAAATTAACCAGTAGCCTTGAAGACTGTGATTAGCTGGTTCAGGTGTGTTTGATTGGGGTTGGAGATGAAATCTGTAGGACGGTAGCTCTCCAGGAGCAGGGTTGGAGACCCCTGGTAGGCCAACGTGAAATGCAGGGCTGACAATAGAACACATTCACAATGGAGAATTCATTAAAACTGTCTCTCTCTCTGTCACACACAAACACACACACACACACACACACACACACACACACGCAGATATGAAAGGTTTAAAAATGCTTAAGCATACAAACACAGACATACGCAGAAATGAAAGGTTTAATAATACTAAATATACAGCACGCATGCTAACACACACACTCACTTTGTTGCAGATATAAAATAGTGATTTTCAAAGACATCCAAAACGGAGAATAGGTTAACAGACACATGTAGCCTACACAAAAATGAAATGGTTAAACTAACATATTAATACCCAATAAGCATGCTTTTTTTTCGCATTAATCTGACAATAAATGTGGCACACCCAGTTTTTCTGATGCACACCCAAAGTCTCCTTTCTGGCTACGCTCCTGGTATGTATATTAATAATTTAGAGTGTACTCGAATTGTGTGGATTGTGTAGCAAGCCATGGAAATATTAGATGTAACCGAAATGCTGGCATATCCCTAAAACAAACAAACAAACAAACAAATACGTTAAATAAATATAGTGGCACGGTAATAGGCTACTTTTGTATTACAATGTTATTTATCAAATTACCTAAATGTCAACATTTGATACAGTCACTTGGCTTTTTTTGTTAAACGTCCTTTTGCTAAAATATATAGGCTACTAACAGTGAAAAAGTTTGGATTGTTTTTATTTATTTATCTTTTTTAAAGCTAATCAAAGCTGCATTTATTTGATTTAAAAATGAAATCAAAACAGTAACAGTAATATTATTGATTACATTCAATCTGGATTATGTAATCAGACTCCAAATATGACTAATATAACTATAATTAGTCACACAATGGTAATACATTTATTGCTTTTTTTCTCTTTTGTTTTTTTCTTTGTAAGTGTCACATCAATAAATTTAGAATCCATGCTTACAAATTTGGGGACAAAAGTACAGCAGGGACAAATAATTATGCAGGATAACACAGCTGATAAAGCTTGTTACATATAGGAATAGTTAAACATACAATGTGTACCTATTCATCCACGGCTTTCACTAATTATTGATCAGGATAAAAGTATTTAATATATTAAATAAATAAATGAAACCTGGAAATCTTTAGATATGTAATATCATTGCTGTTTTCATGTGTAGGTACTCACAAACTTGTTTTGCCTCCATTTAACCCAAAACACTTACTTAAAGATCCCTCAGATTAAGCTAATATTTCAATAATATAACAACACATATGCATTTTCATAATTCTCTAATGTCAGTTGATGGTCACACTGACATACAGGTAAACGAATAAAATATTAATATTTTTAGCATTCCGTCATTTTATTTTGATTGCTTTAATGTTCTAATAAATGTATTTGTTTTAATGTAGTCACAATACGATTTGATTTGACAATACATAACTTAAATGCGTAATCTAATAGATACTAACTACAATTTCCGTCATGTAATTTGTAATCAGTAAATTTGCTATGTATATTCTTTGTCATTGATATATATATTGCAGTTTGCTTAGTTGTAAGTATGTAACAACAAACACATAACAAGTCTTGTAGTCAGTCTGAAGAGAGAGAGGAGCTGTGAATGAGGGATGTGCTGACATTCATAGTGTTATCATGCCACAGCAAATTGCAACTGGCACTTCCTTATACTACAGACCATTTTAAATTGAGTTCATGAATGTCATACATTTGAATGGGTCTAAATAAGGAAAGAATGCTAAAGTTGTTAAAGTTTTATTCTCCTCTTGATCCTTAAAAATCTGTCACAGCGCTTGCAGATCTGTGCGATCGGTCAGTCTACAAAACTGACACTCAGACACTTTTTACTTTTGATCAAATTAATTTATGAGTTCAGAGGTTTAGGCTAAATATTAATTATGATAATTAATGTTTATGACAATCAGTGATGTTGGAATACATACAATTATGTATATACAACATCTTTTTTTTCTAAGAGATGTAAGCAGAAAGTATTCAGAAATGTGAAAGAATAATACTAGAGATGTCAACATGTTTTTCTAGGAGGTTTATCCACAACATATAGCAAAAAGGTTTTAACAAATGGCCACAAATCACAAAAAAGGGTGTGAATCTATATCTATAACCAAGACACTGATAATAAATGGTTAATAAATAAATAAATGTAGCCTATTTTAAACCTATTTAAATTAGATTCATAATACATATTGACAATGCTCATAACATGGGAATATATACAATTATGTATAGGCCTAAAACATCCTGAAATAATACGCAGATTGATAAAATGCCCTGAAAAATTAGTTCTTAACATAATATATATTTATATATATAAAAAATAGATATATCGTTTTTTTCCTCAGTGATATTTGCACAAAATAAAGCACATCGTAAAAAAGGTGTGAATAACCCCCTGATCTTTATTACAGATCCTGAAATAATAAGCAATAATATATTATAGATCAGTGGCATAACCATAAACTAGCCGTATTTAAAATGTACTTGAGAGGCAAGCCGCAACCCAGGAAGTTTATGTACACAAATGATTGGCTGCAAAACTAGCCAATAGAATAACCCCTTTATTTCTCCTTTACCCAATCAGTAGTTGCCTTTGGCTTTCTCGCCAGTTGATTGACGCTTAACTTTACGCTTTGTATGTAAAGCGATAAACCTGATACTCCTCAGTGGCACGCGATAAGCTCACCCAGATGACACTGAGATCTGATGAATGCGCTGTGGGCGCGTCTCTTCGACGCTTTTGAGTGAACCGGCTGTCACGAGGAAATATTGTGACTTGCTGTTTACCTTCTGAGCCGACAGCTAATGTAGAACGTTATACCCTCAGACTTTTTAGGAATTTTAAACTAATATTTTGAATAACATGTATGCTGAGGACATTGGCAAACGCGTCGCGGGCTGAACAGCTAAATGTGGAGCAGTGCTAAAGTGTTCAAAAACGGTATGTTTATAAGATGTTTGTTGTTACACTGTTTACAGAGTAAAAATATAGAAGTTGCTGACAGCGTGTCAGCGGCCGTTCATCTTGTTTTATTGTCGGTTGAACTATACAAATAAATCAATAGTGCTAAGAAATACATGTGTCAGTATTATATCACGTGTCAGTATTTATCTGTCGTGATTTATTTCCTGAATTTCCATTATTGCGTCATGTATAGTTTTGTGGAATCACGTGCTTTTAAAATAATGGCAGTCGTTTTGTTGTTGTTCTAGGTTTGGATTTTGGTCAGCTGACCTAAGAAACAGCATATCAGGCCATGGCTGGCAGGGATGTAAACGAGAGCACTCCTCTTTTGGACAACTCTGTAAATTCAACCAGACCAGAGTCAGTGTTCAGTGGCAGGATACTGGCATGTGCCTTTATACTGCTGGCGGTGTCTTTAGAGAGGATGGCCTTCTATGGCATCACCTCAAACCTGGTGCTCTTCCTCAACAGCAGCCCCTTCTATTGGGAGGGCACTTCGGCCAGCCAGGCCCCCTTGATCTTCATGGGTGTCACTTATTTGATATCACCTTTTGGTGGCTGGCTGGCAGATGCGTTCCTTGGCAAGTTCACAACCATAGCCTTGAGTTTTGTTCTGTACCTGATCGGCATGCTGCTTTTCCCCTTTGTGGCCAATGACAACACCAGCACCTCTCTGTGTGGAGAAGAGATGGCGTTTCCAGTGCAGCCGGCAGAGTGTTTTCCTGAAAACGGGACTGTGCCCGCCAATGTGACCTGCTTAAATCGGCCGTCCTACTGTGGGGTAGCAATCTACAGTAGTCTGGTGCTGGTGGCTGTTGGCGTGGGAGCTGTGAAATCAAACATCACTCCATTCGGGGCAGATCAGGTAATACGGGGGTTTTCAAAAAGTGCTCAAGTTTCCTTGGAAAAGTTTAGGTAAAGATAAATAGGCCAAAATTAAAGAAAACTAATTACAAAATCTAACTAATTAACTTTTCATATGTAATTTGAATAAAATAAATAAATGAAAACCAATTAAAAATATGTATGTAAATAATACAACTAACAGTAGCCTACTGGTATTTAAATTTTTTTTTTTTGATTTTATATATATATATATATATATATATATATATATATTTATTTTATTTTATTTTCCACAGAGCCTTTATTCATTTAAATATATAGCGGCTTTTTAAAATATAAATGTGTCATGTTTGGGAGGTCCGTTGCATCTAAAAGATTGAAACCCTTGAGGTAACAGAATTCACTACAACCGGAGAGTTGTCTAAACTTTGAGTAGGTTCAAATCTCAGAGGGCACAACCTTGGATTGATTCCCAGAGCAATACTTTCTGCTATGTCTGGCTTTTATGAAACTCTAAATGATATTAAGACCTTTGACATGCTTGCTGGTGTTTGTTATTTCGGATGCTTTAGATAAACCCTGGCTGGTGCTATCTATATATACAATAAGTCACTGCTTTTGTAGTTTAGAGAGTTTATTGTGACTTCTTTGGTTTTTATGGATTTGGTATTGTTTTTCTTACTTTTTTTGTTTTAGGAACACAAAATAAGTTTAAAATAAAGTGCTGTTTGCTCTGCCTATTTACTTTGGGGGCTGGTCATTTTAAACTTCAAAAAGGATACAAAAGTATCATACAAGTCAACATGCACCATATTCTGAGAAGGAAGCAAAAGTATTGTAAAAGTCAATATACAACACATTCTAAGTCATTCTGAATGCATATTATAGCAAAATGTATTTATAACGTCACTGATAATCTCCTTTGCAAGTGGGGGGTATAATCTGTTGTGACATATTGTCAACCAATTGAAATGGAGAATGTATCTATTTTGTAAACATTCTATTTGTTAATTTATTGTGACATGATGTAAAAAAAAAGAGTACAAATCAGACATAGCTGTGTCTCTCATGAATGCACCAATGAGAGATAGGGTTCATAAACTTAATATCGTTCACAAGTCATATGAACCACTTTTAAAATCCATTTCAGATTCCCTTCACACTCCTATTCCTCATTCACTTTCAATATAAAATTAACCTTTTGTGTTACACAGAAGATAGTAATACAGGTTTGGAATGAAACGAGTGACTAAGGGTGACTGTTATTTTTCAAGTTTAATTTTACATTTCATTGTCATGTCATAAAATGAGCTTTAAATTAACAAATGCAATACTAGTAAATTGAGAATGTAAAACACTCCATCTTATAAATCAGTGCTTTATTACTTAAGTATGGGTTTCTGCATTTCAGAAAGTGCTATTGTGGTTCCCTTGGCAACAGCCGTTTTGTGAGGCTTCCTTAAATTCGGACACACCTCTGGGCACTTTCACTTCACTTATTAAATGACAAGGCACGTACCACACATTTCTGAGGTACTTTGAGTCTGATTTGTTCATGTGGGCTACAAAATGACTTGTGTCACAAGATGGAAATTCTTAGGCTTTTTGAGGAAGTGACTTCTATGGTCACTACTAAGGTCTGTTTTTCAGATTGGTTTAGAACTACATTGATATCTGCAAACTTAATATGTTATATTGTTGAGGATAATTAAATGCTGAAGAAATTCAGTGATGTAATGTCGACTGATTCACACCAATCACAACCAAACATTTCTTACAATGTGTAAAAACATATGTACAATAAAAAAATCCCTCCATTTATGTCATGCTTTAGCACTCATTTACCACTTACACCCAAATACATGACCTCTCAGTGACATGAAACAGTACAGTAGTAGCCAGTACAGTGGGGAATATCCCTGTTAAAAGTGAACTACTGTATAAGGAAAACATTTGCTAAATGACTAATTAGAAACCCCATATGATGATGACTCTTCTGCTTGATGCTCCAGCTGAAATATACATAATACGCTAAATGAAACTAACAACCTAGGAAGTAAAACTGACATCTGTCTTTGTTGGTTTATCTATCTGCTTGACAGATAAAAAAAAAAAAAATTCCCAGTTACCTGGTCTACTGGATTATTTGACTTTTTTGTAAGAAAATAAAAGCCCAAGGCTTATTTTGCAATGTGGATGACTAGGATTAGGCTAGTGTTAATGTCTGTTGACTTGCTGCCTTGTCATATGATCGTCATGTGTTTTTTAGATTCAATAAAGACATGAACTGCAGTGTGTGCCATCTGGGTATCATTGTGGGGAATAGATCTCATTTAAACATTGACGAAGTGGGCTAATGAACTGAAAATTGGCTTACAAGTTACAGTATATTGACACTTTTCCCAAAATTGGTAGATCTATATCTCTGATTGTATGACTACAGCTGCATGTTTTTTTAGCTTTTTGAAAGCAGACATCTCTTTAGAACAGCATGTGCATGCACTTGAGAAGAAACTTCACACTAGTTTGTAAATGCATTTAGTCAATTGTGAATCAGTATTTGAATTAAATGAAGAATGTGGGCATTCGATGTTGATGTGCTTATTGATAGTACTTTTTAACCAAGTTCAAAAAAATAACATGTTTTTTCAGCTGGAAATTAAGTTCATGTTATGATTGCCTGTGGTTGATACTGAGCCAGTTATAGGACTGGTTATTATGCGTTTAAAAGTGATTTGGTTATTAAAATAAGGCACATTTTCAGCCAGTTGTTCGTGTGCACTTAAAACTAATAAAACAATTAAATAAAAATAAATAAATGATCATAAAGTTCACACATGTATTTGTGATGTATGTCCTTGTCCTTACAGGTAAAGGATCTAGGTCCGGAGGCAACGCGGCGGTTCTTTAACTGGTTCTACTGGTGCATTAATCTGGGAGCGATCTTCTCGCTGGGTGGAGTAGCCTATATTCAGCAGAACGTTAGTTTCTTTATTGGCTACATCATCCCTGCTGTCTGCCTGGGGATGTCCCTCATCATCTTTGTTCTGGGCAAAACTGTATTTATAACCAAACCTGCAGACGGCAGTGCCTTCAGCAGCGTGTTCCGGATCCTGGCCTCGGCCCTCTGTGGACGCGGGCCAAAAGAACCAAGTCTGCTCAGGTGAGGGCCACATGTACTTTACTGAGTCCACATGAAATTAACCTTCACCTTGTTTACTTTCTTAATACAAACTCTTGGTTTTATTGGGCCTCATTTATGAAACAAACATATGACAGACCTTTGGGTGTATGGTTGTTTTTACGCGACACTTGGAATTTATTAATATGGATGTGAACGGTGGCTACGCTCAAATCTCACGTCAGGTCATGTATGCAAGTTTTTGAGTTAGCCTGTACTGATCGTGCAGGGGCCTCATGGACACACACACAACATATCAGTTCTAGCATTGCTAACTTGACTTCATCATCAAATTAAAATGCAGTCAACCAAACATAATAGTTACACTGCTCAATGTAACAGATCAGCTGTAAAATCTGCGTACAGGGCCCAAACAGTCATTTTTGCACATGTGAAGGATGATGTTTTACACGAATATTGGAACACCAGTGACGTACAAAGCCTTATTTACATAATGAAAAATAGTCTAGCAACCAAAAGTTACATAGACAAAATGTAAGCATTTGGATTCTTTTGGAGTCGAATAAGAGAGGCTCGTTAGCCAAATACTGCTTTAGGTTCGCTTTAAATAACTTAATTTTAGCTTGTCTTTTGTTTGCAGTTTATAATGAATGCCACTATAGTCCAGTTTGTATCTTATTTTATAGTTTAATATATAATTTTATAGCTACTTATTTTTGAGTCTTGTTCTGAATCCTGTTAAATTTAAAGGATTTGTTGTGGAGTAAGGGGAACTGAATAGGCTATATCGTGTTAATAAAGTAAGTTTCATTACATTAATGTTTGCAATTACCATGTTAACGGGTGTTTTTGAAGTAAGGCCAGTTTCACTTTCATGAGATTACTTCCTTTTTTCGCTGGGTTATGATTATCCGTGTCGTAAACTGGAGGAGCAAGGCTTCTAAACCGTGAATTTTTAAAGGCTTGATATTCAAATGACGATTGTGTTCAGCTTTCAAATTTGTCAACATACAATAATTCATACGATGGGATTGGTGAAATACGCATGTTTCATGAATCACATGTGAATCCAGTCGTAAGTGTGTGTGCTTGGATCTGTGCTCATTTCTATGTTAGATTGATAAATGGGGTCCAGTTGGAGTACTTTAATTTTTTTCACTTCCTAATAAGGAAAATATGTACTTTAATATAAGTGCAATTAAAAGTTAGATTTTTTTTTTACATATGAACACCATTTCTTGTTGAACTAAGATTGATTTTTCAGTTGTTGCATATTTAGAAAGCATACAACATTTTAAGATTATAAATATTTATTCTTAAACTTAAAAATAAATGTGCCTCTACAGTCTCTACTGTGTAAAATGATTTAGTGTGTTAGATTGTAAATGTATGCGGTTCTTTCGTGGGAACCTCCACTCCAGATTCAGATGACTCTATTAGTCTGTAATGTTATCCCTCATCTTCTTCTTTGATCCACCTCTCTTGTCTGTCTCGTATGTGGTGGTGCTATTCATCGTGTCTCTGCGGCATAAGTTAGTGTCAAGTGCCGTGCCCTCTCTCTAAATCAAAGAACAGGCTCTTCATGAAAAAACATGACGTTATTATTTTTTAAGTTGGCCAAATCCTTTCGTTATCCTTTTTACTTTCTTTCTCAAACACAGATGTACTTAGATATTTCAGTGATGTTTTAATGAATTCTTGTTTCCCCCATAAGGCCAAAGCCATCTCTACTGGATGGCGCTAAGGTGACATACGGTGGGCGATTTTCAGAGGAGAAGGTGGAGGAAGTGAAAGCACTGGTTAAAATACTTCCTGTTTTCCTGGCACTCATCCCGTATTGGACTGTCTATTTCCAGGTAAGGTTTTTATGAGTGGGTGTCTCAAGTCAGATCTGTTGTGTCAGTTATAGGTCCTTAATAATAGGGAAATGTACCTACAATGTATTTTTAACCTTTATTTACTGTAGTTGTGACAGAGGATGAATAGGAAATTGCATAGGTATTTTATTAGCTTGAAGTCTCAAGGTGTCTCATACAGAAGGAGAGGCATGGTGGTGATGAACGGTGTCGTTGGCATGTCAAATACAAGTGATGGATGTTTAGAAGCAGAGATTTTGTCTCTGACATATTAAGGTTTGTTCCATTTGGAACCTTTATGAGACGGGTGGGTTTAAAGCCCTTGAGCAGACAGGTGCTTCCTTGAAGAACTTTATATGTACCTTGCTCAAGGTAATGCAGAAAGGACAAGCAATAAAGACTGGGACATCTCTACTACTAAAGCAGCGTTCCTTCAACAGCCGGCTTGGGGCCCGTAACCGCTGAATATGTCACTTTACCTCAGAAAAACAGAGGTTGTGTGTCAAACCACTCGTAAAGTGTTTTGAAGATGTTTAAATACAGTTTGTCAACATTTCCATGTTTAAATATTTTCAAGGTCTGTCTCTTTCGTTTCTGAATTTTACAACCACCTTAGTGAAATTTCAACCCCTTTTTCTTTTCTTACCCCCCCCCCCCCCACAGAACACACTTAGAATATCGGAAGATGCTTGTCTGATCTAATTGACATTAAACTGTTCAAATAAATGTTTTAATTCATAACAGTTTATTAAGAGAATAAAGAAACAGTTTTTTATGAAAGCGTATCTAAGGGATCTAATATTTGAACACATTACAGGAATCAAACCTAACCTTTAACTCATGTATTGAAATAATGCCAAGAAAAGGCTAGCAAGAATCTCCTGCTGATTAAAGATAACTGGAAATAAAAATGGTTTGTTAGATTTCCAAAGTTGAGTACAGTAGGTTTGTTTTTATGATATGTTGTTTAAATTACTTGCTGAAGGGAAGTAATTTCCTTGTTCCGCCATTTGCACAATGATGCATATGTGAATGTTAAATATTTTTAACTTACTGCTCAATATTCTAAGGAAAAAACAACAGATGTATTTTTACTGCTTACTGTTGTATTTATTGTGTCAAAAAACTACATATGCTGCTGGTTTATTCACAGCAATTAAACTACAGTTTATTCACAGCAATTAAACTACAGTTTATTCACAGCAATTAAACTATAGGTAAGAATAATTAACAGGACCAATGACTGTACTGCTGGCTTGTGGGACATGGCTCATAAAATCAA
This sequence comes from Oxygymnocypris stewartii, assembly GCA_003573665.1. NCBI lineage: Eukaryota > Metazoa > Chordata > Actinopteri > Cypriniformes > Cyprinidae > Oxygymnocypris > Oxygymnocypris stewartii. The sequence goes on along the minus strand of QVTF01022339.1, from coordinate 1,553,450 downwards.
CACTGTCCTAATTTTATCAGGATGTTTGGTCACCCTAATTGTTTTCTTGAACTTGACCAGTGGTAACATAAAAAAAATACTATTTACCCTGTAAAATTCTTTGCTCTAAAGGTGCATTGAGTAATTTCCTGCAGTGAATGTTAAATTTCTGTGGGACTGTCGGGATAAGGATCATTGTTTCGTAGTCCATCTCACATGAAAACATGATTCTCTTCCTCCAATTACGGCGAAAGGTCATCTTTTGAGACCCTGTTATCCCATATGTTTTGTCTTCTGAAATGCTTGCCAACTGTTAGAAAGGTTATCCGACATTGTTAGTCCTTGGGGACTAAAATTAAGGTTTGAGTAAAGGACATCGTCTCTAACTTTTATAAAAAAATGCATAATGACTTTCTGCATGAATAGATATTGCAGAATGTTCTCACAAAGCACCAAACTGCTTTTACTGGCTGAAATATTGCCACTTGCTATTTTCTACCTCTGCCCTATTTCAAGTTTTCATCAATAGCAATATTCTGCAACAGTTTCTCTACAAGTGGTACATGGATCATAGAAGGCTGAATGAGATGTGAGTGCAGCCTGCATGTTTATGTGTGCTGTTGTCTTCGCTTGCAGATGCAGACCACATATTATCTCCAGAGTCTCCATCTGACAATTCCTGGAGCCGATCCCAACTCTACAGACTCCCACCCGGTAAGAGAATCGCTATTTCAGTGCCAATAATGTCAGCTCACTTCCAAATTGGCCTGAAAGAAAAATATAATTGCTTTGTTAATGAACAGTTCAATTATTAAAGCAGTTGGCCTCCTTTTTTTGCCTGTGCTCTGGTCACTTCCCTCATCAGTTTTCTCATATTTCTTATTCTGCCGTGCTATTAAGAAGCAACGGTTTCAATGCCACAGATGTTTTCATTAATAATACATGTTTCTATAAATGAAATATGTCTTTGTCAACTGGATTTTCATTGATCATTTTTTCTTAACCAGAAACAGTTTGATGAAAGGGGTCATGACATGGATTTTTAATTTTTTTAGTATGTGCCTTGAGGTTTACTTATGATGTTAATAACTTTTTTTGCACACAAAAAAAAAACACACGTGAATTTTTTTTTTCAACCCTCATGACCCTCTGTCTAAAATGACCTGTTTTAAGGGGTGTGTCTTTTAAGGCTTGTCAGTAATTGGCCACAATTATGATTGGCTAACGTCCTTGCATAGGAAACAGTGTCAATGTCCTACCCCCTCGCTATTGCATTTTATTGTTTTGACAAAACAATCAAAATAAAACAGTCATTTCCAGGTAAAGCGTTATGAAATCATTTACATACGGGTTGTGAGTCAGCTGCAGTCAGATCTAGTACCGCTTCATCGTTCAACAAATGTTTCTTTGTGAACTCTCCATGACACTTTGCCTCGTTTACGAAACAAAATACTCCTTCAACAAACAATCCTTTGACACGATCTGGGATGCCATTAAAAATAATAATATATATAGTTAAATCATGAAACTCTAGATGGCGCAGGCTGACGGGTTGTTAACGTAACTGATGATATTCAGAGAGTTAAACAACTTGCCATAAGCTGACTGGTTCATGCTGTATATGCAGCCAATGAGCTTACTGCTTTTCATTTATATGGCTGGCTAGCATTCATTTGAGATTCCTGCAGCGCACTTTTAAAGTTTCTCTGAAACGCTCCACCTTCCCCAGCTCCACCTGTATAGATCTGCTACGGTTTATTTTATACGCTATTCGTGCAGCAGCAGTATGTCTTAAATACTCACGGCACTGTATCGCCATATGCATTGGCAGTAGCAAGTTCCTGTACTTGCTTGGAGCAGCAGCAATAATCTACAATTACAGCAATAACCAACAGCAGCAGCAATTCAGCAGCAGTGTAGCAGATCTACTCCACCAAGACTAAATTCATTAGCACTGTCATATCCATCACAATGCTAAAATCTTCCGAGAGTTGTCATGATTGAACTATCCACTTATTCCTTACGCTGGGATCCTTCTGATATCTGTACAACATGCGAACGAGCTGTTTAACCAAACGTGTACGACAGACTCGAGCGCGTAGACTGTGTTAGAAAGCGCATCTGTATATTGTATCCAGTGCAGACAAGATAGCGGCAGTGATTGTAATTTCTATTTGCTTTTGACACGACGCAACACTCATATTCAGTGTAATCAAATGTCAGCTGTTAAGAGATTGAATGCCAGTGGGCGGGGCCTATGTCTATGTCTTTCTCTGGAGGCAGTGTTTATGCAACGATTGTGCCCGGGTGACATCACCTGGCACCCTGGACCCAAATGAGTCATTTTCTGAGGGTTATTACATAAATGCTTCTTTTTTTTTTTTGATGATGATGAGGACATTTAGAGTTATGAAACTTGCAGGATGTATTAAGCATAGAAAGACCTCTTCTATGTGAAAAGATCAGGGGAAATTTGGTTTCTCACATCATGACTCCTTTAACTGTAACGACTAACAACAGGTTTATTTTAAACATTTTGGTGCAAGAAACCTTGAGTAACATAAGTGAACGCTAAATGCAATGGTGTAAAATACGGTACGTTTAAATTACTTGTATTCTCAGGTTTAATTTTAGAGCAAACAGGATGCCTGTGGTGATGCCAGGTGCTTGTGATGTTTGTCTGGCTGTAGAGTAGAGGCTGTTTAGGATACTCTCTGGAGATTCTGGCACGCATGAGCTAGAGAAATCCTTTGAAAACCAGGCTATTAACTTCAAAACCATGACCCTTTCTAATCGCAGATTAGCACCCAGCGCCCGCTTTCTCATCTGAACTTGCTGTTTATTTGTTTTTGTGCTTGTGGGTGTACATGTATACGCTCTACTAGGTAAGTGTGTCAGAACCTTCGCCTTGAATTAAATCCCTTCATAACGGTTTCACAGTAAATCACGATTCCGGGCTGTCTGATCAGCAATGACAATGCAGTCACATGTTGCTCTATGACCATGAAAATGCATAGACACAAATGTATAACTGGATGAGCAACTTGTGCATTTGTGTGTACGTGCCATTTCACGGCTGTCTGAAATTGAGTTTTCTAGAATTAGATTCGGAGTCACATGGTAAGGACAGAGGAAGTGAGAAACTGACAATGGGGATGTGAAAAAGACGTAATTGGCTGTGTTAAAACATCGATTGGGAGTGTGACTGTAGGGTCATATTGAAGAGACTATTGTAAAGCACCTCATGCTCTTCAAATGTAATTTTCCAGAGTACTGTCATAGTGCCATTTTCTGCTAACATTTACGTTTATTTTTATGAGATTACATCATAAAACATCAAAATAATTAAGGATAAGCTTGTCTTGACAGGTCAGACGGTCAGAATGTGTAAGCCACAACTTTTTCTCTGATGAATGAATAAACACAGTCCAGCATCTTTAAGTTTTTTGCCTGCCACTAAATTATCAATCAAAAGAGAAGCCTTTCTCTTTGTCTGGTTTAGAAGGAAGGAAATTGTAGTGGTTGAAGAAGAGAAGAAGTCTAAGACACTTTTGTTACAACTAAAACACACTTGTTGGACACAGTTCTTCTGTAACTAGCCTATTCGACAACACTTGTTTTGAAGAAAATATGAGTGCTGCGTGCCTGTGCAGAACTTGCTGCCACATATAATACTTATTTATTTGAAATAACAGTTTTATGTTTACCAAGGCTGCATTTATTTGATCAATAATGTATTAAAACAGTAATATTGTGAAAGAATATTATAATTTGAAATAACTGTTTTATATATTGCAATATTTTAATATTTAATTATTGTTGTAATATTTTAATTATGTTCACAATATAGTTTTTTTCCTGTGATGGCAAAGCTCAATTTATAACTTTTTAATGTTGTGTGGAATCCGTAATAATGTCTTTAGACAGCATTTGAATAGAAACACCATTAATATAAATAATACATATGATCTAATTAATGCAAAAAACAAAAACCCTACTTTTCAACCGTACTGTAAATGTTATGTGGTTGTGTGTTAAACTGCTAAAAATTGCTTTTGGAATGTTGTTAAAGTATGTGGTTGATGAAATGAAAGTAAATTGAATTGAGTTAAGTTGAATTGTCCACCAGGTGAATTGGAAACTATATTTGCTTGGAAGCATAATAAAACATGACAGGGAACAAATTAATAACTTGTGTAAACAAATTATGTTGTTTTTTTGTTTTTGTTATTTTTTTGCATGTCATGTGGCAGGCTCCATATAAATGCAATTACACACCTTTCTTTAACATATGAATAAGTTTATTTTCATGCAAAATATTACAGAGACTAGACTATGCTTAATAACATGGCACCATGCAAGGCAATGTACATGTCTTAAACAGTGTTCTTTTATATCAGTTAAAAGTCACCAACTACTTAAGAAAAATAAAACAAGCAGCACACATAGATATTTGCCTGCTGCCCTGATTTTGCTCTAAAACATTTTGAGAAAAAATAAAAAAATATATATATTGATGAGTCAGAAGTATTGGTCCTTCCCCAGCTTCCAGTTTCAATAGAAATTAAGACATTTGCTATTCTATTGTGGCTATAATGGTGTTTCTCTGGAGTGCATGCTCAAGTGTGCAAATCCCCATCTGCCGCTTGTTCTCACACACACAAGGGCTTCCCCTTCTAAATGAACATGTGCTGCTGTAGATTTGTCTCGGTGGACCGCACAGCCTAAAGGGAATCCAGTGCGAATTGTTTACAAGGTCAAACTATGAGCTCTTAATTAGGAGATACCCATAGAGAAAACCAAACACGAGTGGTAATGTGGGTGAAAATGATATGATGCAAACTGGCAATTTCAAATGGAGAAAAAAGTATTTAAAAGTCCACGATGATGAAGGAGAGGCAGAGCGCTCGGAGGGACATGTATAAATTACCAGTGCTTAGTCAAAGAAATGTAAATGTAATGAGGGAGTAAGCTGGAGAATTAAAAGTGTTAAAAGCACCAGTAGATTTGGGACTGACTGAAGTTGTAGAATTAAATTCAAACATGCTGACTGAGGCACGCTCTCCACTTAACCAACTAATACTCCACTGGAGGTGTAAATGTGTGTGTGTGATACGCCCATGCACATCTGTTGGCATGGATTCATAATAAATCTATTTTTGAGCTCCGGGCGTCCAGTCCTCTGGCGTTGCATTTCACAGGCATTATTTGATTAACGTCAATTAAAACATACAGATGGTGAAGTATTGTACAGGGTGTTAGAATTAATTACAACCAATCAGATCACGACAAGAATGGATTGGGCTGTTTTAAACTTTTGCTGCGTGCATACAGCCGTGTCTAACTAAATCTGCCCATTCAGATCATCACCCCCTTTTTGTACAGGAAATGAGGACAGATGGTTTCCTGTTGCAGCCAAAGTGAAAATCAGTATTAAAATAATCAGAATTAAAATGTGTCATTTGACCACACATTTGTGTCGCACCTGCTATGTGCTGTATATGCACCCTGGGTATTAATTTTACCTCAAATTGAATGGCTTGTAAGTAATCAGACTTAATGTACAAGAAAGAAAAATACATTTTTAAGAGTGACCCATTTTTATAGACCAGAATATCATAGAGATTTTTGGGTGTGGGCTTTTTTATCAACTTCATACAACCCTCTGGCATCCACCCAGAGGTCCATATGCGGGTCCATATGCGGTGTTTAATGCACCCTGAGCACGTTATATCTGTTGAAGTTCACTTTACTTGACAACATATATTAATTTGGAACACCCTGCAAAGTTATCAAACATAGACAACACTTGAGTCATGTATATTTTGAGTTTTAGCTACAGTTTGATGGTATAATGTACCTTAATATAAGTGTAGAATGCATGTAGGTGTATTTGTATAAATATGAATGTATTATTCATTTAGGGATAAAATTTCTTATTTTAAAGTGATAAACTGAGTGATAATCGTCTGATGTTTAATATGAAAATGAACGTAATTTGAGTTATATTAGATATGTCATTTCTCTTATTTAACCATAATCATGATGCATGTTTCATTGTAACTGTTCCACTTCTAACACTTTATATCCGCAAATAACACATACAAACAACACCTGGGACTAATTAAACTCTTCTTTCACCGGCTTTATTTTATTCAAACTTCTTTAAATACTGGGTTGATGTGCAATGACTGCTGGGTAATTTCCCTTTCCACTTCCTGTGAAGTGATTTATTGATGTTCCCTTACTCTTATGCTGTTCGCAGTGCCCTTCAAACTAAACATGTACGCTCCATTCAGATTGGAATTTTGCATAAAATGGCACAATACTTTGTAGGGCACTTATGGTTGAATGGAACGCATCTATAGTGATACACAAAAAACAAGCCTTTAGCAACCACAAAGCAATGTGCTAAAAGTGACTCAGAACACATAAGCAACCACTTAGCAACCTCCTGCCAACAACTCGTGTGTCAGCAAGTTTTGTTTAGGCAAACCCAACTCGGAATAAAAAAAATGCACTTCCTTATGAAAGCAAATGCTTTTTTCTTTGTCAAAATGGTTGACTTAAATTTCCAAATCGATCTATTTCAAAATAGTCTTAAAGGGATAGTTCACCCAAAAACTTGTTTATTCTGTCATTAATTACTCACTCTCATGTCGTTTCAAACCCGTAAAACCTTAGTTTATCTTCAGAACACAAATTAAGATATGTTTGATGAAATCGGAGCACTTTCTGTTCCATGCATAGACCGCAACAAGAGGGTAAGTAATTAATGACAGAGTTTTCATTTTTTTGTGAACTATCCCTTTAAATGTTGCATTGGCAAACCTTACTCATTTTCTGTCTTTTTTCAGAAATGTAAAAAAAATCTAGTTTCTTAATAATGCAAATGCTTATTTATTTTATTTTATTTTAATAAAGTCTGTCATTATTTCCAAATAGTCATACTATAGGTGATGCTTCCCCCCCCCCTCTCTGCTCAGTTTTCATCACACATCAGCTGCATGTGAGTGGAGCAATCAGCCATTCATTATGAAACAGGTGTTCTGACGCATGCTATTTAATCCCCATGTGATATTAAAGTACTTAACAAGTGATTAATGATGTTATGGGCTATTAAGAGACCTGTCCCTCTCTCCTATTGGATGAGATTTACAGTCATTGACCAGCACTGGCCACATGAGGGCGCTAAGGTTCCTGGAATTATTCAGTTTCCTGCTCTCTCCCATATGCTCTCCCAGAATTCACATTTAGACTTGTACTTACTTTCTCAATGCAGGACAAAAAGAGAAGAAAGAAGCACCAGAGTAGTTTGAGTGACCTGCACATAGCCTGCTTCCTGTTTGTTCATCCTCTAGTGTTTTGTAAACATGAATCATTGTATTCCCCTGTTGTTCCCAGAATACCTTCCGCTTCCCGGCAGCTTGGCTGACCATGTTTGACGCCGTGTTGATCCTCATGTTGATCCCCCTCAAGGATAAAGTGGTGGACCCCATCCTCAAACGCAAAGGCCTGCTGCCCTCCCCTCTGAAGAGAATCGCTGTGGGCATGTTCTTTGTCATGTGCTCGGTGGTGGCAGCTGGTGAGTCAACAACACGCACACTAAATGACACATATTTAGTGTGTTATCAACACACACAACAAAGATTTATGGCTAAGTCTGTGAACCTGTGCTTTTTGTTCTTCAGCTTCCTCTCTTGCCACACAAACTGTCTGTGTGTGCCGGTATGTGGGGTGGGTGTATCACGCTTCTTTATACATATTCACAAACTGAGACTCATGTGGGAGTGTTTGAGTGTGATAGCAGACATTTGCATAAACATTTTAAATATATGTGTATTTTTATGTCAAAAGGACATCACGGTAGTGAACTTTCATTTCAGACTTCATAAGGTTCATATGCTGTGTGTTCTGTTATATGTGACGTGCTGTAAGACACATGCTACAAAATATTAAGACCTAAATTACACAATCATATATTCCTAACTCTAGGGCTGGGTATAGCCAACTACTTCATGATATGATGCACTTCACGATTCAGTAAATCGCGACATCATAAATATGGTAATTTTGAATGAAACTGTGGCAAACGTGTAAGGGAGACTTACTGTGAAGCATGGGGTAGTGAATTTGTGGGGTCAATCCCTGTTCCCTTCTGTTTTGCCTAGTATTGTATCTTAAGATTTAAGGTTCCGGTGTTTGTTAACCAAGAATGACTGATTTTATTAATTATTATTATTAATAATAGCATATATTCATTTATGAATGTACAACAACATTCAAAACTGATTTTGATGTGATATTTAGATCACAACAATTATTAAAATAATGTATACTGACAGTCCAATTTTATGTCTTGTAGACAACAAACTCTTCTTTGAGGAGCTGTTCATCCCCTCATGGACTCAACCATGTTTCCAGTTGTCAATAATACTATGTTTAATATTTCTGACAAGTTTAGCTAGTGCTCAATTCAGTTTACAGAGAATAAGAACATAAATATACATATAAGAATAAGAGCAAAACTACATTCAAATTGTATAATTGTAATAGTAATTGTAGAATGAAAGAAGTTTCTTATGCTCACTAAGGCTGCATTTATTTGATTAAAAATACAGTAAAACCAGCAATATTCTGAAATATTACTGCAATTTATTTTTTTTCCCTGTGAGGGCAAAGCTGAATTATCAGCAGCCGTTACTCAAATCATTCTAATATTCAGCATCATTCTAATATGCTGATTTTCTGCTCACATTTGTTATTATCATCAATGTTGAAAACAGTTTTGCTGATTAATATTTTTTGTGAAAAGTGATAATTTCTACAACAAAAAAAAGTTTTGATAAATCTAATGCATCCTTTCTGAACAAAAGTATTTAAAATAAAGAAGGAAGGAAAGAGAAACCTTAGTGATTCCAAACTTTGAACGGTATAGATGGCAAAGACATTATACAGCACTGTGAAAACATCTGCTTGAATGTGAGCAGATGTTTTACATTTCATGGGATCAGATTTGATTGTGGTTTTGTGGTAGTATTTAGATAGTCTGGTGGAAATTATTTTTTTGTGTTGAATTTCAATGGTGTGGAAAAAGTATTTGCCCTTAAGAAGCAACTATGACCCTCTAGGAGTCTAGGACATGTTGGACAGACAAATCAAAAGTGGGGAGACATGTGCCCAGTTACAATTTGTTTGACATGAACCAAACACTGCATTTTTAATCACAGCATTGTAAGCTAAAACATGACAGTAAGGCATCAGTCAGCATCCATTGTGGTGTATGGATCCATCATCATGTGTCGAGTCCAAACAGAATCAATATTGAAAATAAATTGTCCAAACACATAGTCCCTGGTGTAACACACCAAGACAACTTACGTCACACATCGAGCTGATAGACACTGTGACATCGAAATGCTGAGCCAATATTATGAGTTTTGTGAGACATCAGTACATCCACACAGACAATTGTGTCAAATTGTGTTTTCTTAGTACTCTTCACCTGATTCTGAGAAATGAGTTCATCTCAGAGAGGTTACGACTCCTCCATTCGTCAGATAAGGTACAGTGACTCCAAGATGGCAGAGATTCGATGTAGAATGACTCACCGACAAACACCCACACGCTCTTGACACATTCACACAGACCAATGATCTCTCCTCGGAATTCTGTCACTCCTGTCCAACCTTGAGCCGGCTCTATTGAACCCTGCAGAAGAAGGATCGATATTCCTGCTTGTTCTGACAGTTAATATTCATACAGCCCACTGTCCTGGAAAATACCAACCCGAATCAGCGCTTTTGCACTTTTCATTATTCTCATCTTCCCTTTTAACATTTTCTTTTTTGCAGTGGAACTTTGATGATCTTCTCATTTGTTGTTTCTTCGAAGTCCCAAAACCTAGTAATCTATATAACTTTATAGCCTTTTTGGCCATTTATGGATATGCTTAGGATTTTGGCCAAAATTAGGGATCTTCATGGCTCAACAATAAATTTGGCCTTATATTACATCCTATTTATTTACCATTTTCATGTGTTTTTATTTAGAAACTTATGCATAGGTTGTTTCTCTGATGGATTGTTGGTGCAATTTTATATGGCTTAAATGGATAAAGAATTTAAATTTCAAGAATTTGTTATAAGTTAAAGCATGATAAATTACCAACAAATCATGCCATACTATTGTTTTCCAGTTTATGATTTTGTAGTATGAAGAAAATGAAATTAAACATTTAAAAAGTCAAGGGAATGCCATAGAAAATGTTCTGTTTATTTGTTTATTTATTCCCAGTTCTCAATTTTTTTCTTTGACTAAAAACTATTCTTTAAATAATTTTGGTAACACTTTATTTTAAGATGTCCTTGTTACATATCTTACATGTACTTGCTATTATAATATAACAATAAATTATGCAAGTAACCCTAAACCTAATCCTAACCATATAGTAAGTACATAGTAGTTAATAAATATTACTCAGTACTTAAATGTATAATTACACTGTAACAAATACACCTTAAAATAAAGTGTAACCATAATTTTTGAAATGCTAGTTATAAAATAATGAAAACTTACTGGTCAGAAAGAGCAGGAACTCAGGGCTCGAAATTAACTTTTTTACTTGGTAGCACTGGTGCTCCCAACTTCAAGAAGTTAGGAGCACCACAAATGTTTTATGAGCACCCACTGAATATTAAGGAGCAACACAACCGCCAATTGAGCGGAAGGGCGGGCAACATCCTTCCTGATGATTAAAAGCTTCATCAATTGAACCTGACCCTTACGCTGCAGTGCTTTGTTTTTTATACATGCAAGATGAGAAGAAAATGTCATTTAAACTTTTCTCGAAACAGTTCCCCTCAGAAATACATTCATATAGACCCCCACTCCCAATTCAATATTTAGGATTTCCTTTCTATATTTTGCATAGTGAACGTTGAGCTTGCTCAGGCTGCTACAGTATTTGATGTTCTTTGTGTCCGTCTTCAGCGTCTCTGGCTTCTGTTAATGGCTGTTTACAGACTTGGTAATATTTCCACACAAATGAAAATTTGGAAAATAATTTCAATGCAGTTTGTGCAAGTGCGGTCACAAAACCGGTCAGTTCCAAGTAGGGGTGGGCGATATGGCAAAAATATCATATCAATTTGTATTTTTTAGACATTTCACGATTTTATCACAGTTCTTTGTCATGTTAGTTTTACCAGTTTGTCTGAGTAGTACTGCCAAACTAATTTCCCTATTATAAAGCAAGCCTTTCAAGGAAACAAAATATAAATAAGAATGGTGGATATTTAGGCCAAAGTGGGCGAAGATAAAAAATCTTTGTCATTATTTTATCTTTGTTATGAAAAAATAAGAACAAAGATACACATTACAACTACACATAATATACAAACAGCGTTTAATTATCAGGTACAATAGGCATATTTAATAGGAGCATTCAAGAAATTGAATGAACAATTAATAAAAATAAAACACTATAGATTGATTCCTATTAAAGTAACTGTATTGTTTTTTTCAGTCAAGCGTAGCGAGTTATGTTTTTCTCTATGGTTTTGTTGTTTTAACATTAAAGAATAAATTCGGTCATCTGTCTGTCGATTCTGTCATAGTGTTTTATATTAATACCATCATTTACTCACTCAACATTTGTTTTAAACCTGAGTGAGTTTCTTTCTTCTGCTGAACATACATGCTATTTTGAAGAATATGGAAAACCAAACAGTTGCTGGTCCCCAGTGAGTTCCATAGTATTTTTTTATATCCTACTATCAAGTGGACCAGCAACTGTTTGGTTACCCACATTCTTTGAAATATATTCTTTTGTGTTCACCACAAGAAATACATTAATACAGGTTTGGGACAACATGTCAGTGAGTAAATAATGACAGAAATAAAATTGTAGGGTGAACTATCCCTTTAATGACAGTCGGCTGCATGTTTAGTTTTGTCCCTTTAAGAGCTGCACGCATCTAATATACAGGCACGCTTCGGTTCCACTCACCGGTTTAATTTCATTTCAAACATAACCAACTGAGTCTATATGTAAACCTTGTGTGTTTTGACAGTATCGGCTCAAAAGATAACTTAGTTGAGTAATCAGGCGCTGTTAGACAGGCTTTTTAGTTTGCGTGTTTCGGGTGCACGGGCTCAGAAAAAGCACACTTTAGACCAGCGCGCGAATGAAAAGCTTAACCTGCTTTAGCTCCCGGTCACGTGGCACATGCTGTGCAGTAATTCTTGAACGTTTAGCAGAGAACTGTAGAGGTCGCACCACAGCAATTATTTGCACTCGCACAAATGCTCCCAAATATATTTTGGAGTCGCACAGATTACATTTCGGGCGCATATGCGACCAAAATGGTCGCAATTTCGAGCCCTGCAGGAACTCTTGATTTGGTCTAACATTTTTTCACCTTATTAAAATAATAATATAAATCAATCTAATGTTTAATAGAAATAATTACTTTCTGCCACACATTAATACAATTTTATTTTGTAGTGCCATGAAAATATTGGCAGTACAAAGCTGCATTATCGTCCCAAATGAGCCAACAGAAAGAAATAAAACAATCCATAAGGTTGAGCCCTGATTTTAGATGGTAGTATAATCTTGCTAACTACATTTTCACAATGACCTTCATATCAGAAGTGCAAATAAAGCTCTTTGAGTAGGCGGCTCACTAGATTTTTAGGCACAGCAATCTCTCCAAAACTTCAGCACTTTCCTTCCAAGTGTTTTTGGCTTGCTTGTGTGCCTGTCTGAAACTGTGTACACAATTGATGCTTCGCTACTAAGACGACACTTTTTAAGATTGTGTCCACACATACACGAAAGTTCGAGTCACACATTTAAAGAGTCACGGAGTGCCTGTTCGGAGGTTGTAGAAGAAGACACCGTTGACAGGTCGGCAGTATCTCATTGTTCGGTTTGACTGCGCCCAGCACTCCAGTCAGTCCCCAGTCCAATTCCAGCTCTGCCCAGTGGATTAAACCAAGCTTAGTAAGCCTGACAGTGTGCGCTGTGTCCAGACATTGACATATTTCAGACTAAAGCGCTTTTTGAGTGAGATGAGTTTTGGGAGATGCGCTCTGGATTGTGGGTAAAGTATGAATATTTTTCTCTCCCACCCTGTCTGTCTTTGACTCTCTCCGACTCTTTTAAACCATTGTCAAACTCTGCACGGTGAGGGAGAGAGAAAGTTTAGACATTTTTAAATGCCTCATCTGTCTCAGCTGCCATCAAACTGAATAAATGTGGGTTTGTAGTCATCATGAGGGATTCTTTAAGTGGTAAACACCACACTGTTCAGAAAATCTCAAAACAGGCAAAATAACGAGAGATTGACGTCAAGTGCTTTGGTGCAAGATTGCAGTTTCAGGTGTTTACTTCTCTTGATTTGCTCCCACTTTAATATACCCGTTGACTAAAATGATTGATGTCTGATATGGTCTAGTTTTGTGTAGCCACTCTTGAGAATAAAGTGTAGTCCACACCGCAGATAGAAAGAAAGAGATTATCTAAGTGATCTATAAATCAATATTTAATTTAACTTTAAAACTTACACTGTCAACTCTATACAACGTAATCAGTGTGAGTTTGTAAACTTTCCAAATCTACCTTCTAGGTCTTTCTCAGAAGCACTCATTCTAACGGTCTGAGATCTTGTAAACACAACATTTCCTGGTTTACTGATAAAAACCTGTGCACCCTGAAGCTCTTCTGGAAATTGAGTAAAGCCAATCAATCAGATTGTTGGTTGCAGTTTTGAGAAGGCGCTTGAAAATTTTGTGTGCACTAGACAGCATACCAACATATGGTTCAAGGACTGTCTGATTCAGAAGACTAATAAAACTTGAAGACGTCACTTGAAGACGTAATTGTTGTTTTAAAGCCCTCTGAAATAAAAACTGGAGTTTTGTGGCTTTTCTTCCATGTCTTTTAGTTTTAAGGTCATCTACAGGCTAGAGTATTCCTAAAAGAAAGTACAATTTTAGCACGTGTATATATTTTTCTTCTTTGAAAACAGACTAAAACATAATAATGCATTTATCTTGTTTTCAGGGGCAAGCACGCATTTTTGTCCAAGAAAATAGTCAGTCATTACATGTTAATTGAATTTATGTCTGACATGCAATTGAAAGTAGCAAAGGTTTTTTGTTAATTTTTTATTATTTTTCTGGTTGTGATGTGAACTAAAGGTTGGCTCAAAAGTTAACTTTCCTCTTCAATTGTCTTTTATATAGTAAAAACATCAACACATACATCTTAATGCAAATGCTAAACGACAACTAAGCATTTAATTGTGTACAATCTTTGAAACATAAATGAAATACAAATTATTTCTTAAATTAAATCTGACAAGATTTTTGTTCCCCCATTGAGAGTCCATTCAGACAGTTTTGATGCTTTAAGAAGTTCATAAAATGTAAGTAAACATAATCCTGAATTGAGCTGTTTAGTCCAAGTCCAGATGTAGATGATAAATGGATTTAATGTCAGCTTTTATGGACGTGGACCACATAAAATATGGTAAACAGAAGCTCAAACATACTTGCTTGACACACAAGAACAATTATCTTTCAGAAGTCCACTTGATTCACATGTATTACATTTACATTTATGCATTTAGCTGAATTTTATCCAAAGCGACTTGCAGTGCATTCATGCTACACATTGTTTTTTATCAGTGTTTATGTTCCCTGGGGATTGAACCCACAACCTTTTGCACTGCTAACGCAATGCTCTCCCGCTGAGCCACAGGAACACTACGTGTACTTCATTGGAGTAACAGAAATCTCTCAGGCTTCATTAAAAATCTTCATTTGTGATTTGAAGATGAACGAAGGTTTTATGGATTTGGAAAGACATGAGCGTGAATCAAATTTTCATTTTTGAGTGATCTAACCACTTAAGTTAATATAAAGGGCCAGTTTTTCTAAACAGGGCAAATTAGCACGAGAGCGTTATTCCAAAACAGCACTGATGGGATTTCTGCGGGTGATTTACTGATAACGTGCAAATTAAAGAACACAGATGCAACATCTCATTTACATATTGACCAATGCAATGCAAATTAATATAGTCGAAAAAAAAGAATAAAGAAATAACGAAGCCGTAGTACATTGAAAAGAACCGGAGGCTAAAAATGAAGGTTTGCTGTAAGTTTTGATAGACCTGGCTTTCCAAGTCATCTTTTATTTCCTGAAGCAAATAAAAAATAACATGGCTTGGCAAACGATATGTTCGGATAATATGTTCTGGCATTCAAAATAAATTAATACGTGTGGAAAAAAACTTTTATACCATGCGCTTTCTGTTCTCTGCGGTGCCTCCAGCAACAATAATTGCAGCCATTTCAAGCACAAATTAGTTTAAGACATGCTTTTTAAAATAAATATATAATGTTATTTAATGGTGTTAAATAATGGCACAAATGCGAGTAATTTGACGAGCGCAAACGTTAGTAAAACGCTTTGCGTGATTCATTTGAATACTCTCCTCCCGTAACTTTTGCGTCTGAAAGGGAAACTCCTAAAAATGCATATTCAATACGGGCAGGCACAAAAGTAACTGTGTCCATGCCTTTTCAGTGCTAATTCTTCACTGCGCATCCTTAGTAATACCTGACAGTACTATTTCATTGCCAAAAGATGGTTTGCACTGGTGCAAGCTGTTAGCAAAACTGGCCCAAAATGTCAATGAGAGCATAAAACCAGTGACATTCAAGCAGAATTTAGTAATAAACTAATTGGTATATTTCAGAATGTAATTTTAAGGACAATATTGGGTCACCACTCCATGTCCAATATAAAAAAATGTCTCATGATGCAAAACTAGTTGAGAACCACTGTTTTAAAATGATGCTGAAGAAAATCACCTTGGTATTGCATGACACCAGCCTGAAGTATGCAGGGCACAATACAGATGTTATCTAATAATAACCATTGCTTTGATGTAGCTAAGAGCGGGGGGAACTTGTTGGCACACTCTTGCGGAATCAGTGTGTGCAAACCACGTTCATATCACACTCTTTGTGTGTGTGTGTGTATTGTAGAGATCACACTAATGAGAACCTTTGGTACTCATGCTCTCCTTCTTGAGAGAGAAAGAGAGCGTCCCATCCTTTGTACTCCCACTCAATGACACAAACTGACTCATTAATAAACCGCTACCTGAAACAAGCACGGTTTAAGGATGCTTACTATGTGTGAATGGATCCTGCAAAAGTGTGTATGTGTGTTAGGGAGAAATATTAGGCATGGTTTGTGTATATTAAGATGCATGGAGGGGGTGAGTGTGCGTGTGTGTGACATAATGGGTCCCACTAATGTGGCTTATTATATAGATGGGATATCTTGGGAAATGAGTCTTTTATTACCCCTCATTAATACCCAACGTATAGTAATCACACTGCTCTTTTCTTTCTGTGCCCCTTCACTCTTTTTCTTTCTTTCTATGCCCTGCTCGGTTTTACTTTTCAGAGTACATCAAGATACACACACACAGAAATGTCACCTGCGGCACACAAAACATAACGGTAAATTGCAAGCATTTATGCAAAGAGTCAAGGATGTGTATGAAATGAAATATCAACAAATAATGATAAATAAATGCAGCTTTTATCTAAATCTCTGAAAGATTTTGTGACTCATCGCTCTGAATGAAACCTCAGGAAGAGGAAGGACAAAAAGGAACGTATCTCTTCAAAGCTATTTATTTTGTTTGTAATGTGACACACAATTATGTTCATAGATTGAGAGAACATCAAATTCAAAAAATGAAATAAATGTGGACCCCAGCACCTTTCTCAGAATTTCCAACACTTTTTTTTTCAGTTTTCCATATTGCTTGAAGAAGTTAGCATTGTTTTTGCCTTTTTCCCTTTTTATTATTATTTTTTTTCTGAATCTTTTCTGGATTCCTTTCTCTCATGGATAGTGTGAATATTTTTATAATAATATTGGCTGTAGATGGAGAAAGTTTTTGAGGTACGTTGTTTTCAAAATTTTGGCAAATTCACTCACCTATTTTCAAGTATCTGTCACTACTATGTATAAACAGCATCTACAATAACACTGTTTACAAGTAGTGCAAAGAAAACACTGCTATTTTCATTTAGTGTAAATATCATCTATCTATTTAACACTATTGCACTTAGTGCAAATATCATTCAGTGTGATTATACATCCAGACAGCTTTGGTGATGACTTTTGACCCTTGCCCATAATCTATATTGATGTATTCCACTTTACATGTTTATGTTTATAGAATGCTAATATATCTGTTGAGACAAATAAACTTTCATAAACTTTCTCAGGGCTTTAAAAAATAACAAAATGCAATTTTATGCTACCACTTAGTATTGCTGCAATACTGCAAGGTGCATGCAAAGTTATGAGCAGATATGTATTTAATGGTAATGGAATATTAGGGTGAAATCTATTATGATCACTAAGAAAATATATATATTGGGTGGGACAGATTGGGTTGTAAAAAATGTATTATTGTTTTCTCTCTTCTGTTGTGCACACTTGCATGTGTCTATTTATATGCTTACACACAAGTAGGGCCCTATGAAATCCATTTTATTGTTTTATTTTTTATCTGGACTCATTTTTAATGATCAAATTAAATTGTATTAATCAAAAAGCATGTTTATTAAAATCATGAAACTTATACAATTTAACATTAACTTATTAAAAGTGTAACAAAATTACATGTTTAGATACCTTATGCAATGTTTAATTTATTTCTCCCCTTATGTTTTATTGTTACCAAATTCTGTGTTTTAGCATGTCTAATTATTTGAATGCATACAAAATGTAATTATTCTTACAGTAGCCTTATGAAATGTTTCCCCCCCTCCCAAAATTCTGTTTTGTTACACATTTTACATAGTTATCAGATGAAGGCATAACACATTGATTTAATTAATATTTTTATTAATGAAAATTAAACATTTACATTTACAAATTTTTGGCAAATTAAATAAAAAAAAATAAAAAGAAATTACAATTACAATATTCTGTGATTATTTCTTTAAAAATAAAGTTGTATTATTTTTCAACAGTAGTAGTAAGTATTAGTTGTAGTATTTCATACATTCTACTAAATAATAGTAATATGGCCTATTTCTGGCACAATGTCTTTAATTAGTTAAACCAAACTTTTATTTTGACAGGGTTACCATGAATAGCTTTAAAGTTCTGGGTGTAGATGATATGACACTAGTTTTACTCAAATGAAATGGTAAAATGCTCGTGAAGTGACTCAGAACAGTTCTGAGAGTCATATATGTATGTCCTCATTGAGACGGCAGGCGAGCGCCATGCACGCTGTTTATGTAGTGTAAGTAAAAAAAAACGTGCATCTGCTCCATTCATACAGAGACGTGCAAAACATGCAGGATTCATATTTAAATCGACTTTTGCGGCGCAATATTTACAAATACTAGTCCATATCGCGATTTGATGTAAGTGTAATGACCAACTTTTGATTCATCCAAACTTTGACACATTCTGTGACATTCCGCATTACACTGTAAAATCAGCTTTTATGACTGGATTCCGTGATTCCGTCTGCGTTTTCTGCATCGCGGAAGTCATATGGCCCTACACAAGGTTCCTGCCTCTTAACTCGAGTGTATTGGAGCACTTTCAATCTGAGTCTACCCAGTAGCTGAACCCAGCAGGGCTTAGGTGGGTTTTAAAATGCCACTGCCAGAACCTCCTCACAACATTTACACAACATTTTCCAAACAGATGGGTGCTTGGCAGTGGCATAGCTCTGAAGCCAACTCTACCCGCAGGCACAGATGATGCCCACACACCTGGTCACACTTGTTGTCCTGCACTCAGGAAGCAGCCATTTGCACGGCAAGCTGCTCTGACAACAAAGCTGCAAACACACGCGCCCGCCACACACCAGACAATGCCTCGGGGCAGTTCTAATTCTGTTCAATTTTCCCCTGTAATAAAAGTCAAGTTTTTTTTTTTCAAATCTGGGTTTAGAATCTCTTGGAAGTGCAGAAGTGAGGTCTGTAACCTGCAGCGGGTCGCACTTTTAGCCAAAGAGCGTTTTATTCCAGGCATCATTTGTATTCCGATCTAAATCTGACACACCGTAGCCACAGATCAGAGCAGAACGCTTCTGGTGTTTAGGCGAGGGGTGGAGGAGGGAATAAAAGATGAGAGGAAGAGGGGGAAAAAAAGTTACTGTTTTGTTAACTGAAGCGCTTTGAGTTAGCAGTGTGCTGTAGATGCTCTGCATCACACACTGCTATTTTAAGCATATGAAATACAAGGTCACACCCCTTCATAATGGAAATATGTGCATGTCAGTATGAAGCAGGGATCCCAGGAGGAGTTATCTGAATGGCACCTGTAACCAGTGGCGGCTGCTGGTCTTTCAAAGAGGGGAAGCTCATTTTTGGCCAACATCATAAAAATTTACCATTTATTTATACTTAAATTCTGCCCAACATTCCTTTTCAAGAAAATTTTCTAGCCTACTGTATGTATGAATGAATGAATGAATGAACAAACGATCTAAAAAAAGATATTAAACTCGAAATATGGGAATTAGGTTGAACTGAAACAAGGAATCTGGGTGAAATGTATGATGAAAATTGGCTAGCAATTTCACCAAGCAAATACCAAGAAATAGGTTGCAGCAGTTTGTCTTTCGACTACACTTCCGCGATGGGACTGAGCTCGAATAGCTTCAGTGTCAGTGACTTTTATAGTACAAAATCGCTGTCAATCAAAAGGAGATGCAGTCTTTCGACAGACCCTCCAATCATCACGCAGACGCTCGGAGTCCGGGCCAGCCCACTCCTCCATTCATCCCAGAGACGCTGAGCGTCCGTGGGCGGGACATAATCGCAGCATTATCCAATGACCGTCTTGTTTCTAAGCACTGAAAAAAACTGTTTAAAGCAGCCCCATTGAAGTCAATGGACGCTGGGCTTCAACAGAGTAATGCACTGTACGCTACGGGAATGAATGAGAAGGAAATCGAGTCAGCCGACCTAAGTAGCTGATTCTGAACGAAATTGTTTTCGTTCGAGATGAACGTGTTTAACGCATTTTTAGTCAATAAAATGTTAACATAATAGTACATATATTTGACCATTCATTTTTTGACAATTATAGGGGAAGCTGAGCTTCCCTTGCAGTCTTAAAGAAATCGCGTCTGCCTGTATCATGGTTATTATTATTGGATCAAGCGTTTAGATAGTCCAGGCTGACAATCTCTGCTCCGCTCTGATTACCTGCTAGACCCAGCTGCCTGGTATCATTTTGTGTGTGCGAGCATGTTTTTATGTGTGGAAGATAAGCTGGTTTTGACCTGTGTGAAGCGCTGGCATTGACCTGACACTTAATCCATTAATGGACTCTTCATGCTTTTTTCATTCACTGTTACATGCACTTTCTCTCCATACATCCACACATGTATTTGATACCGATCTAACACTCTGACACATGGAGCTGGAAACACACGCACACACATGTTCAAAACCCAGTTTTTCAATGGCTGCTGCCAATAATTAGAAAGCACATGCTCAATGGTTGATTTATTGCTCGTGTATACTGCAATTATGTTGTTATGTAATGTTCAATAGCTTGGGGTTTTTAGTTTATGTTTTTGAAAAACATCTCTTATGCTCACCAAGGCTGCATTTATTTGTTAAAAAATACATTAAAAACAATAAAATACAGTAATATTTTTAAATATTATTACTGTTTACAATAACTGTTTTATTATTTGTTTTATTTTAAAATACAATTCATATTTATATAAAAATGTATTTATTGCAAAACTAACATTTCAGCAGCCTTTACTCCAGTCTTAAGTGTCACATATTCTATCAAAAATCATTGAACCATTTGATCAAGAACCATTTATTATTAATATCAATGTAGAAAACAATGTTGTGACTGTTAATATTTTTATGGAAATTGTGATTTTCTAAGGTTTTAGGATTTTAGGAGTTCAAAGAACAGCAATACAAATGTAATGTTAGTTTGTAACATTACAAATATGTTTAATGTCACTTTTGAACAATTTAATGTGGCATTTCTGAACAAAAGTATTAATAATAAAAAATATATATATATACTGTATATAGTGACCACAAACCTTGACTGGTCTTTGTTCTTTAAGTGAACTTACAAATCTGTACATTTCTAAAGTAGAATTTTAGTTTTTTAAAGTATCAACGTAATATATTAGTATAATTTATTTGTAGCACATGATGAGCACAATTGTTCATACTGTATTTGAAAACACCAAAATATGTATCATCCATTGATCTATCAATCGATTATGAAATAAAGCAAGGAAGAACTAACACTGTTAATTTACAAAGAAGACAAAAATACTCAAAAATGGAGCAATTCATCTCCCTGGTATTATATATTGGCTAAAATCTATCGCAATTTAAAATACACAGAGGAACTGAAATTCTTCACTGATGTCTTTAATCATTGCACAAAGATCTTGATATGCTTTTGTTTATTTCAAGTATTGTATTTATTCATTTTAATCTGTAACCCCTTTCTTGCCCCTCTCAGGCATTTTAGAGACAAAGAGGCTGGATATTGTCCATACAAAAGGTCCCATCCCACAGTCACTTGGTGGTGTTACGTACTATGCAGCCGATCTACCCATCTGGTGGCAAGTGCCTCAGTACGTCCTCATTGGTGTCAGCGAAATCTTTGCTAGTATTGCAGGTAGGTGGTCCTTTGCAAAACACTGCTGAACACACACACAAAAATCTCTACTTCACAAACAGAGCTTATAAAGCGTCCATGTTCAGAATTATTTTTAGCTTTTTTTGGAAATATTTTTTTTTTAAGGTTTGTTGCATCAAAAATATCGCACTAAATGTATTAGGAATACAATGTTTGCCTCTGTATACCTTTTAGACTGCTATATGTAAATGATTAACTAGCCTCTTCACATGTGATCCAGAAGTCCGATTATGTGTTGATATGTAAATATGGACAGTCAAACCTTAATGTGTTTTTACAGCCTCATGTCAACAATTCACTTCTGTATTAAAATTGATGTTCTCCAGGAAATGGCCCTTTTAACATTTAGTGGTTCCTGAGGTGATACTGAGCCTGGAAAAACATTTGAGAGGGGATGACCGTGATAAGAAACAACTACAGCACATTTGTGCTGATATTTTGATTGTAGAATTTAGTTTCTCATCACTAAGATGATGTAATGAATAACTCGTCTAGACGAGTAAACATACTGTATTGTTTTGTGTCCCTCCAGCTCTTGGTCTCCTATGTGTGCTGTAGAGTTTTTCCTTAGGATCATTCATCTGTCCTAATGACCATGCTAATCAATGCGTGTCCTTTTAAAAACTGCAGTAAACTCCTCTCTGCCTTGCCTTTGTGTTGTAGCTCTTGTCTAAGCCGTTGCTGAAATTGCTTGCTAAGGAATCCATAGCTGTATCAATCAGGACCGATCGATCTGAGCTTGGCGATACATTATTGCAGTTGCGCAGTTAAGACGGCCAGGGAAAACATCTCGCTCCTGTTGGAATACACTACGAGAAAGTCTCAAGCAAGTGGGCTTGAGATTAATGAGAAAATAGATGAAAGGAAACTAAATCCCCTAACACAGCGTTTGTACGAAAAATTGTGTGGACCTCCTATTACAACCTTCAGTGCTAAGATCTACAGTAATTACAGCAATTTCTGTCAAGATGAGAATCTTACATTTATGAACTTCATAAATTCCACTTAATACATCTAGTTTCTCGATTTTTTTTAGAAAAGGCCTCATAATTGCTAATTGCTTTATTATTATATATAGTTCATTAGTCTTGCTTCAAACTCATGCCATTGGCTATAGCATTTACACTGATTTCAGTATCTCAAACTTTTGACATAGTTATGCAATGTTTTTTTGTTGTTGTTGAATATGACTTTGTTGTTCAGTGAGTGAGTCAGATGTTCATTCTGTAATATTCAGTGAGTGGCTGAGTGATCTGTTTAAGGCTTGAAGGCTTGTTTAAGATTAATTAGTTAAGAGTCATTGGTTAGCGAATCAAGCTACACTGGTTGCACTAATGTTTGCTGTTATACAAATTATTTGATTCCAGTGGTTTTTTTTTTTTAAATGAAACAAATTCGGATTAAGGTTATCAAATCCCAGCTCTGTTTCCTTATGCTGGTCATTTTCTGGAGGTTTACAGGTTACAGTTATGCATAGCACTTTTCTTATTTGTGTTTTCTGTATCAGCTCTATATTTACTGCTGGTTATGTGCGCACCTGTCTGTCGTCCATACAGATTTTCACACAGGTTAGCAATGTTCTTTTCTCCCTAAACACACAGCTGTGTTAATTTCGACCCTTCAGTTTCTCTTCCAAGGTCATGTTCAAATATGCTTGTTTACCTCTTTGACACACACCACACTGGCAATTTCACGCACAGAGTAAATCAAAGGCTGCTCTTCCCCCCTCTTAGCCTTTATGAACCAACAAGACTAATAAGTAGCGTTTGGCAAAGGCAGGGAAGAACACTCCCTTCATGCTGAATTGTAGAGAACTCAGTACTGATTACTGGATTTCTTCTCTACCACTTAGATGAGGTGTTTCAAATCAGATCGTTACCCATGGCTTATGCTGCTTCAAATAACGAGATGTTTTATTTATTTTTTTAGTCTGGATGATCCTGCAATGACTTTCAAGGTCTTTGATAGAAGACTATGAGAGAGGAAGTTGTCTGTAAGGCTACATTCACAGCAATCTTTTTCAGTCCTGTGTTTTATGGTGTTAATTTAGTGTTTTAAATATCAGATAATTGAACTTTTTATGACTAAGTAAGGTTAGTTCCTACTGTGTAATGTCATGTTGTGCAACTCCCCAAAACAGATATTTCTGAATTAATAATATGTTTTTGTTAATTTAGAAATCAATTATTAATTCATAGACATAGTATTTGTAAAATAGACTTTTTACTCTGGAATAAAAATAATCAAAATCATTCTTGAAAATGCTGGGAACTCAGAAATCAGCAGGGTTCCCATGGGTTATTAAAAATACTTTGAAGTCTGAAATTTGATTCTGCTAATTTTAGGGCCCTTAAAATGTCTTAAATATGCATTTTTTCCCCCGGTTGGTATGACATTTTCAGACGAGGTCTTAAATCTGAAAAAATATAGTAATTTAGTGCAACTTGATGTTGTTACATCTTGTTTGACAGTTGGCACACTTTTGATTTATTACAGAATGAACATTTTGATTGAATCACTTTAGTTCAGTGACCCATTTATTAAGGCAGTCGCTTGCTTTGTTCCTGAATGAATCAGTCATTTTTATGAATCTGTGAAACAAACGACTCACTCAGCTCACTCATTAAGAGTTTGTTGACTTGAACTATGCTCTTAAAGCATGTACTCTTTTGAGTGTTTAGCAGAATTGTAGGCAAGCTTTGGGACATGCCACGTCATCTTAACTGTTTCTTGCTCTGTTGTGCTGCATGCATCCTGTCACTATTTAAACTGTGCTGTCAATAATCTTGCCACAGTTAACATCATCCACATTTCATTTCCTGCCATATTGGAGAGAAATGAAGTTACACGTTGATCTGCCAGTCGTGTCTTTTATCCCAAGAATTCTCCTCAGGTGTTTTACATAATGATGCTTTTAAAAGTTGACCAAACGTATCTTTATAAAAGTTTACAATGTTGTTGCAGATTAAATATAATGTGTATAACATTAAATAAATCGTTTTTCTTTAGGATAGATATTGATTATTAATCACCCAATCCTATTTATCTGCTTGACCATTGGTCTGGAATATCCACTATCGTTTGTGTTTGTGGTTCTAATTGAATGCTTGCCCAACATGCAATGTGTTGTGGGCAATATTAGCCGTTAAGAGTCTGCACTTCAAATTCTCATCGGAAACCGTAATACATCCGGGTACTTTTGGGATACTCATTTATATTTACATTTATGCATTTAGCAGACGCTTTTATCCAAACAGTTTTACAGTTTCTACATTTTATCAGGCCTTGCTTTCCCTGGGAATCGAACCCATGATCTTGGCATTGCTAGCACCATGCTCTACCAGTTGAGCTACAGGAAAGCTTACTACAGCATTTCATTTCAACATATTACAGTTTGGACGCACTAATTTTAATTTCGAATACTATTTGGGACAGATAAGAATTGGGATGCAGTAAGTGACTTGGTGCCACCTACTGGCAGGTTTATTTTCATATTTGTTTAAGATTTATTTTTTAAAGTTATTAAATGAGAACAATATCATAGCATTATTTATGAAATAGTAAATAGTAAATACAGTGTCAAAAATACTCTCAGCAAAGGTATTGTCTTATTATTTTTATCAACAAAATCCCGTAAAATGTTAAGACATTTTTTTATTATTTCAGTAGCACCACACCCCTTGTGTACATTATTCATTTTTATCTCTTTATTCAAATGTATTTCTTCAGTTCTTAAAAAGGTCTTTCAATTTGACTTTAAAATGTACAGGAACCCTGTACAGTATCTAATAGTAAAATAGTAAAATGGAAGAAACAGAACTGAGCTCACTGGCAGTACAAATACAAATGAACAAGACCTGGCCATTGTTACTGCAAGGTTGCGTTAAAGTTATTCTAAAGTTTATCTAATGTGAACAGGTTGATTTTAGTTTACTTCATGGCAATTTAGTGTTCATTTGCTGGTTCTGTGTTGCAGTGCTAATTTTAATAAATGGATGCCTCAATATACATAGATGGTACTGTAATGTAATGTTTCTTTTATGAAATTCTAAACCAGTAAAACAATTTCCATACCACTCTAGAAATAAATATCTCACAATTTTGAACAGTACTGTGGATGCTGCAAGAAAGTTACGCTACATGACATTTTTTCAATCAATACATTTAAACTTTAAAATGGTATAAAAGTTTTTCAAACCATACCATTTCAACATGAATACAAAGAGTACACTTATATGAACTAGATTTTTTACTCTTTGTCATTGACCAGGTTTCCAATGCCAAACGCTGTCTGTGTGAATGCAGCGTTCATTTAAATATACCTGCCTTTTCTGTACTTATACCCCCAAAGGACACCTCTTCCCTTTGAGACTCTTGTTCTTAAGAACAACTTTTTCCCCCCTCAATGTGCACATCTCATGTATATGATTTTCAACCAGAAACATCCTGGCATATAACGTTAAACAGCAGCATTCCCCCTCTTTTTGTTAACACAGCAGCCCACTCCAAAAGAAACAATCGACATCTTTTGTTTTCCCTTTCTCTTTCTTCTACTTTCTTGTGGGGATAGTGGTTGTCCCTAACAGTTAACATCTTCATTTCATTTTTTATCTGCGGACCCGAAAAAATTGAAAGAAAAGAGGCGCAGCGCCAGTGGAATAATATGTCCACGGTGGACGTATAGCGGCCTCTGATTGAATTTCCAGCAGAATGGGGAGATGGGGAAGGCTAAGTGTAATCTTCCGCCTCTCCATCACGTCTCCAGGGGGTCGAGTATTGTGGAAAAGCTATAAGACGCTATCTGCACAGGCTCTTTTTAAACCTGAAGAGAGCCGTCAAGCTATGAGAATCAATACAAGAGGCAGCCCGCAGCTTCCTGATCACAGACAGCTGTGAAATGATAGAGAAATTGGAGAGTTGCGAAGACTGCATCAAAAATATTAAGATTAAAGACGCTGAATAGCATGTCACCCGCTGAAATGAAGATACATTTGGCTTTCTCATTTTCTTGAATAATCCTTTTACATCTGAACATGATTGGGAAGATGGCCATGGCTAGAGATTGTTTGACGCAGTGCAAATTATTCTACGAACATCCGTCACATAGCACAATGTAGTTGGGCATATGATTTTGTCATGTACGTTTTGGGAATGTATCTTGAAAGAAAACTTCATCTTCTCCGAGAAGGACGCCAGCATGCTAATTCACAAGTTTATCCAGAAGCTCAGCTGCAGGACATTTATTCATCAGTTACGAAACAAAATATCTTGGCTCCAGCTTTTTTGGGGGGAAAAAACTCCTCAACTCCTTCGGGCAACCAGACTAAGATTTAATGTGACTGCAACAGCAGCTAAACACAGGTTTGTCTCCGATAACTTCATGTCTGTGCGGCGATGTGCTGACACACTTTTCGTAGTCAGCTCTCTCCATCTCACCCCAGGTCTCCAGTGTCCCAGCCCTCCCATGAAATGCAAATGCCTCCTGATAGCACGGAGGACCCTTAAAATAAAGCCTCAACGCTCCATCCCTACCCCTGGGGAACCTCCAGGAAATTGGATGACAAGAAATGTGACAAATATCTCTGGAAAGTTCCCTCCTCTGGCCCTATTCTGTTTGAATAAATCCTTTTTAATTGAGTCCACTGCCAGCTCACTTTGTCGTGGGCTGTCGGATGACAGCGGAAGCCAAGTTGATTCAGATTTTTCACATTTTTGTAGACACACGCTTGCACGCACACACACATACAGACACTACCTGCTGGAGATGTGTGGACTGCAGTTGAGGGGACAGACCTAAAACCAGAATCGTTTTTTTTCCCTGGGAATTTTTTATTATATATAGTTCTCTCTGAAAAATGTTAAAGGCTAATGTTTTTTCAGAGAAAGAAAAATCGCCCACTGCCTGACTCTGCGAAGAGGAAAATGAAAGCAGAATATTTCAAGTTAAACTTATTTTCTTGGTTTTGAATAATTCAGCTCTGAAGTTAGAAAAGGTCAAGTTTTATATTTTATTTTTCTTCTCGCATGATATTGTGAACGGTTGTGTCATTAGACTCTTGTTGCCATGCTCACGACATTGAGACACCTTATGGATTTCCTTTTTTCCTCTTAACCCTTGTATACTTTCAGTCTGCTGCTTAACCAAAGCAAGGCTTTTGCATTGGGGTTCATTTATTAATCAAATCATTTATTCATTTATTTATCTTTTATTTATCAAAGAATTCTGAAAAATGATCATAGGTCCCAAACAATATGAAGCAGTACAACAGTTTCAACATTGATAATAAATCAGCATATCAGAATGATTTCTAAAGATCATGTGACATTGAAGACTGAAGGAATAATGCTGAAAATTCAGCTGCGCATGACATAAATAAATTATATATATTAAAATAGAAAATATTATTTTAAATTGCAATAATACTTCAAATAGATAAAGCATTGATGAGCATAAGAAACTTCTTTAAAAAAAACTTGAATCCCAAACTTTTGAACCGCAGTGTATTATACTGCAAAAAAAAATATCAGGTAACCTAAAATGTAATTTTTTTTTAGTTAAAGTCAAGGGTCAAGTCAAAGAAAAATAGCACATTAAAGTGAAAAGTTTCACACTTTTTGTGTGTGCACGCTGTACATGTCTGGTATAACAAATATTTGTTCTCAGGTGACCGAAATGTCCGCCCAATAGAGAAAAATTTTGCTCAAAGAAATTAATTAGAGGAAATATTGGTCGTGAGATAGCGTTTGTTTGGCAGGTAGCAAGAAAGTTAGCAATAAATGCAGGACATTTTTTAAAAATAAATAAATAAAGAGGACACTTTGTTATTTTTTTTATAGTTTTTAAAAGATATATTAACTTTATATCTAATTAAAATATTACATGGTTTTATTGTATTTTTGTATCAAATAAATGCCGCTTTCATTGGCATAAGAGACTTATTTCAAACACATTTAATGGCAGTTTCTGCCAGTGGTGTTTGCTACTCATAGCTCAGTGCATTAGGAATCCTTCACGTGAGTCATGCAAAAAGTACTTTTTAGATTCAGATTTACAGTACATATGAAGAGTTCAGATGCAAAAGTCTCTAAGTGCCGTTTGAAATTTTCTTCTAAAATGAACATTTTTTATCAGGCTTGTGTTCAGTGATTTTCACTTTAATGGTAATTGATACATTATTTTCATTTCGATTAAAGTGAAATAACTGATCATAAACATAGGAGCCTAAGAGAAATGCTAATTTTCAAAGAGCATGTAATGGCGTTTGCATCTGAACTCTATATATGTATGTACAGTATGTAAGCTAATAATGTAAATCCAACGATTTTAGAAAAGCAGAGCTCATGACATTTTCTTAGACTTCATTGATTTTGAACAGTTGCTGTTGTTTTAATCGTTTTTCTTGAGCCCTGGGCTTTTCAAGCATCTGATCGTTGTCGTCTAAGGATGCAGACACAGTCTCCATGACACAAACAGCACTTAGAAAAGGTCAGCCATGCCTGCAGACAGCTATAAACACTGTAATAGAGCAGCCGAGTTCCTTCATCTCTCTTTTACGCCCCTCCTGCTTCCACATCTCCTAATGTGTGTTTATTTCAGAGGAGCGTGAGCGTGGGATTGTGGGATGGGATTACATGATCTCTTTTGCTCCATTTGGTGGAGTACCTCCCTCTTCTTTTTAGCTGTTTTACCCTTGTGCTCTCTTTCTCGCTCTCACTCTTTCTCACTTTCTCTCGCTCTCTCTATCTATCCATCTATCAGAAAAGATTCATGGCCTAACCAGGCTCAGTAAACGAGTCTGACAGTTGTGCCCACAAGCCATAATTTTAAAAATAACAAGTTTGAGGTGCCATGAAATTATCAATGCCAGCCAGCAGGCAGCCACCACTCAGGGTTAAAAAGAGATTTGATCTTTTCTTTCTCTTCTTCTGCGTCCTTTCTACATCCTGTATTTTTCTGAAGTACTTCATATTTTCTTTCCCCCAATCAGTATCATCCTTATACTACTTTTTATCCCTTTTTTTCTTTCACTGTCTCTAGGAAATATTTAAGCATGTGTGCTGATTTTGGCAGTTGAGTAGGTGTTTCTGAGTCACTCAGACCTTCAGCTGTGTGCTGTGGATGTATGGACACACACACACACACACACACACACACACACACACACACACACACACACACACACACACACACACACACACACACACACACACACACACACACACACACACACACACACATTCACCCCAGATATGTTATAACAGTTAAATGCCTGTTTTTGTCTGATGTCTCTGCTTTATAGGGATGTCAATAATGCATGGAGAACTAGAAATGCCACTTAAAAAATGTAATGCATGAATCAGTTATCAGTTTATTCATTCAAATGCAAAAATGTAAATAAGTCACAAACTGTCAAATACATATAGATCTGTACAGTTTCATAAAAAAAACTATTTTGTTAATATTAAATGTAGAAACAATTAATTTTATTTCAAAATGCATTAAAATAAACATCATTTAAAGATTGCTTTTATTTTTGTTTGTGTAAATGTTACATTTAAAAGTGATTCATCAATTGACTTTAATTGTAACTTTTTTAAACATGAATTAAGTGGCAATCCTGGTCCACCAAAACACAAGGTGAATTCACTAAACATAAATGTTGCGTATCAAGCTATATATGCTTACATATAGTGCTGTATCTTGTTTATTTACTTAAAAAGTAACTTACTTTTTCTGCTAAATACTAATTTCTATGGAAAATATGCTCATTATAGATTACGTTTTATTCACAAAAGCCTGAGCTGTTTGATTGCTGGTTGATACAACTGCATAGAAAGGTTATGCAAATAAACACTACTTTTATTCCAATTCATTCGTAGTGAATCCCCCTGTGTCTATGTCTGCAAGCAAATGCAGCAACCCTGTTACAAATGCTCATATCATTTTTTTTACCATAATCTTTCTTTTCCACTAGACTATATTTTTGTGTGTATGTGAAGCATAGAGTCCCTTGGATGCATTTGAGGTTCTGATCATGCTTTAGAAGCAAACATCAGACTTTCATCATTGATTTCTGCATCTTGTGTTTGTAGGTCTGGAGTTTGCCTACTCTGCAGCCCCGCGCTCCATGCAGAGCGCTATAATGGGCCTGTTCTTTTTCTTCTCTGGCATCGGCTCCATTGTGGGATCAGGACTACTTGCTATCGTCTCTCTCAGAATCATCGGCTGGATGTCTTCACATAAAGACTTCGGTAAGACTTGAGTGAGAGAGCGCGTTAGAGGGTAGAACAAGATATGTGAATAGCACTGCACAGCATAGGGTCTGGGATGAAACAGATGTAGCTCACCTAGTTTTTGAATGGTGTGTCTGTTTGAATGAGTATGTGCATGAATATAAATGCAAGTGAGTGTGTGGGTCAGGATTTGCCTGTATTGAAGGGACCAAATGTCTCCATAATGATCGTAATACCTAAAATTAGATACACTATGGGGACTTGTGAGGAAAAGGGCTTGATAAGCATACTTATTTATGACTTAATGAAAATGTTAAATGCAGAAAAGTTTGTGTGAGGGTCAGAGGGGAAAAAATATATAATTTAGCTCAGTATAAACACAATAAAAGTCCTAGTCCAACAGCTTGTGTCTCTAAGAAACAAAAGTTTGATTTTATCATCATTTATAAGCTGAATGATGCTAAAATATTCTGAAAATCAATGCGTTGTATGTTCCATCTTGATGAATGAAATTGATGATGAAATCAGCATTCTGTTTAAATGTGATGAATTTTAATTATGCTAAGAGAAAGAGAGGTCGTACCTTTCAGTCCTCAGGTTGTGACAGAGATAAAGTGATGAGGTGACCACATGTGCTTGATGGATGATGCGTGTTTTATGTGTGCGTGTACACGTACGACGGCCTGAGTGCAGTCATCTATAACTAAACCCGAGGTGATTGCCCATTTGGCCACTGCTCATGTCTGTGTGTGTATCCTTCCCAATAAAAAATGCCATATTTTGTTGGCTTTTTTTAATGATTGATGACATGTGTATAAAAATAAGATAGAAGAGATCCATCAGACACAGATTCAAATATTGCAAGCATTGTTCTGCTTCAATCTTTTCAGAAAGCCATCTTTATTGTGCTTAAACAGCCACAGACAGTGAAATACAGTGACATACACATTATTAACTTAAAATGTTGCTTAGTCTGCCATAATGCTATTCAAGATTTCTCTATAATGGACCAGTTTCCATTGTCAAATTGGTTTTAAAATTGGATTCTTTATATAATGCGTGGAGATTAAATCAAACTGGACCCCTGATTTCTTAAATAAATGTTTGTAGATTTATTATGCATCAGTCGTCAATACATGTTGTTATTTTGTAGAAAATGTTTTTTGTTTTCATAAACTTTTATCAAAATGTAATAACCCTACAGTTCATCCTAAAGGCAAAAAAGAAATATCAACCAATAATATCACAGCCTATATTTCATCCCCACCCACTTTCATGATCCAATCAAATCCAGATAGAGTAAATCAAGTCATGTCCTACATTATCTGCTGAATAGTTTGTTTCGCTTATAAATGTGTCACAGTCTGCTACATGTATTGTCAAAAGCAGTTTCATGTTGTCTGGAGTAAAGTTAACTTTTGAAGTGTCAAGGGAAAGAAAGCCATACCTGAGTGCCAGGTCTCGTATTATGAATGCACATGCTAATTGATGGTCATGTCAGGCTTACACCAGCATCGGTTTGTAAATCTGTCGCAGCAGGGAAAGATGAATAGCACAAAGGAGACAGTAGATGGATGTGATTTCCATCGCAATGACAGCTCAATGGTCCAGATGTACTCCTACCATTCTGTGTATCTGAGGCAAATGAACAGTTTACACACAAACAATACAGCACACCACGACAGGTGTGAGGCATTTCTGTTAATGGCAGCAGTGAGAGTGCATGTACTTTAAATCTGTCCCTCTTTGCTCTGTTTGTTTGGCAAGCATCATTGGGGATATTAGAGTGGGTCTTAATATGAATTATATGATGCATTGTTTTTTTCTCAGCTTTTAGAGAAGAGAGAGGACAGGAAATAAGAAGTTGAATAAATAGAATTTACTCTGAAGGAACAGTCAGACTCAAAACCTGCAGTGTCCATATGAGCACCACATGCTCTTTGAGGCACACACCAAATGCTCTTTGAATTTTATATTTTCATCTTACCTAAACATTTCAGTATGCAGATATTTTCATAACTCTAGTGGTCAACTCATATGGATATTTTTATAAATCTGTAAAATAAAGGGATTCTATTATAGTATCAGTCTTTTTGTTCCGAATAATTGGAAAGCAAATGCTATAATCATTTTTCTTATACCGTTTACTTTGTTGTAATAGTTTATTAGTCAGAACTGAATAACAGATATTGTAAACTAATGAAGATGAAATGGAGGCGCTGGCATTCTCAGCACTGTCAAAATAAAAGTCCTGCTTCTGACATATCGGGCAAACAGAAAAACTAATTGGGCAATGCGATAATTAAAAATACCAAATATCATTTGATATTGGCTTTGGCGATATATAGGTTAACTAACAATGACATGGCCGTCTGGAATGTAGAAAGTGGTGGACGTTATTCATATTTAAAATAGTAAGAATGTGCTGCTTGTTAATGGTTTATATATCCACAGTCCTAGTTTTAGTTTTCCTTTTCAGAATGATAAATACAGACCACTGACACCTGCTGGTGGGCAAAGTGATTTCTTCTCATGCAGGTGCAGAACTACATGCTAGTTGGCCAGTGACTATAGTCTTTTCGGTGTGTTCAAACTTCAAGCCAACTTTTTTGTTCCAAACTATGTGAGCTGAAATCAAAGTCGCTTTTGTCGCCACTAGTTCTTTGATGTCAGATTGGTGTGTCACAGCCTTTAGTGATAGCAGAGAGGACAGGAAATTATCAGAGGAAGCAAAAGAAACAGTATCTTGATATGATGCAGCCAGACTCAAACCTGCAATGTCCATTTGAGCAACACAGGACTTCAGGAATATCAGTTACTTTATATGACTGGCATTCTTTCTTCTCTTTTTTGCTACTTAATAGAAGAGGGAGGACTAGAAGTGATGTGAAGCAGTGAACAGGTATGGGATAAGGATATGATGTGAGCCAGATTCAAACCTGCAAACTCTTTATAATTCTCATATTACCCCTTCTACATGTGATGAAGAAGAGACACCTACAGACTATCACACACTTGTGAAATCTGAATTAGATGCCCAGGATGACTTTGTGTATGAACAACAGGAAATATCGGTCTGGGTTTCATGTTGTTTTTTTTGGCCAGCAACATAATGTTATTCTTTATCTCTGCTGGTTACTCCATTACTGTTCTCTCTCCGTGTTTCCTGTGGTGTTGGACTCTGCAGGAAACGAAGAGAGAGAGCGAATTATGCAGCGTTGAATCGATAACTTTCAAAGTGTATGTACACACAGGCGCTATCCAAGCCTGTGGCGCACCTGCGGATGCATATACAGACTCCAACTTTTATGGGCTCAGACGCTCAGGTTATAATCACTAGCTGCAGGACCTGATTACCCAGCATTCAGCTCTGTAACACACCCTCTTGCACTTATTTTCACAAATTTGAGCGTCCTCCCAGTATACCATTTAGCAGATCAAACCTACCTCTCAGGTTGTATGCGAGGGTGAGTTCAACACACTCTCTTACTGTTAAAATCCTACAGCACTTGGCGATAATCTTTGTAACGGGCATTGGAGGCATTCGGCCCACAGAGCTATCGGCTGCAGCTCGGGATCACTTATCGTTCTGATCACCACAGAGCTTCCATGGTCCCCATAGGCTAGCAGGTGTAAATCTGCAACCTGTCATACATCCATGCTAATCCTGTGCTGCTTTTGGCATGCTAAAGGCAAAGGACAGACCCGTTGCACTCGATGTTATCAAATAAGTTTATTCCTTTTCCTTTTTTAAATATTTTTAGTGTCTGTACTTTATATGTCGTGCTGACTTCTAGCTGTTAAGACAGTTTGCATGATTAAAACCCTCTCAGAGATGTTAATTTTTTTTAATTCATGCATTTTTCATGTGTCACAACTTGTACGGTTTTCTTTGAGTATCTAGTTATGCAAACTCTTTAATCATGATTTTAAAAGTCTAAAGGGGTCTTTAGACATGTTTTTAAAAGTCATTTTAAAAACATGTCTAAAGACCCCAGCATTCTGTTCGATTCTATTATTGGGTCTTCTGTAAAGTTCCCTTAAGAAACCTAATCCGGGTCAAGTGAACTTGAAACCAGCATAGTTATTGAAGGCGTACTATATTTCACCCAAAAAAGAAAATTCTGTTATCATTTATTCACTTTCACAAGTTGTTCCAAACCTATATATTTTTTTTTCTTCTGTTGAGCACAAAAAAGCTACTTTGAAGAATGTTAGACCCCCACTGACATCCATATGGGGAAAAAGCTAGAAAAATCAACTGTTTGGTTATTAACATTCATCAAAATGTCTTATGTTGTGCTCAGCAGAAGAAAACAAATTATACAGGTTTGGAACAACTTGTGAAAGTGAATAAATGATAACATAATTTCCTTTCTTGGGTGAACTATTGAATCCGCTTGATCAATCAACTAGTCGTTCGTCTAATCCACCTATTCATTTAGAAAAAAAGTCTACTTTTTGTACTTTGCTCTAAGAATCTAGTTTAGTTTCCCTAGATGTACTTTGCGATTAATCTCATTCAAATCTGCCATGTCTGTGTTTTTCTCACAAACCCTCTGAAAAAAAAAATCCTAATCTAATCCCATCCAAATGGAAATGTTTGTGATTGCTGATATTCTTTTATCACAGTGCTTCTACTCGTGTTTTTGACTAACTTGAACTACTATCTTGCTGAATCTGTCAATATGGATGGCATCTGACAAAAAAGTCATATAAAATTAAAGAGAGGCAAATCACAGAAACTTATAAGACTATTTTAATATCAATAATAAAATATGAATATACAATATTAATATATCATCTTCGCATTTTTTTTTTTTTTACTTCTATAAACTTGTGTGAAGTTAAAAGATTAATACATCACACTTGATGCACGTAATCACAGCACACGACTTTCTCCCACATCTAGAAAACAAACACTCCTACCTGTGTAAGAAACAAGGAGATGTTAGTTAGCCCGTCCGAATCGATACAAAGTCACAGACATCAGATGATAGGCAATTAAACATTGTTTAGAAAACTAGTCTCGTCCGGATACGGCTCTAGTGATGAGCTTTAAGAACACAATGCCAACAGAAGTGCTATTGACTGTGAAAAGTTACTGCTGGGTAAGATGTTGTGTGTTGTAGATTTGCTCTTTACAACAACTTTTCTAACAAACCTTTTGCTCTAGTTCCCAGAAGTTTTATTACTTTTTCACCAACGTATGAGGTAGACTTTGATAAATATTTTCAGAGACATTTTCCCCTCATCCTTTATTTTATCTGCGGGACTGCAGGTGTCACCAGGCTCGGCTTTGCCTCACGGTATTGGTAAAATGAATTCTTTCAAATCTCATCTCTGGGCTCCCAAGGAGCTCCTCTGGTTGATTTTTTTCCTACAGGGTGAAACTTGACATGTGAGTATGTCTGATCTCAGGTCAGCTTAAAAACATGCAAAGAACCAGAGGGCCCACAGACATGACCCTCTCTTCCTGGTCTAGAATCTGTATCTGCCACTTACAGAAATGTCAATGTTTTAATCGAGGCCAAGTGTCTCAGGAAAAGAGAGAGTGTGTTCACTGAATATGACAAAAGGATAGAAAGGTGTCTTTCAAAAGAGTGCAGACAAAGGAATATGAGTGAGAACAAGGAGATAATCATGAAACTTGTTTGTGTCAGCTGTATTCTGTACATTGCCTCAAGTCATTTAACAAGGCCTTCTGGATATATAAACAACCGTGCAAAAGTTTGGTATACAAATGTATTAAATGTGCTTAAAAGAGTCCTAATTTGCTCACTAAGGCTGCATTTATTTAGTTATTTGAAAACTGAAATATTTTGAATATTATTATAATTTGAAATAACAGTTTTGTAATTTAATATATAAAATAATTATTCCCGTGATAGCAAAGCTGAATTTTCAGTATCATTAACTCTTCGCCTTCAGTGTCGC
Organism: Oxygymnocypris stewartii; assembly: GCA_003573665.1. Lineage (NCBI taxonomy): Eukaryota > Metazoa > Chordata > Actinopteri > Cypriniformes > Cyprinidae > Oxygymnocypris > Oxygymnocypris stewartii. The sequence continues at coordinate 1,516,535 of QVTF01022339.1, read as the reverse complement.
ATGATCCTTCAGAAATAATGCAAATGTGCTGATTTGCTCAAGTAAAAAAAAATGTATGCATATGTTGTAAATTGTAATCAATGTTGAAAATGGTTGTGCTTTTTAATGTTTTTGTGGAAATTGTGGTACAAATAAATAACACCTTTTAATTTTTTTTTAAATATTAATTGTATTATCTATGTAAATACATTTGTAGTATATGTATTATTTTAGATACTCAGTACTTCTGTAAATACATGCAAATCTCATTTATATTACAGGATTCACGTTTCAGCTTGGTCAGCAATGCTGTTTTGTTTACATTCAAACAGGTGCCATTTATTCATGGTTTTGACACGGCTGCTTACAGAAATTTCCCCAGACAAGGGAGTCATAAAATATGAACATCTCTGCATTTGCAGACCCTGACAAATGGCATTGACTCTGTGTGCTGACTCGTGTAATCTCCTGTAGGAAAGCCGTCAGGCATCAGGACGAGTAGCGCTGAAATATTGTTGTTGGGATTGGCACACACAGATAGAGCCAAGAGGGGAAAGAGCTGTTGTGATGTGAGCATCATGCTTATTTGTTAGGGCACATTTCCGTGTGTCGAAAGCAAAGACGTTTGCTCTGACCACTGTCTGTCTCCCTGCATAATGGGTTCTGGTCAAAGAGATGTACAGCATGGCTGTTTTGCCATCACAGAATTAAATGCCATTTAAAAAACGTATATTTAAATAGAAAACTGTTATTTTAAACAATATTTTGGAATATTACCGTTTTTACTTATTTGATCAAATAAATGCAGCCTTGGTCAGCTTCATAGAAAGTTGCATTATGGCTAGATGCATTATAACTTGATTTGGAACAGGTTCTGCATTTTAAAAAGCGAATCAATTGAAACCGCGAATGTAAAGTAAATTTTAATTGTCTCCAGTGTCTCCTTATTCAGTTCCACCTAAATTAATCAAGCTGCACTTTTTCAATCTCCACATTTCTCTCTTAGTCTGCCAAACATTTATGAGGCCAGTTAATGTCTTTTATGGGCAGCTCTTGTTTTGTCTTTTGTGGACGTAATTGGAAACTCTGTGAGTGGTTTGGCAGCCTGTTGTGTCTTTAATGAGAAGTGAGTGGCCAGCAAAAGCATTGAGAAATAAATGAAGACAAATCACAACAAAGCTAACTAGCACTTCCATCACTGTGACAAAAATGGACTTTATGGACTTATGAATATGTTTGCTGTTTGCACTAATAAATTATTTATTTATGATCTGTGTGGTAGTGTAGAGTGTTTCTGTCCACACCACTGCGGATGGAAATTCATTTAAAATGTTATCATACTCATGTTCATGGTCACCATTCAGTTTGGACATTGTATGGAAAAGTGCAGCATGAACATTCTGCCTGACATCTCCTTTTGTTTTGCTCATGAGCAAGAAAGTGATAGAGTGTGAGTTTAGAATAATGAGGGAAAGTGAATGATGGCAATGTTCGTTTTAACGGTCCGTTTAGATACTTGAAGAGTTAAAATCACTTAGTTTCTAAAACTAGAAAGTTAAAATCACAAATTCTAATGACTTGTTCTTTCCTTTCCTCCTGTCTCTAACCTTGCCTGAGTGTTAATTAAACCAATATCTGTCCCCCCAGTCTGCTGTATAGCAATGTGTTTGGAGAGTTGTATTGATCAGCAGACACACTTCCTCCTCAAAGCTTATGGCTTCCCTGCTGAGCATATTGTTTTACTTGTGCAGTATGTATTATTCAGCAGGAGTGAGGAAGCACGGCAGACACTCCCTGAACTATCAGGTCAAGTGCGGTGCGTGTCTGTCTGTGTGCTGGCCAATCTGTGCTGGACAATAGAAAGTAATATTGCTTTTTTGAGGATGAGCGCTTTAAATTGTTTAAAATAGGAACCGCGTTGAGAGATGGGTCAAATGAAATGGATATAGATGCTGAGGTGTGTAATTTGTTTGAATTTAGGTTAATTTCTGTGAATGGAATCAATATGATCACTCTTTCGAAACATTGCTCTTTTTGCCCGATAAGTCCAGCACAACAAATGGTATGAGTTTTGGGGCAGGTCTATCTTTGGGAAACCAACAGAGTGCAACAGTCCAGTAACAGAAGTAAAAATCCCGTTCATTTTCTCCATAGGGTGATTGATATTTATTTCTAACTTATAAACTGTTAAACACGGAGCTGTGAGCTATGAGGTATGCAATCATTGTTATATGCTTTTGTTGAGGCTATCAGACTACATTATTTCAACTTATTTCCTAACTCTTTCCTGGCCGTTTACAAGATCTTCCATAATTCATGACACACTTCCCTGCCATTGAGTTATTCCTACAATCCTTGTTTGCACTGTTCTATGGTAGGTGCGCTGTTAGGTCTTCTGAAGAGTACATCCAAAAATAAATGCACAAAAATATAAAAATAAGTAAAGCATAAAGAGTGAATGTAAGTTATGTATACACAAGTTAGCTAAAATGATCACCAAACATTCAACAGCATACCAATCTAAATTTAAGCTTTAAGCTACAAGTGCAATTTATATACTTTTTTATATTGAGGATCTTTTTTTTTCTTTTGATCTATTCTGGGGGGGTCTTGAAATATTTGTGAATACGATCAAAATTGCTGGTGGTGGATGCAAAGAAATATCCACCAATCAGGGAATTGCGACAAGCAAATTGTGGCAAAGGAATTGTTTACCTTCACCTGCCCACTTCCATAAAAGCACTTTGTGAATGACTAGTGTGAGTTTCCCTAGTTTCTCTATGTATTTATTTATTATTGTCAAATTATTTATTTATGATGTATGATTAAAAAAATTATAATAATCTTTTATGTTTATTTTTTACTTCTACTTCAAATCGAAGTTTAGCTGGATGGTTTGGTTCATGGATTATAATTTTACAATAAAAAAACATGGGAAAAATACTTCCAGAACCAAGAAAGGAAGGAAGTGTTGGGAAAAACCTGTTTGAAAGCAGCAATGTTTTTTTTTCTTTCAGTTTACATGACCTTACAAATTGTTGTTAAGCACAATCAGAGTAAGGTCGCACATGCAAACTACAAACTGCAGTATGCATGTCTGCTAACTTTTTTTTTTTTAAAACCTATTCCTTGATTGTGCATCTGTCTCTTATACTTTGCCTCCTCTGACATTCCCCTCCCATTTCCCTGCTTACACTACTTTTTTAAAGTGGATAAAAGCTCTCAGTCGATTAATTTGAAAGACTGGAGACTGGTTAGGCCTGGTGACACGTGAGCCACTTAATAGAGCTGTCACATTCTTGTAGTGTTGGCCAGATTCATTCTTGTATATCCCCCTTTATTCCTCCATCTTTAATTATCCAGCTTCTCCAATTACCCCAGATAAGCCCTCACATATGACAGATATACCCTTTTGAAGCACACGAGATAAATACAGATATTTTTTAAATGAACACAAAGAGCATCATGTGTGTCATACGGGACAACATGCCAAGGAAAGTTTAATAAAATCATTAGATGATGGACTGCAGAGGGCCTGTAGCAAGACGAATACAGTGGCTGGCCCTAGAGTGAGATTTCCAGGTGCCTGCTGTTATCTTTGTGTAGCTGCCATATAAGACCGAATGTGCAATGTAACATGAAATGAGGGTATGTGGACTGTAACGATGGAGAGCAAATGATACTACTGCGTATGAGGACTACAGTATAGTGGAAAATTAATGAATACTAAAGTTACGCACTCTCAAACTAAAATAAGAAATCAGACTTGAGGATTAGGATTGACTTATTATTAATCAAATGAGATAACTGTGCATATATTGTGAATTATACAGATTTTATCTAATTTGGGATTTCCTTTTTTGCAGAGAGCAGGACGTATTAGATTGATTTCTATGAAAACTGACAGGATGAGTTGGATCATCATTTAACTTTTTCTTCCTAGTGCAAGATCTAAATTTTGTATCCTACAAATTTCTCTGATACTTTCATTGCTTACTGCTTTTCCTGTTTGAGATTCGCATCAGGAACATGCAGTTGTGCTCCAGTAATGTTTATTTTTCCATTACTGCCCAAACGCTGCCAAATCTGTGACAGCTGCCACTTTCCTGAGGGAAGTGCAAGAAATCTTCCCAGAGCATGTCGCCGTGATATTTCTCCCACTCTGTCCTTTGACTGAGTATTCTTTACGGCCTTGCCTTTCAGGGAGGCGACCAGCAACTCCGCATCCTGCCAAGCGCTACTGTTAAATCATGTCATCTCTCAGAAGCATAGGAAGAACAGCCACGCCACCCGCCAACGCACAACACCATGGATGGGGGAAACAAACTCAAAACAATAGCAAGCCATATTTTACTCTTCTTGTTTCCATGAGTTGGAGTAGCCTGTGGCGTGAAAGGGGACCGTTTGAGGGTATTGATTGTTGGGTTTGCTATTGGCTCTACTCTGGCATGTGGGTATTGTAAATGCAGCATTTTTCGCAGACAGGGGCATTTATTTTCCCTTGCTGGAGGGCAGCAAGATCCCGAGCTCTATTGCTCTCTCAGTCAAACTGTCCACCTGCTTGTAACACTTCTTGTCATTGGGGAGCGGCTGCTGTTACAGAGTATATTAAAGCAGCAGAGAAATTGATCAGAAGGTTCCTGCAGCCATAACATGGCTTGCCACATTTATTGGATGGAGACTAAGAATAAGATAAAGGAAATGATTGGGGATTGAGACTAGGATGGGATAGAGTCTGGTTGGATTCAAACCCATGTGAAAATTTGGACTTATAACCATAAAAGTCACCTCAAGGCCATGGCTCTGAAACTTCTGTGCTAAATGATGCTCTCAAATAAGACTTCAGGCCACCAAAAAGGGGCACCCTATGTCCATGTAATGGAGCTTAGAAATTCACAAAGTAATCTAAATGATTGCCCAAATAAATCTTTGAAAACATGAAAGGGCACTCTGTGGCAAGGGTGCCAGATCATGCTTCTGGAATGACTCCTGTAACACGGTTTGTGGATATGGGAAAGAGGTGTGGGAACTGACTCAACGTAAATAAAAAATTACATTTTTAAATAAAAAATAAACAAAAATAAGTGCACAAAACAAAAATATTCCCAAGCCACTGGTCTACTGTTGTCACTCCTCCTTACTTGCTTCTGGAACTCCTCCACGGAACTCAAAGGTTGGAGCTGGGAACTTTTTCGCAAAACATGAAATAATTACCAGTAACTACATACCACTGCAGTTTCCAACAGAAATTAATGCTAAATGCGGTAAAACAGCGAGCACTTGTAATAGTTTTTGTACATAGTTATGATTACAGCTCCACATGTTTCACTTTCCGTACGTAACAAGCTTGCTTGGTAGCTCAGACGGGACAGAATTGGACTTAAGATACGAAATCCTTGGGAAGGAATTCTGTGAAAAGCATGACTCACAAGCTAAAACGGCATGCTTGTGATTTGCGTTTTTATGTCACATTTGCTTTTGTTCATACTAACGAGTAGGTTTAGGTGTAGTGCAGATGGTACGTTATATAAAAAAACGGAACACACTTTTAGTGCCACCCAGTGAGAATTTCACATTGAATATTTCACGAAACATAAATTCATGATTATAAGAAACCTCCAAGCAGGTATGGAGGATCTAAACTCTGCAGGAAAGTGGCCTTTCAGAACCATAATTGCACACCTCTATATTCCAGTTTACACAGTACTCAAAAAATTGCTTTGGTTGAAAGGACGAGACCACTGTGAGCATCTGAAATCTTTCAGCCCTTGTTCTATACATAATGTTTAACCAAATGTTGCCGGCTGGATCTTCATTCGTACATGTTTGGGATGGGAATGCATCGCAGCTTTATACTATAACGAATCAATGCTTTTATGTCTTCAACTGTCTCATCTGGCAGAAGATAAGAACTGCTTGAGGCCATATATAATTATATTTCATGGAATTGCTCATGAGGTTCCTCAAAGGTTCAGCTGGGGGTCAGCAGACCTTTTGCATCGTTCTTTCCTCCAATTGGTTGCTATGCAAAGCTGCTGAATTGTTTTCTCCATCTAATGACATCTTCAAACTGAAGTAGAATCCTCTCTAAAGTATAATACCTTGTTCTAATCAGTGACCCTATTTCGGAAAGATGTGGACATGTGAATATATCTATTTAAATGCTAATGCATTCATATGGATAAACGTTTGTAGACGTCGTAATAGGTAATGCTAAGCAGCGCTACAGAGCCCTGCTTTAGCCAGTCTGAAACACTCCAGAGACTCGACAGTCCCTTCGCTGAACTACTTATTAAGAGTATCTCTTTGATCCCTGGAGGTTTGACCACCTCTTCTGAACATATCAGAAGTCTTAAGCAGCTTTTTCCTCAGCCCAGATAGAGAAAGAGAGAGGTTTAGACTTATGGTTCATAATGCAGGAAACATTTCTAAACCAATTCTGTGTTTGTGTACAGAATTTAGTGCAAGTAGATGGTTGAATTTAATACTACACACAGTTGTCACACAGGACTATAATGGCCCCGAGCAGTCAGAGGCTTAAACAATAGGAGAGTTAGTTCAGGGCCGAGGGCTCGGAGTCTGTAATGCCAGCTAGAATCAGAGTGAGTGTGCTTCACTTAAGCTCCCAAGATGGTGAATTATAGGCTCTTCCTTCATCCTGTGAAGATATGGCTTTTTGTTTATGGCTCCCTTGTAAGTATTGATGTAAACTCTCTATATGCTCTCAAGCATTATATAGAGATGGTAAATGAAGGAGAGATTGAATGGAGAAGGAATGCTTGTTTAGGTTTTGCTTGAATAAACCAGAGTCAGATGGGCTTGCAGGTTGCAATGGATGCTTACAAGCAGTGCGGACAGACATGCTATCAGTTAAAGCTCTTTGCCGCTGTAGGATAGTATGAAGGCAGCAGATTGCCTGTTCGCTCTGTTGCCTTCAGGGATCCAAAAAGCACAAACATATGCTTTTTTGCTTTCTTTTGACATATGAATGCAGCTTGTACATACAGATGTTCAGTTTCTCTTCATCTATCTGTACACACACCTTTAGAATTAATAAAATCTCTCCACTGATCAAGTGAGCAAAGGAAGGATGTTAAGAAGTATGAGTTAAAGAAAAGAATATATGTATTACTATAACTTTTTTCAGGTAAAGGGATTTCTGGAATATTAACTGATCAAAATGAACAAAAGGTCCAAAATAAAGTATATAGTTGTTATATATCATTAAATACAATATATTAAATATCACCTTGGTTTGTTTTTGTTGTTTGGTTTGTTATTTTAAATCAAAATAAAAAAATGCGAGACCTGCTCCTGAAGAAATGATACTCAAATTCTGTTTCAACCAGTATACAGAGGTTGCGTGATCTCTGCTCCAAATCGTGTCTGAGGTTGTTATCCGCTACTGAAATTCACATCAAAGTGAGTTTTTATTTATTTGTTTTTTCTCTCTGTAGGTAACATCAACGAGTGCACGCTGAATTACTACTTCTTCCTCCTGGCTGCCATTCAGGGAGTCACACTCCTTGTCTTCCTCATTGTGTCTGTGAAGTATGACAAGCAGAAGCCCAGAGCAGGGAGCCACAGGGCGTCTCTGACCAACTCGTGACCCCCATCATCCTCACCAGCCGTACGTTCACCTTCATTACTCAGCCACCAAATCATGTGCCAAACTTTAAATCTCGTAGTATTTAAAAAATGAGGTTTTAAAATATTGAACTGTTGAAATATTGAACTTGAAGCCCCATGTGTTTACTGGAACTGGCCATTCTCTTGCCATTTTAAACACGTGAGACAATTTAAAAAAAGAAAACAATAAATTTCCCCAATTATTACCTACAAAAGTTCATATGAAATGGTTGGAAATGAGGTTTGTCCACTCCATCAGTGAACTGGATTATGAAAGTGTTAGCTGTAGTGTATACTTTGGGCAACACTTTTGGGATTTTTGTTGTTTTGAAATTGTCAATGAGATTTACAAATGCACTTACTCATGAATGTGGTTTTTAAATTGTTTATGATGGGTTGTACAATTGATCATTGGTTTAAATTGAATATTTATTGAAACTTTTATGTTTATAGTTTATGCTTGACAGGGTAAGACAATACTCTTGTTCAGATTTATTTAAAATTGTCCCTTTGGGCATGTTTTTATGGTATGCCTTTTTTAAACACAATTTCAACAATACTTTTAAAACATTATTAAAATGTTATTATAAACATAATTTCTCCTCTAATTCAGGCACCATTTGCACTGTATTGTGTATATTTGGTCACTTTACTGTACATTTGTAATGGATACCGATTGGTGTTGATGCTAATTGGCTGATGTCTAAAAGGGCAAATGTGGTTGGCTACTCATTTCAAATGATAGCCAATAAATTGCATATAGAATTCATACAGAATTTTCACATGATCAAACATCAAGTAGCCGTAGTTGATAAAAACTGCAGTGCAAAAGACTTGAACAATTATTATTATTCTTATTAAGAATCACATTCATAATTGTGTCCTTAACAGTTTGATTACATTTTTAACTTTGGTACTAAACCTGTGGCATTACAAGTGTTTCTCACTTTTAGATATTTAGATATTTTGTTGCTTTAGATTTCTATTAGCTTGTTGTTAATTTTGATCATAAGTGGTAAGGCCAAGCAGTCCATTACTCTATATCGTGGTTATGATATGAGTGTATCATCTGAGAAGTTAGGAACTTGCACAAGAAGTGCTGATATCATGAAGCACACAGCTCAGCTGACGTCTTTACAGCAGGAATATCTCTGCAAATGCAAATTAATAGTGTATCCTTTGGAAACATCTGCGTCTTGTTTGTAATAATTTTACCTTTTTAGGTTTGTATAAGGATTTTTGAAGAACAACAAACCTCAAGCTCAGATTTTCATTTGAATGAGATTATGTAGTGAGATTACATTTGCACTAATCTCTAGTGAAAAATAACATGTCTGTAATTGAGTATACAGAATAATGAATTTTACACGCAGACTCATGATGCATCCCATACAAATGTATAACTCAGCTTCATAATGCCATCATGCTGTAGAAGGGGCGTCTTGCTTGATGTAATTTTCTTGCAAATGTTTCAACGACAACACATTTTGCTGCTGTTTTTGCCAACTAATTGAAGTCTGCTGTCTTTGCTTTGACCACAAGCTTAACAAAATAGTAACAACACTCCAATTATGCTTTTGTGCTGGTTCTTTTTATGTGTTTTCATACACAGGGAGTTCCTGTGGTTTGCACCTTGTGCCTTCAATGCTAGAGTTATTCCACATGACTCTCGCAACTGATGCATCATCCTTACACTTTTACATTAGGTAATTCAAAACAGAGTGATCGAAATCCTTTTGAATGTGATTTACAAACAGTATTGACAGTAGAGTAATTTAAATCTGATGGTGAAAAACAGGGTGAAATATTAAAAGACAGTATGAGGAAAGGGCATCATTTATTCTAACTGCGCATATTCAAATACTGATTTCAAGCTTTTTAAATATGTAAATTATTTGTTTTTTTATGAGTAAAATTCGAAATAAAAATAAAACATTTTTTTTGGACTGTGCAGTGGATACATTGTGATTTTTTTCATTCTTTTGTTTGTGTTTTAAATAAAATGGTTTCTTCTTTTTGTTGTTGTTCAATAAAATGCATTTGAACAGTGTTTGTGTCTGAAAAAGCAGTTTCAATATAAGTCTACCATTTATTACAGCTCTCACATATTCCTAGCTCAAATGCAAACATTGTGATCTCTCACATTCAATTGCATTTGTCTGATTTCATCAGATGAGCATGAAACCAGAATATCGTCGCTCTTCAGCCAAGCATATATAGACTGACGAGTCTTTTCCTAAAAGCGTGACCGTCAGCGAACTGTTGGAACTCCACAGCTCTTTTTTCCCTCACTCTGAGTCAGACTGTCGACACAGCCTATATATTTCTACCACCTCCATGTTTTTTTACAGTATTATGCTATATTTAAAAAAGCAGAAGAGCTTAAGGTGTAAGCACAGTCTATGAATTATGGCTGTTTATGTGAGTCTGTTAACCTGTCTAAGGTCAGTGTTTGCCAATGACCTTTGTCTTGTAAGATAGGCTGATATGTCTCATTAAAGCAGGTTTGGATTTGTCTAACATGAACTCTATTTTGATATTTGCAAATTTACAAATGCCATTTTTTAACTACCGTCTCATTATAACTGCTAATAGCTTATTTACAGTATTCAGCTTTTAGCTCTGAAGAGTAGATTTGATGAACACAAGTTTCTCATTTAATTGTGATGTAATATAAAATGTAAATAAATCAGGTTTCTGTTGTATGAACTATGGGTTATGAATGTTTGTAATTAATCCTAAAGCAGTCCTTATACTTTAATTTATGGGAAATATGATTACCATATTAATAGAATATTGAAATCCGGCAGTTGGCTGCAAACTAGCTAGCCCTTACTGAGTGACAGAGCAATTTCGGCAAAATCTGCAACCCTGTTACTTATTCTGGCATATTTATATTAAAGATGTTCTTATTATGGGGAGATGCTAACCTCCATACCGCTGGAGAAAGTGTAAAAGTCATGTAGCCTATGCCATGATAACCAGTCACATTATAGCCTTGAATTCATTTAATTGCTGTCAGAGTTGTGAGAGTTACTTTTTCTAAAAAAATTAAAACTACTTTTTTTACAGTGTAAAATATGTTAATCCAGAATCAATGTTAGATATGTTGAAGATGGCAGGACTCTCATAAAGTGACAAATTGTTTCTTCACACATTCAAAAAAATTGCATCTTGTCTTCTCGCCGGTATACCGCACTTTACTGTTTTTGTTTGTTTGGTTTTGAAGCCTTTTTCTCTGATTTTCAAACTTATTTGCAGTAAAAAAATGTAATGTTGTGATTCATACTTGTACAACTTGTTGGTTTGGTTCATGGCTTACAATGCTTTAACAAAGACAATTCCTATGGGACAAATAAATAGGGTAAAATACCGGTGAAAAAGCAACTAATGCAGCGTGTGTAGCCCCTCCTCTTCTCAGCGCTGTGATCATTGTCCACCTAATAAAGGTACGGTTGTACGAATTTATGAATAAACCGCTTATTTTCAAATCTTCCAGGTCCACTGACATTTGATATGACATCCGCTCGAACAATGCACATAACTTACCTTAACTCTAAAAATAAGTAAATCCACCAGCTGATTACTCCTCGATAGCGATGCTACCGTAAACACAAGTTAAAAGGCAACATTTTAAATAAGGCTGCTACACACTTGTTTCTCTGACGCATAAGGTCTATAGCAGGGCTGCCCTGCATTGGTCTCAAACTCAATTCATGGAGTGGGCCACAGCTATGCACAGTTTAGCTCCAACCCTAATCAAACACACCTTATCCAAACTAATCAAGCTCTTCAGGATTACTACAAACTTCCAAGCAGGTGTGATTTGGAGCTAAACTGCGCATTGGCCCGCTCCAGGAATTGAGTTTGAGACCGATGGTCTATAGGCTACAACAGTTAGATCATAACTCCAAACAAAGTCACAGCTTTGAATTTTGAGTGGTCGAATGTACACGGTTTTATTTAGGAACTTAAGTCTGTTGCTCATGCGATGATTTGTTTAGCCGTGAATTTGTTTGGAGTTGTGTTCTTATAGGTTACTTAATATTAACTTCTTGTTTTCTGTATTTATTCCATTTCCATTCCAAGAGTAGTGTGGAACTCGTATGTTAGTCTAAATGTTGGCACAGCTTTGATTTCATGTGCCTCGTGCCCACAGCCAACCTATTTAAGGAACAACAAAACTCTTGCTTGTGTGATATTGCTTAATATAGCATTTAACCAAGGATAACCCTTGATGTATTTAAGGTTGTGTACTACTAGCAAATAGCAAAAAAGTGCTGAGTTTAAACAACATATTAAATGAAATAATTTTAAAACAAAATAGCATACTTAAGTTTGACCTTCTTCATTTGACAAAAAAAGCAAAGGTTAATTATCTTTTTTCTCACTGATATACTGTTGAGAAGGGAAACAATACACTTAAACCATATTTAAAATTCAATATAATTATGCCGTTACATATAAAGTCCACTTAAATGAAAAAACACTATACTATGGTAATTGTTTTTACATTTATCATCAATTTAAAGTATAATACATTATTATCAATCATTCAATTCAATATTCAAACTATCATTTATTATACTATATTGAGTACTCTTTAAGTATGCTAAAGTGTGCATTTTTACAAGCATGAATGCACATTTAAACTGGTAATCATTGATTATATATTTCAATACTTGCACCACATTTGAAATATTTCTTAATTTGCATTCTTACTAAAATAAATTTGTATGGTTTGAACGATACAATAATAGATAGACTGTTCAAAATAAGTTATTGTAAGAACTGTGTGAACTTCAGGAGAACTTGCTTTAAACTGTGCCTCCACCAAAATTCACATTGATACACACTAGACTTGCTTTTTCATACTAAATAAATGAAATCATTTGACTATTGACTTGTTGACTTCCATTGTTAAAAATGTAATGTATCTTTCCACAGAAGAAAGTCTTTCAAAGTTTGGAATGACATGAGGGTGAGTAAATGATGACAGTATGTTCATTTTTGGGTGAACTATAACATAACTTTAATTGTCTAAACAATAAAATCAAATATTAGTGTTATATATAATTTGTGTGATGAAAATTTATGCCACTTTTTAATGAAGTGGGTATAAAATAGAGCTTAAAACTTTACAAGAGATGCTAAACCTCGCAAACAGTTGATTTCATATTTGATCAAAATACTTCACATACCATCAGTGGATTAAAAGGCTTTGTTCTGCCAGATGGCATAGTTATGGCCTCTCCCAGCTGGGACTAACTGGACCATGCCAATCAGTCAGACCTTTACATGTGACTGATCTTGAGGTTCAACATATTTGGCCTGCATATAGTGAGAGACAGATGCATATGTCATGCCTGAGAAAAAAGGGCAATTCGTAAATGAAGAACAGGATTTTATGTTAGCCGTCATGCTGAAATAAAATGCTCCCCCCTGCTGATGATGCTGGAAAATGAGAAGACGTGATTATAAAAGATGTGTTAATTACAGCCAGAGATCCATCAGTCACTCTCCCTCTCTGTGCCGTAGATTATTCCTCCCCTAGTCAGCTCAGCTTGAAGTGCCCTTCACAGATCACAGACTGCACCGCCATTCACCATACCCCTGCGCGACACGCTCCCCATATATCCATCTCGCCGCTGATAAAGACACATTCAAATTGAATGGCGGGGAGACTGAACAAAAATATAGAAAAAAATATATAATTTATCAGGATACTAGAAAACAAAACTGTCTGTGTGCTTGTCAGAGAAAGACAGAAGACGCGATCATGTCAGACAGGATACGGGAAAAAAGAAGGGCCTCGGGCAATGAGAAAGGATGTGATTGATATGATACTCCTGATAAAAGAGAGAAGCGGAACGGCAGAGGAGGAGAAACACGGATTAGAAACGTTGTATAAAGTGACTTCATTCAATACGGTTGTTTTCATTAGGCTTAGAGCAGGAGATCAATAATCCAACACTCACAGCTGCAACTGTAATTATGTTGACATGGTGCTACTGGTGCGTATTCAACAAATTTGGAAAAACAAAAGCAGAGTAACCAATGAATAATTACAATAGAGCTGTGTGCATGAGTGGGAGAGTTGTTATTAAAAAGAGGTTCTGGTGAAGTTGCAGATGTTTAGCTGGATCTTCATGCTGCTCCGTACATCGAATAGTTGGCCATATGGCTTATGTGCTGTATTTCCAAGTCTTCTAAAACCGTATGCTAGCTTTGAAAGAGAAACAGATTGAAGTCATTAGCACTGCCTCATTCATGTTCACCTACATTCAGATATGGTGCAGGTTTGACAGCATTGCTTGTTAACTGTTTCAAAACTGTCACTCACACAAAGCTATGTTGTGACTTTTACTACAATGAACATTTTCACTCAGGAATTGCTAGTAAATTTCACAAATAATTAAAAAGAAATGGCAAGTAACATTGAATTAAACTTGACATTTTAAAGTAGAAAGACTAAAATAGTATTTTCTGAAATATACTCTAATAATCTTTTATTTACTTAATTAACTTTAAATTACAGTGTGCTTTCATAGTGTTTTTTTTTAAGTATTATAGTGCCTGTCACTGTTCCAATCCTGTGAAAAAGGGCAGCATGAACATTCGTCCACACATAATTTTTTGTATTTCGCAGAAGACAGACAGTTTAAAGCCTTCTACACACTGCACGATTTTAACAATCCTATTACTGCATTGTGCGATATAGATCTAATAAACGTGGGTACGACATGCATGTAGACTGTACGATGATGACACCTATTGACTCGTATGCTACGATGTAGGTTTCTATAGAAGAATACAATGTCATCAGCATGCTCTAGTGGTAAACAAAAAGAGCATGAGGAATCAGTTGGAGTTTTTATGTGTGCTGGAAAAAAGAGGAAGTGGCTAAAGAGGAAGGGATAAGAGATTGAGGTAAGCACTTTTAGTGGCGTCACGTTGATTTCATGTCACATTTTTATTGACTAGTCTTGCGAAGAATGATAGCTCACAATATTTTTTTTGACAGTTTCAGAAATTCAGCATGATCATCTCAGTGTTTGCTGCTACTATCCATGTTTACTGACCAGGCAATAAAAATACATCATGAAATCAACTCGACATGGCGCTAAAACATAAAACTGCTTACCTCAAACTCTCATGCCTTCCCCTTTTGCCGCTTCCATTTTTTTTCAGCACAAATAACAACTACAACAGCCAAAGTGTGATTCTTAATGCTCTTTTTGTTTACCACTAGCGCATGCTGATGACATTTTTGTCTTCTATTGAAACATGCATCTTACAGTCTACATCAGGGGTGTCAAACTCAATTCCTGGAGGGCCACAGCCCTGCAGAGTTTAGCTCCAACCCTAATTAAACACCCCTGATCCAGCTAATCAAGTTATTCAGGCTCAATTGTAAACTACATGGTATGTGTGTTGGAGCAAGGTTGGAGCTAAACTCTGCAGGGCTGCGGCCCTCCAGGCACTGAGTTTGACACCCCTGATCTACATGCATGCTGTAGCCAAGTTCATTAGATCCAGGTTGCACAGTGTGATCTGCAATGATCTTATAGGATTTCTAAAATCATGCAGTGTGTAGAAGGCTTAACACTGTCAGAAAATGATCATAGGCTATCACTGGTCACAAGACTATGACAACGGCCGTCTTTGAACCTCTCTCACTGAATGAAACAGGACTTCTGATTATAATTCCTAATCACAGAAATCGCCACGATTGTTTCACGATGCCAATCTTTCGTGTGGGACAGCCGAAAATGGTGCAGTGTTTTAGTAATCCTATAAGATTATTACAAATCCCACTGTGTGACATATATCTAATAAACTTGGGTTTATGACATGTATGCAGACTATACGATGATGACATCTAGTGACTCGTAGGCTTTGACACAAGTTCCTATTGTAGAACAAAATGTAATTAGCATGCGCTAGAGGTAAACAAAAAGAGCATGACGAAGCACAGTTTGGCAGGTGTAGTTTTTATGTTTGCTGAAAAAAGAGGAAGTTAAAAGAGTTTGAGGTAAGCAGTTCTAAGCACCATGTTGCATTGATCAACATGCAATTTCATGTTGCATGTTTAAAGGCTGGTCAGTAAACGTGGCATTAAAAAAAGTATATGTTTCAGGCTGGTAAATCCAATGTGCATGTGCAGTCCTACGTTAAGTGCATGTCTCAAAATGAATGAACCATCTAGGTATATATACAGGTTTGATGGTTAATTGCAGCATTGAGTGCCAGTGAAATACTCTTGTGTAATGACCACTAAACTGTATATTTGACTGTTTTCAGTGGCACCACACCAGTGCTCATT
This sequence comes from Oxygymnocypris stewartii, assembly GCA_003573665.1. Classification (NCBI taxonomy): domain Eukaryota; kingdom Metazoa; phylum Chordata; class Actinopteri; order Cypriniformes; family Cyprinidae; genus Oxygymnocypris; species Oxygymnocypris stewartii. The sequence goes on along the minus strand of QVTF01022339.1, from coordinate 1,500,601 downwards.
TTATCTCTCTCTTATCACTCTGCACTCTGGAACTTGAGTGTTATTTTAAACATTAAAAGGTTAAAAGTCTCCAGTTATAGAAAGAAAATCAAAACATCACTCAAAACAAGGAGGAATCAGTAAAAGATAAAGAGCTGTGAACTTGATAGAGAAAGATAAGCTGCATTGTAACTAAATATGTTAGTTAATTAATTCATAGTAATAGTACATTGGATTTAAGATCCAAAGTAACCAATTATATAACATGACATAAAAGCAGCAGTGTTTATCTTGTTATAGGGGATGAGATAACCTCAAATATAAATATAAAATCAATATTTTATGTCCATATACAATATATAAGTATATAGGTATGAAATATTTATTTGAGTTGAAATTGTTTGGTTAGTAGGATGTAATAAGCGGCATAATGTACAGTACATTCAGCTGGTCATAAGGCGCTTATCACTCTGTCTGGATTTATTTTCTGATGGTGACATACATCATTGCTTATATAATCTGTCATATAACAATCTGGAAAAATGTTAATTTAGTTTTTTATTTGTATTAATAATTAATATATTCTGTTATTTATTTGAGTAAAATAAACAATTTGGGTGAAGTAAATAAAATGTGGAAACATTTTCTCATAGTTTGTCTTAGTTGAACCCGGAATCTGTCGATAACACAGATTTTTTTATCTTTTCTTTAATTGGCTGGAAGTGCAGAATCTCTTCCTTTCCGTCTGGCTCGCAGAGGTCCGATGCTGTTAATGATTTTCACTAAAGACTGATTGTTTCCCATTAATACAAATGAGAAGGAAATACCACTGAGCACTTGGAAGAGGTATCTACTGTAGGTTAATTAGACAATAATTGGCATTTGTGTAGTGAAAGGTTACAATATTTTGGCTTGAAGGATTGCAGCGAAAATGTCACATTAACATGTAGTACAACCATTATAGAATTAATTTGGCCTTTTTCAAGCAAGACTGTTATCATATGCTGCATAAATATTGGCAACTTCGGACTGCCCTTTTTTCCCAAAGTTGGAGCTGAATTGTTCTGAATTAGTCTGGATTTGATTGCCTTAATGCTTAGGAATTTATAATTGATTTAATTCTTACACCCAGAACATTTCCATGGTCAAAAATGACTGGAGCTGAGCTTCCTTTAGTACTTTAATAAGGTTCCTATCTCAGTTGAAACAGCTTGTTTCTGACGCTTCAAGCAACAAAAGGTTATAACTGAGATTTGGGAAATAAAGTATAATTTAAACAGAGCCTTGAGGAACTATGTAATTGATTTAGTTAGGCAGTTCTGGGCCGAATAACATGTTTACCGCTCAGGCTGAGGAAAAGGTTTTGTGACACTCTTTACCAACACAAAAAAAAGACTGAAACACAAAATGTCATACTTGGTGACTCAAGGTCTCTTGGTGAATAATCTAAATATATCCAGAATCTAGCAAGCAATACACTGGCCATAAATGAAACTCGTAGGGCATCCAAATCCAAACCATTCTATGTGCACTTTATTTACAATGATTCATTAATATAATCTACATGTCACCATCTGCATACAGTCCTGTAGCCTCATAAGTGAGTGCAGAGCATTGGCAAGCCTGGAAATATGGTTTAGTTTTTAACTACAAAAGGTGCTAAAATAAAATCATTTAAAAAATGAAGAGAATAAAGAACATAATAAACATGAACATACAAAAAAACTTGATTCATCTTGTTAAAATGTCATATTTTGCCATAAGTCTTGTGTTCTCTCTGTCTTGGCATTGTCCTATCATTGACATGTCAAACCAAAAGAATGCTAGACATCCTTTGTTGTGTAATGGCTGATGTGTTGTGTTCAGTAAGGTTTAAGTAGCAGTTGTTCCCTGGCTCGTACTCGTCTCTATTACAAAGGCAAAAGGGTGAGTTCAGTTCGCCCACATTGATTTGACTACGCCACTTCCTTTAAAGCACTGTCATTTAGTCGTTCCATGTAGTTTCGTAGTTCCTTGGAGTCACCAAGCTCAACATCCTGACATACCCACTTAATGTCATTGTCAGAATCAACTTCCAACTTTTCCTTAGCCGGACTAACACTTTCCACTGGGATGGTGGTGAATGTGGTAAACTTCACACGTTTTCTTTTGGTCGTTGGGGAATCGCCTTTGCTGTCTTTTCCGGTGCAGACTGTAGCAGTTTCGGCTCCTCGATGCACCTGGCCTTGAACGTTCTTCTGCAAAGAACCGCCGTTGAGAAGGTGGCTCCCTTCCTCTAAACCTCCTAAGCTGGAATCCATAATGGTGATGTGCTCATCGGTCTGCGGAGACAAATTTACATGGCTCTCCAGAAGTTCAGCATCGTTTCCCAACCACACCCAGTCGTGGGCATGGTTCAAGCTCTCCTGGCCCTCAATCGACATCTCCTTGTGTCGGTACTTGAGGGTATATGAGATGCAATTGATGAGGAAAACCAGAATAGCCAAACAGAAGACGCCTAACAAAGCGTACATACCAATTTCTAGGTCAGTAAGTCCATGAGGTATTTGAAGGTCATCTTCATCCACGTTATGTCCTCGGGGAAGGTCCACTTGAGCGGGGAAGTCTGAGAAGTCAATGGGAATGCCGGGAAACTGGCTCCCATCATCGGAGAGCTTGTCTCCACCTGGTCTCCTGATGATTGCCGTTTTGGTCGTGGTGGTGATTCTTCTCATGATACTGTCCTCCATGTCTGAGATGGAGCTTCCGTAGTAGTGGTTGTCCATTCCTGTCCTATCCGGGAGAGACGGGTTCTGTCTGCGGTCTCCTGGTCTGTTATCCATGTCCTCATCCTGGCCAAAGTCGCCAGGTCTCAAGGCGCTTTCGCTACGACCAAACTTCACACGGATGTTGCAGTTTCCAGCCGCCAGGACGCTCCGACGCTTAAATTTCTGACACACTTCAGATACCATCATTTCCACATGCACCAGCAGACCTTGACCTTCGGCTTGTGCAGAAATAACCGGCCACTGCCCTGCTGCATCTTGGCGTACTGACACTACATCCTCCTCCAGAGAGGTAGCAGTCAGAACAAAGTGCTCCGGGTTGTATAGGTCCAGAGGAGCCATGGAGCCGTCACTGAACTGCAGCCATGCACTGATCAGTGCCTCCTACAGAGCGTAAAGAGAAAAACAAAAGAAAAGTATAACTGTATCAGCAATAAATGGATTATATATTTGTACCTTATCAGCTATTGCAGGGGTGTCCTATTGCTGGGAAAGTCATGGCCTAATGGTAGAGATTTGGACTCATAATCGAAAGGTTGCGAGTTCGAGTCTCGTTCCGGCAGGGATTGTCGTTGGGGGAGTGAATGTACAGCGCTCTCTCCACCTTCAATATCACAACGAGGTGCCCTTGAACAAGGCACTGAACACCCAACTGCTCCCCGGGTGCCTCAGCATAAATGGCTGCCCACTGCTCCGGGTGTTCACGGTGTGTGTGTTCACTGCTGTGTGTGTTCACTTGGATGGGTAAATGCAGGGCACGATTTCCTAGTATGGGTCACCATACTTGGCTGTATGTCACGTCACTTTCACTTGTCACTCCATGTGGTGACACACGTTAAACTTTTCTATCATAAAAATATAAGGAACAAAATCACAGTGTCTTAATTTTTTTGTCACAGATGCCATTTCTGAAAGAGGGAGATTCATCTTGTATAAAATGTTGCGAGTGACAAAAATATTAAATCATACCATGTCACTAGTACGAAAACTTTTTTTTAAATAAAAACAAAGCAAAATAGTTTATTGACCAATAATGCATGTGTACGGACAGTGGATTTTATCAATCTGAAAAATTAATTTTTTACTAATGGTGTGTGAGTGGCTACTCATCAGGTCTGTGTAGTGTGCCTGTGTAAGGAGTAACGATGAGTTAGCTCCTTCATTTTGTGGTGGAGCCCATTTCTAACTGCATGTTACTTTACTAATATACTGTGTCTGACTCCACACAGCAATCCTTTGATGTAGGCCATGAGTTCAGAGTGGTCTCTGCTCTACTTGGTGGGTCAGAAGGAGTGAGATTAAAAGATATGAAGAGATAACACAGTGCTATTACGGATATGGGGCTGCATATAGGGATTTACAATACACAAGCATCTTAAGCTCTTCACTTACCAAGACATCAATGCCCGCTGTCCGCAAATAACATGCTACAAATCCTTCTACACTCCAATCATGCACTGAGACGGCAAATGAGAGAAGCCATAATGATATCTGTAATACTTTAAAAGCATAATGTGTGCTCCAGAGGGATTTTGCAGTGTGTTTATATATTCTGGATTTGCAATGTTTTAAATAGTAGATTTTTTTGTTGTTGTTGTTGAAATATCTCATTTATTTAGATTTTTGCACCCTTCTAATGGCCATCATTATTGGAAGATGGACTTGTTTTGGTATTAATTAGTGCAAAACTGTATGTCAGCCTACTTTTACTTGTAATTTTTCAATGTCATTTAGCATTGCTAAGAGCTTAATTTGGACAAATTTAAAGGTGATTTTCTCAATATTTCATTTTTTTTGCATCCTCAGATTCCAGATTTTTAAATAGTTGTATCTCGACCAAATATTGTCCTGTCATAACATCAATGGAAATCTTATTTATTCAGCTTTCAGATGTTTAAATCTCAATTTCATAAAATTGACCCTTATGACTGGTTTTGTCCAGGGTCACATAAATATGTCAAATGTGCTGTCTGCAACTTAAATTCCAAAGTGACTTGTATAATGTTAAGTATGCAAAAAATGCACAAAGCAAACACATTTGGATTTGAGAGGTACTTGAGCCCAATTTAATTTTTATAGCACATTTTCCCCATGCCAGTCATTTCAGTTTTAAAAAAAATAGTAATATACTTTAGGCTTGTTTATAATAAATATTTATAATGAATGGCCCTATTTATTTAATACTTGTCTGAACGTTTTTTTCTGAACAACCCCCCCCCATCTCCTCCCAGAAACATCATGTCACATCTTTTGTGAATTGCATCTCCTGTGTGCTTAATATGAGGAACACTATTTGTGTGATGCACTTGTTTATAGCAGAGACCTATGCAGAGTGTACCAAATCAGTCATTTGTAAGGCTCCATTTCAACTACAGACATTTTAAGCACATTTTACATGGTGCACACCATCTGCGCGTGTTCACAGTTAATTTTCAATAGGAGACACGTGGCAGATCGCAGATCAGGGATGCAGCTGCACACCATGAAAGATAACTGTTACAGCTTGTTGCTCACGTGTGATGGCGAGCTCACAAGAAAAGCTTGCAAACAATCGCATACAGTGCAAAATACCATTTAGGATGCTGCCTTTGTAGAAAATAGGCAGCTCATTCGGATTTGAAACCATTTTAGTGGTAATTGTGCAAAAAGATGAGGAAGAATACATTTATTTTTGCTTGAAAATCATGTGTTTGTGAAAAACAGCTCTAGTACTTAATATGTATTTTTCTACTAAGCTCCACAAGAATAAACAGAGCCTCTGAGAAACACATGTATGTCTTGCTTAATTGAAAGGATTGAACTAACAGCACCATGCTGCTACTAAACTGAGGTGTGTCATATTGATTAAGACTGTCAACTAGAAGATAATTATATTGAGTCCAGGTACCGAGGCATTGCACATTCACCACCTCCTCTGAGACCATTAACAAGCCATAATTAAGCATGACAGATGTAACGATGGGCAACCATAGTTACTTTCATCCCTGGGTTATACATCACACTTGTGCAACAAATGACCAATGTAGAAAAACGCTCCTTAATAGCCTGTTATAGAAAGAGGGAATTGCAGTGTGTTTCAAAGGCGTTATTATATAATGGACTAGTAAATGCTAGCTGGTTGAATCTTATGATGAAACAACAAGATAAAAAATAAAACGAGCTAAAGATGATTTACATTAACAAAAGCTGGCATCGTATAAATCTGGTTAATTCCATTGCATGTTATTTTTATATAACTGATCAATTAAAAGGGTCAAGTTCCCTAGCCTTGTTGTCAACAACGTCCATAGATATATTTCTCTGATTAGTTAATTTTCTATATGGATATTTCCTTTTAAAAACATTATTTGTGTAGTTAATGTCACATACTGAATATGTCATATTTAACTCTTGTAGCTTCTACATTGATATTTAATTCGATTTAAACAGTATAACAGTAGTAAAAAATAACAAAACCCATTTGTTGTTCAGGAAAACGGTGAATATTCTGTTTTTGTGCTGTGAAATTACCTGTTTAGGATTGCTAAACACTTCCTGTGTGGTTGCTGTGGCACTGATGGCTCGGTTACTTCCTGTGCTGAGCTGCAGGTTGAGTGTGAGACCACTGACCAACTGCAGGCCCAGTTCAGTAATGGTCACTCGATCATCCACAACCCTCACCGTCTTTTCTGCCAGGATGGAGTCTGACAGCGGGGACAGAACCTAGAGCAGAGCATACACACAAAAGCACATTATTAAATACAAGCATCATAAGCAATCTGGGTTGGTAGAGACTGCGCTACCCACAGGGATTACCTCCAATTACAGGGAGAAATATCAAAAACACAGAGCTGTAAACCTGTCTAGTGATTGATGCAATAAAAAGGTGTTACAGTCTCCTGCCTGCCCACACTTTCACTGCAGACGAGCACACATTAGGTTTCTGGTCTCAAAGCAGACAGGAAAAACTAAATAAATCCAGAAGACTAACCCCTCCTCAGACACAAGTACCCTGCAATATCAGCCCACTTTACTGAAGAAAAGTGAGCTGCGGAAAAGGTAACATCTTAGTATTGGCTTTGTTCAGCCTTGCAGAAAAAGTAAGCTGGGAGTATCACAGTACAGTGATGGTACTTGATGTAGAGAACGAGTCAATGACAAAGAAAAGGAAAAATCTAATTTAAAACGTAACAAGTCCTTAGAAATGTACTTTTTGTATTCACATTGGTTTCATGTGGTTTTAAAAAGTACAAAATCTATATGAAAAGCCTCAATTTAAAGCAATAGTTCACCCACACATTTTTTTCTGACAGTGTACTCACTCTCAGGTCATCTAAGATGTAGATGAGTTTGTTTTTTCGTCAGAAAATTTCTCAAAAATTGAGAAATTTAGCATTTAGCAACTTGCTCACCAGTGGATCCAATGCAGTGAATGGGTGCCGTCAGAACTAGAGTCCAAAAAGCTGATAAAAACATCCCAATAATGTACAAGTAATCCACACAACTCTAGTCATGTCCACATGACTCCATTTAACATTATGTGAAGCAAAATGTTGCATGTTTTTAATAAACAAATCCATCAATAAAACATTTTTTACTCCAAACTGTTGCCTCCAGCTAAAATTAAAGTCCTTTAATCCACAATATTGCTTTCTCCAATCAAAATACAGCTTTCTCTAAAATATGCGCAGATCAAGCACCATTTAACAAGTCAAAACAATCAAAACAATTTATCCACAAGCATGTTGGCAGATTTTGATGTGAGAGGAAAACACAGGATGGACTTTTTCACTGAAGAATGAGTTATTATGGACTCATATTTTGATGACAGTATAAAGTTAAAATGTCAGGATGGATTATTGTGATGTTTTTATCAGCTGTTTGGACTCTCATTTTGACGGCACCCATTGACTGCAGAGGTTCTATTGGGGAGCAAGTGAAATAATACTAAATGTATCCAAATCTGTTCCAATAAAGGAACAAACTACATCTTGGATGGCCTCAAGGTGAGAAAACTTAGATTTTTAGGTGAACAATGATGCTATAAATGTCACGTGGTGTAACCATCAAGTAAAAAGTAAAAAAACAAAACAATTTTCACCCTGAATACACATTAGTGTATGTTTTAAGTGTATGTTTCAGTGTAAAAATATATTTTACAAATAATTTAAGAGACGTGTTGACTTTGAATTGGTGGACATAGGGTTTATAAATATAAAAAAATATACATACCTGAATGCTGGTCATGCCTGTGTCCATGCCCTCCAAAACACGTCCCTCTCTCAGCCTAGCGATTCGTGCATTCTCCACCTTCAGGAAGTCCCAGACTAATTCCGTAATATCTACCTGCCAATCACTGCCCAGCATGTGGGCCACCTGACCTCGCATCTCAGAGGATTCAGCCACAAAGTGTGTGAGAACACGCACCATGGCCCTCTGGTACTGCAGGGTACATGTCTTTCCTCTCCGCTCTTCATCATCGTCATCTTCACTGTCCTGCGTTGACCTGGGAATGGAAAGGATAAAAGTTTGACTCTGCACCAAGTCATTATTTTTTGTAAACTTCAGCATATGTATTACCCAATCACATTTTGTTAACCTCTTCAAAGATTTCATGAAAGTTTGTATTTTTATGAAACGTTTCACAAAACAACTTTGTTGACATGCCTAAATTAAGCTTTATTAGGTTGATGCACCCAATCAAGGGAAGCTAATTAAGAATGTAAGTTTTATTAAATACTCTACAACTGAATACAATTTACAAAAAGAGCTTGAATTAAAATGAAACTTTTGCTTTCATTCAGGACTGTTCATCTAGGTTTGATGTTAGAGGCCACTGGATCAAGGTAAAGAGATTCACAAGGAACACATTCATATTTGAAGACAGAGCTTAATGTGCTTTAGTAATCAAAGATCAGTTTATGAACGTTTATTTGTACCCATGTGCATTGTCTATGGGTGAAGAATTTAAGTAAAGGTCACAGTCCTCTTTAAATGTTTTTTGCATGGTACAGCAAAAACATAAAATCACTGGAAGAAAACCTCTCTGTTGTGTTTAAATAAGAAATTAAATTGATTTCTGGATATATGTGAGGAAGGTGTGTGTGTGTGTGTGTGTGTGTGTGTGTGTGTGTGTGTGTTTGGGGGGGGGGGGGGGGGGGGGGTCAGATCACTATCAGATTACAGTGTGTGTAGGTATGTTAATGTGACAGATTGACTTTCCCGGCATTGTAATTGAACTCATCTCATAATGTGATCACATACAACAATTACAGCACGAAAAAAAAAATCCTCCACTCACACGCAGAATAATTGTTTTGTTCCACCTCATTAATTATTTATCTCTCTTACCACACACACACACACACACACACACACACACACACACACACACACACACACTAACAATCAATCAATCAACCCATAAGAAATACTGCAAATACAACAATAATCATTCTAATGCATGACTGCCAGATCCAATTCATACCCTTTTGAGGTATTGAGGTATAGTAACAAAGTACACAATATTTTATTACTGTATTAAGTGCAGTTTTGCAATATTTGTACTTTACTTTATTATAAATGTTTGTTGACTTTTACAAGTACATTTTGAAGATAAAATAAAACCAATACATTTCTTCAGATCCTTACTGCTCGTGACTGCAAAAAACATTTACATTAATATGAACTAACACAACTTACCAACAGTATATTTATAAACTAATTAACCTAGATTAATAAATTCTGTAACCAATTAACTAATGTTAATGAACCATGTTATAAATTCTTAATGAAAAGTATGTTTGTGCTATTCTTATATATTATATTTATTGTATCTAATAAACAGCACTTGGTTTGATATTTTGTTATGCTTGTAAATGTGTGATTTTCAGTAAAAAAAAAAAGTTTGTTCATTTTGGTACTAGATTTTTATAAATATTTTCCAATACATAATATTTTAGATTTTTCTGTTTTAGTAATTGTGTTTTGCCATTTTTATTACTTTTTAATGTTTATATAATTTTAATAAGATTTATTTTTTTAGTTAATTTAGTTTTCATTTTTGTACTTTACAAAATGTAATGTTAAGTTTAAACTGAACAAAAAGAGAAACTACTCAAATTAAAAGTTTTTTATACGTAATTCCAATTAGTTATTTCAGTCAAAGTTAATTTTATTTAAAAGTAATTGCATTTTTTTATGGGTTTAGTTTTAGTTAACAATAAAAACCCTGATGTGCCGAACAGTGATGAATTTGACCACACTTTAAGGCATTGATAAACACATTTTGGAGAGATTTTGAATTTCTTTTTTTTCCTTTTTTTTTTTAAACTCCAGGTAATATGTGCAACCTTATTAAGGCATAAAAATCCTTCCATGGACTTTCCACCGTTAAAAAAAAGCTTCATGAGTAGGGAAGAGATATTAGCATGTAGCATTTTGTGATTTAGTCATCAATTGTTGTGGGTGAGATCACAGTGTCAGCGCTCAGTTATTTACCTACACAGGAGGTCTGAAGACGATTCAATAAACAATATTTTCCACAGAGCAGACAGATGTCCCTTAAGAGGGCAACCAGCTCCACATATCTCTCTCGCACAGCATCATTCCTTGATATAGACAGGAATAGTCATTCCCAGTGGTCAGACTTTTATCATGCCTGCCTGGTGTTGAGAGAACACTGTTAACACCAGGCCGTAAAGTGCGGGCCAGCCTGGCACTCTACACGCCACAGGCTTGGCACGATTACAAAAACGCTCTCTCGGGTCAGTTTCTCTCTCTCGCACTACACCGACCAACTGGCAGCGCATTTGGCAGAGGACGAAGAGCCTTGCGATTCTCTCTCACATACACACATATAGTGGTAAACAAATGGATCATCAGTGCCCACTAGCACCAAACCGTAATGCTGTTACATCAGCAAGGTCATGCCTGTTATGCCACGATAAATATAAATAAGAATGTGTGGAGAGGGAAATCAGTGGTGAATGCAAAACACACGCTTCTTTGCCATATTTTGAGACGATGAGCCAAAGTTGACATTTTCTCCTCTCTTGCATGAAAAATGTCTACGGGTCAAGTAAAACAAACGTAAGGTGACTTTGCTGTTTTTGACATGCTCGTTCATCCTTGCTAAACATGTTCACATTGTGATAATCACAGGAAAGATGAATGTACTTTGGCATGCGCTGTGTAGACCGGACTGCAGCTGTGAGAGCCAACTCTAGCTCTGGCTAATGAGTGTCTGAGCCACCGAACACATGTTTATAAACTTCTGACAGAGGCCCTTGACTTTCTGTAGTGCTAGGTGAGCGTGGCTAGCAGAAGCAGGCTAATTAGTCGTGATGTGCTGACGATGAAGTCCTTCATTTAACAGCATGCGTTTTAGAGGGTACATGTGGAGATGGGAGTCATTTGGGTAAGATTCAACAACTTTTGTGTTCTGATACCTCAAAACAACCTTGCTAACAAGAACACAATTAGCAGGAGCCCAAAAACCGAGTGGAGGCTCTAAATCATACTTAGTCAGCTGTTAAGAAAATTCCTGCAAGAACCTCTTCACCTGCTAAATCCTAAACTGCCTGATTAAAGCTACATCATTGAATTAACTTTTTTTTGATAGTTGAACAGATAGTTCAGCCCCCCCAATGCATATTCCATCATCATGTACTCACCCTCATGTTGTTCTAAACCTTTATGAATTTATTTCTGCTGTTGAACACAAAATAAGATATTTTGAAGAATGCTTAGGCTATAACCAGTTAGCCATTGACGTATATTGTATTTATTTATTTTCAGATTTTATTCCAATTCTACTGAAAAAAAACTAAACAATAGAAACCATCACAAAAAATATATTGGTTTCCACTACACCATTACAAACAATCAACTTTTAACCATTAAAGCCATTGAATAATGTTTTTTTTCTGTAGTGTTTTTGGACATATTCAATTAGGATTTAGTGGTTTTAACAAGCCACCAATAGAGTGTGAACAATTAACCAACAGGCTTCCATACAGTTTCCATTAAAACCAATACAAATCCCAATATAATCATTAAAACCATTACAATTTTAGTCTATTGTTTTTTTGTTTTATTTTGTTTGTTTGTTTTCAGCAGGGAAATAATGTATTTTAAATGATATATTACATTAGCAGAACAAAATATACAAAACCATGTTACGTTTTGGATCAGACATTTCCCATCAGTCTCTCACTGTCCTATGCAATAAAGACAAAGAAAATATGATTTATTTATATTCATTTTTTATTGGCTTCCATTTATTCATTTCCTTATTGGAACATATTTCGAACAAATATATTATTGGAATATTTTTTTAGCATATAGATTCCACTTTCAAACCAAGCAGGTTTTTGTGAATCTGTGTGAAAATCTGCACAGGGAAATCTTTTGCCTTCACATGAAACCACACATGAACCCAATTGCATTGATTCTTCTTATATGGTTAAAATGTACCTACAAAAATGTGCCAAACAATGGTAAATGTGGCTGCACCACAAGGCCCTGACATTAAAAAACTGTTTAATTGTGACTTTATTGGGACATTTTACAATTTAAACTCTTTCTCAAACTCTTAGTAGTTGACATTCATTGGCCAGGCCATTAAACATTGAGTAAAATGTTCCAAACCCTGTCAACCTTAGCATTTTTAGCATGAATTATTAATATTCATAAGAAAAAACTTGCCATCCCATTTACATTGTGGGCCCTCCATTTCAAAAACTGTGTAAATTTAATTTCACCCAGTAAATTTTTAAATTTCACCCATTTTAAATTATTGTTTTAAATCTAAGTTTGACTGAACTTGCAACAAAAAGCAGCGTCTGGGTGCTGCTGAAGTAACTAGTGCGATGAATACTACAGCAAGAGTGAGTGGGTTTTTAAGGTGTCACCACTGCAATGTGCATTATTGCCACAAGACTGCGGCATTAGGATGGACTTTGGGGCTCTGTCACTGAATCAGAATATGATTGCATCAGGTGGACATCTTGTTAGTGCTCTCCGAGATTGAGGCTGTCAGCAGGACGGCAATCGAGCCCCTCATTATAGTCCACTTGATCCACACTGACAGACAACCTCCCACTACCGGAGACACAGATCTATGAAGATCCTGCTGGTGTAGGACTTGCTTACTTGTCTCATTTATGTCCAACTCTACTAGTGTTGTCCAAAAATCATCATTATATACTAGGGGTGGTACGGTACATGTATTCGTACCGAACCGTCACGGTATGGACCTCTCGGTTCGGTGCATGAGGCCTTACGACGAATACAGGCAATTCACCCCAATCCAGAAGGGGTCACCCAAAGTAATGCAATACTGTTTGATAACCGCCAGCAGAAGAACAGCGAATGCCGTGAGTTGCGCACTTGAAAACAAAACCCACTAGAGACAGTCAGTGACCATGTGTGGATTCTGAACGCGTCTCTCACATGGACTGACAAAAGCTTGCACACTCAACTATTTGCGAAATGGAGCTTTGTGCTAGTGTGTCCTACCTCTCTCATTCGGCAGAAATCCAAATATTCCATAATATTTCCATATTTGCGATGTAACGTATCTGAATGCGAAACTATTATTTATTATGGAAATGATAGGCTTGTACTTCAGTCGCGTTCCAACGGTGACCCAGTGGTGGGTGCGCTGATGTTTGGTTCACTGTATTTTATTTTGATAAATTACCACCAGTGCTGTCAAGTTATCAATGGTGGAACTGATGTGTGTGGGTGTGTGTTTGCGCATGCACGTTCTGGTATTTCCTTATACCAGCAGAATCAACATTAAACACTTATTGTCTTAATTATGCATCACTGTATAGAGGTCTGCTTTTAATTATGTACAATCACAATGAAAACAAAAAAGAAAACAAATAGGATGTTGCTTTCTGCCATTTGAGTTTCCTTTCTGTGAACAAATAAAGCGTTACAAAAATGTATTGAAACTCATCAAATATAGACTGTTACGTGTCACACTGCCCCCCCCCCCTGTTTATCTGTGAACTATATATATATATATATATATATATATATATATATATATAAAACATAATGTAATAATATTTAGTATATTCACATCTAGGTGGAAAATTGTTTTAATTTGTACTAGTGTCTTTTCAAAAGAAATGAAAAGAAACCGAGCATAGTAGATGTGTTTTTTTCCCCTGTTGTCATGTCAAACCGTGACCCCCAAACCGAGGTACGTACCGAACCGTGACATCTGTGTACGAATACACAAAACACATTACTATTAAAAGGTGTAAAAAAAAGAAAGAAAAAAAGCCTGTGGGTGGCTTCAAGTGGGTGGCTGGGCAAACCAAAAGTAAGTCCAGCACTCTCTTTAACGGTGATGTTGAGACTATTCTTGTTTGAATGCATTTCTTCGCTGGCATTTTCCACATTTTGTTATCCCCCTTAACAAGTTTGTCCATTCTGATGCTCAATTTTACAGAACTAATGGCTGCTGATGAATATTTGAATTGAATTCTGCCAAAGTGCACGCTTGTAAGTGTTCGTTAAATGCGTAACATTAATTACGTGAGTACATAGATCTGCTCATGTCTGAAAATAATATATGAAAAACAAAATTATTTTACATAACAAAAACGTTAGCTTATATTTGTTTAGTACATTTTTAAATGAATGTTAAAAACTAAAACTAATTGTAAAACTGAAAGTAAATTTTTAATTATGTTCAACACATAAGACTGTAACAAAGAGCAAAAGAAAAAATATTTGCTGTTTTAATAGCTTTAATGGATGGGGGGGGGGTTGTGTTGGGGGGGCGCGAGTGAAATTAGACAAACTTAGCGCATGTCCTTAAACGTTGAAAACCCCTGACCTAGATGGCCATTGGGACAAGACTCTGCACAATCTAACTTTGTCTTGCCAGAGGAAAATGGCACACTATTTCGACACACTATTACACTATTTAATACTGTAAAGCTGCTTTGACGCAATCTGCATTGTAAAAAGCGCTATATAAAGTTGATCGCTTGTCAGGGTCAACTAAACCCTGAATTTTCATAAGTATGTGAAAAATGTAAAGTTCATGGCATAGAATCTTTAAAATATGTCAGAGAGTTTTACACACAATGTAAAACACACAATCTGTAGTTGTGGCGACATTTCCATGCCCCTGAACATGAAATGTTCAAAATGAAACGTGATTGGTTGCTTTACCTGTCAGTCATATGGCTTCTTGGGCGGGCCTTGGCCATTCAAAGCGGCCAAAGTCCCCAGACCTTCAGACATCAGTCTGAAGGTCTGGCTACGTGAGACTACTCAAAACAAACAGAACTATACAAACAACTATACTAAACAAATAGCAACACAGAGACACAGTGTTATGACTTGCTCACATTGGCGACAATTCTGTGAAATTTTGTAGATAAAAAAAAGATATGTCCATTAAAAAAGTCCATAGTCAAAAATGTCCACTGTCAACAGTGTAGCAATGTATGACGCACCATTTACACACAAGTCACTTTCAAACCAATCAATAACCAATTTGAATGCAAAATCTGTGAGGGGAATCTTTCACTTTCAAGTGAATTGTCATATTAGAATGAATGGATTTCACCTGCGAAAATTTGGCAAACAATGGTAAATCTGACTGCACCTTTACACTTTTCTGAGAATCCAACTTAGAATAGGCTTAGTTTGCATATTACTTTGCATATATTGTCTCTGCAAATTAAATTAAGAGAAAATCTTTACTATTAAAAAATATACACTTCAGATTCAATTTTGCTTGACTTTTAAGATAAGGGTTGTTTATCTAAAAAATACTGGGTTAAATACAACCCTGCTTTGGGTAAAATATGAACAGACCCAGCAATTGGGTTGTTTTGACCCAGCATTTAGGTTACTACCCAGAAGGTTGGGTTAAACATGTAACCCAACCACTGGGTCAAAAGAACATAATCGCTGGGTTTGTCCCAGGGTTTGCCCATATTTTACTCAGTGCTGGGTTGTATTTAACCCAGCATTTTTTAGAGTGAAACCCTTCTTCTAATTGTAATGCTAGAAACACACATACATATCAATGCATAACAAGCAGGTTGATGTAAAAACAAAGACAGAAGTATAAAGCAATTAGCATCCAACAGGGGCGGTGCCAGAAATTTTTGTACGCAGGAGCTGAGAGGGTGCTAGATCAATGACAGGGGGAGCTGGGCAATTAATAGTAAATATGACCAAACCAGGTTGTTATTAATATTACTTTTTATATGAATAATAAAATCACTATATAGGTGCATTTCAAATGAGTGTGGGAGTATTAATGTGCTTACAGTACAACCTTTTTAATTTTATTATTAAAAAAATGTAAGATTTAAAAATAAAAAAAGATCTTAAAATACTATTTTTGGATGTGCTTTCTGTCGTCTCATGCAGTCTACATGAATGGAGCGCGTCACATCAATGAACCAGCTCACAGACATAAGAAATAACTTGAAAACCAATAAAAAAATACAATTTTAATTTTAATTTTCTCTGATTATGTAGTCCGTATAGGTGCATTTCTCTATTAAATGGCGAGTTAGCGCCCGGTGTCCTGACATTTTATCCTACCCGTCAGATTTTCTACCGAGGCTTACTGCGCATGCGCACATCAATATTTCCTTTTTCTCATGCTGAACAACAATATTTAATGCATCTGCATTACTGTGAGGGGTAGGTTTAGGGTTGGGGTAGGTGCAGAAATTAATAAAACACAATCTAATAGGTAGAAAAAAATATTTATTGTTGGTTTCCGGTAGCTGTATCCCACCGCGAATATAACACATAATTACTGTATTTGCATTACTGTAAGGGTAGGTTTAGGGCTGTGATAGGTGTAGACATGAATAACGTAATGTAGACATTTTTCGTTGTCGAATTGTACTACGTACTGTTTTAATGGGAGGTAGGTAGCACAAATCACGTCATGCTAGTGCAAATCACGTCACGTTGTATTGCATTGCAGTAGTTATGCATGTGTAATGAGTCAAATATTTGTTTACATTTTATTACATTTTTTATGGTGGTGCTTTGGTTTTTCTAGGGGGTGCTGGAGCACCTGCTAGACCCTCCCTAACGCAACCCATGGCATCCAATATTCATTCAGTGTACATGTATAGAGCACCTCATTAACAGCTTTACAGTGCGTATCCATAAATAAACCACAAAACGAGCTATTATGAAAACACAAACGCAATCTAACAAACAAGTATACCATGAGTTACTTTGGTGTACTGATAATCCAGTGTGTGAAAACCCTGAGACAGGGCCCCGCCCACAAGCAGTGATGTCATAAGCGGTCCACCACATTTGGTCAAAGGCCCTTGATACCTGCCTTGGGGGTCTCACACTACAAAAATGCCACATCTAAATAGAGACACAACTTTTAAATAAGAGATTTTGCAGAACTAAACAGATACTATATGAACACATAACTGTCACCACACTCTTCCAGTACTCTGTCAGTCTGCTGAACTGCCTAGTTTGGCTATGTACTTTTTCAAAGTAAAGCCAACAGTATACATGTAAGGTAATTCACTTAAGCTGTCAAAAAGTTGAGCAGAGAAGTTTTGGAAAGAATGCCACTGCACAATGTTTGGGATCTCCCATCTTGTAAATGTCTCAAGAGCTTCCCTCAGACTCCAGGAGTCTGGATTCACAATCCATAAAGCTACATGCACACACAGAGCAACCCGTTGGGAATTTGAAATTTCACCTATGAAGAGTATCATATTTTATATTCTGTATTCTCAGCTTTTCACACACGTCGTGAATCATTGTGCCACATGGGACATACTGAAATGGAGACATAGAAGAAACTGCTTCCATACCTCCAGGAAATCGTATATATTGACTTTATTCTATTTTGAATTCACAAGCCCAAGTGGTTCCTTGTGGGTTATAAGGAGAGAGAGGTGAAATGTATCCCCATACTTCAGTTTTGAATGACGACAAAATATTAAAGGTGCATGCTGGGAAATTGCAGCCAGGAGCATTTGAAATAGGTTTAAAATGATCAACCCCCTGTAATGCGGCTGTTTCATAACTCAAAATTTCCTACTTTTACAGATTCACAGACTTTTAACCAATCCAGGGACCCTAAAAGCTAGATTTTCTTTTTGCACATTTATAATTAGAAATGGTCTGATTCATATATTTTCATACCCAAATATGAATGTGAACTTATGCAGGTACAAAATCAATATGAATGCTTAATATTAACGTTTAATCTGTAAGCGTTAATGATTGTTAATGTAAGTTGTAGTATTATAAATTATTAATGGAGCTCAACAGTGTCGAATTTGGAATTCACATTAATCTTCCCCATAAGAAAACTTTCTAGAAAAAGCTCCAAGTGCAACAATCCAACCAGATGTGAGATGTACCATAACATTATTTGATTCTAAGTCAAGGATGAGGCTTATTACATCCTTTGTATCATGTCCATTGCCTATTACGGATTCATGGCATTGCTGTAGCATAACAGAGAGTTTGTTTAATGGTTTCACACTCCAGAGCTGCTGGTAAGATCTGTTTCTCTGTGATTGTGTGGGGCTTCTCACATTCCTCCATTTCACAACTCACAGTACAAATCAATATGAGGATTTTAGTTTAATTTTAGTAAAAATTTTAGCTTCTTATCTCTAAATGCTTGTTTTTTTTATCCTGAAAAATACTCTGTGGGATTTGCTCTGAATTTGTTGTGTTTTGTCTTCATATATCTGATTATTTTGAAGGTTTCATGTGCTCACTAGGGATAGACATTTCCTTTTCTGTGCCATATTCACATATTTAAACAATCATTGCACATTTTCTTAATTTTTCCCTTTTAAGTTTCTAACTGCAGTTTCCAACAGCCTCTGCATTTATAAAGCTGTCAATATTTATGAGCTGATCACAGAGACCAACCACTGATGTTATAAAAGCTTTTTGCTTTTTCCCAAACAAAAATATAGGATAAATTAGCCACATTTACTTACTTGCTTTTTAGGGCTGCCAAAGTTAATATTTTACCATACACCATTATATTTGACTCACGTAACAATGATAAACATAGCTATAATTTCATGTTTTAATCACTTTACTCAAAAATGCAAATTGTGTCAATTTTTACTCATACTCATGTTGTTCTAAATCCACAAGGTATTCATTCATTTTCAAAACTCCAAAGAATTTAACACTTTACTTAAAGCCTTTATGTATAATGCATTATAAAAATAGTTGTAATGCATTATTATGCTTTGTAATGCATTTTATAATGCATTGTACAATTTCATGAATAATTGTAACCAGAGTTAATGCATTATAACACTTATCAATTAATTCTTACACTATACATTTCAAATTCAGTTATAATTATTTACAAGATATAATGTATTACAACACCCATTATGAATAATTATAAAGCATTATACCCTTTAATAACCCTTTGTAGTGCATTATACATAAAGGCTTTAAAGCAGGGGTGCCCAAACTTTATTGCGAGGGCCACATAATTTGTCCTTGTTTAATGGGGGGCCGGGTTGGTTTATGGCAAAAAATTACATGGGCAGGAGTGACTACTAGTATTATTGTTAAGATTTTAATTTTATTTATTATGCCTCCTATTGCTAGAATAGTTTATTATTTTGTGCATCATACAAACAAATTATCAATACTTTTCAGTGCTATTCAAAATCAAAACATTTACTTATGCATATTAATTAGTGTGAACTGTGAGCTTGCTTCTGGGTGGTGAGATGTCCAATGTCACAGCCAGTCTCAAAGACTGATGCAAATGTTCATCAGTGAGTCTTGATCTCATCTGAGTTTTTATCAGTTTCATGAAAGAAAAGGTTTGCTCACAGATATACGTGCTGCCAAAAGGTGTGGACATCTTCATTGCATGCCTTTTGATGTTTGGGTATGTCTCATTAGGGAGGGCAGCATAGAATTCAATGAGACCGTTGGCCTTAAATTCGTCTTTCAGAACATCACAGTTCTGTAACTCAGCCAACTCAAACTGATAAAAAAGGCAAGGCTTCGTCAATGTCGGCAGCGAAGGGGTTCTGGAAAAGACAGATTTTTTTAGCGTGGACATGTAGCTCACGGAATCGCACGTCAAACTCCGCCTTCAGCTCGCGCGTGTCACCTGTTCGATCGCGATGACACGTTACGTTGAACGTAGGCTACCGTACTGTTGGTATGTGAATTTTAAAATTAATTAAGCTACGTTAATAACTAAGTTAAAGTAAATTTTTGTTTGAAAGTCAACCCTTATTATAAAATACTGACATGATATAAGTAAAACATATATTAAAAATTACATTTTAAAATGACAAAATATGTCTCTGGCATTGTTCAGAGGGCCAGTCCAAATGTGGGGGAGGGCCGCATTCGGCCCGCGGGCCGTAGTTTGGGGACCCCTGCTTTAAAGTGTTACAGATATATTTAAGAAAACTCTGCCTCATTTGAAAGTCCATTCTGCCAAATATTTGACACCACAAAAATGGAAGTTTAAAAGTTATTGTGTTTGTCCTCACAATTAAAGCAAGTACAGTTGAGCTTCCATTTTCCACTTTTTATATATGTGAAAACAAACCTAAATTGAATCTGTTCATCATATAAAGCAATCCTTTCTCTTCAGAAGACTTACATTTAACCATCGATTCATATTGATTAATTTATGATTAATTCACTTTTTGAGGCACTACATTTTTGGTGGAGTGGGGCCTTCAATGGAGGGACAGAAATCTCTCTGGTGTCATGACAAATATCTTCCATTTTTGTTTTGAAGATTAATTAAATCTTGTTGAATTAAATGAGAAAATCATGACAGAAATTTTTGGGTAAACTATTCATAGTAACTATTCCTAGTAGCGCATTTGTTCAGTTTGATAATATAACTGCCTAACTCTCTTCTGTTTTAAGACCGGTCAGTACACGATGAAACTTTAAAGACCACCAGTGGGTGTCACTGTTCAATACACACATGTGCGCGCACACAGACCAGATGTACATTCATAGCCCCAAGATTCAAGTTGAATCTTGACCATAATAGGGTTGAGAGGTACAGCTAGAACTCTGTGACAGGTGTTTGAATTCAGGTGTGGAAATCTGCTGAGTTTTACTGAGCATACAGATTCAGCTGAGATCTACTGATCACTAAATATTCTCAGAATCCAACAAAAAAGGTTTGTACCTCTGGGCGTTACTGTTTACAGGAATCCTCCAGCCTTTGATCTGACTGAGTTCAGTATCTGAAACTTCGATGTGCAGAGGCAGTTTGGGAATCCAGACCTTCACCTCCAGCTGGGCCCTCAGGTAACCGTACGTGAAGTTCAGCAGCATTCGGACCCGTCCTCTCATCTCCTTGCCATTCACGTAGACGTAATCACACCTGTCTGATACCTGAGAGCAGAAAAAAGGATGTCAGTGATGGAGAAGTGAGAAAAGAACAGTGGATTGATCTTCTGAGGACATATCTTCTCAGGACATATTAGTGAACTTCACATTACCAAAATCAATACAATGCATCTGAACAAAAGACAAGGTATATTTGAAATGGATTGGCAGTGAAGTCTTACGATATTGGAAAATAATTTATTTTGAAGAGTCAGCCTTGACTCTCTGTCAGAAGTTAATGTTCTGGTATCAATATCTTCTTGAGTTATGGTTTAAAACAAAGAATTGACCACAACAATCACTTACACAGATTTAGGTCACAATTAAATATCCCACGTCTTAATATTTCTGGGTGTATTTTTATCTTGGCTCCCACAATCTCTCGGCAGAGTTGTTCACTGAAAAGTTGTTCTCATCTCTTTCGGATGCTCTATTGGTTTCTACCTAAAGCTAAAAGCAGTACTGGCTCTAACATATTTAATAGAGTACTACAGATGCCCAAGAGGAAAACAGCAACTGTTATCTTAAGGTAAAAGACTGAATATATAATTGCATGTGCTTGTGTATGTGCTTTGTTATGGTATGTCATCTAGATGATCTGATATCACTTGAAAATGTCCTCAATTCAAATAAAATTATTCATAAATGAAACAAGAACATTTTTATTCTAAAAAGGTCAAACTTTTTCTTTCAGGGTTTTGGGTTGATCTATAATATAGTGTTTTTAAAGGTCTATCCATCTATGATATGTCAATTAGACAGCCAAGTAAATGTGAACAGGTGATAAGGAGGACAAAAGTGAGGAGAAAGAGAGAAACATTTTTAAATATTTACGGTATTTACGATTGCGATCCTGTAAGTTTAGCTTGTGTAAATCTGTCAATGTAAAACTTATGAATTCAACACCTCACTCTCTCTCCACTGACACATCTGAAACTGTCTGTCATATTCACAAAGACTACCAGTATGTACAATCTCTGACTCCCATTAATGCAGAATTATGACGAACGACAATCTAGAGTGACAAAATAGTCGCATGCATTCTGATATGACTATTCAGACCGAGGTCGCATCGCAAAACATCTGACCTGAATCAGATTTAGGACCAAATATGGAAGTGGCCCAAATAAGAATAAAAAAGATCAGATTCCATGTGGTCTGTGCTGTTCACACTGTCATGAAAAAAACAATCAGATGAGGGACACATTTTTCTGCAGTGTGAATGTAGCCTAAATGTCTTTATGGAAATCTAAAAATATATAAATATTTATACCACACTAACATAAGTTAATCACAAAGCCTGCATTTATTTGATCAAAAATACAGTAAAAATGTAATATTTTAAAATATTATTTTGATTCAGTATAACTCTTGTATATTGTAATATATTTTAAAACGTAATTCATTTCTGTGATGAAAAGCTGAATTTTCAGCAGCTATTACATCAGTCACATGATCCTTCAGAAATCATTCTTGAAGGATTTATTTACTGAAAATGAGTAAATAGCTTTTTGTTGATTCGTTTTGTTTCAGGATTATTTGATGGAAACAAAATTCAAAATAACAGCATTAATTTGAAATAGAAATATTTTAAAATATTATATTTGTCTGTACTCTCAATAATATGTCCTTACTCAATAAAAGTATGCATTTATGTCAATAAATAAATAAAAATAATGAAATAAATATATGTAATAATGTCACTTTTTTAATTTTAATCTAAAAGCTGAATAAATAAGCTTTCCATTGATGTATGGTTTGTTAAGATAGGACAATATTCCTGTGGCTCAGTGGAGAGCATTTCACTATCAGCGCAAAAGGTCATGGGTTCAATTCCCAGGGAACACACATGCTGACAAAACATGTATAGCCTGAATGCACTGTAAGTCTCTTTGAATAAAAGTGTCTGGTAAAATGCACAACAAAATGCATAGAAATAACAATGTTTGGCTGAGATACAACTATTTGAATATCTAGAATCATTTTTGCACTAATAACAGAACCTTCATGTCATATAATAACTCTGGAGACAAAACTCAAAACAGTCATTATTTGTAACACAGGCTGTACAGTGGTCAGAACTTTATATATTGCGTTCATATCTTTAAAGAGGCTGAAGCATTGGTTCAAAATACTAATTTGTTATGAAATATCATAGGAACATTACTTTAGATCACCCACACACAAGATACCCATAGTTTCACTGTTTAGAGTTGTTAGTATAATCATTATCATTGCATCATTCATTAAATATTATTGTTCAAAACAAATGATGCAGCTTTCATTATGGTTCTACACATTCGTATATCATTGTAATAGACTAGAGAGAAAAGGACAGACATTATTGATGAAATAATCAACTCACAACAGGTTAAAAAAACTTTAAATATGAAAAAAATATTGATTAGAAAAGTCACAGTTCCTGGATGCTTACATTAGTTAAACATCTTGGGGAAAACATTTCTGACATGGCAAATACAGGCCTGACATTGGTCTCCTGTGATGTCATTGCATGCTCATGTCATCCATAGAGGATGGCCTGGAGAAGTGAGACTTGTTTGTGAGGAGGCCTATTGTGAACCTTCCACCTCCATGTGGAGAAAAACTCCTCAGTCGGGTTACAGTAAGGAAATGGGAGTATGGGGGTAAATACACGGTGATAAACTGTGGATGGGCCAGAAACCATGATTGCTGTCAGTTGCGAGGAATTCTGGGCCCATTGCACTGATTTTTCTAGGGGGTCCCTCAAAATCACATTCAGTGGGGGATGGTTGGGTCCCCCGGCGAACATTTTTCTGGGCACCTCTCAACCGCTGGGTTGTCAACCTCTCCTCCATGTAAAGGCCAGGGTAAAGCATGCCTCATCAAAAATTTTTAATGGTTTTCATCCGTTTCCAGCTCTATCACCCTAAGACATATACTGTAGGAAAAACAAAAATACTGATAATGATGTAGAATTTTCGGGGATTTTTTTCTCTCCCAACAACAGGCATCTTGAAACTGGACATACTCAGGCCTCAGTTGCTCTCATAATCTAAACATTTAATATAGTTCATAATTTTCCATAAAAACTATGTTTCAAGATTTATGCAACAGTTACGTAGTAGACATTTTGAACAAGTGATTTTAGTTCAATGAACAAAAGATCTTTGGCTCATGTGTATTGTATCCAAGCATTAGTAAAAAGTGTTACAGTAAGTGTTTTGAAAGTGTTTTGAAGTGTCTAGAGTTTTATATAAATGACATGAAGGTTCTGTTATTAGTGCAAAAATGATTGTAAACAACTGTAATATCCTAATGATCTTTGGCATTAAAGAAAAATTTACAATTTTGACTCATACAATGTATTGTTGGCTATTGCTACAAATGTACCTGTGCTACTTAAGCCTGGTTTTGTGGTCTAGAGTCACATATCTGACTGCCCCTGTCATTACAGAACAACAGATGTTTGCGTGTTAGTGTCAGTGTGCATGAATAGTCAGCAAACAGCTGAGCCGGGGCCCACAAGTCACCTTTTTCCCCAGAAAGCAGAAAGACAAAAGCATGCAAGCACACACACAGACACTGCAAACTCGAATTTTGTGCATAACCCTTTATGCTCCTAGTCTCTTTTATATTTGTCAAAAACATTTATGTTCCCATTTTTTTCCTCATCAGGAATATTAAGTCTCAGTCTGTCAGGGTTTGAGAACTGCACAATCATTGCATGCTCCCCGAAGAGTAATTAGAAGATCCAGAACTTGGCAATCTATGTTAAAATGCTAATGGGCACTTTCCATGTTTACATTACACTGACACCATTTTAAAAGCATTAGAGGAACAAATCCCATGATATTCTCCTGTTAGAAAAAAAATTATACAATTTTACATGAAATTGTGACACTCAAGAAGAAACATCGTTTGGAGCCTTAAATAAATAATCTAAAACTTGATTTTAATAATTTGTTTAGCCATATGCTATAGTTTTGACTGCATTCATCAGTTGTAGAGTTATTTTAATTAGTTTAATGCTACAGAATCAGACAAATAATTTATATATATTAATTGATATATGATATATAATTTATTTATATATATATATATATATATATAGATAGATAGATAGATAGATAGATAGATAGATAGATAGATAGATAGATAGATAGATAGATAGATAGATAGATAGATATATATTGGTATATTGGTAACAGAGCTAAAAATCTAATTTAAATTATAATATTTAATTTAAACCTTCTGTGCAATGAATACTTTCTGAAAGTTAAGTACCTCTTTTTACTCTCCATTTGTTAAATCATTTATCAATTTCAAGCCTGTTTTGTACTCTATTCATGGAAAGTACCAGTTCACTAGCAGAAGAGCCTACTGAATAATGTCATTATACAGTAAGTACTAAAAAATTCAAGAGTCATATTCCTGGCTGTGGCTGAACATTACACACACTCTCAAAGCTGAATGAGACTTCTAATCCAGCATCAGAGCATCATGGTGTGTTGCTTTCTACACTCAAGGGTTGTTAAAGCTGTGAGAGTTTGTTTCATGCTTGTCTGCTTGATAGAGTTGTCTGCTGTCAGAGTTTCCTCTTGCTCTGTTTCCAAAGCTTTATCTCCATTTCTTCAACAAATGGATGCTTAGACGGCTGCCAAAGTTAAACTGTTGACAGGATGAATTTATATGATGAATTCATTTAACACTGTTATATTCAACACAGTGACCCCAAAGTATATTTGGACACTTCAGCCACACTTAAAAAAGTTATCACACTAGAAGACAAAAATACAACACTTCTTTGCAATTTCTGTTATAATTTTAAATATCAAATTAGGTGCAGTTTTTGTGGATGAAATCCACATTTACATGGAATTGAACCACTAGTAGCTCAACAATAACATAGTGAGGGTATACATTTTCAGCAGCCGAAATAATGAAGAGAGCTCTTAACGTGTTAATAAACCAAATCGAAAGGGGACTTTTTTCTTTTTTTTATGAAAGGATGCTCTAAATAAGAAACTAAAACGGTCAGCATGTGGCGGTAAATGTGTTTTTGAGTCATTCGTTTAATTCATTCAAACTGCTGATTCATTCACAAATTAAATATATGGCTCGCTTTATGAATAGGCTATTGAATCATTCATTCACACGATTCATTCAAAACGCGGATTCATTCTGCAACGAATTGCCGCTGGGTTGCTCAGAAATGTACAATTCTGCTATGACTTTAAAGGTAATATTTTCTCTGCAACGTTAAGCAAAAACAGACAATATTGTGTATATATATATCACAATATGAACTTCTTATTTACTGAACTGTTGTATCACATTTGCACTCGTGGTATTCGAACATAAACATCACTCGTGTGATATTGCTCTTGCTGCTTGTGATATTGCTTATTATGAGATATAAATATGAGACAAAAACTCAGCCAGGAGCATTTTTTTTGCCACAATATATTGAATTTCATGGTATAACTGCATTTATGAAGTTGTTACCCTATGTTACCCTGCATCATCTTAGCCAACAGTTAACTGTATGAAATGTAAGGCGGCGTACAAGTCTGGGGTCGGGGCCCAGTGCATTGACTGGGATAATATATATATATATATAGAGATAGATATAGAGATAGAGAGAGAGAGAGAGAGAGAGAGAGAGAGAGAGAGAGAGAGAGAGAGAGAGAGAGAGAGAGAGAGAGAGAACAAGTATATAGAAATAGATTATATAAGTCAACTTTTGAAAAGTAGTGTGTGTGTGTGTGTGTTTGTGTGTGTGTGTGTGTGTGTGTGTGTATTCACACACTATTGTTGTAAAGCTTACTTTTACTAACTGTTACATACATTGTTACAACAAATTTGAACTTTCTATTCATCAAAGAATCCTGAAAAAAATGCACCACAATTTCTACAAAATATTAATAATGGCTGCTGAAAATTCACTTTGCCATCACAGGAATACATTACATTTTAAAATAGATTAAAATACAAAACAGTTATTTGAAATTCTGACATTTCACAATTTGATAGTTTTTGCTGTATTAATGATCCAATGAATGCAACCTTGCTAAGCATAACGTACTATATGGTACCACTTGCCTTTTACAAAAAAATTGCACAAAGTTAAAACCAGCAAGTTCACTGCTTTGACTAATGTGGCATATTTAAACTATTCCTACATTACTAACTCGTTCCAATGCTGTACATATCAAATCTATTGTTACAGACACACACAAACAAACAAACACACAAACACACAACACAGAGGGCGTCATCATTAATCACTGCCATAGACTGGAGAATCTCACACCACAATGTTACAGCCATGACTATTCAGTCTGGAAAATTAAGTACCTGTCAGACACATCCAATCAAGCAGCCATCTGAGGAACGAGAGGGCCGTACATGTGTTTGACTGAGCAGGTCTGACAGCACAATTAACCGGGTCTTAAACTACAACTGTGTGGGTCCTCAGCGAAGGAGGCAGTTATTTATAATCAAAGGTGAAATACATCCAAGAAAAGTACTTTCAACTTTTACTTCCTCCTATTTATATTAAACACTTTATCTGCTACACTGGACACGGCTGGACTACTAATGCAGCTCCACATCGACAGTCTGCGTCAATCCTTTTGAGAGAACCTGTAATCTAAACTCACCTTTTTATGAGGTCATCAGTTTTACCTGACTGGCTTCCAGTAGTGCTTTACATCAAACAACTCACTGGCTCTATTGAAAGATTCCCAGATAACACTTCCCTGTGCTCCAGTCTATACAGCATCATGGTATATGGCCCACGAATCATTGATTCCTAATACACACACATACACAAACCCACTTGAATACACATATACAATTTTTACACAACGGTTTGGTCAATAAATTTGTTTTTATTGCAGATCCTTTGCAGACTTCCAGGTTTGAATGTATTCAAAGATGCCACCTTGCTCGGGCACTATTATTTTACAGTATGTGCCAAATCTAACACTACTGATACTGCACACAATCTTCACAAGTTTTCATCTTGCCATCAACACATATACTGAACAAAATTATAAATGCAAAATTTTAGTTTTTGCCCCCATTTTTCATGAGCTGAACTCAAATATCTAAGACTTTTTCTATGCACACAAAGGGCCTATTTCTCTCAAACAATGTTCACAAGTCTGTCTAAATATGTGTTAGTGAGCACTTCTCCTTTGCCAAGATAACCCATCCACCTCACACCTCACAGATAATCCATCCACCTCACAGCATATCAAGATGCTGATTAGACAGCATGATTATTGCACAGGTGTGTCTTAGGCTGGCCACAATAAAAGGCCATTCTAAAATGTGCAGTTTTATCACACAACACAATGCCAGAGATATCGCAAGTTTTGAGGGAGTGTGCAATTGGCATGCTGACTGCAGGAATGTCCACCAGAGCTGTTGCCCGTGAATTGAATGTTCATTTCTCTACCATACGCCGTCTCCAAAGGAATTTCAGAGAATTTTGCAGTACATCCAACCGGCCTCACAACCGCAGACCACGTGTAACCACACCAGCCCAGGACCTCCACATCCAGCATCTTCACCTCCAAGATCGTCTGAGACTAGCCACCTATACAGCTGCTGCAACAATCGGTTTGCATAACCAAAGAATTTCTGCACAAACTGCAGTCTCAGTGAAGCTCATCTGCATGCTCGTCATCCTCATTGGGGTCTCGACCTGACTGCAGTTCGTCGTCGTAACCGACTTGAGTGGATAAATGCTCACATTCGATGGCATCTGGCACTTTGGAGAGGTGTTCTCTTCACGGATTAATCCCGGTCTTCACTGTACAGGGCAGATGGCAGACAGCGTGTATGTCGTAGTGTGGGTGAGCAGTTTGCTGATGTCAACGTTGTGGATTGAGTGGCCCATGGTGGTGGTGGGGTTATGGTATGGGCAGGCATATGTGGACAATGAACACAGGTGCATTTTATTGATGGCATTTTGAATGCACAGAGATACCGTGAAGAGATTCTGAGGCCCATTGTTGTGCCATTCATCCACGACCACAACCTCATGTTGCAGCATGATAATCCATGGCCCCATGTTGCAAGGATCTGTACACAATTCCTGAAAGCTGAAACCATCCCAGTTCTTGCATGGCCAGCATACTCACCAGACAACATTAGCGTTGTCCATTACCAGACAACATTAGCGTTAGTACAGTAGTTTTGACATGAAAAAGGGGTTAGCCAATCATAACTGAGATCATTTAGATATTAAAGTTGTACATTACTGTTATAGTTTCATTCTTGAGGTCAGAGACAGTGCTAATGGTCATGTAAAACTACCTGTAAATAATGACCGTTTTGGTGTAAGAAATCTTGTCTATGTAAACTTACAGGAGAATTAAATACTTTAATTCTCAAATTAAATTAAATACTTTATGTAATGTAAACCTAACTGATTTCAGTAAACCTTAATACAATTTAATTCATCAAAGTAACTCAAATGAATCTGAGGCAGTTTGCAATAACAAACTTCAGCATAAATACAACTGTTTTAATGTATAGCACAAGAACAAAACTGCAAAAAAGTAATTTCTCATTAAAAAAGCAACATTCATCCACCCTTCCTTGAACAAAAAATGCTCAATTCTCACCACATGAACTCCCAAAACCCTACATAACAGAAACTTACAAAATCCAACATAATGGGACACTAAACATTAAGTGTAAAAAAGTCTCTCCTCTTCCTCGTCGTGCTCAAAAACACCTAAAATAGTACTTCATTTTAAGATTTACTGTTCATTCAAAGCATGCTGGGAACTTGAAAGCCCAGGTACAGTTAATGCCAACAACTATTCAAATGGTCCCAGCACAATTAAAGTGAGTAAACTTCCATTTCACACATTTAAGTGGATTGCATGCAATTAAAAATGATGTGACAAAAACTTTATGAATTGAAAGTGTTGCACTAGCTCATCTAATAAAGAGAATTAAAGCAGAAAAACAGTTCACAAAGAAAAAGTGCTAGAAAAATATTAATATTATAATTAATATTGATTAATATCACGATATACAAAACCTGTTCAAAGGTTTGGGGCATAAGATACTACTTTGAAAAATATTTTAAAAAACGTACCAACCCCAAAATAAAGAATTGTTCTGAATTTCATACATCCAAGTAAAGAGGATCCAAAGCTAACTTTTACCAAGCACAAAAAGTCATTAATAATTAGATAAGGCAGGTAAATAAAATAGCTTTTCTGGCCAGTTTCAATATTAGATCAATTACATTAAGGGAAAAAAGGAGGAAAAAAGAGAAAAAAATCAAAGCTTTTAGGAAGAAAAATGGCAGGAGAAAAAAACAACCTCAAAATAAGAACCTGCACACATAGTTTCGGATATGTAGGAAGTGCTCTTCTTTGTACAAGTACACAGGTCAAGTGCGCATAGCTTCCAGGAATTTAGAAACTGAAATATGATGAGTGAGAATTACATACTTTAATCAAGGTCAACTATCAAACACTCGTATATGCTCTTGAAGTTCTCAGAAGTTGGAAATTGATCCAGATGTTTGTGACAAGATTAAAAGAACTTCAGGTGCTTTGATTTGAAGTTGTTGTCAGAATGACCTTACTTGCCAACATTCTCACAATTTGTGACAGAATCAGAATAAATGTATTTACAGTTTGCACTTCAGACATATTGAGCTGTGTGGCTAGTAACTCAAGCAGGTTACATTAGTAAAACAGATCAAAGAAAGCCAACAGCTAGTCTGGAAACATGTAGAATGTGTGACCTAATGTCAGCAAACAAATATTTCACAATTTTCTTTTAAATAAAGATCTCCTATTTTAGTCAGCATTTCAGAATAGTTTTGTGGGGGGGGGGAAACATGAATTAAATAACTAGCAACAGCACATGAATGCATAACTAATGCTTTCACCAATTGTAGCACTGCTAAATTACTAATAAAGATAAAAATGCTAATGTTTTATGTTTATAATGTAAAAACATGATATAACGCAGCACAATATAGCTATTCTGCATTTTGGCACTGCCGCTTGAGCTAAAGAGATTGTGTAATTTAGTCTATTATGCACTGCATTTATTTTCTTTAACTGTCTATTGTTGTGGCTACAGGCAGGCTGATGGGATTCTGTATTAAATTAATTTGGAGAAAATGATCCAAAATGATACATAATGGTGATCCAATATCCAAAGTGGTGGTCTTGATAAAGGAACAAAATAGCTTTTTTCCCTGCTTCACTCTCTGGGAAAACGTTCGGTTACGACTGTAACCTCGGTTCCCTGAAGGGGAACGAACGTTGCGTCAGCTTTACGCTTCGGGAACGCTTTGCGTGATAAGTCTTGAAGCACACATGTGAAATCAATCCAAGGTGTAATTGGGACGTCAGAGCGGGTGACGTCAAGAACCAGGAGGCTATAAAGCCTACCCAAACAAAGCTGTCACTAGCTTAAAAGTCTGAGCAAGTCGCTTACAGGCACGAAGGAGATATGGCCGGGGACGCAACGTTCGTTCCCCTTCAGGGAACCGAGGTTACAGTCGTAACCGAACGTTCCCTTTCAGGGAACTCCGTTGCGTCAGCTTTACGCTTCGGTAACGTAGTACAACATCACCATAGCGACGAGTGCCTGTCCTGTGTGAATCTAACGAGCAGCACTAGGACGAGAGCACTTGGGAACCTGGGGTAGAGTCCAGGTCCAAATAATAAAATCTGACGAATGTGTGCGGTGAGGACCAGCCTGCCGCATCACAAACCTCTTGGAGAGTAACTCCTGATATCAGGGCCTTCGAGGCAACCATACTCCTAGTCGAGTGGGACCGGACAGCCATAGGAGAAGGTTGACCGGCTGACTCATAAGCAAGTGAGATGGCCTCAACCACCCACTTGCTCATTCTTTGCTTAGATGCAGGGGACCCCTGGTTAGGAGGTCCAAAGCATATGAACAGCTGTTCATTCTTGCGCCACAGGGCAGCCCTGTGGACATAAGCATCTAATGCCTGTACTGGGCAAAGCAAATTGTGCCTTTCCTGGTCCGCATCTTGAAAAGGGGGAGGACAGAAGGCTTGCAGCATAATCGACCTCGCCACATTAGCGGGGACTTTAGGAATGTAACCTGGCTTAGGATGAAGAAATGCTTTAACCATGCCAGGTGAAAATTCCAGGCACGAGGGTGCAACCGATAGTGCTTGTAAATCTCCTATCCTTTTAAGAGATGATATAGCAAGGAGGAACAACGCTAAGGTCAAAAACTTGGCCGGCACCTCCTCTAAAGGCTCAAAGGGAGCCAGGGAAAGGCCTTGCAGGACGATGGCCAAGTCCCATGTTGGGACCCTGGTGCGAGCTGCAGGCCTCAGCCTCATCGTACCACGGAGGAAACGAGATACCAGGGGCTCATTCCCCTAGACGTACCACCCAAAGGAATGTGGCAAGCACTTATGGCCACCACATAAACCTTCAGAGTGGACGGGGCTAGCCCTGCAGTGAACCGATCTTGCAGAAACTCCAGCACTGTACCAACAGGGCAGTTAACTGGGTCCAGCTGATGGTCACTACACCAAGAAGCGAAAACCTTCCACTTCAGGGCATAAAGTTTCCTCGTGGAGGGAGCTCTGGAGTGGAGAATGGTCTCAACAACCTCGGTTGAGAGACCTGAGTTTATGAGCTGAGCCCCCTCGAGGCCAAGCCCACAGTTTCCATAGTTCTGGATGGGGGTGAAAAATCGAGCCCCCCCGCTTGGAACAGAAGGTCCCTCCTGACGGGGAGCTCCAGGGGAGGCCCGTCGAGAAGGGAGAATAGATTTGGGAACCATACTCTGCCCGGCCACCGCGGGGCAATAAGAAGTAGTGGGACCCGGTCCCGGCGAACTCTCTCCAGTAATCCCGGGAGCAGAGCGATCGGGGGAAATGCATACAGACGAAGCCTCGGCCACGTCTGTGTCATCGCATCCAGTCCGAGAGGAGCTGGATGCGTGAGGGAGAACCAGAGTGGGCAGTGAGACGTCTCTCGAGACGCAAACAGATCCACTTGTGCCTGGCCGAAATTCATCCATATCAGCTCCACCACCTCGGGGTGGAGCCTCCATTCCCCGGGCCTCAGCCCCTGTCTCGACAGGATGTCTGCTCCTATATTGTGGACCCCAGGGATGTAAGTTGCTCGCAGAGACAACAACTTCCCTTGGGACCACAGGAGGATTTGGCACGCCAGTTTGCAAAGTGGACGTGACCGCAAACCCCCCTGGTGATTTATGTAGGAGACCACCGATGTGTTGTCTGAGCGGACAAGCACATGGTGGCCCCTGAGATCTGCTAGGAAATTCTTGAGAGCAAGAAATACAGCCAACATCTCCAGACGGTTGATGTGCCATGAGAGATGATGGTCCTTCCACAGATCTTGACCTGAGCGTCCCTTTAAGATCGCTCCCCAGCCCGTGAGAGAAGCATCTGTCGTTAGCGTCTTGCGACGACATGAAGCTCCCAACATGGGACCCTGGGACAGGAACCAAGGTTTCTTCCACATTACCAAGGCACGAAGGCATCGCCGCGTGACCTTGATCCTGCGAAAGGGGTTGCCCCTCGGGGAAAACCCTTTGGTCCTGAGCCACCACTGGAGGGGTCTCATGTGCAACAGTCCAACAGGTATCACGTTGGATGCTGCTGCCATAAGACCCAACAGTCTCTGAAACTGTCTGACAGTGAGTGACTGGCCTAGCCTTATTCTTTTCACAGCCGATAGGATGGACTCTATACGTGCCGGTGACAGGCGCGCCTGCATCGACGTTGAGTCCCATATCACGCCCAGGAAAGGGGTCCTCTGTAATGGAGAAAGCACACTTTTCTTGGCGTTTAGCCGTAACCCCAATTTTTCCATTTGGGCAAGAACGACATCTCGATGCCGAACTGCCAACTGATGCGACTGAGCTAGAATCAACCAATCGTCGATGTAGTTCATAATGCGAATACCCTGAAGGCGAAGAGGCACCAGGGCTGCATCTACGCATTTCGTGAAAGTGCGGGGTGATAATGCTAGGCCGAACGGAAGAACCTGATACTGGTATGCTTTGCCCCAAAAAGCGAACCTCAGGAACTTCCTGTGATACGGAAGGATGGATATGTGAAAGTATGCGTCCTTGAGATCTATCGTGACAAACCAGTCCTCGGATTTGATTTGTGACACGATTTGTCTCAAAGTTAACATTTTGAACTTGAGTTTCAGGAAAGAAACGTTCAGAACTCGAAGGTCTAAAATGGGACGCAACCCTCCATCCTTCTTTGGAACTATGAAATACCGGCTGTAAAATCCGGTTTCCCTGTTGGAGTGAGGTACATATTCTATGGCCTCTTTCTCTAACAGAGCTTTTATTTCTTGTTCCATTGCCAGAACCTGCTGGGGGGCCACTTCGGTGGACAAAACCCCCATGAACCTGGGCGGGCGAGACCCAAACTGCATCTGATACCCTTTTCTTATAGTCTGCAGGACCCAATGAGATATATTTGGCAGAAGTTTCCACGCTGTCAAAAATTCTACTAGCGGTACCAGCCTCTCGAGACTGGTTTCTGGATTTGTATCTATTTGTGCAGTCAGAACGACGTCCTGAAGCGGTGAACCGGCAGGAGGCGTCTGTGCTGACTGTTCCGAAACCCTCCTCAGAGGGGGCGGGCATCCCGAGGCCACTACGTTTCCGGGTGGACCTTGGGATATGCGCTCGCTGGAGACCGCTGCGCCCTGAAGCACACGAGGTGGCAGGGTTGGCAGACCGGTCTCCTGAGGACATCGAAGGGAGACGGGCACCGTAAAATGAGGTGTTAACCGCTCTGCTTCGAGAGGGTAAGTCCTCACTGGCCTGAGCCCTCGGGCGTCAGGACCTCTTTCCCACAGCCTTCTTAGAGTTAATAACGGTCCTCAGATCCGTTCTGCCCTTTGAAGGCTGCGGTTGAGTGTGTTTACTGTGTCCCCAGCCTTTATGTGGGGGAGCACGATAAGCCACACTCTGTTTTTGTGTGGCACGGTGGGAGGAGCTGGCTTTAGATGTTTGGGGCTGCTCCCGCTCAGCAGCCCCGGAGATATGAATACGG
The DNA here is from genome assembly GCA_003573665.1 of Oxygymnocypris stewartii. Taxonomy (NCBI): domain Eukaryota; kingdom Metazoa; phylum Chordata; class Actinopteri; order Cypriniformes; family Cyprinidae; genus Oxygymnocypris; species Oxygymnocypris stewartii. Next base: position 1,465,408 of record QVTF01022339.1, on the reverse strand, counting down.
CGGGGGAGGAGTTTCTGGAATGCAGCCGCTTGCTTAGCTGATTCCTGAAATCTCTCGACAACCGAATTCACAGCACCGCCAAAGAGGCCAGAGGGACAAATGGGAGCATCCATAAGGAAGTTCTTATCCTTTCCTTTTATGTTACTCAGGTTTAACCATAAGTGTCTCTCAGTGGCTACCAGGGCTGCCATAGACCGGCCGATTGACTTAGCCGTCTCCTTGGCAGCCCTGAGAGACAAATCTGTAGCCCGGCGCAGTTCGCAAACTGAGCTGGGATTAAAACCCTCGCCCTCATCAAGCTCTATTAATAATTTAGCCTGCTAGGCTTGCAACAGCGACATAGTGTGTAAACAAGCTGCTGCCTGACCAGCCGCTGAATAAGCCTTGCCAACCAGTGCTGATGTGATTCTCACTGGTTTAGTGGGTAGTGTCGGGGATTTAATGGATGAGGATGATTCAGGGGAGAGATAGCTCGCGAAAAAATGGTAATCCCCGGCGTTGAGGCTGTGCACGAGAAGGTAAAAAGCGTTCGTCAAGTTTGCCTCTTGAACGAACGTCCTCCCTTTCTGCTGGCCAATCAATATTTAATTTTTCAACCGCTCTCGTCACAACCTCAACCAGCTCCTCATAAGCACGAGACTGAGGTGGCGAATCCTCAGTATCTCTTGCATTGGCAGTGTCTAATTCCTCAGAATCAGATAGCTGCAGTGTATGTGCTTCGATCGGGGCGGAAGAAACCGCAGCGGGTGCTTCCCAACCCTGATACGAAGCACTGAACCTGCCCAGTCATCCATTATTTAGCTACAATGTCACACTTGAATGCTTAACATTAATCCCCATCAGTTAAAATGATTTGTCATTCTGCTCATATTTCTTGGAGATATTTTCTAATGGTCAGCTGAGATATGATTGAGTTATTGCAATACGTTATTATACGCCTCCATTTCCATAGCATGTTATTATTGTAATATCATTTTTTCAACTTGATCCACACGCAATCACCTTTTTTTAGCCCAGAGTCCTAATTTTTATAAATTATTTCAGTAGTTCACTTAAATAATTTATCAAAATTAGGACTCTGGGCTAAAAAAAGGTGATTGCGTGTGGATCAAGATGAAAAAATTATGTATATTTCTGTTGGAATTATTAAATGTTTTGAAGACATCAGATGAAAAATCTCCACAATAGCAAAATGTTTAGACAAAAGTCAAAGAAAACCACATTTTAAAAACATCTTAAATTTATAGTAAAAAAAAAAGGTGCCTGTATACAGTATATACACGACTGACACTTGATACAGACAAGACACTAAAAAACTGAAATTAGCATTAACCAAATAACAATAAATGTCACAAAACATTATGTTGTATTTTGGATGTGATTAATCGTGATTGTATTACAGCAATAAAAAAACAAATTTGACAGCATTTTGTCACTAAATAATGACCGGTTTTACAAAAACTCCCCCGTCTTTGGTAAAGTTAACAGTTCAACGTTAAGTTTTAAACTGGAGGGACACTCTGACTTCAGGCTAAATGCTTCATGTGGTGACATCTAAATTACCTGGTTTTATTACCTGGTTATTTAATGAGTGAATCAGCCTGACTACATTAGATTAAACCAACAGAAATCATTTTAAGGCTCATATCAGGTAGAAATAGCTCCTTAAGGTAATAACTGCACATATTACATTTCCACTGCATATCTGAAGTAATTTTTACATCTTCATCTACAGTATGAACTGGAATAAGCTAAAACTTTTACTCATAAATATGAATGGAATGTTAGGCCAAACGTTGGATTACTGCAGTCTATGTAAAAATAAGTTTTGATCATTTGCATACGACCAAAGCCTTTAATGCTTTTGAGAGAGTTTTAGCTAAAGCACAGCTGTGTTTAACTGTGAAGAAATACACTGAAATTAGCAATTAAGAACATTCTTACGAATGTCGTCAGCATTAAATCACTCCCACAGTGGAAGCTGATTGCATTTAAGTCTTTTGGGTCATATAAAATGAGAGAATTTCATGTCTTTAAAAACCTCACCTTAACAGGCCTGTCAAACACAAATTACCATCTGTAGAAAAAAAATTGTTTCGAAACAAGCTTCAGCAGATTTTGGCTCATGCGTAATTAAACATATCATAATTATATACGTTATGATTGAATCTGAGCTCATATGTGACTGAGATCCAGCTGGAGGCATTTGAAAGAACCCAAAAACACAAGAATTATATAAAATTATAGAAACACAATAGTCAGTGAAACGTTTGTGAATAAGAAGCTAGCTTAATTGAATTGAATGTGCACTTGTAGTGAATGGGTGCCGTCAGAATGAGAGTCCAAACAGCTGATCACAACAATCCACAAATAATCCACATGACTCCAGTCCATCAATTAATGTTTGTAAAGTTAAAAGCATCCATCAAAACATGTTTGATTACAGATAAAATATGAGTCCTGTATCTATAATATTGTTTTCTTCAGTGAAAAAATACATTGTCTTGTCTGAATCAGAAGACAATGGTTTTAAGTTAAGATGCCTTAATGATGGAGTTGTTTCTTACAAACATGCAACTTTTTGATTTACAAGACGTTAATTGATGGCCTGGAGTTTTGTTGATTACTTGTAGATTATTATGTTTTTATCAGCTGTTTGGACTAAATTGTCTGCAAATTTCCAATTTTTGGTGAACTATTCCCGATTGTCCAAAAACATCACATTCAGTTCACACTTAATGTATATGATTTCTACAGTCATATTCAATTCTAAAGAGTTCTCATTTTACCAGTATGCTAAAGTATATTTACACACCACACATGCTACACTGTAAAAATAAAATGTTTCAAAAAGTTGTTTCAACTTAAAATAATTTGTTACACCGCTGGCTTAAAATTTGTAGTTTAGTCTATTTGAAATTTTAAGATACTCAATGTAAATTTAAGGGACATCTGGGTCCCTTAAATTTCAGGGACATCTAAATATTCATAAAAAATATTTAAGGGACAATATTTTAGTTGACTAAACTAAACATTTTACGTCAGTGGGGTAACAAATTATTTTAAGATGAAACAACTTTACTGTAACTTTTTTATAATTACAGCAGTTACAGGGCCCAAATTTAGCATTCAGGGAGGGCAGATATTTGCCCCAAACACAATGAAATATTTGACTTTTGTGAAACTTTGCTTGTTTTACTCTGGTTGAGTCTGCGTGCTGCTTGATGACACAATATTTCATAAATAGGCTTCTTCTCACTGTAAAAAGTGATTAGTTGGCTTAACTTATCACATATGACGAATAAATGTATTCGAATGACGAATAAAACCTTGAGTCCTTGAATCCTTAAAAAAGTGAGGAAACCCATTAAATTAATTAAATTAATAAATTAATTAAATTAAGTTAAGTGAATTGTGAATTGTCACTTAACTTATTTTTCAATTATTATTTACTTAATAATTTTAAGGCAACGGGTTTCCTCAATTCTTTTAAGTTAAGTCAGCATCACTTTTTACAGTGTAGCTTGTTGCAACATGCTGATACAGAAATTGAGAAATGGATCTCTATTAAACAAGTGTCAGAGTGAGAGCAGACAGGTGGAGACAGATGACTGAGGACTGTCATTGAGATGCATTTTCTTTCAAATTAACTTTCAAACAGATCCGTTAAAATTCAAATTGATTCTTGAACCATTTTTTTAAATTCTAATAAGAATTCTGACATGATGAATAATTATCACCTCCATTAATCATTGGAAAAACCTCATTAGATTTGAATGAAATTTATTGTGAGCTTAATTTGAATCAACATGACACAACATGCTTTGGTTTGTTTGTTCGTCTAAGTAAATCATTACAGTTGAAGGAGGCAGGCCAGGAATATTCACTCAGCAGACTGACCTTAACCACATCTTCATCAGTGGACTGGCACTGCACAGCATCTGACACGTCTGTAACCGTCCCGTCTGTGCCCACCGTTACCACCTTCACTGGCACCGCCACCGTCTTCCCGTTCAGCACCGCAGTGTTCAGGATCTCTGTTTCCTGTGACACACACAAGACATGTCTTACTGACTACATTCATCAGTCTTTGATTGGTTCAGTCCTTCCTTTCTTCATTTATGCTTTGATTCATTCTGTCTGTTTTTTTCTTCATTAGTTCAGTCATTTATTCATTAACTGTTTTATTAATTCCTTCTCTCTGTTCCTTATCCTTTCCATACTACAATTGTTAATTTATTGGTTTAGTTATTCCTATTTTTATTTCCTTTTTTTTTCATCCTTACTTCATTAATCCATTGTTGATTTGTCTGTTCTTCTCTTCCTTTCATCATTCCTCCTTCCATTCTTCACTCTTACTTTCCTTCATTCCATTAATTGATTTGTTCTTTCACTCACTCCTTTTTACTTCCCATCCACCCATCATTTATTCATTGGTTCAGTCCTACGCTTCATTCATACCTATTCACTCCTTCTTTATTGATTTTATCCCTCTTTCCATAATTTATTATTTTATCTGTTCTTTCCTTCCATAATTTATTCCTCCTCCTTTCCTCATTCCTTCTTTTCATTATTCAATCAATCCTTCATTCTTTCCATCCATCCAACGAACCACCTGCCTTTATGTATTGTTTCAGTCTTTCCTACATTTCTTTAATCATTCATCCTTTTTTTTTCTTTCTTTCTTTCTTTCTTTCTTTCTTTCTTTCTTTCTTTCTTTCTTTCTTTCTTTCTTTCTTTCTTTCTTTCTTTCTTTCTTTCTTTCTTTCTTGTTATCCGTTATTCAGTCTTTCCTTTTTCTATTTATTCTTTCACCCACTCCCTTTTCTTCATCCACCCGTTCAGCATTCATTAATTGGTTCAGTCCTATTATTCCTTAAATCCTCTTTCCTTCTTTCTTGATTTCATCCTACTCTCTCAATCCATCATTAATTCATTATTTTATGTTCTTTCCTTGCATCATTCATTCCACCTTCCTCCTTTGCTTTCTTTTTTCATTATTTATTCTTTAATTTACGTCTTTAATTTTTCCATCCATCCATTATTCATTGTTTCAGTCTATCTTTCTTTTATTCATTAATCCACTCCTATTTTCTATTCATTCTTCATTCATAGGTCCACTTTTCACTTACACCATTTATTCATGCTTTCTTTCCATCATTCACTCATTTCTTCATTCCTTCTCTGTCATTCTTTATTTCCCTCCCTCATTCTTTCTATCATTCACTCATTCATTGGTTAAACAACCTATCTTTTCTTCCCATTCTTCCCTCATCTGTGTTGCCCTACTTCTATGCATTCAATCTTTCCCTCTGTCAGTTTACATCTGGTCTTCATTTATTGTTTCAGTCTGGTTCATTCATTCATGCATTCACTCCTTCTTGCTATCCATCCATCTTTCTTTTTTCTTCCTTCCTGTTCATTCGTTCATTAACCATCCTTTATCCATTTTTCACCTCTTCCTACATTTGTCCATTCATCCATCTTCCTTTCCTCTTCTTCTTTCCTTTTTAATTTGAACTTCGTTTCATTACTCCTTCCCCCCTACTTTCCCCAGAACATCCCCAGTGAAGATGACATGACATGAGAGAGAGGCTGCAAAATGACTTTATAAAAGGAGCAAAAGAGAAGAAGTCAAAGAGCAGAGGATATAGGCAGTGGTGCAGAGTGGTTCTGTTTGACGGTTCGGGGAAGGGGTTCATTAGAAGAGAAACAGCCTGAGTCCTTAACCTTTCAGCCACAGAGACACACTGTTTCAGACAACCACATAATTGAGACCATTACAGTCAGCATGAGAAACTCAGCCCCCATTGTGCCATCCCTGAGAGACAGGCAAACGTGGGTAATGTAGTCAATTAACCTCATTAGCAGATCACTTTCAATTAACCAATCTGCTTGCCCTCAATGTCCAACAGCGGCAGCGCGGTTACTGCAATCAGATGGTATTCATTCACTGTAAGCGCCGTCTTTCCATCCTCATTTCTATCTCTTTATTTCGCTCTTTTATAAGAGAGCGAGATATGACATAACCTAATCTCAATGAATGCGTAATGACATGCTCAGCTTACCACCATCTAACCAATTCTCTGCCTTATTATTCCCATTACCGGGAGCAGCACTTTCTGGATCTCTATCCTGTTTCTGATACTTCTCTCTTTTCGTATTATTATGCGGAAAGGGAAGAAAAGAATAAGGAAAAATGAATTTGTCCTGACAGCTCTGTTTTTTTCCATACTATATATTTTTTCAAGCCGATCTGCTCTTTACAGGCTTGATTCCCTGGAAGAATCTTTTTCAGTTTAATTCCTGGATCATGTCTGTTTGTACCCCGGCTGAAGAGACTGTGGTGTGTTTATGCTTTGATCCATTATCTCGACTCAGTTTGAGCCAGTCCTTTATGCCAAACAGCGAGGTCACACTTCACAAGCGTCCCTCTAAGAATGGGCTTATAAATGTTTGAGATGTTTTTGTGTGGTGAATAATTTAAGGACAGTGAAAGAGAGAAGTGAAATCTGTGAAGGCATTTTACTTGAGACAGAATTTGGCTCAGGGTAAATAAACACTCATGCAGTATCCCTTTGCTAAAGAAAACTTTTTACATTTTAAAATAAATAATTATTTAGTTTATTTTTGAACCTCTTTTCTCTTCCCAAAATGATGTTTTGTCATATTTAGCTAACTTCGGGTGACATTTTTTTTAACTATATGTCCTCAAAGTAAGGTTAAGTAAGTTTAGATATACACAGATACATTTTAAGTTATATCAGTGAGGACCTCTCACAGATGCAATGGTGTTCATATAAGATACTCTCAAATGTAACCCTCAGCCAAACATTATTAGATTTAAAGCAAAACATGATTTGGCTGATTTAAGAGCATTTCAAACAGGGAGGGCCACTTCAAATGTCCTTATTTAGTTTGTTTTACTACATCTTGGAGGTAATTTTTTAAAAGTGGGTCCTTATAAGTATAGCAAACGTGTTCACACAGAAATGGGCTTTCCAGGGCATTTGACTCTAATCAGACCAATTTCATGTTTTGCATGACTCTACAGTGTCTTTCATTTTGCACAATATATTCGAACAAATTCAATTAAAATATATACTTATCCAAATAATATTTCATGTCAATTTTCATACACGTAGTGTGACAAAAGTGACAAGAAATGCATCCATTTTTGTTTCATATGTTTAAAAATTTACAACAACAACAACAAAACGTTTATACAATTTTCAACAAAAGTTTCAATTTAATGACTCCAAAAACGTTATGTGAAGTAACCATCAAGTAATGTCTTCAATACACGTTTCCATGATTAATCTCAAAAAGGTTTTAAATATATTTTATAATTTTACCATTGCTTTTATTTATTTATTTATTGCAAAAATAATAATTTTATTCAGCAAGGATGCACTCAATTGATCAAAAGTGACTTTTACAAAAGACGAAAGATTACTATTTCAAACAAATTCATTTTTTTTAACTTTCCATTCATCAAATGAATGTGTCACTGAAGACTTGCGTAATGGCTGCTGCAAATTAATCTTTGAAATCAGGAATACATTATGTTTTAATATATAATCAAATAGACACAAATTATTTTAAATTGTAGCTAATAATATTTTACAATATTACAGTTCTTACTGTAATTTTGATCAAATAAATACAGCGTTCTTGAGAATAACAGGCTTCTTTGAAAAACATAAAAAAAATCTTACTGACTCCAAACATTTTAATAGTGTAAAATCAGGCTTTTGGTAAATTACTCTAAATTAAGTTGTGCAACCTAAACGAACCTTGCCGTGTCAAGAAAATAAATGTACTGTAAATACTGTAAACTGTACACCCACACACACCTTAATGGAGTTCAACCCATTCTCGGGTGTTTAATTCACTTGAGCCCACAATATGAGCACTTTGAGAGAAATCCCTGTCTCATACATCACTAAACGCTTCATCCGCAGCCCCTCTCTTCCTTTATGCTCTCTGCCCCGGATGCCCCCAAGCCTCCGTCTGCCCTCCAGCAAAAATCATTGCACTTGATGGTTCTAAATGGCTGCAGACCCTGGGAAAGAGCCAGAGCATGTGTACGTGCCTGTGTGCGTGCGGATCACTCGTCTACGTGTTTGGGGTTAGGAGACTCATAGCAGGATAAATGTGAGCAGCAGGACATTAGCTGCTAGCAAGAACAAGATCACTGCATGCTGGTAATAAGCCACAGTGGGACGTCAGTAGAGAGGGGAGAGGGCTGAGACGGCCACTGCAATTGGATACAGACACAGACACGGCCATTATCAAAGTTGTGGAGCCGGACTGTTTACAGGCCTGTCCCCCGATGGGTTTTAATGGGCGAGATGGAAAGCCTGCTGCAGGGCAAGCCCAGGAGCTAATGGAGGAATTTATGAAACAAGCTCACTCTCAAGGACATGACAGTCAGATGCTGAGTTCCGTCTCTTATGACTGCTTTTGTTCATTTTATGGACCTTGACTAGACAAAGAGGCTTTCTGGTCTGCTGCCTGGACACCTGAAAGCTCAATGTCGATTACCTGAGACTACTCTAATACACTACTTAAAGTATTTTGTGATGATGTTAGCAAACTTTTTATTTTGTTTGCAGACTAGTTCCCCTCCTTGTAAGGATATTCTTAAGGCCCGTACACACCGGGACGAATATCGGCGCGCGTTATTCGCCAGCGTTTTTCAACGCGTTTTATGTGTTCACACCCAAGCGATTTTCGCTGACGATGAGCCAAGTGAACATGCAAATTCATTACCACTCAGTCAGAAGAAGAGAGCAAGTATTTACGCGATTGTCAAAATCATACAAAGAAAACATGGATATTTCAAGCACCAGTAGCTCCAGCAGCTCCAGCGATGAAGAAATTATTGTTCTGTTGAATGAGGAAAGACGCCGGAAAAGATGCCTATATTGGATATTGGATACATCCCATAGTTAAGAGAAGAGAAGAACATGGGGAGTTCTATCGACTGGTACAAGAGCTGAAAATCTATCATGAGTGTTTTCGGGGGTATCTTAGAATGTCCGTCAGTATGTGTGCTCGGCAAGACTGTTTTGTGTTTGAGCGCCCCCAAGTTGTGTTTTACTGTAACTTCAGCAGCTCCAGACATGTGAGAAAAAGCGCCAATCTCATTGGTCGGATAGTTTTTGACACAGCTCGTCAAACCAAAAAAACGAACCCGAGGCATTTTTTTTAAAATGACGCTTTTACGCGTGGCGTTTTTCATGTCGGTGTGCACACTCACATTGGCGCCCTTTGTTTAGTCATGAGGCGTTATACGTCGGCGAATATCGTGCGCGAAATTCGTCCCGGTGTGTACGGGCCATTACGGTTCATTTTTTTGTTTTAATTTAAACAGTAGAATGTTTATTATAATATTCATATAATATACTATGTCTTGTAATTTATGCACACAAATTAAAATGATTAAATCTTGTTGTGTTTAATTATCAAACATTTACAGTGGAAGAAATGCCTTTAAACTAGATTTTAATCTTAATAATTGAAATAAAATAAGTTTCGCTTTCCTTTGCTGATTTAGGTATCTCCACTTAGGTCCATAGGTTTAATTATGGCCAGTCACATATACAAGATGAAGTGCTTAACATTTCTTCATTCTATCAGAGACTCTTTTCTCTCTTTGTTTTAATCTGCACAACACAGGCAAGCTTTCACCCGATTCTGTCTCTGGAAAGCCCAATTCTGTCTTCATTCAGACTAATTCATGATTAAAATTCTGCAGCACTATTAAACTTTAAACGGTAATATAAAACAGAATAACGGTGGAAACTGAGGATCTTTCCTAGCGAGAAGCATCAGAAGACACGCAGAGAAAGGTGAGAGTCAAAGCCACTGCGTTATAAAGCTCTGGAGACATCTTGGGCCAAAGTACCTTGGATGTCTGTGGTCCCAATACATAACGCTGAATGCTTATGTATGAGTGACTATCAGCACTGGGATTCAAGCCATGAAACCATCAAACCTAAATCTTTCTGCTATATTCTGTGTACACCCAGCTGAAAATATAATCTGCTGTTGAAACACAGCGAAAATGTAGTTGAAAGGTCATTGAGGTTCTTGCAATGCAGCCCACAAGATGAAAGCCCATAAATTCCCCAACATCCTCTGGAAACCTGCAATTAACAAGCAGCAGGGCCAATTTTAACCAGATTGGACAAGTTGCTTTGCGCAGACCTTACAACTAATTTACTAAAATGCTTTCGAACAGACCGCATCTTGCTGCCAATATCTTGTAAAGATTTCCTCAATAGTATCTCATTACCTCAAATCTCCTTGTTCAATTACTTGAGGAAGCACCAAACATGTAAATATGCTGAAATCCATTTTTAAGGTCCCAGTAAATTCTCAGAGCAAAACAAACCCAGCAGACTAATAATCCATGAACTGAAAACTTTGACGGTACAAAAGATCTAAGACCTACCAAATAATACGACGGAGATTAATGAAATCTCTGAAAAGTGGCTTAGAATTTGAATTCGAAATTTGGAGCTCCTTTCAAACAGCTTAAATTGGGCCATGCACAAATGTGAAGGGATGAGAAAAGGAAGAAAATTACATCTTTGGCACATAGATGTGTCTTTCAACCTCCAACCTACCAAAGGTATTCATTCAGTCCAAATGTTAAAGGTAAAAGCCATCAGAAAACTGATGCGCGCAGTAATCTCTGCTTTTGAGATGTACTTGAATAGTAGTCAAAGTGCTGGAGTATTATCATTCACTTGCCAAATTTGCCAGTCAAAGCACCTGATGTCTAGTGCCTGATTCATCTGCTCTAGCAGAGTGGATGTTCACTGTACTGTAGCTGGAAAACCTATTTATAAGTCACAGACAGAAAATATAATTCACCATATAAATGTATGTTTCTTTATGGCAGATGTTTTTAGTGGGTAACCTAGTGTAGTATTGTCAGCATATTATAAATCCTTCCTTATGTAGGGTTCATTTATGAATCACAATGGATTGGCAGCTAAGAAACTTTGTGTTTTCAACAAAACTTGTCCCAACTTGCCCCTTTTTGGGATTTGTGGTCTCCTCTCATATGTGTCTGTGAAATATATGAGAGAATATCTTTCAAGCTACACTTCTGTTCAAAAGTTTGGGGTCAGTAAGATTTTTTGAAATCTGTTATCTTTCTAATTTGATCAGAAATACAGGGAAAAACAAGGAACAAAGATCTTATTGTACTAAATATTATTACAATTCAACTATATTTGTTACTATTTTAATATATTTTAAAATTTAATTTGCTTATGTAATACAAAGCTGAATTTTCAGCATCATTATTCCAGTGTTAATCCAGTTCTAATATGCTGATGCATAAGAAACATTTCTTTATTATTATCAATGTTGAAAACAGTTGCTGCTCACTTTTTTCAGGATACTTTGAACAGAAAGTTAAAATGTAAAAGAAGGGCATTTATTTGAAATACATAATTTTTGCAATGTTATATCTTTACTGTCACTTTTGGCTATTTAATGCGTCCTTGGTGAAGTATTAATAATAATAAAAAATATCATAATAACCCCAATCTTTTAAATGGTACTATCATTATCAATAGCATAATACTAATTTTTTTTTTTTTTTTTTTTGTTTGTTTGTTCAATTTTTTTGTTTTAATGTTGAGTTTTTTTCAGTTTTAATGTTTATTCAATTCACTGTATTAAATTATCTAATACAACGATTTAATTCCATAAAAAAAATCACAATATTTGTCACTGTGTACAATCCACTTCCTTGTCATCTGTACATTCAGATTCATCATGTGGTTTTTGGACAATTCAAATGTACAATCTTTAAATAAATGAAATAAATAATGAATGAATGAATGAAATAATAAATGTATGAATGAATGAATGAACGAACTAATGAATGAATTAATTAATGTTTTTGTCATATCAACTCCGATATACTGGAATACCAGTGGTGGTCAGTAACGAAGTAAAACAACTTCGTTACTGTACTTAAGTACATTTTTCAAGTATCTGTACTTTACTGGAGTAGTTTTGTTTTGAGTAACTTTTACTTTTACTTCACTACATTCCAAAGCATAAGATCGTACTTTTTACTTCACTACATTTCATAAAACATATCGTTACTCTTTATAATACATCACGTGCTCCGAGACGCAGAAGCGGTGTCTGATTCATGAACAAACTGATTCTTTTCAATGAACCTCAGTTCGCAAATCGCAACAAACGATTCATTCACGAACTGCAATGATCCGATTGCAGCTGTTCTCGAGTCGAAAACTCACTGATTCAAATGATCCGTTTAGAGCGAGTCTCCTTCAGTGAACTGAACTCACAAGTAAAGAACCGGGTGATCTTGTGAACGCGCGCGCGCGCAGGCGCGCAACAGCTGCTGCGAAAAGTAAGTTACTAATGTCGGATTTTTTTGATTAATTATTGTAACTGAAAATAATATTTAGGTCAAAACTGTCAGTTGTTTGTGAACTAAATCTGCCGTAAAGGGTGACCTATTTAAGCCCACTGAAATGCTTGAATGCAGACAGACCAACATCAGTGTCTCTAACGTTATGTTTTAGGTCAAACAACAAAACATTAAAAATAACACAGATTAAATAAAATAACTCATGCACTTTCATATTCCCCGCTGCTGTAACGTTAGCAGTTGTATTAAAATGCTATGCATTTAGACCTATGTGACGTCTGTTTTTATATTGTTTATCAACAGTATACATTTAAATATTGTTTAGATCAACTAGCCGAGTAGACCGATATGAATGTTTATTCATAACCATACTGAAAATAAGTAAATATTGTTAGCTGATGCTAGCTGTCTAGCTAACAAGCTTGCTGGTGCTAAGTTGAGGAAATTTTTAGATATAAAGTCCAAATATCTTTATTCAGCCACCTAGATAGATTTCATCTGAGGGAAAAAGAAAGGATGTGATGTTCAGAACATAGTAACTACAGTAATTATCAGAGTGGGAAGTGATGATGTCCTCTGGGGGTATTTGGCCAGGGGTGTTTTTACACCATAGACAAAGTTTGAGAAGAAAAAAAATCATTATGAAAATATAATTATATTTTCCTTAAAATGTTCTTCCTAATTTCAGGCCTAATTCTCATGTCATATATAACTGACGTTCTGCAAAACAACAAGTTCTAAAACACTTTTTTCTTCCTGGTGAAGATTAGATGGTGAAATCTGTTTTCTCTCAGGTTCATGGCAGTGTAAGCTTCACAGTGAACATTACTACATCACTCTCATCAATGTAGTCCATATCAACAAAATATATATCTTGACTCTATATAGTGGTTATTTTGGGAAAAACCCAGGTATTTGGGGCAGTAGGATTATACAAATATGTGCTAATATAAAATTAAATAAAGTAGTCTATATAAAATTGCAAAATAAATCTGTCTATCAGTACTTTTTTACTTGAGTACATAAAAAATTGAGTACTTTTGTACTTTCACTCGAGTAAAATTGAAAAAGCAGTACTTTTACTTTTACTGGAGTAATATTTTATTATACCTATCTGTACTTTTACTCAAGTACTTGATCTGTGTACTTTGCCCACCACTGTGGAATACTTTGTGAATGTAGATGATGATGATTTCACTTATTTATGTCATTTATAATATTTTATAAATAAACGGCACATTGCTATCATTTTTCTAAAAAAGCGAAGCTGTATATTTTTGAAACTGAACTAAACTAGTTGTTATGAGGTCTGTGATGTCCAGAAATAGAGTCGGAGCTGAACTTCTCAAATTGACCCACTGCTTGAATGTCACTGAGCTCACTTCTTCTGAACAGGACTGAGTCTGCTAGACTGGTTTCCCTGTCAACTGAATGTGTTGAAATTCAGGAGAGCATTGTCAGCGTCTCCCTGTCCTCCTCCTTTTCTCCATCCGAGAATAAGTAAGATTTATGGTGTCAGCCCCTGTAATCTGACCGGCATGAAAAACAGATGCTCTATCTTCCGTTTCATCTCTCTTTGCTACCCTACATTTGTCCATCCTTCCTTCATTCCTGGCCATTTTATGGCTATCTTTGCTCCGTTATGACATATAAATCCTACCCCATAATGAAATACGAGGGCATGAAATATAGCATAATTACAGAAATGTGGTGTATTAAAAAGCGATCTAACGTGAAGATCTTAATTCACCACAAAGCAGAGGGATTTCCCTTACTGCAGAAGAGAATTAGCGCCGTCTCACTCTCCTGTTTCTTTGTTCGAAGGAATAATTGAATTATTGAGGCCAATTTTTTATGGTATGCTCCTTTCATGCTCTGCAGTGTTCTCGAACATTGTTGCATGCAGTTCTTTTTATAGCTTTCCTCTTCGTAACTGTTTTCAATTCACAGTCAATGTTATATATGCTCAGGAACATGGAAAGAAAAACATCCTTATTATTTCTCCGATGTTAACATGGAACTACACATAAACAATCCCATATAATTCACTTGTCCAAAGCACTTCAGTTTGTTCATTTGAGATGAATGCTGGAGATGAATTATATTTGAGATGAATGCTGGAGGGTCTGCATGTGTTTGAGCTATGGATTTGTATAATTGTCATTGTTTAAACTATTCCTATTAATTTAAGTTGGTTTGTCAAGTTCAATGAAGATGCACCATTGTCAATGTCTCTACTTCAGAACGTACATATTTATTTATTTCCAAGCAATAAATAAATGCAAAAATAAATCCAAAAAGTAACAGGTCCCCTTATGTTCTAAGTCTATGAAGAGCACGGTGGAGGTGGCCTGCTGAGAACCTCCCTGACTTTTTCATTTGATAGCACTAAAAAAAAGGGGCGGAGAGTCATTAAGTGTACCCAAAAAGGAAAGAATAACAAGAGAAAAAAACAGCCATAAATGAATGAATGAATGAATGAATGATGCATTTATATAGCGCTTTTTGTGTATTGTTGTACACCCAAAGCGCTTTACAATCATGTGGGGGGGTCTCATAAATGCCCTTCAAGCTGAAACACTGTGCTAACAAGCAAGTCCTAATCAAATCAAGTCCTAATCAAGTCTAATTAAGTCTAATTATAGGACCAATTATGACAATTCTTTTCTGCTAATAAAGTGCATTTACCTTAATAATTCTTACAACCATGCCGCCCTTTTATTTAATTAATTTGTTTCCTTTTTACTATTTTACATTCTCAGTATCTCAATGGTGCGTCACATAAGACTTATTAAATAAGCATACAGTAAAATTCCTGGCATGAATATTTTATTAATATATCACTTTTCCCCTCACATTACTTTGAGATGATGGATCTGCTTAATTGGTATGAAAATAATGTCATAATTCAAAACAATACAATTATTGTCCTAAAAATAGGCTTCCTTGTCTTTATGTGAAATATAATTAATTCAATGATTTAAATTAGAAGATTAAATATGACATTATATACACTATCATATAACATTATATACAAAAATAATACGTATGACATTGATTTATATATATATATATATATATATATATATTTTTTTTTTTTTTAAGTGTTAAACTCATAGCTATTATAAAAGGCAATAATATATCCACAAAACCAAGAAATAATCAAATTTCCTCCATAGAATGTAATTACAAAATAACTTTCACTATATTTTTGATTAAAAACAAACTCGAAGATTGAAACAAGCAGCAATTATTTGCAGCAAAATTAAAATTCGAAAAAAGTTCTGATAATTCCTTCCTGACACACATAAACAAACACACAAAGAGATGCAAAAACTATCTCAATATCTTATTATATGGGTTCAGAGGAGAGCTGTGGCCTCAGGAGCCCAATCATCGCTATCTTGATAGACTCCAGCAGTGTGTGGTGTGTGTGTGTGTGTGTGTGTGTGTGTGTGTGTTTGTGAAAGAGATCAACGAATAGAAAGAACTACTGAATGTGTGTATGCACATACACACGTGAGTGCAAGCTCTTGTGTAACTGTGTGCAAGTATTACAACATGAAGTCACTGAATATCAGCTAGAGTTTGCTCTTTAATGAAGACATGTCTCATACTGAACTTCAATTTCATGTTCTCCTCATCTCAGGAACAAAATTACAATGAATTTTATGTCACTTTTAGCACGTCTTTTCACCATTTGCAATTATACAGATTACTGTACAAGCAATTACTCTCTAAGCAATTTTGCCTTTAATAGACCTTACACGGCTTTGTTAGGCACCTAATGAACAAAGACTGTAACTGTATCTACCTATTTGTTTAGGTTTTTTATCCTTCTGCGTTTGCATATCATGCTCAATTAGGTATCATATGTACTGTAATCCTGGAGAAAAAACTACTTTAAAGTCATCAACACCATCATTACTCCTGGAGTCAGATTTCTGCATTTGGGAGTGGTGTTTTTTTATGCATTTGCTGTGTAAATTAATTTATGCCACCTCCGAGCAGCATTCAACTGTGTAAAAATAACCAAAAACCACTTCATAAGTGCTTCTGGGCCACATTTGGCAACAGACATGTTTAAGATAATTTATGGGTGTTTCTTCGACTTTTGACACTGTTAAACTGTGTTAAAACAAATTTTTCACAAGTTTGCTAAATTTTTCTAACAATGTCCAAAAATGTGTTCACATACAACACAGGAGCATGACTGGTAATAGTACTGTAAGAATATTGATTTGTCTTTGTTGTTTCAACACATCATTGACACTGTTGTCTCCTTGATAAACCAGTACACTAACTTTTGGAAAGAAAAAAAAACAAAGTTTAGAGAGGAAACTCTGCAATGAGGTAAGTGTGCTACCACAACTAAAAGGCAGATATAATTTATATTTTTTAAATAAAAGATATAAATCAATACAACATTTTTATTATTGTTTATTTCACTCTTTTCTTTAGCTGATCAACATTTTGAACAATTCAATAATTTTTATTTTGGATTTTTAGGTTTTACGATAGCTCAGCTAAGACCCTACGTAGTTACATTTCTTCATCAACATATGCTAACTTGCCTGTGCCTTGCAATGACCAGCAATAGCATTCGGTGTGAGAATACTTTAGCTTTATGTATGTTAGCTGTTCACAGTCATCTGAAGCTTGTATACATGTTTATTTGACAGCTTATGTGGCGTGCCGTGTTGCACCCTATAAGCCAGGCAGCAGCTTATTACCTGTATAAAACTCTTGCAATCCTTGCTGCCAACATTAACTCAGCAAAGCACACACATTAATTGGATTTGAATTCTATGAGACAAGCTGCATATAATTTGAGCTTTAATTCTGTGTGTGAAGAAAAGAGTTGGTGCACAAAAAGCCAAGCCCTGATTGGATTTAATTTGGTAACTGCAGTGTTTTTCAGCTCACTCTATACATTAATGTTGTCCTCAGATGAGCAACAAGGCCACCTCACATGAGCGATTTAATTGGTGAAATCATTTGTATTAAATTTAAGGGGATAGTTTACACTGCAATGAAAATGTGGTCATATTTTACCCAACCTCATGTTATTTTAAACCTATATGACTGTATTTCTTCTGTATAAAACAAAACACATTTTGAAGAATGTTCTGTTTGTTTTTTTCCCTTTGAAATTACATTGAATGGGAAAGAAATAATTCCCAAAAGGGACATAAAAACAACATAAAAAATAGAATAAGTGGCAAAAGATAACAGTCATATTCACAATTTTTACTTGTGGTACCACAACAGTCCAATTTGTGAACAAATCATTTAGATTTGATACTTGTATGTTTATTGGGTAACAAATGCAAGTGATGGAATGTTACATTTCTTCAAATCTGTTCCAATGAAGAAACAAACTCATCTGCATCTTGAATGGCCTGTTTGTGAGTACAATTTCAGACAATTTTCATTTTTGGGTGAACTATTCCTTTAAGAATTTCCGTTTTTGTGCTCCACAGAAAACAGAAAGTCATACAGGTTTGAAACAATGTGAGGCTGAGTAAATAATGACAGAATTACATTTTCAGGTGAACTATCCCTTTAAAGTGTGTTACATTTCGTGCCATTGTTGCTTTGTGTAACAGTAGAAAGGGAGAAAGTGAGAGACGGAAATAGAGACAATAAGATGAAAATAAGATTTTGAATAGTTTTGGTACCCGGTCGGTGGAGTTGAGGGAGACGAGCTTCTGAATAAAACATGGCAGTCGGCAGAAGGACTATATTTTAACTTTATAGGACAAATCCCCAGCCGCTCTCATGAATACCACACCTACAATCCACCCAGATCAATGGGTCAGATGGGAGGGCCTGGCAACCCTGGTGAATTTAAACAAGACTACTTTTTGCAGTTACCAAGAGCCGAGCAGTCAAGGTCAGACTCAGGGAGCCAACGGGGCTGACAGGGGCTGTGTGTGTGTGTGTATGTGTGTGTGTGTGTATGTGTGTGTGTGTGTGTGTGTGTGTGTCTGTGAGGTAATGTCAGACTTCTGTTTTCTCTGTTGGATGAATGCAGGGTGTCGAGATAGTTACTAATTATTAGGAATCTCAGGTAGTGCTAATAAATAATTTCCCAAGACTCTAGTGTTTAATTAGCATGTTACACGAATAGGAGTGTTTGTATAAATCACAAATCAGGGCCTTGTTTCCATGTAATACAACATCTACAATTAGGTTAATTGAACATTTCATTTATATAAAGGTTTTAAAGACACACTTAAATCACTTTCTCCAGTGGAAAAGAAAACCCTCATGGAAAATCCAAACGGTTATTATTAGATAAAGTTTAAACTAATAAACTAATAAATTAAGTCACATTGTGATATATAAAGTAGCAATTTTGAGATATAAAGTTGCACTGATTGTTGATGATCATGTGTTACAATTTGTGAGATTGTAAAGTCACAATGTAAGATATAAAGTTGCAATAATTGGAAACAAAGATGTAATCATGATATAAAGTCAAACTGTGAGATATAAGCTCCTATTTTGGAAAAGATGGAAAAGGCTCTTTTAAAAAGGGCATTGTACGATTTTATGTGGTTTTTAGCTGGTTGTTTTGTGATCATTAACTAGTCCAATCTTGTTCAGGTGGGTGATTTGGAGTATCTGGACTACCAGCAACATGGCCACAGCTTATGGATGGGTATTGAAACATTTTAAAAATTTTATTTGATTCTAAATCACAAGCTCTTGATTCCATTAGGTTCCAACATTGAATCGTTAAATCCGAGATTGATTTATTTAGAAATATTTCAAGTAAATAAATGATATATCAGGACAAAAATATCTCTCAACTAATTTTGTAAACATTAAAGGGTTCATATGATGCGATTTCAAGTTTTGCTTTCTCTTTGGAGTGTTACAATCTGTTTGTGCAAAGATGAGATCCCTAAAGTTGCAAAGACTAAAGTCTTAAAACCAAAGAGATATTGTTTATAAAAGTTAAGACTCGTCCATGCCCCCTAAAATGGCTCATACATACAAGCCCCCACATGTCTACGTCATGATGTGGAAATATCTGCGTAATGCTGCCCAAATGTTCACGCAAAGAAAGAAGGCGTGGTTTCAGTAACCGCAGTAGTGTTGATGCAGCCGAGCCAGGGAGACGCTGTGTGTTTCTATGCGGAAAAAAAGCACTGTATTTGGCCTTCCGAAAGTAGATGCAATTAGAAATCATTGCTTAAGATTATGTACAACACAACAGCACAACCCAAATGTTTGAATTTGTGCAATGCATTTTATGGACGACAGTTTCGTGAACTTAGTAGAGTACAAGGCTGGCTACGAGGCTATTTAAAAAAAAAAAAAGGGTAAATTTCCGACTTTGCTATGACAATCTGGCACTTCTGAATCAATGAAACAAAAACTTTTTTTTTATGACAGGTTTATACGTTAAATAATACATTAACAACAGGTAAAAATATAATAAATATAAAATATAATATACATATTTATGAAAACACTCCTGTCCTGCTCTTCTCTATAACTAACTAATGAATTATGGACACTGAAATAATTTCCTAAAGTAATAATTGCATAAAATGAAATTGTATGAGCTGGTTTATTTACATCCTTCCAAACATGGTTTAAACATGGCCAACCATTTTCTCTAAAAAAATTAAAACAGCGGCATTACAAACTTGTTGACCATTGACCGCTTAAGTCTTGTATGTCATGTTATTTCTTCAGGATTCATGTAGATTTTGGGTTGATACACTGAGAAGTAGATGTTCATGTTGTTGAATGCAGAAAACTTTGAGGGAAGTTTCCACATGCTATGTGTAAGACAGTCAAAGGTGAGTTGAAGAACAGTTCTCCTCTCTTGTATCTTGGCCATCTCCATAGGATCAATCTCAGGTCCCGATCTCAGTGTTGGCTTGTGCATTCAGGGCATGTCCTTTCCAAACATTTGAGCATAATTTTCCTGCTGCCCTAGTTTGTCTTCCCCATGTTTTTTTATTTAATTTTATATTGAATGCAACAAAGACATATCATTCTACTTTCTCCTTTAAACCCTCTCCTCTCCCATTTATCCATTCTGCTCTTCATCCCACTACACAAAATATTCAATTCTCTTCCTTTCAGGCTTTTCGGATACAAATGGCCCATTGCAGTCTAGAACCAGCAATTTATGCTTCACATTAAATAAGCAGTGATTTCATCCTATACTGAATTAATTATGGATTAACTGATTCAATTATGGATTAAACGGATGGATAACAAGGTGGATGAGAAACCGATGCCTTTCACAAGTTAACACAGTGTTGAAAAAGTATGTGCCAGGAGGAAGACAGCTTCTGAGCAGGCTGTGTGAGTTTAAACAGACAGATCGAAGCTGGGCCTGTCACCTACGACAGGGCTGCCTCCGATGGGACTTAACCTCCCTGCCTCTGCCCTCTGATCCATGCCACTCCTCTTCCCTTTCAGCTCTCAGCTCTGTTTAAATCTATACTGTTGCAGCTCAACCAAGCTCATCCTGCAAGAACCTGAACCACACACACTCACACTCACATGATTTGGTAGTAAACACTCAATAACAGAGGACACAATAGGCAGTAACAAAAATCATATATTCTATCAGTAGATCTGCTGGTCTACAAATGAGATCTTTTTCAATATTTCACATGTGAACTGCAAATCATTTTATTTAAAAAAAATGTGTTAAGTGAAGATTTAGAAAATGTGTGCTACAGGAGTATAAAACTACATGTGACATTGAAACACAAAACCAGTCTTAAGTAGCACTGGTATATTTGTATAAATAGCCAATAATACATTATATGGGTCAAAATGATCAAATTTTCTTTTATGACAAAAATCATTAGGATATTAAGTAAAGATCATGTTCCATAAAGATATTTTGTAAATTTCCAACTGTAAATATATCACAACATAATTTTTGATTGGTAATATGCATTTCTAAGAACTTCATCTGGACAACTTTCTCTCTCTCTCTCTCTCTCTCTCACACTCTCTCTCTCTCTCTCTCTCTCTGTGTATATATATATATATATATATATATATATATATATATATATTTAACCCTTATATTCTAAATATTTTCCTATCAATACAAACCATAAATCAATGGAAAGCTTATTTATTCAGTTTTCAGATAATGTATAAATCTAAAAAATATATATATATAAAAATTGACCCTTATGACTGGTTTTGTGGTCCAAATGTATGACAACTGGTGCTCACTGGAAAAAAAGTCAAGCGTTCATAAAAAACATTAATGGCCAACTCATTCTGATACAATGAGTAAGGAAGTTTAAAGCAGAAACACATTGACCAATATACATTTTAGGATTTAAGTCCAATTTATTGAAGAAATGTTATGCTTTACACTGTTTTAATCAGATTGTTCCTCATTATTGAGTAGAACTGGTTCACAAAATGACATTTTATTCTATTTTATATTTTGTAATTACATTTTTATTGTCTAAAAAAGAAGGGATGAGAATCATATTTTCAAGTAAAATATATATACAAAATATTGGTTACACTTTATTTTAAGGGGTCCTTGTCACAGTGTAATTATACATTTGAATATTGAGCAATATTAAATAGTAATAGTAATACTTTCTATATGGTTAGGGTTAGGATTAGGGTTTGGTTTAGGGTTACTTGCATGTTATTATGCATAATTAATTGTTATTATAATAGTAAGTACATGTAACTTGTTACATTTTATTGCATGCTTTAATATGTACATGTTTTATTATTTTAGGACACCCTAAAATAAAAAGTTAGCAACACATTTTGTTTTACTTTGCTTGAAATGTCAATTACTTTACTGTTGATTTTTGTTTAAAATATAAATGATATAGTACCTGTTTAATAAATTAACACTGTTATCTGACAAGGGTGCATTAAAAAGACATTTATTATGTTTAAAAAATATTTTAAATAAATTCTGTTCTTTTGAATTTTCATCAAAGAAACATTAAAAAGTTGTATTAGTTTCTATGAAAAATATTAAGCATATAATAAGAAGAAATGTCTCTTGAAAAGAACATCTGCATTTTAGAATGATTTATGAAGGATCGTGTGACACTGAAGACTGAAAATGTAGTTTTACATCACACAAATAAATTACAATATAAAATACATTCAAATACAAAACAGCAATATTTAACTTTTTGCTGTATTGATGATCAAATAAATGCGGGCTTGGAGAACACAAGCTGTATTAATTTATATAAATGCATTAATTTCAGAAACACTGCACTTGTCCACTATTGAAACTTCTTTAAAAAGTTCAATGCAAAGACAGGATTGTATTGACTGTATAAACACTACTCCATGATACCTCACTGAAAAAGCATCGCTAAAATGAATATGCCTTCTCAGTTGTGTTCTGATGTTACAGGCACTAAACAGATCTGAAATTGCATCTGAAATCTCACTCAGTATCAAGGATGTTAATATTCTGCGTGTGTCTTGGTCTGGCATTCAGAGAGGTGCAACAGCGGAACAGGAGCTCTGCGGCAGGATCACATTAGGAGGGGACCAGTGAGCTGTGTGGGCTGGAATAATTGCTGTCATTCTCTTTTCATCCTTTCACATATTCTGCCACAATTGGTCCTCGCGCACACGCACACACAAACATACGTGCAGTAACATCGCCTCTTGTTGCCTCAGGCACGGCTGTCAGCTCCTTTTTCTTCAGTCCGTCACTCGAGATGCTGGCGAATGCGCGGCGTGAACACAAATAAATGCATAAATAAATAATCAAACAAACAAATGAGAACTAAATAGAGGGCAGATTTAGATGCTATGGCAGCAGATTCACTGAGGCCTTTCTCTCTCTCACTGTCTCTCGCTCTTTGACGGAGGGGAAAATAATTTCCTGTTTGGATTATTGGTGTGCTTTTGAATGCAGGAAACAGGATATGATTTTAGACAACATGAATTGTGCGGCGATAAAAGGATGAAATGGCTAAACTGCAGCTCTATTAAGCCTGAAGGAGTTTTGAATCAAGGTGCATCCTTGCATCAATTTGCGTAAGATTTATGAAGTGCTCATCATAGAAAATAATGGAGCACCTGATGCACAAGAGTGTTTTTGACCGACTTGCGCACACAGACAAACACTGATGAGTATGTGACAATGTTGTTTCTTATTTAAAAATGAAAAATCTCATTTAAGATGTTTGTGAATTGCACACCAGTATTAAGATGAACTGAGTATAAGAAACGTGTGTGAATAGGACATTATTCATCAGAGCTCGAGAGCCCTGTTCATTAACATTACCTACGTTATGGCACATATGAACTCCATGGCTGTTCCAATTAACTACTGCACTTTATCATGCTAATTCAACTAGAGAGCAAGTGATCGAGAGGGAAGAAAGAGAGGAGGGGAGAGAGACTAATGGATTAGGCACTAGGGATTCATATTTCAGAGCTGTCATTGTGGAGAGAATGTGTGTCACAGCATGCTAAGAAATGTAATATGATACACTTGCATAGTCTAAATCAAAGCCCACGGGAAGAAGAGAGCAGGAAGAGAAGGAAAGGAAAGGGAAAAAAACACCACAACAGTGAACTCAAACCCTGAGGACCTCCACACAACCCAAACCACATCACAAACCTGGTGAATTGAATTTGCCAAACCACATGCTATGCTTTCCAGATAACATCCACTGCAAAATGTTCTAAAAAAGCAATAAAAACAATCTGTATTTTTCTTTTGCATTCTAGTGTCTGAATATTTAGTAGGGGTGGAAGAGGGTGTTTGTGTGATTGCACTAAGCTGGAAACACATGTTATCTTTACTGGTTATTAATGTGCAGCTGGCAGCACTGGATGTTGAGCCAAGAGAAAAATGACTTTCATGAGTGAGTGGACCATCACATCAGGGGCAGGAACTTACTGCTCCGTGAAAGCCCATTTAACCACAGAGTTAAAAACAGAGAGTGGTGAACAGCCACAGCTTTTCGCTGACATACTTGAGTGTTTTTGCTAGTTCAGCTTTATTCCTGCAGCTCAAAAAGTGCCACATGGGTACAATGGCATTTGTTTAGTCTGCAAACTATTGCTGAACATACTTCAAGACAGGACAAAAACTTGAAAGCCCAGTTTCTAATACAAATGTCACTCGTGATGCTCTTATGAGAATTGTTGGTTTGTCGTAAACATTTCAATCCATTCATTTTCTAAATAAAAAAAAAACCCAATGAAGAGTACATTTTGTTTGACATGTGACTGTGTGATTTAGTTAATCAATGAAATCGGCTGTGGAGCAGGGTTCACGGTTAACTTAGAGTCCAATTAACATTAATCTTTGCTCTATTAAAATCAATGGTACATGTTTCTGCTATAGATTCTCAATAACACATGACTTCAGAGAGTCTCTATAGACTGTATGATATCCTATGCACAGATGCTTGTAGATTAAAGCTAAGTCGATTGAACGAGCAATGGTGCTGAGTTCTATTTTATACGTATTGTATTACTACATATTGTACTGTGTAAAAGTCTAAAAATATTAATAGTGTTTGTTTTAAGAAGGTTATTTCTTTCTTTTGGTGCATCAATAGGAAATATAAATTTTAGGTTTCACAACATTTTTTTGCAAATATTATAATAATCCAGTGTTTTTATGAACATAACAAGATCCTCAAAACAAGATCTTCAAAGACATCTGATCTGATCCAGTCAGTCTGAGACTGCATAAAGAGACAGAAAGAATTAATACTAAAGTCTAAATCCATAGTATAACTGGCAAGTTCTCCAAGATACTTGCAACAACCTTAAAAATAACACTACTTTAAAACGTATTTTCAGAGACAAAGTGTGGTAAAACCAACTTATTATTTCATAGCAGTTTTTATAAATAAAAACCATGATAACACTTTATTTTAGGGTATCTTAACTAGTTGCTAATTAGCATGCATATTAATAGAATATTAGCCATTTATTAGTAGTAATTAAGCACATAGCAATGCGTTATTCTATACAACCTTATTCTACATCCCTAATCCTACCCAATACCTAAATTTAACAACCACCTTACTAAATATTAATAAGCAGAAAATTATGAGTTTATCGAGGGAACATTTGTAGTTAATAAGTGTTCTCTATTCTAAAGTGTTACTAAAATCATACATGCATTATTTTTTAAATACATCCTCTCTTAAACTACTGTTTAAAAGTTTGGGGTCAATAAGATTTTTTTTAATTTAAATTAATACTTTTATTCAGCAATGGACATAATTGTTCAAAATATGTATAATATTTAAAAAAATCTATTTCAAATAAATGCTGATTTGATATTTCTATTCATCATCATCATCATCATCAAACCAACAACACTGTTTTTAACATTGATAATTAGAAGCATATTAGAATGATATGATTTCTGAACGATCATGTGACTCTGTAAACTGGAGTGATGGTTTCTGAAAAATGCAGGGTTGCATCATGGAAATAAATTATGTTTTAAAATATATTAAAATAGATAACAGTTTTGTTTAATTGTAACATTATTTTACAGTTTTTAACTATTTTGTATCAAATAGTCCTGTGAAGTTAAGAGAAATCTTTCAAAAACAATACAAAAATCTTACAGACCCCAAACTCTCCATACTACTGTTTTTTTGATGCAGTTTTGTAGGGTTGGAAGGGAGTGTTTGTTTGCTTGCTATGTAGTCTTGAATCAGTTACAAATGTGGGTGGGTTATTAGAAGGACAGATCTTGTTGGATTAATTTCCATATCGTGTTTCTTCATCACTGGAGTGTGTAATATTGTCTTCTTCCACTTTCCTCGTCTGTGATGCAGTTGTAATAATGAAGGCACTGGGCTAATCAATGCTAAAATCACTGCATGAGTATGTGTGTGTGCGCGCACAAGTCAGCTCAAAGAACAGCATCCTGCTGTGCTGACAAATCTGATCTGCCTCAATTACCGAGCGGCAGATCTATCTTCACATGACCCATATAACGCATCATATTACACACACACACGCACACACACACTGGACGGGAGACACAAACACAGGGGTGGAAATATATTTCATCTTCACCTTCCTTCACTCATAAGACTCGGCTGATTTTACTCTCTTTTTCATCCCTCGTTCCACTCCTCTCCTCAGTCATTTCTGCCACGCGGTATTGAAATAGATGACAAATTCAGTCTCTGTCAGGCAGCCGATGTACACCTGAGAGCCTTTCCACCTCTCTCACAGTATGTTTTTAAAAGTGGAAAATTTTCTCATAAAACTTCAGCTCTCTTCATCTGTCCCTTGATGCACTCTCTCTCTCTTTCTCGGTCTGTCCCGGAGGTCTGTCGCAGCGCAGTTGAGCTACTGAGCTTTAGAGAAGCTATTAAACGTCCTTTTCTTCAAATTGATTAACAGGAAGGACATCATTAATTGAAAAATATGCACCAAATTATAAGAAAGAGAGCGAGAGAAGACAGATACGGGCCAAGAAAGCTAATAATCCATAAATATGGATGGACGGCACCGGAGCTATGAATCATTTCTGATTATTTACGTTCAAAACCTGCAACCTGCACAGAGGTCACTCATAGATTACTGCGTTTAAAAGGATTATTTCTACCCTCATAACCCTATTAGCTCCAAATCACAGCTCAAAGACAATGTGGCCAGTTAGCCTAATTAAAACTAATTACTGATGAAAGCTTGATGTAAAGCAAAGCTGAGGCGACACTCTTGTCAACACAGCCTTGAGCTGTCTCTCTCTCTCTCTCTATCTCTCTCTCTCGGTGGAGGCCATCTGTTGGAGGTGATTAATCGAGATTACAGTGACCCTCGTTGTGGGACTCACTCAGGCCGTGGCGGTACCGCACTGCCTCGCTGCGCCGGGCTCTTCACGCTCCGCTTAATTCATGTCATCGGGCCCCAAAGATCAGCTCCTACAGGGGGGCTCGTAACCTCCTCCGGGATGCGTGTCTGAGGAAAGGTCGGTTGCAGTACATCACCGCGCTTCATCTGACATCCGACCACCTTGGCTCAGGGGAAACTCCCACACTGGCCCGTGAGTGGATTAGCATATTAACTGAGGTGACTCTCTCAATACAATAGCTTTTGGATCCCACGTTCACCTCTCAAGTTTTCGCCCGGAGCTGTTCGAAATAAATTACTGCTTCAGAGGTTTCTTATGATGTGTATCCAGAACTTTAATGATTAAATGAGTCACTGGAGTAAAGAACAGATTTATTCTTATTACACTATCACCCATAAAGTACAGGTCCTTCAATGTCAAGACACTGGCCTACGTCAGAGGAAAGCTTTACATGGGAAGTGATTTTGTATGAGAGACATGTTTCTGGAACAATATATGATCTTCTTTGAAAATTTGAGGAAAATCATAGGTTGAGATTAATGGCAATCAAAATCAAGTCTTAAAATCGGATGGATGGATAGCTTGACAGAGAATTCCCTACAGATTATGCAATAATAAGAATGAATGAATACAAAAACATCCTATGAAAACAATATATATACCGTTTCATACTAATATCATTACAGTATATATAACTTTGGTCTTGCCACCCACCAGCTCACTGAGCCCACACAGGCACACAGCTTCTCCAGGCTTCCCACCATGTCTGCAGAAAACTTTTCCTGAGAACGCAATCTCCAGATGATCTTGCAAAGACCGAACTCTTCATCATCATCCAGGCTGTATCGACTGACCTCAACATCACTACACAGTTAGATTTGACAACACTAATGCCAGTTAGACCAACCAGGACCCTGGGAGGTGTTTTAGACAGCAAATTCACTACCCAAACAGACCCCTTTAAGAAAAGCGAGTAAAGTCAAATCTGGATTATCAAATGAAGACCTGTGGAAATATTGTTTAGTGTTGACAGTTGATAGCTAAAGTAGTGTTCAGGTGGAAAAGCAGACCTGTCTACAGTAATGCAGCTGTCTGATTTCTTCTTTAATGTGCTGATTCATGAAATGAACAGCAATAGAACAGCATTTATCAAAGGATTGAAAACCCATGAAAGGACGTGGAGTGGAGTTTAATTAGATGTTTGCCTGGGAGGCAGAGGTAACGGCTGGAAGTCATCCAGCTACAACACCTTTTTAACTCAAAAGTTCAGCTTTGCTTTGAATTTGATGATTAGTACGCATGCAGGTATCAAAAGCTATCAAAGTAACACAACACAAAGTTTACTGCAATTATTAGATAGCAGGTGGCCTGCATGTAATGTTTAGTGAAGTTTTGTTCACGCATCAACAGAAAACAGCACAGACAAAGAAAAAAATATCTTGGGATTTAAAAATCATATTGGTTCATCAAAATGAAGACTGATTAAAATGGATGAATTGATATTGTAAACCCAGGCCTAATTAGGACCATTAGCTAATTTAGTACAGTGAATTGCATAAAAAAGTAAAGTATTATTTAACACAAGATTTACTCAAATTAACACTACATAATTCCATGATATGTCACTTTTTCAATCTTTAGGTCCAGTTTTCTGTGCCATAATGTTCTCCGAAAAGTCACTTTTAATCAATTTGATGCGTTCTTGCTGAGTAAATGTATTTATTTATTCAACAAAATGTAGTCCAATTATTTATATAAAATATAATGCATTATGACAAGATTAACACAAATCAAAAAATAAAACAACTTAACTAGTACATGAACTCTATGATGCATAATTTTCCTCTAGTGAGAGATATTTTGTCTCCGACAATATTTATGCGCTTTTATCAGAAAATACTGATATATGCAAATAATGTGAAATTTATAATAAGCATATTATGCAATTATATCATCAAAAATAATATGAATAACATCTTTAATTGAACAGTCCTAGCCTATTTACATATAAAACGTTACTGTCAAGACCTCAGCTCAACTCCAGCGATTTAGCACACGAAAAACCAGCAAACACAAAGTGGAAGACTTTAGTATCCAAAACACAAACATTGAGAGAAATCCTTCTGTCTGGTCATGCATGACTCCCTGAGCTCCTCCACTTGAGACCTCGTCTGGAGCTAAGCGATAGCCAAGTCCCTCACTCTGCCCTAAAAAGTCTGGCGCAAGAGCCTCATCCTGGCCAAAACTTTCCCATTAGACCTCAAATACCACAACCATGTGCCAGACAATTATGGGGTGAACCAACAAGCAGCAAGTTGCACAGGAACCTTGTATAGCAGAGCCAAAAGCTCTGCCAAATGATTAGCGAGGGGACAGTGAAGTGTGACAGCAAGCACTACAGCATTGAATCCCATCTGTTGAAGACTTTTGAAGTCCCTCAGATGGCCAAACAGGGTCTCAGATGAGAGGGCACAGGAGGGTGATTAATTAATACACCGTCACAGGTGTTGTATTGCACTAATATCTCATCAAAATGGCAAATATGTTGAGGCATCATGTGTTGGAAAACCTATAAATGAGATATAATTTTGTCTATTACTTAGATTAATTTAAATTATCACGCAACCTTATGGAAAACTATTGGAGACAGAGAGCATATGGGAGAGAATTCATAAAGAATCAAGTGACTGCAGCAAATTGATTCCATTATTGCACGGACAAATGGACAAAAACATTATTGATTTCAGAAATGTAAGAAGTGTGTGTCAAGAGAGATGGAAATTGATCTGCTGTATTTCGGCAAACATAAACATTTTAACATATTACAGCACTCTTAACCTTTAAGAGGTAAGAGTTTAAGTGACATATCTAATTGCTATATATTTATTATTGTCATTCTCATTAATATACCCATTGATGTTTGTGTAGATACCAGTTGGAGACTGCATATTCGCATTGATTATTTCCTTATGATTAATAATCATTACACAAGGATTAGCAAGGAAGGAGGTAATGATTGATAGTGTATTCATATGCACACACAAAAATGATCTACACAATTATGTAAATGACTCAAATAGTCTTTTTTTGAAAAGTGACTATTTCAAGCCAATTTGATACAAGCACAATTATAATAAAAATAATGAAATTGTATTATTCTGGAACTCCTCAACAGCACAAATCTAAAGAAATAGCAGAGCAACCTCTGAATATTCTAGTGTTCCTGTGGCTCAGTGGTAGAGCATTGCGTTAGCAGCGCAAAGGTCGTGGGTTCAATTCCCAGGGAACACATATACTGACAATAAATGTATAACCTGAATGCACTGTAAGTTGCTTTGGATAAAAGCGTCTGCTAAATGCATAAATGTAAATTTATTCTTCTGCACAGTCAAGTCTGAATGGTGTTCTTAATCAGAGAAAAATTATAAAGTATTACATCAATAAGCAAATTTCCTTTCTGCAAGCTGTCCTTAAAAAGGTTTCCGTCTGCTCTGATTAATAATGATTATAAGAGATTAACGTTACACTTTATTGAATTTCAACGGTTGTTTGGTGAGTAATTAAATGTGAACTTAAAAATAGATGTGATTTAATAAGAGCCTTAGATTGGATATTTCTGTAAATTAATTCTTAATTATGGTTAATTTAGATTTAAAACTAAATGCATTACTTTTACTCAACCACCTTAAAAGATAAGACCACCTAAAAATCAAGCACCATTCACTAGACCAAAATTTTTATTAATTTGCCACATGACAAGTATTCACACCTAATTTTATTTTTTTTTTAAACTATTTTAATGGTAAAATGAATGACTATTAGTTCAAATTTACACTCATAGGAAAAAACAGGGGTGGTACCCTTTCAAAAGGCACAACTTTGTAAGGGTGCATAATAGTACCTAAAGCATACATATTAGTGCATTCGTTTTTTCTCATCCACTGATGACATCTTCCATCATTTACAACACAACACTTCCCTGCCACTGACATTTATTACAGCAATCTGTGTTTTCACTGTCATTAGGTGGCACAGTTATGGATCTTCTGAAATGGTACAGCCAATTCCTAATCCACAACATGCTAAACATATCTGTCTAAATCAGTTGTTTAAGCACAAGTAAGCTTATTTGACCACCAAACATTCAACAGCATTTAAATCAAAACAACGTCTCAGTTACATCTATAACTCTCGTTCCCTGAAGGAGGGAACGGAGACGTCACATCGGAAGACCGACGATTTGGGATCTCGCTTAGAGAGACCAATCCACTTCGAGTGTAAACTAAACGAGCCAATGCACATTGGCATGTGATTATTGCATCCAGCTGCTGCTGATCACAGGGTGAGCATGAGTAGGCAGCAGGTGCAGCGCATATTCAGGTTTTCGCTGAGGAGCCGAACCGGGGAACGGCCTTTTAGCGGTGGTACAGGAGCTGTGGTGAGGGGACGTGAGAGATCCCAAATCGTCGGTCCTCCGACGTGACGTCGAGAGTGACCGACTGATAGGGAACTAATGTTACCAAGAAAAATGTTGGTGCCCATGAAGAAGTAAACAAGTTTTGGAGGTGTTGGTGGAATTGGACTCTGATAATTCTGCTCAACAATCTGAATCCTATCCAGATGAAGTCTTGGACAAAAATGCAATATTCTCAGCTTTTTATTTTTATTCAAGCGTTGATAAAAACTATTTTTTGCGTATTTTATTTTTTATTTAAACTAGAGGCTCTGTTCTTTCTTTTGATATATTTTCACTGTTTACATGTTCATACAACAAAATGTCCTAGGGGTCATAAAAGATACTCAAGGTGAATTGACCAATAAAAGTGACATATAAAGAGATACCAGAATGGGTTTGGTTAGAAAGAACTTCCTGTAGGAAGACATCTTTAGAAGCTTTGTTAAATAGACCAATAAATATTGATTCCATGTTTTATAATGAAAATATGGTAATAAATAACTTAAATCATGTTTGGATCTTCTACATATAGGCTACTGTATATGTGGCAAGCCCAATTTGTTTACCCCTGACTTACAAGACATGATTTTCTCCCAATGGAGAATTATATATCGATAATAAATTTGGCTCATTTAGTCAACTTAAATTAAAATATTATCTTTTATCTACAGTTTTTTAATATTTCACTGGTTTTGAAAACATATCTATTCATCAAACTCTTGAAATCCTATGTAATCACATTTCAATAGAACAAGGCACTGTTTCTTTCTTTTATGTTTTACTAGATAAGGTGAACGTAAAAACAAATCATATTAGGTAAGATTGGGAAAAGGAACCAAACTAAACAAATTGTATCCAAATGTATCCTCTACATGAAGGTATGTTCTTTCATGCTTTCTGGTCATGTCATAAAATCAGGCCATTCTGGAAGAGTATATTCCTATTTAGTTCAGAAACATATAAAATGGATTTGCCACCTGAGCCAAAATTGAGCATTTTTGGAGATGCTTTGAGCATAGGAAGTAAATATGTGTCACAAGCTGTTTCTTTATGTATGATCTTAGCAAAGAAGATGATTTTGTAGAAATGGAAGTCTGAGTTTGTGCCTGTATTTGAAATTTGGCTTAGAGACCTAAGGTCTGTGTTACCCCTAGAAGAGCTGAGTTATAAGATATTAGTTAGACATAAGATATTTGTAAAAATAAGGAACCCTATAAAATATATAATCAACAATCCTGACTTATAACTTCTAAATGGCTTAGTGGTCAAGCTTAGGGGGGCACTCTGTGTGTTTCAAATAATTGTATATATTGTTTGTAAATTTTTCGACCATGAACTATGATATCCGGCAATCAGATTAGTAGGGGTGTGAACCTACACTGATCTTATGGTTTGTTTGATTACGATTATAATGTCATCGATTCAGTTCAATTCGATATCACAATACATCACGGTAAATTGATGCACTGCATCCTCAATTTTCAATTTTACTTCACATGTATACAATTTTCTCAATAAATACAAGCAGTCAGATATATGAACTGGACTGGAGTACTGGAATTGAGAACCGATGATTTACACACAGCATGTCTTCTCCAGCTTGTGCTTACCAGGTTGTTCATAAAAGCCATATGTCGGCATTTGAAGTAAGTTAGTTGGAACATTTTTAATTATACGCGCACTCGCGTCTCGCCTCCCTCTGCCATTGTATGCTCCTGCGACAAAGCATCTATGCGACAAATGACGTCAGAAAAGCTTCATTACATTATAATCGGTTATGGTCTATTACTGAACCGATACGGAATCGTACTCGTCTGCATGGCGATGCCCTGTTGAAACGATTCATTTCGACACCCCTACTGATTAGTGTGTTACCACCTTCATTTAGTTCCCTATCTGTCGGTCACTACAAGTTATGTCGTGACGACATAGGGGATTTACCTGGAAGCCCCGAACATCTCTGACTAAAGAGAAAACGCCAATGAAATTGGCTAGTGGATTTTGCATACCTGAGCCACTCCCCGTGCATACGGGTATAAAAGGGCAACAGGTGCATCCACTCATTAGATTTTTGCTTCGGAGCCGAGTGGATGAGAAGAGTGCTGATCTCCACAAAGCTGTTCATCTTTGTTTTGCTCCCGGTTGATGTAACGGTGCGATCAGCGGAGTCCCTCTCATCAGCGATTCCCCTGGGCACTTCAACTAAGAGAGCAAATTCTAAAAGAGCAAATCACGGACGATCGCATCTTTTTCAAGATGCCGTTTCGTCCGTGTCCTTCTGGTTGCGGTCATTTCCTGTCTGCGGATGACGGACACGATCGTTGTCTTCAGTGTCTGGGCTTCCAACACGCTGAAGATGCGTTCGTGGATGACTCATGCGTCTGTTGTGGGCGTATGAGCATGATTTCGCTGCGATCTCGCCTTTCCTTTAAGAAAGGATTGGCACCCTCTGCCGCCACCCGTGCTGATCTCTCTGGCTCAAGCAGAGGATCGCCGGCTGACGCTCTGGGAGATCTGAGGGTTCCTGTAAGAGCCTCTCCGCCGGGCACGCCCCCACGGACCTCTTACTCCTCACGCTGCGAACATCCCGTCCGGTTCCCGGGTGATTTCGCTGGTCTGTCCCACGGGGCGCCCAGCATTTCATTCGATGCGCCATCTGTAGATAGGATGTCGATCGCAGCATCAGGGGATGGGCTCACGTCCTCTGAGGATGAAGGTGTGGTGGGGTTGCCCCCCTCGGGTGTTGTCGCCACCGCCGCACCGGACCCAGAGCTGACGGCCATGCTTGCCCGGGCAGCCGTGAGCATCGGGCTGGAGTTCAACAGACCGCCCAGTCCCGAGCCCTCGCGGCTGGACGATTGGTTTCTCGGAGCGGGGCGTGGCTCAAAACCGCGCCCTGCCCCGGTGCCTTTCTTCCCGGAGGTGCATGAGGAGCTGACGAAGTCGTGGATGGCCCCTTTCATGGCCAGAAGCCCCTCGTCCGCCGCCTCCATCCTCACTACCCTCAACGGCGGAGTGGCCAGGGGGTACGCGGGCATTCCCCAGGTGGAGAGAGCGATCGCGGTGCACCTGTGCCCACGAAACGCCGCCACTTGGAGGAACCATCCGCATCTCCCATCCAAGGCCTGTAAGCTGACAGCCGCGGCCAAAGCTTATAGCGCTGCGGGCCAGGCAGCCTCCGCCCTGCACGCCATGGCTATCCTGCAGGTTCACCAAGCCAAGGCGCTCCAACAGGTGCACGAGGGTAGTACCGACCCGGGGTTGATGCAGGAGCTGCGCACGGCGACTGACTTCGCTCTACGAGCGGCGAAAGTCACGGCGCGCTTCCTCGGGAAGGTGATGTCCACCATGGTGGTCCAGGAGCGCCATCTCTGGCTCAACTTGGTAGAGATGAAGGACGTTGACAAGGCACACTTTCTCGATGCCCCCATCTCCCAGGCAGGGCTGTTCGGTGACACCGTCGAGGGCTTTGCCCAGCAGTTCTCGGCGTTACAGCAGCAGACCGAGGCGATCCAGCACACCTGCCACGGCGTGATGCACCATCCACCGCTGCCCCCGGGGCCAGGCCTTAGTCTGCCCGTCGCCGTGGGCGCCCTCCTGCGTCCCCCAGTGCTGCTCCGCCCCAGGCCGAATCGATACCTTGGCCGGCGCGTCGAGCCTCTCGCAGGAGAGCGGCGCCCCCCGCGTCCCAGCCAGGCCCCAAGTCATCCAGGAAGTCGACGAAGCGGCCCTGACGCGGGCAACCCGGAGATGTTGGAATTTGCTCTTTCTCAGGAGACGGCGAGAACAGCGCCGCTCCTTCCTCTGGTGGAGGGCCGGGAGGAGAATCTTCCGTTTCTTTTCCGCCGCTGGTCCAAGGGCCAGCGGTACCCACTTCTCAAGAAAGAGCAATTTCCTTTTCCTCCGGGTTTTTAGGTCCATGGGACGACAGTGTGCGACGCCCTGCTTCCTCACTCTCGCCCACGACCCATTTTGCCAGTAGCCAAGAGAGTACGGTTCAGGGACGACATTCCTCCCCATGCACCTCTGGCCAGTCCCGTTTGGGACCCAGGGAGTTCGGTGAGGATGCCTCAGAACGCACCGCCTTCTGTACCATCCACCCCTACTCCCTTTCGCTGCACCACCAAAGGTATGTCGATTGTGCCATTGGAGCCACTTGCACAGCGTCTGGAGGCATGGCTCACGCTGCCCAGCCTGTCTCGCTGGCTCACGCGCACAATTCGACTCGGCTACGCGATTCAGTTTGCCAGGCGACCTCCCAAGTTCAACGCCGTTCTCGAGACGTCGGTGGCAGTCCGGAACGCCCCTGTCTTGCGCGGGGAGATTGCTGTCCTCCTGGTAAAGGACGCAATCGAGCCGGTCCCTCCAGCCGAGAGGAGGCAGGGGTTTTACAGCCCTTACTTCATCGTACCCAAGAAACGTGGTGGCCTTCGACAAATCCTGGATCTGAGAATTTTGAACCTGGCTTTACACAAGCTCCCGTTCAAGATGCGGACGCGCAGGCGCATTATCAAATGCATCCAGCCCCAGGATTGGTTGGCAGCGATCGACCTAAAAGATGCTTACTTTCATGTTTCGATCCTTCTGCGACACAGACCATTCCTACGGTTTGCGTTCGAAGGTCGGGCATGGCAGTACAGGGTCCTCCCCTTCGGGACATCAACCGGCTGGGAGGTATACGATCACACCGCATGTCACAGCTCACCCGCCATCTCCTCCTCTGGAGTCACACGCAGTTCAAGTCACTGTGTGCTGTTCACATCCCGGGGCAGCTCAATCGTGCGGCCGACGCGCTCTCACGACAGCTCACATTCCCCGGAGAGCGGCGACTCCATCCCGAGACGATCCGGCTGATCTGGAGTCGATTCGGGGAAGCTCAGGTAGACCTGTTTGCCTCCCCCGAGTCCTCCCACTGCCAGCTGTACTTCTCCCTGACCGAGGGCCACCTCAGCACAGACGCACTGGCACACAGCTGGCCTCTGGCCTTATGCAAGTATGCAAGGTCCTGCAGGTTGCGCCCCACTGGCCCACCTGGACCTGGTTTCCCGAACTCATTTCCCTCACGACAGCACCTCCCTGGCGCATTTACTCTGAGAAAGGACCTCCTCTCTCAGGGGCTCGGCACCATATGGCACCTGCGTCCAGATCTATGGAACCTCCATGTGTGGCTCCTGGATGAGACGCGGCAGACTTGAGTGGTCTACCACCGGCGGTGGTAGAGACCATCATTCAGGCTAGAGCTCCTTCAACAAGGCAAACCTACGCACTGAAATAGAGTCTGTTCGCGACCTGGTGTTCTTCTCGCCGAGAAGACCCCCGAAAATGCACGATTTGAGTAGTGCTTTCTTTCCAGCAAGAAAGGTTGGAGTGTAGGCTGTCACCCTCCACCTTGAAAGTGTATGTAGCCGCTATTGTGGCTCACCACGATGCAGTGGACGGCCGGTCCCTGGGAAAGCATGATCTCATCGGGAGGTTCCTGAAGGGGGCCAGGAGGATGAATCCCTCCAGGCCTCCCCTTGTGCCCTCTTGGGACCTCTCTATTGTCCTGGCTGGACTTCAGAGGGGCCCCTTTGAGCCGCTGGACTCAGTCGAGCTGAAGTTCCTGTCTCTTAAGACAGCGCTCCTGACCGCGCACACTTCCATCAAATGGGTCGGGGACCTCCAGGCGTTTTCGGTAAGCGAAGAGTGCCTTGTGTTCGGGCCGGTCTACTCTCACGTTGTCTTGAGACCCCAGCCTGGATACGTGCCCAAGGTTCCCACCACGCCCTTCCGCGATCAGGTGGTGAACCTGCAAGCACTGCTCTCGGAGGAGGCAGATCCAGCCTTAGCGTTGCTGTGTCCCGTAAGAGCATTGCGCATATACGTGGACCGCACCCGGAGCGTCAGAAGCTCCGAGCAGCACTTTGTCTGCCACGGAGGGCAGCAGAAAGGGAAGGCTGTCTCCAAACAGAGGTTGGCCCACTGGATAGTGGAGGCCGTCGCCTTGGCGTACCAGTCGCAAGGCGAGCCGTGCCCCCTGGGGGTGAGGGCTCACTCCACCAGGAGTTTTGCCTCCTCCCATGCGCTGGTGCATGGCGCCTCTTTGGCAGACATCTGCAGAGCTGCGGGCTGGGTGACACCGAACACCTTCACAAGATTCTACAATCTCCGCGTTGAGCCAGTTTCTTCCCGTGTGTTGCGTAAGTAATGGACGGGAAGAACTGGCCGGTGTCACGCTTGCTGCGCCATTCCCCCTAACCCGGGGATACGAGCGCCTTTTTCTCCCCCAGTTCAGTTCCCCGGACGATGAACCCTGGTGGAATCCTCCAAGCACCCCCGGCAGTCAGACTGGGCGGAGCAGTCTGACGCCAGGCCCAGTACTGGTGTTAGCTCGCCCGGGTCTCCGGTCAGCCCCTGTACTGGGCTAGGTGTCCGTATGGCCTGATTCCCCTTTGGGTAATCCCATATGTGTATTCTTCCACGGTAAGGTTTCCCTCCAGGTAAACCCATGTCTTCCCTGTGACAGAGCTTCTGTCAGGTTCTGCTGGCAGCCCTCCTCCCTACTCCTAGGTAGGATCTGCCCCAGAGTCCTGTCGTATGTAGTACTGCCCCAAGCCTGGGCCAGTCCATATCAGTGTCTCCACATGTTACCTCCCTTCGGGCAGGATGTGGCCTCCGTAGCGTCCTTCTCTGGAAGGCTCACTTCCCTGCCGTTACGACAAGCTGTAACAACAAATAGGAAAGACCTGAAGCTGTCTTTCACTGAAGGTCGAAATCCCTTCCGATTCCATGGGGAAAGGAACTGCGCCTTGGCTATCTCCAGCAGCGATGTACTCAGTGGTCCCAGTGGGCACCAAGGTTAGCGAATTTGCGCTGGAGCGGTAGGAAGGTTGCAACCTCTTGCATGGCATTTGTCTGTCACGCACTCGCTTGTCAACATCTGTATGCCACAAGGTTGTGACTGGGTTCAGCTTGTGGCGCTTTCCATAGGACCCCTATGTAGTCACGACATAACTCGTAGTGACCGACAGATAGGGAACGTCTAGGTCACATACGTAACCCCCGTTCCCTGATGGAGGGAACGGAGACGTTATGTCCCCATGCCACAATATTGAACCATCGCTGGTTGCCAGGGACTCGTCTCGGCTCCTCAGCGTAAAACCTAATGAGTGGATGCACCTGTCGCCCTTTTATACCCGTATGCACGGGGAGTGGCTCAGGTATGCAAAATCCACTAGCCAATTTCATTGGTGTTTTCTCTTTAGTCAGAGATGTTTGGGGCTTCCAGGTAAAGCCCCTATGTCGTCACGACATAACGTCTCCGTTCCCTCCATCAGGGAACGGGGGTTACGTACGTAACCTAGATGTTCTTGCTTATGTTAATATTAAAGGAAACGAGTAGTATACTAAGAGATAAGTGGTGTTAATGTAACTAGTGACTTTTCTTTTCTTTGTGTATTCTATGTTCCAATTAGTTAAATTATTTTCCACTGTCAAGTTTCTGAATATAGGCATATGTGGTGAAGGAGTGGATAGAGTGGAGATCGATCCACCTTATCCTCCAGATTGAAATTAATCATATTATTACATTATTTCTTATTAATATAATTGCATTATGTCTTGTTTGATTATTAATCAAATTAATGATCAGTATTCAACCTCCCAGATTATTTGATGATTGGCTTAATTTAGTAGTGCCATCTATATTAATAGATTGAAGAGTGTAGTCTTTTTAGAGTAGCAAGAGTGAAGTGCAACCATGTGCTGGAGTCTATTCTTTCCTAAGGGTCACAAGGCCATGCCAGGAGGTCAGGATGACCTCCCGTCTACGTGAGCTACGAGTGACGGAGAGAACTGTGACATTTTTGTGTTTGAATAACAAAAATTAAAGAATCCTGTTCTATCCTGTATTTCTACTCTCCAAAATGATGACTGCATAGTATGTGTGTAACCAACCATACTGATAAGATGCTTGCTAGAGCTAGGCAACCTTGAAATGCAGATAAGTGCTCTGTGTGTGTGTATGTGTGTGTGTCGGCATCTTTTCTCTGTGTTAAATCTGAGGGAAAGTCATCACTGCCGCCATCCTTATCTGGAATAGCTGTCTGGACACCTATTTAGTCTTACTCCTGATCGCTGACACCTACAATAATCATTTGGAGATATGCTTGAAGCGCTTCTGTGATATGTGGAAATTGTCTAAGTTTATATAAGTTTTAGAACCAATCAGAATTTAGCTGACTTATGCATTGACGCAATTAGCAACCTCTGTTAGAGAATAATTGCTGGTGTTTACGAATTGTATGCAGAGCGGCCCACAAACTCCATTGCGAGTATTGAAGCTGCCTTCTGATGATGAACCTGCAAACTATTTTCTTCAGTAAATTTTCTGATTGATTGCATCTCTGACTCCTGGTCTTCATTCAACACACCTGGTCCATGGGTCTTAACTGTAATTCCCCTTCAGTGGATTGTAAGTATGTATGTATTTAAGAATTTGCTAGCAAACACAGTTAGGAATGGACATGTATATTGTTTGTGAAATGTATACGGGTTTTTTATGTACATGTTATGTATATACATGTTTATATATACAGGTGCTGGTCATATAATTAGAATATCATCAAAAAGTTGATTTATTTCACTAACTCCATTCAAAAAGTGAAACTTGTATAATGTATACATTCATTCCACACAGACTGATATATTTCAAGTGTTTATTTCTTTTAATTTTGATGATTATAACTGACAAATAATGAAAACCCCAAATTCAGTATCTCAGAAAATTTGAATATTGTGAAAATGTTCAATATTGAAGACACCTGGTGCCACACTCTAATCAGCTAATTAACTCAAAACACCTGCAAAGGCCTTTAAATGGTCTCTCAGTCTAGTTCTGTAGGCTACACAATCATGGGGAAGACTGCTGACTTGACAGTTGTCCAAAAGACGACCATTGACACCTTGCACAAGGAGGGCAAGACACAAAAGGTCATTGCTAAAGAGGCTGGCTGTTCACAGAGCTCTGTGTCCAAGCACATTAATAGAGAGGCGAAGGGAAGGAAAAGATGTGGTAGAAAAAAGTGTACAAGCAATAGGGATAACCACACCCTGGAGAGGATTGTGAAACAAAACCCATTCAAAAATGTGGGGGAGATTCACAAAGAGTGGACTGCAGCTGGAGTCAGCGCTTCAAGAACCACTACGCACAGACATATACAAGACATGGGTTTCAGCTGTCACATTCCTTGTGTCAAGCCACTCTTGAACAACAGACAGCGTCAGAAGCGTCTCGCCTGGGCTAAAGACAAAAAGGACTGGACTGCTGCTATTATGTTCTAACTGCTATATATATTATGTTCTAACTGCTATTATGCTGTTATGTTCTCTGATGAAAGTAAATTTAGCATTTCCTTTGGAAATCAGGGTCCCAGAGTCTGGAGGAAGAGAGGAGAGGCACAGAATCCACGTTGCTTGAGGTCCAGTGTAAAGTTTCCACAGTCAGTGATGGTTTGAGGGTGCCATGTCATCTGCTGGTTGTTTTCTGAGGTCCAAGGTCAACACAGCCGTATACCAGGAAGTTTTAGAGTACTTCATGCTTCCTGCTGCTGACCAACTTTATGGAGATGCAGATTTCATTTTCCAACAGGACTTGGCACCTGCACACAGTGC
Source organism: Oxygymnocypris stewartii (assembly GCA_003573665.1). Classification (NCBI taxonomy): domain Eukaryota; kingdom Metazoa; phylum Chordata; class Actinopteri; order Cypriniformes; family Cyprinidae; genus Oxygymnocypris; species Oxygymnocypris stewartii. The sequence goes on along the minus strand of QVTF01022339.1, from coordinate 1,424,026 downwards.
CAAAGCTACCAGTAGCCTACCTGGTTTAAGGACCATGGTATCCCTGTTCTTAATTGGCCAGCAAACTCGCCTGACCTTAACCCCATAGAAAATCTATGGGGTATTGTGAAGAGGAAGATGCAATATGCCAGACCCAACAATGCAGAAGAGCTGAAGGCCACTATCAGAGCAACCTGGGCTCTCATAACACCTGAGCAGTGCCACAGACTGATCGACTCCATGCCACGCCGCATTGCTGCAGTAATTCAGGCAAAAGGAGCCCCAACTAAGTATTGAGTGCTGTACATGCTCATACTTTTCATGTTCATACTTTTCAGTTGGCCAAGATTTCTAAAAATCCTTACTTTGTATTGGTCTTAAGTAATTTTCTAATTTTCTGAGATACTGAATTTGGGGTTTTCATTAGTTGTCAGTTATAATCATCATAATTAAAAGAAATAAACACTTGAAATATATCAGTCTGTGTGGAATGAATGTATACATTATACAAGTTTCACTTTTTGAATGGAATTAGTGAAATAAATCAACTTTTTGATGATATTATAATTATATGACCAGCCTCTATATATATATATATACTGTATAGTGGGGAAAATAAGTATTTGATACACTGCCAATTTTTCAAGTTTTCCCACTTACAAAGAATGGAGAGATCTGTAATTTTCATTGTAGGTTCACCTCAACTGTGAGAGACAGAATCAAAATAAGTTCCAGAAAATCCCTCTCTTCCATTTTATTGTATGAAATAAGTATTTGACTTACCAACCAGCAAGAATTCTGGCTCTCACAGACCTGTTAGTTTGTCTTTAAGAAGCCCTCCTATCCTCCACTCATTACCTGTATTAATTGCACCTGTTTAAACTCGTTACCGGTATAAAAGACATCTGTTCAATCAATCAGTATCCAACCTCTCCACTATGGTCAAGACCAAAGAGCTGTCTAAGGACACTAGGGACACAATTGTAGACCTGCACAAGGCTGGGATGGGCTACAGTACAATAGGCAAACAGCTTGGTGAGAAGGCAACAACTGTTGGCGCAATTATTAGAAAATGGAAGAAATTCAAGATGACTGTCAATCTCCCTCGGACTGGGGCTCCATGCAAGATCTCGCATCGTGGAGTATCAATGATCCTGAGAAAGGTGAGGGATCAGCCTAGAACTACACGGGAGTACCTGGTCAATGACCTAAAGAGAACTGGGACCACAGTATCAATGGTTACCATTAGTACACACTACACCGTCATGGATTAAAATCCTGCAGCGCCAAGGTCCCCCTGCTCAGATGAGACCAAAATATATATTTTTGGCATAAACTCCACTCGCCGTGTTTAGAGGGAGAAGGATGAGTAAAATCCCAAGAAAACCATCCCAACCGTGAAGCATGGGGGTGGAAACATCATGCTTTGGGGGTGCTTTTCTGCAAAGGGGACAAGACAACGTCTCGGTTACATAGGTAACCCTCGTTCCCTGAAGGAGGGAACAGAGACGTACATCGGACTGACCGACGAATAGGAATCTCGCTAGAGAGGCCAATCTACTTCGAGTGTAACTAAACGAGCCAATGCACATTGGCATGCAATCATATGCAGCAGCTGCTCACCTCGCAGCGCGGGTATATAAAGAGCAGCAGGTGCGTTGCATCTTTAGGTCTTCACTGAGGAGCCGAACAAGTAAGACGGCAGCAACAGTGGGGTCCAGCGACTGTGGCGACGGGACGTACGTCTCTGTTCCCTCCTTCAGGGAATGAGGGTTACCTATGTAACCGAGACGTTCCCATTCAGTCGGTCACGTTCGACGTACGTCGGACTGACCGACGAATAGGAATCCCTACTAAAGCGCCAGAGGAGCTGTCCCATTCCAGCGCTCTGTAGCAAGCCTCCTGACCCCCTTGCTTAAAGACGGTGGGACAGGGCCAACACAGAGAGTGTCGATCACTGCTGTTCCCCAACCCAATCAGTGAGACTATTGGATAACACTGGGAAAGCGTACCCTTTCACTGGAAAGGAACGCTGCGGAAGCCACATCCTTCCCCGCAGGAGTTATGTGGAGAAGTACATATGGACTAGTCCTGTAGGGCTGTACTACATATGGAAGCACTGGGGTGACTCCAACCTGACGAGAGGTGGGTTCTCCCAGAGGGAAACACACGGGTTTGTTTAGGAGCAACCCGTGGAATAATACATACGGGATCCCCGTAGGGTCACACATATGGGACCCAGCCTAAATCCGGTTATCAAGGATACAACGGAGTAAAGGCCTGGCGCCGGGCGCTCCGCCACGAAGGGTGATTGGAGGACTCAACAGGGTCTGCCTATAGGGACTCTCTGGGGCAATAAGCGTATTTAACGCAGCAAGCCGACACTAAGCCGGTACCTCTCCATGCCCCTGACCTGAGGTGAGAACACGGGAGCCAGCCCGCAGCTCTACAAATATCTATCAGCGAGGCGCCACGAGCCAACGCCCAGGAAGATGCCACGCCTCTCGTAGAGTGGGCACGCAACCTGAGCGGGCAGGGCACGCCTTGAGCTTGGTAAGCCAAGGCAATGGCATCCACTATCCAGTGGGCCATCCTCTGCTTGGAGACAGCCTTTCCCTTCTGCTGGCCTCCGTAACAGACAAAGAGCTGGTCTGAGGTCCTGAGGCTTTGAGTTCTGTCTGTGTATAGTCGCAAGGCGCGAACCGGACAGAGCAAAGCCAGGGCTGGGTCTGCCTCCTCCAGGGGCAGCACTTGCAGGCTCACTACCTGGTCCCTGAAGGGAGTGGTAGGAACCTTGGGCACATAGCCAGGCCAGGGACTCAGTACCACGTGGCCGTCACCCGGCCCGAACTCTAGGCACGATTCGTCAACCGAAAACGCCTGCAGGTCCCCTACCCTCTTGATAGAGGCCAATGCAACTAGCAACAAGGTCTTCATAGACAGAATCCTTAAGTCTGCTGACTGCAAAGGCTCAAAGGGAGCAATCTGGAGTGCTCGAAGCACCAGAGCAAGGTCCCAGAGGGTATGGAGGGGGGTCGAGGAGGATTTAACCGTCTCGCCCCCCTAAGGAACCTGACGACCAGGTCGTGCTTACCAATCGACTTACCATCGATGTGGTCGTGGTATGCGGATATAGCGGCAGCATGAACCTTGGGGGTGGAGGGAGACAGCCTACGCTCCAACCCCTGCTGCAAAAAGGAAAGCACGACACCGATCGAACATCTTCGGGGGTCTTCTCGGCGAGAAGAACACCACTTGACAAATAGGTTCCACTTCAAGGCATAAGCTCGTCTCATAGACGGTGCACGTGCCGAAGCAATGGTGTTAAGTACCTCAGGGGGTAAGTCACCTAGTACCTCCGCGTCCCGTCCAGGGACCAGACATGGAGTTTCCAGAGGTCTGGACGCGGGTGCCAAAGGGTGCCCCATCTCTGAGAAAGAAGGTCCTTTCTCAGAGGAACTAGCCAGGGAGGGGCTGTCGCGAGGAGCATGAGTTCCAGGAACCAGGTCCAGTTGGGCCAATAGGGCGCAACTAGCAAGACCCGCTCCTCGTCCTCCCTGACTTTGTACAAGGTCTGTGCAAGTAGGCTCACTGGGGGAAACGCATACTTGCGAAGGCCCCGGGGCCAGCTGTGCGCCAGTGCATCTGTACCGAGTGTTCCCCCGGACAGGGAGTAGAACAACTGGCAGTGGGAGGTTCCTAGCGAGGCAAACAGGTCTACCTGAGCTTCGCCGAACTCCCCCCAAATCAGCTGGACCACCTGGGGGTGGAGTCACCACTCTCCTGGCAGTGCAGCTCGTGAGAGCTCGTTGGCCACACGGTTGAGCACACCAGGGACATGAATGGCGCGAAGCGACCTCAGATGCTTCTGACTCCAAAGGAGGAGATGGCGGGCGAGTTGCGACATGCGACGGGAGCGCAGACCTCCTTGACGGTTGATGTATGCAGTATTGTCCGTACGGACCAGCACATGCTTGCCCCGTAACGGCCTCTTCAGGCGACCCAGGGCAAGGTATACTGCTAGCAACTCGAGACAGTTGATGTGCCATTGCCGTTGGGGGCCCGTCCACACCCCTGACACTGCCTGCCCGTTGTACGTGGCCCCCCAGCCGGTGGCAGAGGCATCCGTGAAGAACTACAGCATGCCGGGACACCAACGAGGCAGCGGCACTGGGACTCCGCCCCTTTGCAGGAGCTGGAGTCTCGATCGCAACTCCGAGATGGTCATCTTCCCACAATGGGTACATGACTCATCCACAAACGCTGCCTCAGCGTGCGCTAAGCCCAGACACGCGATGCAGCGCTCGTGACCATCTCTCGGCGCCAGGTAACGACCGCATCCAGAAACACACAAGTAGAATGTCATCTTTAAAAAGACGCAAGCTCTACTTGTGTAAGCTCTTTTAGGGACTTGCTCTTTTAATCAGTGCTGAAGCACGCAGGGGAACGGCCGCAGCAACACAAACAGGGATTTGTGCAGCCTGTAGTGTGCTCTCTCTCGCCGCACTCTTACCAGCTATAAAAACTGTTTTTCTGAGAAAAAAGGAACAGAGAGATTCGACCCCGCTGCTGTGCTGTACGCCCACACTTCTTCACAAAGAGATCGTCCTGCAGAGACTCTTTTTGAACACTTCTAGTAGAACAATTTGTTCGGCTCCGAAGCGAAAAGCTGAAGATGTAACGCACCTGCTGCTCATTATATACCCGCGCTGCGAGGTGAGCAGCTGCTGCATATGATTGCATGCCAAAGTGCATTGGCTCGTTTAGTTACACTCGAAGTAGATTGGCCTCTCTAGCGAGATTCCTATTCGTCGGTCAGTCCGACGTACGTCGAACGTGACCGACTGAATGGGAACTGCACCGTATTGAGGGGAGGATAAATGGGGCCATGTATCGCAAGATTTTGGCCAGCAACCTCCTTCCCTCAGTAAGAGCATTGAAGATGGCTCGTGGCTGGGTCTTCCAGCATGACCATGACCCCAAACACACAGCAAGAGGAACTAAGGTGTTGCTCCGTAAGAAGCATTTCAAGGTCCTGGAGTGGCCTAGCCAGTCTCCAGACCTGAACCAAATAGAAAATCTATGGAGGGAGCTGAAACTCTGTGTTGCCCAGCGACAGTCCCAAAACCTGAAAGATCTGGAGAAGACCTGTATGGAGGAGTGGGCCAAAATCCCTGCTGCATTGTGTGCAAACCTGGTCAAGAACTACAGGAAACGTCTGACCTCTGTAATTGTAAACAAAGGTTTCTGTACCAAATATTAAGTTCTATTTTTTTCTATTGTATCAAATACTTATTTCATGCAATAAAATGGAAGTTAATTATAAAAAAATCATACAATGTGATTTTCAGGATTTTATTTTTTTAGATTCTGTCTCTCACAGTTGAGGTGTTCCTACGATGAAAATTACAGATATCTCCATTCTTTGTAAGTTGGAAACCTTGAAAAATAGGCAGTGTATCAAATACTTATTTTCCCCACTGTTATAGGTGTTTGGGTACATGTTATATGTATGTGTATATATTCACACATGTGCATGTCTTAATTATTCAGCTGTTCGCTTTTTACACAATATTAACAAATGTAACATTTTGTTTTCTCCACTTACATTAATTTTTTTCTTACACTTTCTAAATTGCAGAACATATTGTCAATGCTAACGGTTCCCTGTTTGTTAAAAGAAAAGAAAAAAAGAAAATTAAATAAATAACTGGTGACTTAAAATAATACTCTGCCAGGGAGAGTTAATATTAGGCTCCTATTAGTACCTTTTGAAAGGATATGCCCCAGTGACAGCTATTGTGCCATTTTTTTCTGAAAGTGTAGAATGCAATTTATTTAAGAATATAAAAGATAATTGTAGTTGTAATTTTAAATATTTGATTCTGGTCACTCGTGTCTTCAAGATTTTTACTAGACCATTGCTTTTTAAAACATGAGATTATGCTAATTCAAAAAAATGGTCATGACAACCCAGACGGTTTATTTTACATTATATCAAAGTCAACTAAAAAGCATGACCACCTGACTCTTTTATCTGTCAGTCCAGAACTCCCCGAAGAGACCGCCTCCCTGAGAGATCGCCGAAATGACAATGTTCTCACCATAGCCAGCGGCACAATGCCAACTAGGTCTTTCTGTGCCAGGTGGATGTGCGTCTCAGTTTCCTCTTTGCCGGCCCTGATGCCCGGGTATTCCACCGCCCAGGAAATGGACCTGCTGCCTACTGTACTTCCAACACCGTCCACCTCCAAATCCACCTGAACCACCCTCTGCCAGCCCGGCTCCACACTGAAGAAAGAGAGAGAGAGAGAGAGAGACAGAAAGGTGCTTTGAAACTGACAGTTTTCTAATAATCCATGGCATGATTTTGAGAGAGAGGTCACAAGGTCAAGAACCATGCACGCTGAGAATTATATATTGTTTATATTCAAAACGATGCACCTGGCACATGCGACCACATAGAGAGAGATGAAAATAACAGATCGTGTGATGTAACAAGTTGCCAGAGGAAGCAGGCTTGAAACCACGTCAAGTAACTTAGAGTTTACCGTCACGAGTCGATCGAGGAACAAGGAGAAGCGCAAGTGAGAAGCAAAATAAAAGAACTGCTGAGTGCAATGACACAGCTCTCAGCGATTACCGCACCGCAACACATTAACAGAAGGATAGAGAGGAGAAACCCAACAGAGGGGAAAAGTAAGGCAGGAGGTATAAGAAAGGAAGTGATATGGAGAGACAGGGAACAGATGGAGGTAGACACATACAGATACTGCAACTGACAAGAACAGAATAATGAATGAGAGAGAGAGAGAGCAAGAAAAAAAACAAAGAAACAGAAACTTCATTTTCTGCCTGAGGTGGTGATCACCTTGCCTCAAATTGCATGCAGAGTTGAAGAACAACAACACCGTTTCTAATGTTTTTCATAGTCTTACATCAGTAACTCCTGAACTTTTCAATCAAATGGCCAGGATAGATCCAGATACCAGAAGCTTCTCTGAAAAGTAGTTTACCAAGTTACAAGCTACTATTAATTTCAAGTAGTCTGATAGTTACTGCTCTGAAAAAGTTAAGATTCGCTACAAGCTACAAAAAATTGACATGATAAAGGACAATATTCATAAGAAAATAAACTATCCAATAAACTAATGGCTTCTAAAAGTTGCAATTTGTGGTCATTTGCATTTTGGGCCAAGCAATTTCCTCTTGAAATGTCATTACTTGCAGGAAATTAGTATCGTGAGGTACCTTCATGCACAAACGCTGCCTATAAAGCCTGATAGGAAAGTGAGGCAACAAGTCAGCTGCTTAAGCTTTTGGGCACAGACAATGATTCAGGTGTTTTCCTTTTTTTCCCTCTCTCTCTGAAACAAAACAGTGGGGTTGAATAAATGAACAATCCCAATTAGGCTGACAGAATCAAAACTGAAGAGGTAAATCTTTCCTAAACAACAATAAAAATAATTTTTACATAAGAGAGTCTAAATAGCACAGGGAAAGTACATTTACACTCACTAGAAATGTATTTGTCAATGCTATATACAGGAGAGGACTGTTTAATTGAACAGATTCAGAACAGAACATATTTCCATTGCTAAACATAAGGAAATTCACTACAATGAATCTGGCTTTCCACTGTTATATATGAGGGACATAATCATTTGACCAAACATATTCATTACAATGAGTCAGATTTCCCAGTGCTACATGAGAGGCAGAACTATCTGAACTAACCAATTCATATCATGGAGTTAGGCTTTCCAATGCTAAATCTGAACCAACAGGTTCACTGCAATGAATCAGACTTTCTAGTGCTACATGATATGAGGGACATAAACATCTGAACCAACTGAATCAATACAATAAATCACTACAATGAATCAGACTTTCCAAATGTTACATCTGTAAGTAGTAACAGGTTCATAAAAACAAGCATGTAGCATGTTAAATATTATTTCTGTCTGTAATAAAGCCAATTAATCTACATGTTTCTACACAAAGACCATTTTTGACAAAACAAGTGATGTCAGGCTCCAGACATATTATTTTTATAGCAAGAAGAAACAGGGACACAATACTAGCAGAAACATATCTCAGTGCATAGAAGTTTCCTGATTACACATTTACAGAAAGAGTGAAAATGAAAACATCACCCCAAATCCTGTTTCAGTACGACAACTCTATCTCTTGAGAGCATCTTTCACACAAATGATCATCCTCTCCTCGAACAGCAAGCGAGTCAGACACCAAGTTTGCAAAGAAACATCCCAGTTGTGAATCAACAACCCAATTTTCCTGAGAAAACAGAGGTGCACTGAATGGCAAATGAAAATGGAGAAAACGCTTCTCATTTCAGGAACACTGACACTGCTCGTTTCACTCGTCCCATGGCACACACGTCTTTAAAGTTTCACAACAGCCTGTCAAAACAGATGCAGAGTTCTGAGGACCAACACAATCGCAAAGTCAGACTCAGAGGCCCAAAATAGAGCACAGAACCATACTCATGTACTTACTGTAAATTAATACTCGACTGAACTTTTATTGTCTTGCAAATCACCATTAGTTACTTTTGATTATAATGAGGTTAATGCTGTGCAGCAGAGTATTTTTAATGATTGTGTGTGTGTGTGTGTGTGTACACTTGTTTATGCTACGTTAAAAACTAAATGTGGTGCAGTCTAGTGAGTTATGCCTTAACCTAGAAATTCACCTTGAAATTATTGTTTATACCTTTGGTCCATCTTTAAAACACAAATATTGACAGTTTTACTAACTTTTTGGTGCTGAAACTCGTTTATTGCTTTAAAGGTTTTAGTTTTAAGCATTTTCAACTTATTTATTTATTTAAATGTATTTATATTTGATTTCAGATTTTTTTTTTCAATTATGAGAGTTCAATCAAAACTGAACCAGTTTGTGGAAAATAATTGGATTTCCTCAATTGCCTGAGGCTACGGATTACATGTAATAATTTTCAGTTCCTTGCAAAGATAGATCGTTTCACGTCATGAGACCCAAATATTCAGCCGGAAGCCAGGGGTATAAATTTAGTGCTCCATGAAATTCAATTTTTTTCCTCAAAAATGGGTAGCTGCTGACTTGCACTTTAAGAATCACAAAGGTACATTTTTCAGCTAAAAATCTCATTTAATGAGGCAAAACAAACCCACAAACCTTTAAACTTGCCCCTTAGTTTGTAAAAGCAAAATGAAAATAATGTTTAAACATGTTTAACATATACAGCTTTCACACATTGAATTAGAAAGTATAACTGTAACACCTACACATGTAATGTTACCATAAGACTGGCTTGATTTCACATATTGCAAAAAACAGCATCTGAATCATCATAAACAGTGAATATCCTACAGCAAATTTTGCAGTGCCCCTCTTTCTTTGAAGTCCATGTGTGGGAATACAGTTAATTTGCGAGAGAGAGCCAGAGAAAATTAGAGAGAGGAAGACAGAAAGTGTCTTTGGGGATTTGCAGAGATATGAAAGCTACTCCGGCAGGTACAGGAGCAGGAAAGGGACTACATAATAGAGGGTGACAGCAGCCTTTCAGGAGCGACAGCAAAGGAGCAATAGCGAGCCAGAAGAGAAGAGAGAGAATAAAAAGAGAGATAGTCACTGAGCACATTTAAAACTGTCCCACAACTCTGGCAGATTTGCTTTTCTTGACAATTTTTTTTTTTATAAATAATTTAAATGATTAGTGTGAGGAAAAAAGCTGTTGAAAATGCTAGAGAGACAGAACATATTGCTTGACTATTTGTTGTAATACAGTTTTTGTGTCAAACTTATTATAGACGAGAGAAGATCTGGTCAAATGTCAAAAATAATAGAAGGAGAGGAATGAAAGGAAGGAAAACAAAGCAAATCACTACAAAAAAGAAATGTAAGGAGCAAGATAGAAAGTTGGATTCTATTTTGATCAACATTTCCATTCGACAATTTAGTGAACACACACACACACACACACACACACACACACACACACACACACACACACACACACACACACACACACACTACAAAAAACATTATTTCTAACAAATTACTCTGTAAAGAGTGAACAAATCTTCCATTACTTGGGAAAATAAATAAATAATAATGGGAATCTATGGGGGATTTTAATGCATTTTATATAAATTAATATATAAAATGCATTAAACTGATCAAAAGTGATATTAAAGACATTTATAATTTTACAAAAGTTTATATTCTACATAAATGCTATTTTGGACTTTCTATTCATTAAATAATCCGGTTGTAATATATTTTACACTACTTTAACTTACATGTATTTACAGTGTACTTATAATGTACCTACCTAAGAAAGTACTGGTAATATAAGGTAACTACATGGGGTAGGTTTAGGTTTAGGGGTAGGTTCAGGGTTAGTACCTAGTTATTGACTAGTTATTGTAATAACTAAGTACACAGTATGTGCATAGTATATATAGTAAGTACACAAGTAAAATGACTGTTAAATAAAGTGCTACCAATAAAAAAATCATAGTTTGAAAAAAAAACTACATTTGACATTTATAATAATACAAATAAAACATCTTGATAAGCAAATTAACAAATTAGAATGATTTCTGATGGATGGATTAATCCCTGAAGATGCTGAAAATCCATTTATTTTTAAATATATTTTGTATTGTATTTTTGATAAAATAAATTCAGCATTGGTGGGCAAAAGTGACTTCTTCAAATAAATAAAAAAACTAAAATTAAACTTAAGACCACAAGCCTTTGAACGGTATAGTGTAAGTGACCTAACTAAATAAATAAATAAATACATAGATACATAAATGATAAAAATAAGGTTTCTTTCTACTTTTAAACCCCATGGAGTGCCATTACTGTGCATTATTGAAAACACATTTTTGTTTGTTTATATCATTGATTTCCTGTGGTAATCGACAGCATGTCTCAAAATATTTTGAAGCAGCTTAAGATGCAGCTAACCTTAAACACTCATGCACACAGGTGAATTTGTCATAATAAAGAATATGTTTACCCAGTTCACTGACATGTTTACCCAGTTCACTGACATGTTTTCTGACATGAAGCTGTAAGTGTTTCAGCACCATGGACAGAGATACAACACAAGGACAACACACTAAAACCAATTCTCCAGTGAGCAATCACGAGAAGAATAGAGTTTAGAACAGTGCTCAGTAAAAGCCAACAAGTCTCCTTCATGAATATGTACCCACAAGAAAGACGGAACATTCATAAAACACATGCTATTACACCATGTTCCTGAACACTGTGCATATAGCTATTTGTACCTGATAGCATCATTTATTAGCACATGTTACCTCTGTTGTTTTAGCAGCTGATTCACTAAAGGAATTATGCAATCAGGTAATGCGCAGAAATTGAGGTCCTCACAAGGTTGTTTAAAATAAATATCTGCCTGTATGCCTACAATTTACTGCTGCCACAACAAGAAAATTATCTTTTAAAATAAAACTGTTTACCACCAGTTTTCTGTGGGCGGTAACAGAGAAATGCAATTTGTTTGTGTTTAATGAGCCTTATTTGCATAGAAAGAGTAGTGCTTTGCCAGAAAATAATAAAAATGTATAGTGCATAATTAGTGTATATTCGATGTGAATTAGATGCCAGGTTTTGTGGTGAAACAGCATGCAAAAGTTGCAACTGAAATCAGCCCTTAAACCTTTTCTTACTGCTTTGTAAGTTCAAGTAAAGTTTCAATATTGGCTGTGTGCAATATTACACGGAGATGTCTTTTTAAATTTATTTGTTTCAATTTTTTATCTAATTTCAAATAACGATATTCCAAAATCTCTTCTAGTTTATCGCTAACCCCTATTGTATTCCCTGTCACTATTCAAGTTAGCAAAGCCTCCCTGAAATGATAACAATGACTTTCCCTTGTATTGTGAAGCTCTTAGCAGTTTACAGATCCTCATCTCAGAGGAGAGGCTTTAGACACTGCAGGTCAGATGAGCTCCTGGTATGAGTGTCTGCTGGGACCACATTTAAATGCCAGGGAGAGTCAAGTGACAGAGCAAATAAACAATTTCCCCACTGAGGTGATTTATTTCAGTGCCAGGTCTCTGGGGATGACATCATTGAAAGTGGTTGTATTATCCAGTTATCGGAGTAAATGTTTCAGCCAAAAGTGTCTTGTGTTTTTATGTGTGTGTGCATTGTCATCTCATATCCCTTTTCCAACAAAATCTCTTACATAAAAACATTGTAATTATTTATGTACACTTTGACAAAGACATGTATTTTATGTAATTTATACATAACATATGTATATGTTACAGAAAATATTCAGGTTCAAAATGATTACACATGGGTATAAATCTAAAATATGCTGCATTTTCGCAATCTAATTAGCAGTATACAGCAAACATCTCCAGGCATCTCAATTGTCAGTAACAGAGCACATAATCTTAAATCTATTTAGGATAATTTTTGGAAACAATTACTTAAAGATTACAGTGACAACCACAACAGCAACAAAAAAGGTTTATCAGATTCAATGTTTTTTTTTGTTTTGTTAATTTGAGAATTAGCACCAGCAGTAAATGTGAAACAGAATAAAAATAAAATCTTGGTTATTCATATCAGACCAGGGAAATAAGACCCACGACTCAAAACTACTAACTCACTGATAAACCAGCCTATTGAAACTAATTTGTAAACTTGGCTCATTCCAAACCTATGCAAATTTATGATATCAGATAGATGAATACATTAACACAACCACCCACATTTACCCAAGCAAGCCCACATTCTACTATACTGCAGCAATGGCAAAAAAAAAGAAATCATATTTCACCCTAGTTGTGAATGTGAGTCTGAATTGAATGTGGTGAGATAAAAAAGGCAATGTATTGCAGAATAATGGCAAAACATGTCTTAGTATTGACCTGACCTCACAGGCTGCACACAAAAACAAACCAACAGCACGAACAGTATAGTCAGATTCATGAGAAAAATGACTCTTATGAGACAGTTCTTTTGCTGAATCATTAAAAAGACTCACAAGATTGAATCAGTCTGATGAATCCTTTACTGAATGAACTCATTTACTGAACTTAAAGCATCATGAAACCGATTGTTCGCATGATAATCAGACTGATCATGATTGTTCTCATGTAAAAGATGGTTTTATTGATTGGGAATACACACACACAAACAAACACACACACACACACACACACACACACACACCCCCCCCCCCACACACACACACACACACACACGCACACACACACACACACACACACTAAATATTTATTTATTTATACTTACTAGTATTAAAACAAAATCATATAAAAAGAGTAAGATGTGGAGATAATAAGTGGACATGAGAAAAAAAAATATAAGAAAAGCTATAGGAAAAAAACAAAACAAAAAACAGAATATGCCCCCTTGAAAGGTTGTAGACCACCATAAACTTATTATAGACGAGAGAAGATCTGGTCAAATGTCAAAAATAATAGGAGAGGAATGAAAGGAAGGAAAACAAAGCAAATCACTACAAAAAAGAAATGTAAGGAGCAAGATAGAAAGTTGGATTCTATTTTGATCAACATTTCCATTCGACAATTTAGTGAACACACACACACACACACACACACACACACACACACACACTACAAAAAACATTATTTCTAACAAATTACTCTGTAAAGAGTGAACAAATCTTCCATTACTTGGGAAAATAAATAAATTATAATGGGAATCTACGGGGGAAATTAATATATAAAATGCATTAAACTGATTAAAAGTGATATTAAAGACATTTATAATTTTACAAAAGTTTATATTCTACATATAATCAATAAGTGGACATGAGAGAAAAAAATATATAAGAAAAGCTATAGGAAAAAAACAAAACAAAAAACAGGATATGCCCCATTGAAAGGTTGTAGACCACCATATTGAACATTTTATTTTCCATGTTTGGTTCACCAGATGTCCTCAGGTAATATTTGAATGTACAGAAAGCGATTTTGTTTGTGTGTATGTTGTAAAACCCTGTATCGGCCACATCTGACAGAAGAAAACTACAGTTTGGTCTCCAAAAGAGCCCTGAAAAAGGAAAAGGACAAGAGAGGGAGCCGTTTGACATCTGAAAGTATGCTTTCCAGCCTGTTTCACTGACATTCACACACATTTATATTTTGGACCATTTAAAAAAAGCATACAAGCAGTGCACGTACCCCACATATAGCAGAATACCTACAAAGGAAAAACATTTCTCAATAGGCATAGTTCTAAAATTATATGCCACTATTCAAGTCTGTTTTCTTGTCCCAGTAAAACACGCATGCTTTTGATGGACCGCTTGGCTTCCTATCAGAGACGCACAAACACGCAGACCTGTTGAGAAATGTTCCGCCAGGTTGTTTATTTGGCAGTCCGCAACAACTCACCTGCTTTCTCGGATGCACACACACACACACACACAAATACACACAGGCACAGTGATAAATACCTGTGACAGACAGTGTGTTCAGAGGTAGTGTGTCGTTGTGCGGCACCAGGCTTGACTAGAAGAAAACCCAATGGCCATCATACATATTCAAACACCCCACAGCCAGAAAGAAACTACTCAATTTTCTCCTCACATAAATATGAGTGTGTATGTGTGTGTCAACTCGTACTGCATAACAAAAAGTAAGTGGAAAAAACGAGCAATGATGGACATAGAAGAACCAAAAAGTCAACAGCAGAAAGGATTATAATAACAAAGTAGGTCAAAACCTTTAAATGCATTTGAGTAAAATGCTAGGAACTGAGAGTGTGTAGATAAGAGCGCTTGCTTCCATCTTAGAGTAAAACAAGCAAAAATAAATAATTGTGAGTTTCTTTCTCATAAATGCAGCATTATTTCATGCAATTGGACTTAACACATCACAGCTGTGAGTTTGTTTCTCATAATTGTTATTTTATTTCTCGCAATTTAGATTTTTTTTTTATAATATGCAACACGATCTTGCAACTCTGAATTTTTATGTGAAAGCATGCCTTTATATTTTGCAACAGGTATGTTTGCATTTAAAGGTCAATCAGAATGAATCCAAACAGATTCTGAAAGCTCTCATTATCTCCTTAAAGGTACATATGAGTACCTAAATGGTATATTTTATTAACTTTTGAAAGAGTACCACCCCACTGACAGCTTTTGTGCCTTTTTGCATGTATTTTGCACAAAGAAAAGCTGGCTGTAAGCTACATTTGATTATTATATGTATTATTTGCTTCATTGTGCTAAAGAGTTTTCTTATTCACTCTCTGAGTGCTTCATCAATATGCTTGAGTTTTCGATGAGATGAGAGATAACAGGAGATCTATTTAATGTGTGTGTGCAAGAAAACTGTGAAATTACATTTTAGACGTAGTTTCTTAGAAAATATTTAGCATTAAATACTTTGAAACACATCTAGGGGACATAGTTGGATACTTTAAAAGGACACGTATGTTGAATATTCATTGTGATTGGATGAAATAGAAGCATCCGGATTTGATTAGAGTCAATGTATTTCTCTTTGTCGCACTCTGGAGCCATGAATATAATGACTGTATGGCTGTCACCTTTTCTTGTAAGCAAATAAATCTTCAAAAGACTTTTGTCTCATACCGTTGTTGAAATAGAAAATTGCCACAGCATTGAAATAATAACAAATAATAACAATAATAATAATACCATTTAAATACCTTTTATAGGAAATGTTTAAGTAGGCTAAATGTTAAATATTTTTTTAGCTAACTTGCAACTTTTGTCTTTTCTGACATAATTCAAGGATCTAGTGTTTCCTGAATCTACAGTTCCCACTAGCATTTGCAAACAGCATCACGATGTTCGCTGTGGTTAGAAGCATAGTTAGTATGATGTAGACTTAAATGGATCATGCTCTTGAGCAATATAAGCAAACTAATGTACTGCAACCTTTATCTTTCATTTCATGCATGTACAAATGTAATTTTATGTATTTCAGATTCTTAAGAAAATAAAAGTATTATTTCAGAAAATTGCATTTGTGTACTTGCTCTATTACCACCGGGGAAGCCCAGATTGATGTAAGGGAACCCGCAAAGAAAATGCAATAATCTGACATTTGATCTGAATTAATCTTGCCTTTGATCTTGTACTGATTAATTAGCAGAAGTTATCACTCCACCACCTGTTTGACATTATTAACAACAGTTCCAACCAATGTGATTTCAAAGATGACTGCAACAAAACATCTAAGCTTTCAGGAAACAGTCGTGACAATCTAGTTACTTTCTCCAAAAATGCATCTATGGTAGTTAAGCAGTGAGATACGTCATTGATTGTATTATGGGCCAGATTTACTAACAGCTTGCACCAGCGCAAACCCTCTTTTGGGTTAAAAACTATTGTCAGAATTTACTAAATAGATACAATGAAACATTAGAAATAAAAGGGAGTGGACAGTTATTTTTGCAGCTGAAATTATTCTATATTGCATATGCATTTGTACGAGCTCTCTCGGATGCAAAATTTTTCGGAGGAGAGTATTTGGATTGGATCGACAAAGGTGTTTACATGAAGGTTCATCAATCCAATTACAAATTGATCATTTGTGTGCATGTAATTGTAATTAATGTGACTTTAAAAATGTCCAACAATCACCTTTTTACTCCGAGTTGAAAACAGACTTCCATATGTGTATATGTTTATAAGCATTTATTTGTAAGCTTCTCTCCCATGCACAGACATAAGATGGGGTTGGTATTGTTACCTCTGTGCTCTGTGTTTTCGAGCGGGGCAGCAATTTGGTTAGCTGTGACAATAATAATACATCAAAGCGGAGAATCAATTCCACTACAAAGGATTTGTAGCCTAAACCTACAACTAGGGGAGACAGCTCCAGTCTTGTGTGTGTGTGTGGCGCACGTTTTCAAAAGCATCTGTGTGTCCTCCTGTGTGTGTGACTTCTTTAGTATTCAGTTTGTGCATCTAATGTACTAAATGTGTTTTTCGACAGGGAAATGTGGTATGTATTTGCTCTGTGTGTGTGACTATTAAGATGCCACTGGTACGATCAAGAGGAATTTCATTTCACAGGTGAGGAGGGAACTCCGCCTAAAGTGACTGGAGCATGTCCACGCTCTTGCTCCTCTAGCCGTGGCGCCCCTGGGGTGGGCGGTTGAGGGCAACAGAGTGCAACAGGATACAAGCATCTGACACACCACGACCAAGCACTCAGCTGGCAAACAGCCACTATGCAGAGAAAGAGAGAGGGGAGGGAGAGAGAGACCGACTAAAAAAAGAGAAAAAAGGGCAAAGAAGTGACTCATATAGAAAATGGCAGAGAACTGGGATTGAAAGTGAACCGAAGTCATTGATCTGTGAAGTGTAGCATGGAAATGGCAACGCTATTCTTCAAGAATAAAGCACCAGCCATAGGTGCTTCCTAACGGAAAAACTCACAATGGCATCCAAAGAGATGACAAGCAACAAAATGTTATTGCTTGGAGGTTGCTTTTTTCATATAGCTGAGGAGACTTGAAGAGATTCAAGTAACTTAGTCTCAGATGTTATGCCTAAAATTCTGTGTAAGAGATTAAAATAAACACAAATGAAACAGATTTTTACATACAGTAAGAGAGCAGATCAATTATAATAACAAAGAGTGGGCTAATTTAATGAAAACTATAGTTTATACTGAGATCTCTGACATTTGATTGCAGGATTTTTGCCAAATGTTTATTTTTAGGGAAAGAACGTGAAAAGGAAAAAGGGAAAAGGTGTTTTGTTGGTGTCTTTTGTTTAGTTTAGTTTTTTCTTAGCAGAAGAGCAACTAGGCAGAAATCTAGTTCTATTCACTGTGTAGGAGAACAAAATGAGATATTAAAGAGATTTGTACTATATTTGGTTTGTACTATTGTAAATTGTACTATTTAGTTGGTTGACTTTTATGCAAGAGCAATACATAGTGAATCACTTAAAATAAAGCATTCAAGACTGTCAGAAAATATGCATGTTCGTAGTAAACAAATGTAAGACATTTTTAACATAAAACGAGTTCTCTATGTAATCTTTATATTATAATCTTTCTCCGGTGAAAAGTCATCTTGTCTGAATCAGGACAGAAATATACAAAGATCAAGCTCTGTTTACATGCAAACCATTCCAAATCAGTTCTAAACTGATATGTCAGTGGATTTTGATGTGAGAGGACCACAGCGGGTTTCACTGTAGAAAGATTTATTATTGATTATGATATTTGGCCAGAAATGTTTTTATTGTAAAAAAACAGCTTTTTGCGTCACAAGATATTCATTTACTTTTATCAACAATCTTGGATGCTTGTACTGTAAGTACTGTGAGTACTGCCACTGTAGAATTCTGAATGTTCCTTTCTGGCTGAACTATTGCTTTAAGAAAAAATCCAATTTGTTATTTATTTAATAACAGTATTGCCAATGAGAAACAACTGAGATGTAATAGCAAGCTATATATGATCAGGAAATAATAATTTAGGGAATAACAACAAGAAACAAGAAATCAGCTGTACATTTTTACACTATCCTTTTAAGTGCAGTTAACCAAACATCTACACTTAGAGAAAGCATTAAAGACTGGATTTAAATATGCATAAATAAAAAAAGAAAATAAATACATACCCCGGTACGCTGAACAAATAAATGAGAATCTAAGAAAATGTGAATAACAGTGAAATAATCAAAGATAGAAACAGACCAAGAACAGTACTAGATGAAGAGAAAGAAAGAACAAGAGAAAACAGGTCTGAGAGCTCTTTTGTGGTCTATTCCCATTGGATGCTTTCAATTTCACCTGGTCTGAGAGCTAAGGATTCAGAAAAAAGTTTGAATGAGACTGAGAGAGAGGCAGAAAGGACAAAGAGGCCGATGCAGGACCCTCATATGCCCTTGTCAAATAAAAGAGGGAAGGAAGACAAAATAATAGTGATAAATGTCAGTGTGATAGAGCATGCTCATCCACTACATCCTCACCACAAACACTGGTGGCTCAACAATTGTTCGATGGACAGATTTAGGGAGCCTGTCTCTCTTGAGAGATGGAAGGAGCAGGAGGAATTTAGAGAAGGAAGAAAGAAGCAGTCAACCTTTATTTACTGGGACGGAAATTGCTTTACAAATAAAGCAATGCTGTTTTTGTATTTTCTGAGAAAATGGATCAGCGATCAAATTGACCGGTATAAAAGTCAAGAGCGCACTCAAACCGCAAGGCTTCGAGTTTTCTTCACATAATTACATTGATTTGGAATTGGAAATATTTTAGGGCTGCGCATGTAACCAAAATAAATAAATTACCAACATGATCTGACAAGCTCTTGTAGCAGGAGATTAGCATACTGGAAGTGAATACTTAAAAATACTTAAACAGAGTTTTCACTGGTATATTAAGCAGCTCAACTTTCATCACTGATAATAATAAGAAATGTTTATTGAACACTAAATCAGCATATTATCATTATTTATGCAGGATCATGTGACACTGAAGACTGAAGTAATGATGCTGAAAATTCAGTTTGCATCAAAGTAATACATCACATTTTAAAATATATTAGAAATAAAAATAGCTGTAGTAATTGTTTTATTTTTTTCACAATATTACAGATTTTACTGTATTTTTATCAAATAAATGCAGCCTGGGTGAGCATAAGAGACGTCTTTTTAAAAACATTTTTAAAAATCTTACCTGTCCAAACTGTAGCGAATATAGATTAAATATACATGATTTCTTTCAAATAATGACTTAATGTACTTAAATCAAACTCAAGCTCATGCCTTTCACACAGACAGAAACCCTCACCTTTTCATGTATTCTACAAGGACATGTAAAATAGAATCTCCAATTAGCCTGAATATGTTGGAGAAGTGAAATAAAAGCCTTGTATTAATATTCATCAGATTCTGTTAAATGATTCATTTATTATAAAACCTTTTCTAGCCGCGCACGCTGAGAGCGAGTTGAGTACTATTAATTACACTACCATAATGAGCCCAGGGCACAAACCAAAGCCGTTCTCACATGGGGCTTTTGCAGATCACAGTGAGATCACATTTCTCAGAAACACACCTCAAGCTCACGAGAAACTGTTCAGAGAAAACCTGATGATCAGCTCATTATGCACGTATGCAAGCATGAGCTTCATCTACACACATCACCTATTCAGCAGACACTCACCGAGAGGCTTCTGACTTCAGGCTATGAGCTTCATAAGTAAAGCAGAGGAATCAAACCACTTATCTGGATATAAAAGGCCCTTAGTGTGGCATTGTCTATTTGAATATTCACTAAACAGCTGCGAGAAATGTGCTGAACATTGTAATGTGCTTTTCTGACAAACTTTGATTTGATTGATGTCTGGAATAAAGGGAAAGGTTAGACTGTGTGTTCTTTTGTATGGGAAATATACTCATCCCGTGAAACCAGGGGCGTAGCAGTCTGGGTATGCAGGGTATACAGGTGCATATGGGCCCGGGCCGAGGGGGAACTTTTAATTGAAACAAAGGAATAAATATAGAGCCCTGCCTGGGCCTGGCCCTTATTTTTTTGTATATATTATAGCGTTTAAAGCAAATGTCTAAGTAGCCTAAATATGAAATACTTTTTTAGCCAACTATGGTTGCAACCTGTCTTTTCTGACATAGTTCAAGGATCTAGTGTTTCCTGATTTAATTTTAAGTCTTTCAGATTCTTAAGAAAATAAAAGTATTATTTCAGAAAAGTGTATTTTGCTCTCATCCTCTTTTCAGCCAGTTTGAGCTCTTGAAGTCCAGTAGACGTTATAGAGTTCCTCTAGCAAAAAAAAATGTGTTTAAGAAGTCTTTCATCCCCAATGCAATTAGAATCATTAATTAAGCAACTTTCAATTGAGCAGTGTGTAAGGCTTGAACTGTCTATTTTTTTACAGGAATTATTTATTTTTTATATATATACGTGTACGTGACTAGTTATTGAGTTTTTATATGTATGTTGTTGTTCTGCTGAGTTGGTGAGCCAAAGATAATTTTCGACTTAGGTGGACAATAAAGTTATACAATACAATACAATATATTTGTGTACTTGCTCTATTACCACTGGGGAAGCCCAGAGTGACGTAAGGGAACCCGCACAATAAATACAGAGAACAAAAACAGTGAAACAGTCCTTAGATGCCATGTTTGTTATTTACAGCAATAATCTGACATTTGATCTGCATTAATCTTGCCTTTGATCTTGTACTGATTAACTAGCAGAAGTTATCACTCCACTACCTGCTTGACATCATTAACAACAGTTCCAACCAATGTGGTTTCAAAGATGACCTTTTTTTTTAAAGAGATCACACTTGTGGCCTCTCCAGAAGTATGTATCATCACTTACTAAGTGATTTTTATTTCTGGAACACTACCGCCACGCTCTATCACTCCATTGGGTATATAAACACAATGCTTTCTTTAGTAAGTGATATGGAACGGTCTTTTGCAAATCTCTACATGAACTGCTTTTGAAAGGACTGGTCTGTTAAATACATTATAATCCTGCTTATGTCAGAATGTAAAAAAAAGCTTTCATTCAGCCATTATAATGTGGAAAAGAGGAAGAGAGACAGCCAGGAAGAGGCGCCAGGCATGTCAAATGGAAGACGGTTAAGGTGCAGTAACATGAATGAAGCACAGCTCATAGAGAAGTCACTTTCAAATCAAGCAGCTTTCTGTCGAATTCACACGACCAACATGAACCTGTTGTGAAATCTGTGTGGGGGAAATCTTGCTCCCTCATGCAAAATTACAGATCATGGTGATTCCTACTGAAATGATTGGATTTTGCTTGCATTCATTTGCCAAATATCACTCACAAGTTTAACATGAAGCTATATTAACTGTACGCTGCATACCAGGGGTGGGGTTAAATATATCCGTGCATCTGCTAGTTGGCAAGACTTTTTAAAATTATGAACACATTAGAGTTATAAAGAAAAATGTAGGTTAATGCACACATTATTAAAAAGAGAAAAGCACTCACTGCTCTACCAATAATATTTTGTAGCTTTAATAAAATATGTTTATATTTCATTAATAAAGTGTTGTATTTTACATTTCATTTCTTTACTAAGTTTCTGTAACGTTTCTTACCCTGAATACTGCTGTTAGAAAGACTTACCAGAAAAAAAATAAGTACTGTTTATTTAATTTGAATCTTTTCTATTGCATTTATGTTCCAATATTTTTCCATTCGTTTCTTTGTTTTTTATTGTTTACTTGTCTTCAATAAATTTGAGAACTGTTCACTAGTTTTTACTGTTCAATAACATTGTGATCCAAACTAATGCTAAAGTGAATATGTATGAGCAATGTGGTCATGTGATACACGCAAAGACACACACACACACACACACACACACACACACACACACACACACACACAGACAGAAATGCTGTTGAAACAAGTATTTTGCTTTTATTTTTTAAACATTACATTTTTAAGTACACAGACTGAAACTTTATTTTCTCGTAAAATTCACTTCAATATTCTTTATTTTATTTACAACTTAGAAAAAAAAACGATACAGTGTACATGCTCATTTACTTCAGCAGCCGCAATGCTACACTTTTTATTTATTTATTTGTTTGTTTGTTTATTTGGTGTATCAAGATGTGGAGCAGAAGCAAGAGAAACAGTTGGGTTAAAAAGACAAAGAGAAAGATAGAAAGTGTGTCCTTCCTTAATGCCAGAGCGTGTCGGAATTCAACCTCAGTTGGCATGGCAACACCGGCGAGAGGACATACACAAGGCCTCATTGACTGGGGTCCTCCTGAGCATCAAATCAATGGCTGCACCACAGATGAGAAAAAAGTCACAAGATCGGAGAGAAAAGAACTAAAAGCACAATGTGAATAAATAGCAGGGGAAGGTTAACTATTGCCCTGTCAAATAGACCGGAGATTGGGTGGCTCAGGCCTCTATTTGAGAGGGCAGCCCATTTCAGGAGGGGATAAACTTTGAAAAGAAGAACAGCGCAGCTGAACATGTAATTTATCCAGTAATAATAGCCAATTAGATGCTACATTCTCAGTAGCCAGCAAGGTAACCAATCAGACTAGAATTGCCTTGGCAAAGATTTGTTGGGAAGGTTTGTTCATTGTTGTCTTCATCACAAAGACATATTACAGTTCCCTCCATTACAGACAGTAATGATAGTTATAGAAAGGACTGAGATGACCTTGGTGTGTCTTGACATCTTGCAGGAGTGTGCATGTGTCTCATTGTTAACCCAAAGTCACACACCTCCCATGATTATGGACCGCTGCTGCTAATAAAGACAACTAAACAGTTAGTGGCACTTGTGTGTGAGATATTTCAGTACAAAAACCCATGTTTTATTCACTAAATATTGTGTGGTTAGTGAATTAAATGCAGTTTTTTGTATTTCATGGCAGGATCTGGGCAGGTTTGGAGCAATTAATATTTAAATCAAGTCATTTTTATTCACAGAAGTCAACGCAGTTTTCTTTAAGCGATTAACTTTGTTATATCACTGCCCACAGAAAGCAGGCCTGAAGTAAAATAAATAAATAAATAAGTTAAAGAATATTCAAATTGATGCAGGCACCAGACCCTCCATGTGAGTTAAGGATTCCCCTGACATAAAAATAAAACATTATATGAAAAACATATATAATAAATTAAATTACATGTATTATAAACATATTATTTATTGTAAATGTATTAAACATTAGACAAAATTGAGACAAATATGTATTTATGATATATACATGACTTTTTGGGAAGACTTCGTGAACTAGGACTGACACTTCGGATCTTCACCATAACAAGATTACATAAAATGACTATGATTATCTTATATTATTCACTCTTAGTGAATTCCCTGGAGTATGTGTGTGTGTGTGTGTGTGTGTGTGTGTGTGTGTGTGTGTGTGTGTGTGTGTGTGTGTGTGTGTGTGTGTGTGTGTGTGTGTGTGTGTGTTCTTTTTTTTGGATTGATTGGCTAATGGCTGCCCATGCGTCATTGGGTTTTACAGTCAGAATGACATCAAATAAGTATTAATTTAGCCCACACCATAGTCAGCATTGTTTGAGAATAAAGAATGAATAGAAGAGAGGGAAAAAAACAGCACGACTGAATAACAGAATAATCATGAGGGTTTTTTTCAGGGCTGAAATCAATGAACTGCAATTAAGGCTTAAGTCGCTGTGTTGGCCAAGTCTATAGCAGTGGCTAAAAAGTAAGCTGACATGTTATTAGAGAGCAAACTTGAAGGGCCGGAAGTCATTCATTTTCATTAAGAATAGTCGATTTGTGGCGTCATTAGCGACTGAGACCACTGACAATGCAACAGTGTTGAGTTTAATTTTACATGAATGCATAGTGATGTGATTCAGAGACTTCCAACAGGAGAAAAAAACTCCCATTGGAAATATGATACAACAGTAAAAAAAGCAAGCCGACAAGCAGAATAGCTCTTTAGGAAAGTTGTAAAACAATTAATTAAAACATTAAGCTACATTTTGTTTAACTGACAAATAATCTCCTAGTTCTGCTCCATATTCTTTGCACTCTTAGTTCTGTTCTAGTACATAATACAAGTTCCATATTTCTCATATTGCTCTGCATTCATCTCTTATCAATCTAATAATATTAACACAAATCAATAATTAATTAATTTAGTTATTTAGGAAAGCAGCAGTGCAATAAGTGAGATTATATACTGTCAGTCAGTTACTGTCGCCTGCTATTTTTATTCCATATATTATATTGCAGCAAGTCTGGAGAGACTTACCACTACACATTAGCCTCACATGATCATGTTTAAATGCAGCACAATAATGTGATTATGTGTAATGTGTTATCCTTCAGTAATCTGTATAACAATCAGAATGACAAGCCTTCATGTGAACCCTTTAATTAGGATAACAATATAAAATCAGCATAATGAAAGCGACTGTAAACTATTTTAAATAAAAAAAATTATACTAATTGGCAAGAAAATATTTATATTTACACAATATGCTTATATTTGCACATACTTTTATCCAAAGCAACGTCCATGGATTTACGGTACACCATTTCACATGAATCCAACTTTATGAACTACAGAAAACAAACAAAGAATGGTAACAGTCTAAAGACATATTATAAAAAGTAGAAGGTTATTAACTACAGTTTAGTTCATTAAAACATGGACAAACAAACAGCATCACCACAACTCTCAGTGGCAATAAACACTGCTCATGCTCCCGAACGTAACTGAAGCAAAGCAACAGGCTACTGAGAGGACACAAGGGATTCAAATAAAGTATTAACAAGTCTGAAAGCGTAATGAACAGCAAGACCTATGATTAGACAAGCTGTTTCAGTCTTGTTTACAAGCTTGTAGTAATCACACATGAGGCCTGTAAAGCTGTCAGTTTGTTCAAGCTCAGTGTGAACAACAGACACCTAAACACTGCTGCTAATACCTGAGGAACAACTGGAGCAGGCTGTGGTTAGATCATTTAGTTTAGTTAAGATTATTAAACACACAGAGCTGCAGTTTACATACCAGCGCTCTTATTTGTAATATCACTCTGCCTATTGCTGCTTTCATTCTTCATTCTTCGCTCTTCCTCAGAAGCCTTCGGTCTGTGAAGGTGAGTGTGTGTGAAGCACTTTTACTTTCTCCTGCTTTTTACACTAATGAGTTTTCCAACAAATTACAACTGATTTAATTATTCACACACACACACACATAGTTGTTTGTCAGGTAGAAGAGGAAAATGTTCTGATGTTTTTGATCAAATAAACACACGTAGCAACTATTAAAGGAGGGTAAATGCATCGTTTCTGACTGATCAAGCTCAGAATTAGAATAGAAGACTTTGATGTTTGCAGATATGCACTCACACACACACACACACACACACACACACACACAGAGGAACACCGAAGACGTTCGCACACGTTGTACCCGGGAGGCTTGCCACAGAAATGAGACATTGATTTGTAATTGGAGGCATTCGGTCATGAAATTTGTGGACTAATTAAAGAAAGTGAACTTAATGACAAACATTTACATATTCTTCCTGCGAGTTAGCCGGCTCCACCAGCGGGCATTAATCACAATCTGCAGCCACGCACACCGAATGGAAAATCAACAAATTCTAAATACATCAGCATTACAGCAAAAGTAATGGGATATTTGTGAGGGTGTGTGTGTGTTTGCATCTGTGTGTCCAGACATGATAAAGACGTTTTTAGATCAACCTTAGGTTCATACTGGGCAACAAACATTAAGATTGAGAGAGCAATTCAGTTATTATTTGGAAATATGGAAGCAAATTAATTTGCATTAAAAAACACAAAAAAAACAATATATATATAAAATGTATCTGTACCTAACCCTAATCAATATGCATCTGATCACAATTCACTGTGCAATGCAAGCAATCGTGTTTGTTTGTTTGTGAAGTATCTTACTTATATTAAACTAAATACACCAGTATATGCTATAGATCAGGGGTAGCCAACATTGGTCCTAGAGTACCGATGTCCTGCAGAGTTTTTTTCAGGGTTGGAGCTAAACTCTGCAGGACATCGGTACTCCAGGACCGACGTTGACTACCCCTGCTATAGATGCTATAGTATATTATCTCTCATATGGATGCTAATTAATACAGTACCTATGTATCGGGATCGTGATGGTTTATTTATTGTAGAAAACAAGATAACTCAACTGTGTATAATAAAGAATTTTGAACCAATCGCTAATTAAAATACTTTAAATAACAAATTTCTCTCTGCTTTTTTAAAACTAAATAACACTTACACGTTCCACAACAATTAGCATTGTGACAGTTGTATTTAATTTAATTGAAATGGCAGCATATTTTATTTCCTGGCAAATATTTTATTTCTCCTTATGTTGATTTTAGATGCCCACTCATATATCCAAATAGGATGGCATCCTCGTAACGCCACTGTCTGGTATCTTAATATAAAATGTTCAAATTAATTAATCTTCATTCTGTCAAACTGGTAGAGACATGCACTCTTGTCACTTCTCATTTACAACATGGCCAATTATAAACAAAAACTGCTTTTCAAAAATGCATTGTTGTGTGAGATACTGTGTGAGGGTAACAATTTGATGAATATTTGATTTAAAATTATTACAAATGGTACACATACATTACTCTTTAATACTACTGAAAATACATCTATTATGTTACAAAAACATAATTAAACATTTATAATGTTACATAAATCTGTTTTTATTATAACACAGCACAACTGTTTTCAACATTGATATTAATAAAATTGAAGCAGCATGAATCAGCATATTAGATTGATTTCTGAAAGATGATGTGACACTGAAGACTGGGTCAATGATGCTGACAATTCAGCTTTGCATCAGAGGAATAAATTACATTGAACTATATTAAAACAGAAAACAGTTGTTTTGAATTGTAATTTCAGTTATACCGTAACTAAATAGTACAGTAATAGAGTATTTCGCAATTTTAATAATGTTTATTAAATAAATGCAACATTGGTGAGTATAAGAGACTTCTTTCAAAAACATAAAATCTCGTACAACCTCAAATATTTGACCGGTTGTGTAAATACCTGATGAACTGAAAATATTTAGATAAGAAAATCATATATTTTTTAACATAGAGAAGCCGAAAATTCTACAGAAGGAATTTGTTTTCTTAGAAATTAGGAAAAACTAATTTCCAAATCTTAAAGGAATAGTTCACCCAAGATAAAATCAAATCCTGATTAAATAATGATGAACAAAAAAGGTGGCTCAAAATACAACAGGCTACATGTACTTTCACCTTTGCGGTGAAGATATCTGCTGTGTTTGTCACAAACAACAAGTTATCATGTTCACATCTGTCAACAGTCAGATTACTGATCATGACAACTGGATTTCCAGTCCAGAGATATTCAACTCAGTGAAGACACTTACTTTGAGAGTTCTAGGGGTTGTTGTGAACTCTGTTCTTCTAAAGTGTAGAAAACTCAGAAGAGAAGACCAGGAGACTTCGGATTGGATCGTCAGCAGAATTTCTTTATTCTATGACATGTCTTGTTATCTGTAGCCATCGAAAATCTCATCTAAAGTAATTTTTACAGGGTATTCTTATAGGCAGAATTGGAGGAGGGACTTTTGGAGACAAAACATCAAATAAAAGCCAGGACAAAGCCATTTGCAGATCAAAGGTAAAATCTCTCAGTAGTCTGACTCATTGATCTTACCATTATCATTGAGACAAAAGGCACAGCTGTCCCAAGCTCAAATGGTCAGGAAGCGATCTCAAGCACCCGACCTTGCCCGACACCTCTTAGTCAGGACGTGAATTCAAATCAAACATAGAATAACATTTGTAATCCTTCAATTCCCCCTTTGAGAGTTCTAATAACTCTCACAAAAATACAAATTTAGACACTTAAAAGTTAATTCTTGTAACTTGTAATCGTAACAGGCACATAGTACATGTTCTGTGTAACTTATATGTAATTGCATGCTGACACAGAAACAAAACATGCAATTAGGGTCCGTGAAGTTCTTACGGGTAATAATCTTTTCTGGTTGGAACTGTCATTTCCTCGTGAGAGGCGGGCGTCATTTGCTGACAGAAACACTTGATACTGTGGATGCATAGATAGTACGCAAGTAGGAGAAACAACAGCAGAATTGCTATTTCCTTGATCCACAGCCAGGGTTTACCTAACAAGTTTCCGAACCATGAAGAATTATCTTCAGTCATCTGGTGTAATTTTGCTGAAAGACCAAGAATGTCTTGTTGGATTTTGTTCAAGTTCTCTGTTGGATCCATTAACCCGGTGCAGCATTCAGGACCGATAATGGTACAGGCTCCCCCTTGTGTTGCAAGAATGTAATCCAAGGCCACTCTGTTCTGTAAGATCATCATCTTGTGCGAGGTAAGAGTGTCCTTGATGTTGCCCAGGGCCAAAACCGTATCATTGGCCAATTTCTGTACTGAATCCGACAGGCTTCTGACCTGATCGAGAGCCTGCATGACACCATACGATGGGATTAATGCTCCAAGAGTTCTTGACCACCACGTTTGTACACAAGTGAGTCCTGGAATGCAGCCATCTTTGTTGGTAGAAGCTGAATTTTGTAGATGTGGAGAACTTGAGGTGGAGTGTGTATTTTCTCTGATGGCTGGTAGGACATAAACCAGGGTGCACCTGCCATTGAATTGGCTGGGTAGGATGCTGTAGACAGAAGTCCCACATAACCACAAAGTGCCAGTCGGTGGAGGAATCATACACCACTGATTTATGGCAAAAAAATTCGGTAGGGATGGGTTCCCGTAGAGACACTCTTTTAAATCATTCTCCTCTTTCTTATCTGATGTAGTAACTTACACATCGAATTCGGTTCTTCTTTCAATCACAAAGCTACAACGTTCACGAGGAATTTCACCCAGTGTAGTCGATGCTGGAGCATGATTTTCCATGCACCAATAGAACATCCTTGGCATGAGTAGATCTGTCATGATGGGAGTAGCTGAAGTTAGGTTGCAGGATGGTAGTCCAGGAATGCAACACGAAGAAGCTGGAGGAATTGTTACGTTGTGACATGTATCCTTGTTGTATAATCCACTGGTATGATGATCGAATAAGGTACACGTATCACATTTGGAGATAGGGTGTGCCACCCATGGGATTCCTGCTCCTACTGAAGGTGCGTGCGGCATGCAAACGTTTTTTCCAGCAAACAAGGCATTTCTTGACATATTCATCAGCTCTATGAATATGTTGTTTCTGGGGTCTACACTTTGCGTGATGTCCATGATGGTTAATAGTACGAAAATCTTGATCATGTTGATGGATGACTGAAGTTCCCGTAAGTGAGTCTCTGCGTTGTGTATTTTTTTCTTTATTTATTTTTTTTCTTCTTCTTCTTCTTTTCTCTTTCTTGTGTGATAGTTGGCTCGGCAATGGGTCTAGTTGTTTTCTAGAGGTTGTGGCTTCATCCGCAGGTGAGAAGGGTGGTGTATATGGATCTCAGGACAGCCATCAGGTGGTATCTGCACAGAGGAATAAAGAAACACAAACAAGAGAGACCAACGGCACAGAGCAGTATTTGTAGAGTCTGCAAACATTAGGGTTGTATCCTCTGTTCAAAATATAGTCTGCTATGGTTGTTCCTTCTTTCCCTATTTCTTAATTCCTGCGACACCTAAAGAACAGTGAGGAAAGGATGGACTAATGGAGGGGAAAGGCCTATGAGGAAATCTTCACCGCAGGGTTGGCCCCCGAAGCCTGTTGCTTTCGGTTCTTCCCTGGGCTCCTCACTGGTTCTTGTGTCTTCCCTATCCTATCCCTGCAGGGGGAGGAACAACCTTACAGTGTGACACATGAGTCCAAGTTTTCCTTCCCTGACACAATACTGCAGCTGCTGTAATCAACATCACTTGATGTGGTCCGTACCACTTAGGCTCTAATGGCTTGTTTTTGAACGCCTTTATCATGACCCATTGACCTGGGATGATTGTGTGTCCACCTTCTGGTGGAGTCTGCCAACACGACTCAACTCTCTCTTTGGCACTCTGCACTGCCTTTGTAAGGTTTTCACAGTAAGCGATCAGGGCATCTGAAGCAATGTGCACATCAGCATTTCTAAGATCAATCACACCTGGCATTTGCATTGGGCGTCCAGTAATAATCTCATGAGGGCTCAGTCCTACTGATCTGTTAGGTGATGCTCTCATACTACACAGTACTGCGGGCAGTGCTTCAACCCATGGTACTCCTTCCTGATGCATTTTGCTTAGCCTGGTTTTGATTGTTCTGTTTGATCGTTCAACCTGTCCTGATGCTTGTGGCCTATAGGGGCAGTGAAGGTTCCACTTAATCTTCAACATTCTAGACACTTCCTTGACTACCTGTCCTGTGAAGTGGGTACCTTGATCTGAGTCAATGCAATCTGGTAATCCCCATCTGGGAATGAAATCAGTGACAAGACATTTAGCAGTATGTGCAGCTGTAGCACGCCCTGTTGGATAAGCTTCTACCCATCTTGAGAACTTGTCTATTACTACCAAAACGTCAGTTTTTCCTTTACAAGGGGGCAACGATATGTAATCAACTTGCAGGTGACGAAATGGCCCTGGTGGAGCTGGGGTATGTGCTGCTGGTGTAGTGGCTGCTGGTACATCATTATTTTTCTGACATGTAACACATCTCTTGACTGTTTCAGTGGCTGCGTTTCTGAATTTTGGATTCCACCATTGATTTGAGAACCTGTGATTCATCGTTGCTGGACCACTATGACCCAAACTGTGTATTTGTTGAGCCAAATATGGCAACAGTGATTCGGGAGCAACATACTTTCCCCCTTTGGTCCAGCAGCCGGATGAATCCACAGTGGCTCCTTTGTCTAACCATGTCCATGCTTCATATAGAGGAACGTCTTTATACAGGTCAACGATTGATACAGGAGGTAGAATTATCTTCTGTGCTGTACTACCTGAACACACTTGTACAGTTGCATAGAAACAAGCCTGTTTAGCCGCTACATCAGCAAGAGCATTACCTTTAGCTTCCGTAGTATTAGTTGTGAGATGTGCTTTCACTTTGATCACCGCTAATTTCTTTGGGAGTTTCATGGCAAACATTAAATCTTTCACTAATCCAGCATGCTTAATGGGGGATCCAGCAGAAGTTAGAAATTTTCTGGTTTGCCAAATGACACCAAAATCATGAATTACCCCAAAAGCATACCTGGAATCTGTGTAGATATTTGCAACCGATCCTGAAGCTAGCGTGCATGCTCTAGTTAAGGCTACTAGTTCTGCAGCTTGAGCTGAAAAATGATCTGGAAGACGACCTGAAGCAACTACTTCAGTGGTGGAAGTTACTGCATATCCTGCTCGTCTGTTACCCTCAATAACTTGAGCTGAACCATCAACAAACAACTCCAATTCTGCGTTCTCTATGGGAGTTTCTGCTATTTCACTTGTCGCTGCATATGTAAGCGTAACACAATCATGAGTCATTTCGCCTTCATCCTCTAACACAAATTCAGTCATTGCAGACATCATACATGAGGATGGGTTCGTGACTGGTGCACGCTGTATAACAATATTCGGGGCTGTGAGAGTTGCTAACCAATTTCCCCAACGGGAGGAGGTGACAGAAGTGGCTTTTGCTTGATTCATTAGTGCGGACACTGCGTGAGGGCATTTTACGTTTACAGTCTGACCTAACACCATTCCTGATGAAGCCTGAAGCGCTAGATGAACTGCCTGTACTGCTCTGAGGCATGGGCCCATACCTTGAGCGACTATGTCAAGTTTACCGGAATAGTAATGAATTGGGCGTAAGCTGCCCCCATGATCTTGCATTAGACATGCAGTCATAAAACCTAAGTGTTCATGGACATAAAGCACAAAGGGTCTATCAGATTGGGCAATTCCTAATGCTGGTGCTTGACATAGTGCTCTCTTCAAATCATTAAAAGCTTTGAGATGAAGTTCTTCCATACAAACAGTATCTGAATCCTTACCATGGCCTTTCAACAAATCATAGAGAGGCTGAGCAATCGAGGCATAGTCTTCAATCCAAGGTCTACAATAACCTGTTGTTCCTAAAAATGAGCGGAGTGTTTTAATGGTATTAGGCGGAGGTATGGCTTTGACTGAAGCCGCTCGATCCTGTGTAATGGATCTATTTCCTGCACCAATTGTTTGACCCAGAAATGTGACTTGCTTTTTAGCGATTTGAGCTTTGTGAAAGCTGCATTTGTGTCCTTTTTTATGCAAATAGTCCAACAATGATGCCAATTCAGTTTGATGTACCTCATGATCTGTTGAGGCAATCAAAATATCATCGACATATTGGATCATATTTGACTGTTTTACCGGACATTCTGGGTCACACAAATCACGTCTGACAGCCTGATGATATATGGTTGGGGAGTTTTGAAATCCCTGTGGCAATCGTGTCCACTGGTATTGTTCATAGTCAACTGTGAAAGCTAACCATGGCTGGCTGTCAGAGTGCAACGGTACAGAAAAGAATCCATTAGACATATCAATTACTGAAAAAATCTTACAATCTAATGGTAAGCCATTACAAATTGTAGATGGATCTGCCACAAGGGGGGTGATTTTTTCAATATGTTTATTGGCTACTCTGTAGTCTATTGTAAGTCTCCATGTCCCATTAGATTTCTTGATGGGCCATATGGGTGAATTACATGGACTGTTGGTTTTAACTAGCACTCCTTGCGTCAGCAAATTTTCTACAATAAGTTTGATTCCCTGTATAGCTTCCTTATTAATCGGATATTGTTTGGTGACCGGAGGTGGAGTTCCTGTCAATTTAACTGGTTCTACACCTGTCAACAACCCACAATCATCCTTGTCTTTAGCCCAAATTGGATGATTCTGTAAGAAAGCATACTCGGGAGGGGTTGCATTATTGGTAGAAATCTGTGCTGAGGAAATTTTTATGCTAGTAGATTCTGAGGACATGTCTAAAGTTAGATTTATTTGTCTCAGAAGATCCATGCCTAAAATTGCACCTGTATTTAATGGAGCGCATAGCAATTTTGTAGTCAGAGTTTTTGGACCAAATTGTACCTCTATGGGCGGAGTTTCATACAAAACAGAATCTTCACCTATTACACCAGTTAAACAAAGTTTGGTTTTCTTGTATGGGATGTTTAAACCTTGTGCCAATTTTGTAGGAATTACTGTAATTTCTGCACCTGTATCAAGCAAAAAATCAATCTCTTTCTCTTTTATGCTACCTTTCACAAAAATTCTTTGGTCATTGTGTT
Organism: Oxygymnocypris stewartii; assembly: GCA_003573665.1. NCBI lineage: Eukaryota > Metazoa > Chordata > Actinopteri > Cypriniformes > Cyprinidae > Oxygymnocypris > Oxygymnocypris stewartii. Next base: position 1,390,207 of record QVTF01022339.1, on the reverse strand, counting down.
GGATTACAGGGGAAAGGTAGCTACTCACAGCCCCAATAATTAGTTTTTTTCCTGGTCTTGTTGTGCTCTTAGAAGAGCCTGAACTATCTGTACCACAGTTTCAGTGGTCACTGGCGGAACTACTTCAGGGTTGTGTGCAGGCTGAGAAGGAGCAGAATTATGCATAGCATTTCTTTTACTATCTTGCAACTTCTTCCTACACTGTTTCTCCCAATGTCCTAATTTTTCACAGTATTTGCATTTGCTTTCTCTTTTAGACCATCTATTGTCTTGTTTCGTTGTGTTAAACGTAGCTGCTGCTACTCTTACTTTTGCCTTGACATCAGCATCTCTTTCCCATGTAGCTAACCTGTCTAGGTTACTTCTGAGAGTTCTGGTAGACCAAGTTAGATCTAAGAATGGTAAAGCTTTTCTGTATTCGGCTACAAGGCCATCTGACCAGATACGAACCAAGGGTCCCTTGTCATCCAGAACACCTTCAGGGTCATCAACAATTCCACTGTAGATTACATCTGACTGACAAAATCTTTCAGTATATTCACTCACAGTTTCTTCTTTCCTTTGCACACAGGTAGTAATTCTAGACCAATCTATTTTGGGTCCTAAGATATTCTTTAGGATTTTCAAAATACCTTCTCTTAAATCACCCTTACTGGCATTTCGCAGTTCAGAAGTGGCAGCAGATTCAAAACTGTTGAATTCAGATTCAGTTAGTATTTGTGACATCAGCTGCGTGACTTCTGCCAACGACATGTCATAAAGACGCATTTTACTGATCAATGTTCTTCTAAATTCAGAAAAATGTGTGCGTGCTGACGGTAAACTCTGAGATAGTCTCTCTATATCTTTAGGACATAAAGCTTTGGCAGCAGTTTGTATTTGCACAACAGGAGAACTGAGAGGAACACCATCAGTGTCCTCAATCCCCTGAGATCTTCTTCTAGCCCCACACACATGGACGGAATTTACAGGCACATCAGTTACTGATTGGAGAGCTACATCTGTTTCAAAGAACGCTTGTAAATCAGGGTAAATGTTATCAGGCTGACTTACTTCCACATCAGTTTTTGCTGCAATTTTCTTGAGGTTCAATTTCTTAGTCAAAGTGGATACTCTCGCACGGAGTTCATTGTTCTGTTTCTCTAGCTCTGCGTTACGCTGAGACTGTTGTGTCGCTAGCGTTACACTGAATTCCCTGTGACAACAGATAATGTCTTTCACATTGTTCTTACGAATACTTGCTCCTAGTACCTTTTTACACTCATCTACCGACCAAGTCTTGTCTGGATGAATCTCATATTTCTGCGTTAGTTTTTGTCTAACTTTTTCAGTGACTATTAGGTCCATTTGTTCCCCTAACAGCATTTTGAATTCACTATCTGACCACAAAGGAGTCGCAAGACCAGTCTTTTCTGTGGTTGGAATCAGTCTAGCATTCATTCTAACCATTTTGTAAGTTTCTTCGGTACCACACAAAAAAAACAAACAAAAAAACAAAAACAAAAAAAAACTTCTCTGATCAACAGAAGGTACACTTGTTAAATAATAAAAAAAAAGCTTAACTATTGTTAACTTTCCAAATTACCAACACTTCACACTTAACTTCCCTGCCTACAAGAAACAGAGGATAAAACTAAATTATTAGCACGAAATGCTAACCTTCCCTGCCTGAAACAGAGGGTAACTAATTTTTAGCCCGTAATGCCAAAATCTTCCCTGCCTGAAAGAACAGAGGATACTTTCATCTCTAAAATAAAAAAACTTTAGAGGATAAACTCTTCCCTGCCTGAAACAGAGGATAAACTTCCCTGCCTAACAGAGGATAAACGCTTCCCTGCCTGAAACAGAGGATAAACTTCCCTGCCTAACAGAGGATAAACTCTTCCCTGCCTGAAACAGAGGATACATTTAGTTAAAACAAACCCTACAGATGTATGTTAACTCTTCTCTGACGGCACAGAGGATACACTGGTCTTAGGTTCTTTTGGATTAGAGACAGCACTCACCACAACCCTTGGTTGAGAGAAAAATTCAGTCTGGGAATTTTTGTTCAGCTTTGAAGTTTCGCTGGATTCCAAAAGATGCAGATCTTTGTTTGAGCTTGAAGTTTTTCAGGTGAGGAAGCTGGAACTCTATCCGGCTCACGGCACCATCTGTTGTGAACTCTGTTCTTCTAAAGTGTAGAAAACTCAGAAGAGAAGACCAGGAGACTTCGGATTGGATCGTCAGCAGAATTTCTTTATTCTATGACATGTCTTGTTATCTGTAGCCATCGAAAATCTCTTCTAAAGTAATTTTTACAGGGTATTCTTATAGGCAGAATTGGAGGAGGGACTTTTGGAGACAAAACATCAAATAAAAGCCAGGACAAAGCCATTTGCAGATCAAAGGTAAAATCTCTCAGTAGTCTGACTCATTGATCTTACCATTATCATTGAGACAAAAGGCACAGCTGTCCCAAGCTCAAATGGTCAGGAAGCGATCTCAAGCACCCGACCTTGCCCGACACCTCTTAGTCAGGACGTGAATTCAAATCAAACATAGAATAACATTTGTAATCCTTCAGGGTTCTTTCATTTCATGTCAAATTTGTATTAATCTTGACCTCTCTCAACATTCTCTCGAAGTGTCAGAGTTAACTGCAGCGCTAATAGTCTCGTGAATGCACAGTCGTGCACAGAAACCAACAGCCAAGGTCAGGATTTTCATTAAAATACATTGAGTTTCAGTTTGTTCTACCCAAGGACACTTGGAACATAGGACACATGTCACATGGAACCATTCTGTGATCCTTTTTCATCTTTTTTAAAAAGCTTGATGCTGGTTGCTATTAACAGCCATTATATGGATGAGCTTGAGTAGGACATTTCTTAAAATATATCCTTTTGTGATCTGAAAAAAAGAAGGGCATATTGCATTGGAACAACACAGGAGTGCTTGATTTTCATATTTGGGCGAAACTAGCCCTTTTAAGAGACAACAGTATGTTAGCATGTTTCAAACTTTTATATATATATATATATATATATACAGGTGCTGGTCATATAATTAGAATATCATCAAAAAGTTTATTTATTTCACTAATTCCATTCAAAAAGTGAAACTTGTATAATGTATACATTCATTCCACACAGACTGATATATTTCAAGTGTTTATTTCTTTTAATTTTGATGATTATAACTGACAACTAATGAAAACTCCAAATTCAGTATCTCAGAAAATTAGAATATTGTGAAAAGGTTCAATATTGAAGACACATGGTGCCACACCCTAATCAGCTAATTAACTCAAAACACCTGCAAAGGCCTTTAAATTGTCTCTCAGTCTATTTCTGTAGGCTACAAAATCATGGGGAAGACTGCTGACTTGACAGTTGTCCAAAAGACGACCATTGACACCTTGCACAAGGAGGGCAAGACACAAAAGGTCATTGCAAAAGAGGCTTGCTTTTCACAGAGCTCTGTGTCCAAGCACATTAATAGAGAGGCGAAGGGAAGGAAAAGATGTGGTAGAAAAAAGTGTACAAGCAATAGGGATAACCGCACCCTGGAGAGGATTGTGAAACAAAACCCATTCAAAAATGTGGGGGAGATTCACAAAGAGTGGACTGCAGCTGGAGTCAGTGCTTCAAGAACCACTACGCACAGATGTATACAAGACATGGGTTTCAGCTGTCGCATTCCTTGTGTCAAGCCACTCTTGAACAACAGACAGCATCAGAAGCGTCTCGCCTGGGCTAAAGACAAAAAGGACTGGACTGCTGCTGGGTGGTCCAAAGTTATGTTCTCTGATGAAAGTAAATTTTGCATTTCCTTTGGAAATCAGGGTCCCAGAGTCTGGAGGAAGAGAGGAGAGGCACAGAATCCACGTTGCTTGAGGTCTAGTGTAAAGTTTCCACAGTCAGTGATGGTTTGGGGTGCCATGTCATCTGCTGGTGTTGGTCCACTGTGTTTTCTGAGGTCCAGGGTCAACACAGCCGTATACCAGGAAGTTTTAGAGCACTTCATGCTTCCTGCTGCTGACCAACTTTATGGAGATGCAGATTTCATTTTCCAACTTGGCACCTGCACACAGTGCCAAAGCCAGTACCTGGTTTAAGGACCATGGTATCCCTGTTCTTAATTGGCCAGCAAACTCGCCTGACCTTAACCCCATAGAAAATATATGGGGTATTGTGAAAAGGAAGATGCGATATGCCAGACCCAACAATGCAGAAGAGCTGAAGGCCACTATCAGAGCAACCTGGGCTCTCATATCACCTGAGCAGTGCCACAGACTGATCGACTCCATGCCACGCCGCATTGCTGCAGTAATTCAGGTAAAAGGAGCCCCAACTAAGTATTGAGTGCTGTACATGCTCATACTTTTCATGTTCATACTTTTCAGTTGGCCAAGATTTCTAAAAATCCTTTCTTTGTATTGGTCTTAAGTAATATTCTAATTTTCTGAGATACTGAATTTGGGGTTTTCATTAGTTGTCAGTTATAATCATCAAAATTAAAAGAAATCAACACTTGAAATATATCAGTCTGTGTGGAATGAATGAATACATTACACAAGTTTCACTTTTTGAATGGAATTAGTGAAATAAATAAACTTTTTGATGAAATTCTAATTATATGATCAGCACCTTTGATATGATCCATCAAAGCAGCCAAACGAACTTATAAAAACAAAGTTGAAGAACACTTCAACAACAATAACCCAAGAAGCATGTGGCAGGGCATTAACAACATCACAGGCTTTAAAGGGAATAAACCAGCTACTGTGAACATTGCCGCCTCTCTACCGGACGAGCTCAACACCTTTTATGCTCGTTTCGAGGCTGATAACACCGCCCACACAGAGAGAGCTGCCGCGGCTGCCGCAGAAGAGGTGAGTCCACTCTCCCTTTCTGTCGCGGATGTAACCCGATCCTTCAGACGGGTGAACATCCGTAAAGCCGTAGGCCCAGATGGTATACCAGGCCGTGTGCTCAAAGCATGCGCTTTCCAGCTAGCCGGGGTTTTTACAGATATTTTCAATCTGTCCCTCTCTCTGTCTGTGGATCCCTCATGCTTCAAAAAATCCATCATTGTGCCCATACCAAAGAAAAATAAAATCACATGCTTGAATGACTGGAGGCCCGTTGCTCTGACCCCCATCTTCAGCAAGTGTTTTGAGAAGCTTGTCAGAGACTACATCTGCTCTGTGCTGCCTGCTTCACTGGACCCACTACAATTTGCATACCGCAGTAACCATTCCACAGACGATGCTATTGCCTTCACCCTGCACACTGCTCTCTCCCACCTGGAAAATAAGAACACCTATGTGAGGATGCTGTTCGTGGATTATAGTTCAGCATTTAACACTATAGTGCCTGCCACACTGGTTACGAAGCTCCAGACTCTAGGACTGAACAGATCTCTGTGCAGCTGGATCCTGGACTTCCTGACAGGCAGAAGTCAGGTGGTCAGAATGGGCAACAACACATCATCCCCCCTGATCCTCAACACTGGTGCACCGCAGGGTTGCGTCCTCAGCCCACTCCTGTACTCCCTGTACACACACGACTGTACAGCTACACACAGCTCCAATGTCATCGTCAAATTTGCTGATGACACAACTGTGATAGGCCTGATCACCGACAACGATGAGACGGCCTACAGAGAGGAGGTGAGTACCCTGACTAAATGGTGTCAGGAGAACCACCTCTCACTCAACATTGACAAGACCAAGGAGCTGGTGGTGGATTACAGGAGACAGAGCAGAGAACACACACCCATCACCATCGACAAGACACCTGTGGAGCGGGTGACCAGCTTTAAGTTTCTCGGCGTTCACATCACTGAGGATCTCACATGGTCTGCTCACACAGATGCAGTGCTGAAGAAGGCACACCAGCGTCTCTTCTTCCTGAGACGGCTGAGGAAGTTTGGAACGAGCCCCAGAATCCTCAGATCCTTCTACACCTGCACTATGGAGAGCATCCTGACCGGCTGTATCACCGCCTGGTTTGGAAACAGCACCGCTGGCAACCGCAGGGCTTTGCAAAGGGTCGTGCGAACTGCCCGCCACATTGTTGGAAGTGAGCTTCCCTCCCTCCAGGATATCTACACCAGGCGGTGTACAAGGAAAGCCCGGAGGATTATCAAAGACTCCAGCCACCCGTCCCACAGACTGCTCTCTCTGTTGCCCTCAGGGCAACGTTTCCGCAGCATCCGATCCCGCACTAGCCGACTGAGGGACAGCTTTTTCCCTCAGGCTATCAGGCTAATGAACAGTCAGAAATAACTCACCTACATCACACTCCCACTCACACAACATGCCATGCACTGCACTTTAACACAGTTCAACTGGACTACACGCACACACTGCACTAACACAACCTATCTGCTATCACTGGACACCATACAATGCACATCCACGACACTGCATGTGTATAATCTGTTGCACCTTTGCACATCTATCTGCTGCTCAACCAATCTGCTGTTAATTTATAATCTGTTGCACCTCACATTATTACTATGTATAGACTACATTATGTATAGATACTGTACATAATGTAGATGTGCCCATACGGTGTATAATGTGTCGTTGATAATTGAGTATGTCTTTATAGTAAGGCAAGGCAAGGCAAGGCAAGTTTATTTGTATAGCACATTTCATACACAGTGGTAATTCAAAGTGCTTTACATAAAAGAAAGTGAAATAACAAGGAGTTAAAAATAATAAAATAAGGAAATTTAAAATGATATAGAAATTGATTTAAAATGAAATTTAAAACAGTTAAATAGAAAAGGATTATACATAAAATAATGCAGTCAGTTCGGACGTAGCACAGCGCTCATTCAACAAATGCACAGCTAAATAGATGAGTTTTGAGACTGGATTTAAATGTGGCTAATGTTTTAGCACATCTGATCTCTTCTGGAAGCTGGTTCCAGCTGCGGGCGGCATGATAGCTAAAAGCGGACTCCCCTTGTTTTGTGTGAACCCTTGGTATTTCTAACTGACTCGATCCTAATGATCTGAGTGGTCTGTTAGGTTTATATTCAGTGAGCATATCTGACATATATTTAGGTCCTATACCATTGAGTGACTTATAAACGAGTAAAAGTACTTTAAAATCAATCCTAAATGTAACTGGAAGCCAGTGTAAGGACCTGAGGACTGGTGTGATGTGCTCAGATTTTCTGGTTCTAGTCAGAATCCTGGCAGCAGCGTTCTGGATGAGCTACAGCTGTCTAATGGTCTTCTTTGGAAGGCCGGTGAGGAGACCATTACAATAATCCACCCTGCTGGTGATAAAGGCATGAACAAGTTTCTCCAAGTCTTGACTGGAAACAAAACATCTAATTCTTGCAATGTTTTTGAGATGATAGTATGCTGATTTAGTTACTGCTTTGACATGACTACTAAAACTAAGGTCTGTCTCCAGAATCACCCCAAGATTTCTGACTTGATTTTTAGTAAGTGTACTGAGTCACTAAGTGTACTGTGTGTACTGAGTTACACTTATGTGTATTTTGCACATTGTCTTCTGTACAGTCTGTAAATATGTACTGTCCATATGTAAATTGCTGTTGCTTTTTTTGCACTGTCTGTCCATCTGTAAATTGTTTGTTGTTTTTTTTGCACTGTCTGTCCATATGTAAATTGCTGTTGTTTTTTTTTGCACTGTCTGGAGCACTGTAAATGCTCCAGTGCAGTTTTTTTGCACTGTCTGTCCATATGTAAATTGTTTGTTGTTTTTTTTGCACTGTCTGTCCATATGTAAATTGTCTGTAGTTTTTTTTTTTTTTTTTGCACTGTCTGTCCATATGTAAATTGTCTGTTGTTTTTCTGCACTGTCTAGAGCACGCTCATAAGAATTTCACTCACCAAGGCACTTGTGCTGTGGTGATGTGACAATAAAAGTGATTTGATTTGATTTGATTTGAGCACCTGTATATATATATATATATATATATAAAATCATCCTAGAGGACATAAATGTTCTTTTAATGGAAGAATCACACTTACTTTTAAAACACATGCCATACCACTACATGCTACATATGATAATGAAAAAGTCCTTCACATGGAAGCTAATTATCATCAGGCACAATGTGATCCATTTACTACAAACCATAAAGTTCAGTCCATTTCATTCTGGCTTCTATAAGAACCACAATTTGTGTACTCAAACAATGCATTAGACAAAGAACTTCCAGCTCATTTTCATTATTACTGATGCACTTTTTCAATCAAATATAAACACCTGCATGTGTGTTTGTTTGTGCCTGCTGTGAGCTGTATTATCAATGTGGCATCAAAATGAACTGCTGATTAAAATGGACCCAGCATGATGCAGGTACGCTTGCATGCAGAGTAGTCTGCGGTCTCTGTGTGTGTGTTTGCATATCTGCATGTGTTGCTTTTCGTGCTCATTTCTGATCATATTCCCCCCAGGGTTTCTTATGCCATGCATTCAAAAGCAGACAAAGGCAATTTACTTTATCTGGGACCTGTGGATAAAGCAATCTCCTTGAAGACAAGCACAACCCTGAAAATGGGAAGCCGATACAAGGAGCAACAGGTGGTTTGGAGCTGGAGGAGAGAGATGAGACGGAGAAAGAGAAAAAGAGAGAGCAGAAAGGTTAGGGAGAGGAAAGCAGAAGGAAGATAGGGCCTAGAAATGGCTTCCTCGGCATTGGCTTTGTCAGATACAATTTACATCAGCCCTGCTGCAGTTCATGTGCTGCTGTTCTCCTGGAGAAATGGACTAGGATGTATGTGCAGAGCCTGTTAAGAGTGTGGCGGTGTGTGTGTGTGTGTGGGTTGTGTGTGTGTGTGTGTGTGTGTGTGTGTGTGTGTTTCCACGGCTCTGATGGCCAATTCTGGTTGTTGTTGTGTGAAGTGTCAACGGTCCTTGAAAACAGTGGTCAGAAACCTTTTTGACATGAAGTGCCATTTTTGATCTTTTTTGCTCATTTTGCCATATCAAACCAATTTTCTATATTTCTATACTCTACTTTTCAAAAGTTTGGGTTGTAAAGATTTTTTGTTTGCTTGTTTTTAGAAATTGCTACTTCTGTTCAACAAAGTTGAATTAAAATGATCAAAATTGACAGTGTAGTGTAAAAAGAATTATATATTTATTTTATATAAATGCTGTTCACTGAATTGTTATAGGCCTATATCAAATACTTATGAAAAAGTATCATGGTTTAAACAAAAATATTAAGCAGCACAGGAATTTTCTAATTAGCTAATAATTAATATTTATTGAGAAGCAAGTCTGCATATTAGAATGATTTCTGAAGGATGATGTGACACTGAAAACTGGACTATTCCTGTAGCTTTCCTGTAGCTCAACTGGTAGAGCATGGCGCTAGCAACGCCAAGATCATGGGTTCGATTCCCAGGGAAAGCAAGAGCTGATAAAATGTAGAAACTGTAACTTGAATGCAATGTAAGTCGCTTTGGATAAAAGCGTCTGCTAAATGCATAAATGTAAAATGTAAATAGAGAGAAAACAGTTATTTTACATTTTAATAATATTATGAAATATATTAAAGCGTACTGTATATGCTTTAATATATTTACATTATTGTAAATATATTAAAGTATATAAATATATTACAATATATATCTAATATAATAAAATAAGGTCTTCTCAGGGCCAAATTCAGTATCTCAGAAAATTAGAATATTACTTAAGTCCAGGGGTTCTCAAAGTTTACATTTAAAGGTCCGAATCTGAATTATCATCAATGTCAAAAGGTCCGAAATAATTGATATTACAAAACTTGTTTTTATAAACATGCTTATAACTTTATATAACAATTCAACTTGATAAATGCTTAATTATCATATTTATGACGTCATCAGGTCGTACTTGCGTTTACGAAAATTAACCATAGTTTTATACAAATAAAAAAACAAAAAAACATTTGGTTACTATTAAACCATGATAACCACAAATTAGCCATGGTCTTGCTACACTAATCATAGTTTAACCATTGTATTTGTAGTAAAACCGGTTATATAATTTGTAATCAATATGCAAATTTGTACTACACTTTTATTATAATAAAACCATGGTTCCCTTCCGAAGGGAACTCTACACTGCGTCCTCTTTCGAGGCTCGCTATGAGAACGCCTCCAGCGTGACCGGTTACCTGAAGCATGATTACAACACCCAATACACCTGACATCGGCAGGTGGACGCCTATGACGCAAGCTAATGAGCGTCTGCGAGCATAAAAGGGCACCTGTGGAACACATCATCCTCTTTTTTCCTTCAGGGGACCTTGTTTCTGAAGTGTGAGTAGCAGAATATGTCTGTTGAGAAACGCTTTAAGAGGTGTGTCGATCCGTGTCAGCGTTTTCTGACACCAGATGACACACACGATTTGTGCGTTATGTGTTTGGGCGAAGAGCACGCACGCTCTGTTCTCTAGGGAATGGAATGCGCGCATTGTGAGCTTTTCTCTCTGGGAAAGCTCCGCTCTCGTGTGTCCCTTTTTCTGGAGAGAATTGGGGCGATCATCTGCCCCCCGCGGCTCGGGTCCAGCCGCTGCTGAGGCAGTGAAGAGACTGAGTTCGCAGCGATCGCAGATGGAGCTTGCAAACGAGTTTGAGAGAGAGGAATTTTTCATCTCGCGCTCGACAGCGGCTGACGAGAGTAAACTGCGGGAGGAAGATGTATTGTCTGTTACATCTTCTGATCCGGCAGTAAGTGCTTTGCTGGCTCATGGTGGGTTGATGAAGGCAGAGAGGATATTTCCGAGCCTTCTCAGCTTGTCTGCCCTGCGTTGTAGAGCTGCTGGAAGTTATGAAGCGTGCGCTTCTGCCAATACAGTGGAGGCACGGAAAAGGGGGAGTGGCTCGCAGTAGACTTGATGAGCGATCTCTCTCTAGCATAACCTCCCAGCTCCCGTGAGCCTCCCATTCCTTCCAGATCTTCATAGTGAGATCATGTAGGCATGGGATAAATCATATTCAGCCCGCATCCATCGGTAAAAGTATGTTAATTATGCTGACATCTAAGGGAGGCGCGAGCACGGATATGCGTCGATACCCCCTAGGGGCGCTGGCGAGCTAAAAAAAAGTGTATTTTTTAACCTGGATCGAGTGTTGCTAGGCTTCCTCTCACTTAAGAGAGTCCTTTTGCTGAAGTCTCCACTCTCCAGAGCTCTGCTTAGTCCACACTATTGGTGTGTAGGCTCGATTGTGAGCCTTGCTAGCTTTCTCTAGCGCTGAGTGTAGTCAGCTCTCCTCTCACTTTAGAGAGTAGTTATGCTGAGACCTCCACTCCTAAGAGCTCCTGAACCAGGTTAGACTGCACTATTAGTACGTAGGCTCTATTTTGAGCCTCGCTAGCTGTTGCTAGCACTGAGTGAAGTCAGGTCTCCTCTCGCTTTAGAGAGTCGTTATGCTGAGACTTCCACTCGTAAGGGTTCCCCTACCTGGATCGAGTGTTGCTAGGCCTCCTCTCATTTAAGAGAGTCATTCTGCTGAAGCCTCCGCTCTCCAGATCTAGACCGCACTTTTGGTGTGTAGGCTCTATTGTGAGCCTTGCTAGCTGTCTTTAGCGCTGAGTGTAGTCCGGTCTCCTCTTGCTTTAGAGAGTCAGTATGCTGAGACCTCCACTCGTAAGAACCCCCCAACTAGGGTTGAGTGTTGTTAGGCTTCCTCTCGTTTAGAGAGTCATCCTGCTGAGGCCTCCACTCTTCAGAGCTCCATCTCTGGCAGTAATAGGAGAATGTGGGCTCTATTTGAGCATCACTAACTGCCTCTGGCGTTGAGTGTAGCCAGGTCTCCTCTCACTTAGAGAGTCATTATGCTGAGACCTCCACTCTGAGAGTTCCCCTACCTGGGTCGAGTGTTAGGCTTCCTCTCGTTTAAGAGAGTCATTCTACTGAAGCCTCTGCTCTCCAGAGCTCCGCTTAGGCAGCACCATTAGTACGTAGTCTCTATTGTGAGCCTCGCTAGCTGTCCTTAGCGCTGAGTGTAGTCAGGTCTCCTCTCGCTTTAGAGAGTCGGTATGCTGAGACCTCCACTCTTGAGAACCCCCCAACTAGGGTTGAGTGTTGTTAGGCTTCCTCTCGTTAGAGAGTCGTCCTGCTGAGGCCTCCACTCTACAGAGCTCCGTCTCTGGCAGACTAACTGCCTGTGGCGTTGAGTGTAGCCAGGTCTCCTCTCAATTAGAGAGTCGTTATGCTGAGACCTCCACTCTTAAGCGTTCCCCTACCTGGATCGAGTGTTAGGCTTCCTCTCATTCAAGAGAGTCATTCTACTGAAGCCTCTGCTCTCCAGAGCTCTGCTTAGGCAGCACCATTAGTATGTGGTCTCTATTGTGAGCCTCGCTAGCTGTCTTTGGCGCTGAGTGTAGTCAGGTCTCCTCTCGCTTTAGAGAGTCATTCTGCTGAAGCCTCCACTCTATAGAGCTCCGCTTAGGCAGCACTATGCGCAAGCTCTTTCTTGAGCCTCACTAACTGCCTCTGGCGCTGAGTGCAGCCAGGTCTCCTCTCAATTAGAGAGTCGTCATGCTGAGACCTCCACTCTTAAGAGTTCCCCTACCTGGATCGAGTTTGCCAGGTGTTCTCTGGTTTAGAGAGTCATTCTGCCTAAGCCTCCACTCTCCAGAGCTCCGCTTAGGCAGTACTACGTGCATGCTCTGTCCTGAGCCTCACTAGCTGTTCATAGCGTTGAGTGTAGAAGTCTCCTCTCAATTTAGAGAGTCGCTTTCTGAGACTTCCACTCCGAGAGCCATACTCTCGCGAGCTAGTCTATGATGGCGAGCTTTGAGCTGGCCTGAATAAGGGTTTTTCTCCTCATGCTTTTCCCTCCGCATGGCGGCGTTGGCATAGCATTCCCATAGCGAGCCTCGAAAGAGGACGCAGTGTAGAGTTCCCTTCGGAAGGGAACGTCTCAGGTTACGTATGTAACCATAGTTCCCTGAGAATGGGAACGAGACACTGTGTCTCTTGGCCATGCTTCGGGCATTCCTGTTGGTCCCCCTTGAAAAAAGGATGATGATGTGTTCCACAGGCGCCTTTTTATGCTCGCAGACGTTTATTAGCTTGCGTCATAGGCGTCCACCTGCCGATGTCAGGTGTATTGGGTGTTGTAATCATGCTTCAGGTAACCGGTCACGCTGGAGGCATTCCCATAGCGAGCCTCGAAAGAGGACGCAGTGTCTCGTTCCCATTCTCAGGGAACTACGGTTACATACGTAACCTGAGACGTTATTTTTCATAAGGGTTACTCGACAGTACTGCATTTTTATACAACTAAATGCCCAATAAAGCAGTTCTCATTTAGACCTACATATTTAATGTTTCTGAAATAGTACTTCAATGTAACCTGCAGTCCCTTCAAATGAATTGCCAAACTCTTTAATTATATATTTTTTAAAATATATATTTCATGGAGCACAAACGTCCGAACTATGTGCATATTTCAACCCTTTACAGTAGAACTACATTCATGTTCATATGTCAGATAGTCAACAGTGATAGGTTTTAGGAAATGCTGTTTTGTACTCGTTCATTCAGAAGTCTGATGCGGTTCGGTTCTTTGAATACGCTGCTAACTCTGCCAGTGGAGAAAGACTGCGTCAGGAAGGCGAAACCTCGTGCTCGCGGGGCGAAACCGGTGACATTATTCTACTGAATGAAATCAAAGGTTTATCCAAAATGTCGCTAGTTGCTATGTGCTTTGTCTTACAAAAGAGTCTGTAATCACTGCAACACTGGTTCATGCGCCTATGTGTGTGTGTGTGTGTGCCACGCGCGCCGCATGGAGGTCTGAGTGTTACGAGTGCGCTTGAAATATCAAGTGGGTCCGGATTGAATTCCCTCCCGGTCCGAATCCGGACTGGAGTCCGGACTTTGAGAAGCCCTGCTTAAGACCAATACAAAGAAAGGATTTTTAGAAATCTTGGCCCACTGAAAAGTATGAACATGAAAAGTATGAGCATGTACAGCACTCAATACTTAGTTGGGGCTCCTTTTGCCTGAATTACTGCAGCAATGCGGCGTGGCATGGAGTCGATCAGTCTGTGGCACTGCTCAGGTGTTATGAGAGCCCAGGTTGCTCTGATAGTGGCCTTCAGCTCTTCTGCATTGTTGGGTCTGGCATATCGCATCTTCCTCTTCACAATACCCCATAGATTTTCTATGGGGTTAAGGTCAGGCGAGTTTGCTGGCCAATTAAGAACAGGGATATCATGGTCCTTAAACCAGGTACTGGTAGCTTTGGCACTGTGTGCAGGTGCCAAGTCCTGTTGGAAAATGAAATCTGCATCTCCATAAAGTTGGTCAGCAGCAGGAAGCATGAAGTGCTCTAAAACTTCCTGGTATACGGCTGTGTTGACCTTGGACCTCAGAAAACACAGTGGACCAACACCAGCAGATGACATGGCTCCCCAAACCATCACTGACTGTGGAAACTTTACACTGGACCTCAAGCAACGTGGATTCTGTGCCTCTCCTCTCTTCCTCCAGACTCTGGGACCCTGATTTCCAAAGGAAATGCAAAATGTACTTTCATCAGAGAACATAACTTTGGACCACTCAGCAGCAGTCCAGTCCTTTTTGTCTTTAGCCCAGGCGAGATGCTTCTGATGCTGTCTGTTGTTCAAGAGTGGCTTGACACAAGGAATGCGACAGCTGAAACCCATGTCTTGCATACGTCTGTGCGTAGTGGTTCTTGAAGCACTGACTCCAGCTGCAGTCCACTCTCTGTGAATCTCCCCCACATTTTTGAATGGGTTTTGTTTCACAATCCTCTCCAGGGTGCGGTTATCCCTATTGCTTGTACACTTTTTTCTACCACATCTTTTCCTTCCCTTCGCCTCTCTATTAATGTGCTTGGACACAGAGCTCTGTGAACAGCCAGCCTCTTTTGCAATGACATTTTGTGTCTTGCCATCCTTGTGCAAGGTGTCAATGGTCGTCTTTTGGACAACTGTCAAGTCAGCAGTCTTCCCCATGATTGCGTAGCCTACAGAACTAGACTGAGAGACCATTTAAAGGCCTTTGCAGGTGTTTTGAGTAAATTAGCTTGTTAGAGTGTGGCACCAGGTGTCTTCAATATTGAACCTTTTCACAATATTCTAATTTTCTAAAATACTGAATTTGGGGTTTTGATTAGTTGTTAGTTATAATCATCAAAATTAAAAGAAATAAACACTTGAAATATATCAGTCTGTGTGGAATGAATGTATACATTATACAAGTTTCACTTTTTGAATGGAATTAGTGAAATAAATCAACTTTTTGATGATATTATAATTATATGACCAGCACCTGTATATATATATATGGATTAAGCACAGTTTGAAAAGTCTAATTGCTGAAGATGTCAGGTAGTCAAAAGTGTTGCTAACCAAATATATAAACAAAAAAGATTGAATATACAATTGTTTAGGGTTAAATAAAATCAGGATTAATACAGTTTTCTACAATAAAAATTTAACCATAAAACAAGTATTGTTACTTGAAATAAAATAATCTTTAACTGAAAAAAAAACTTTGATTATTTGTATTTTAGCTAGTTTCCAAGCCAATATTTCTCACTTTCATTTAGTTTATCTTAAAATAACAAAAACAAAAACTTGAATAAAAATATGAAAATTATATAAAGTTTTACTAACTAGCTAAATAAAAAAATAAACAAACAAGACAAAACAAAGAAATACTAAAACGTTAAATTAAAAATGAAAATGAAAATTACATATTAATAATAAAAAAATACTAAACACAAATAACTAAAAGCTAATTCAAAATATTAATACAAATTATAATAGTATCTCAATGATAATAAATAACTGTGAAACTGATCTCATAGTCTTGATCATGAGTAATGTGACTACTTTGTTGAAGATGACAAAAACTCGACTCTTTGTCCCGAGGCTGTGTATGGTTTATATGGCCAGCCCGTGTGCTCTTTTCATTCGACTGTAATGCAACGTGATTGGTGTAATCATCCCCTGTGGCGCTCTTCGGCTGCTCTGAAATAGGCCAGCAAGCCATCACAGGTCTGTGTCTCTTGACCGTCCGCTGTGAATTATCCGAACATTATGCCACTAATAACTGCGCAGGGCTAATGGAGACAGATGAGGAACCGGCAGGTTGGTTGATGAAAATAGTTTCGTTTACAGATTGAAACTAGGAGCCTTAACGACACAAGACGTCTCCTCCCCAACTTATTAATTTGTCTTTGGGACACGGAGTAAAATAGTTGACCTGACATTTAATGCATGGGTGACGTCCTGTAGTTTTCTTACATATAAAGATGAATAATAAAGGACCTGCTATCTTGTAAGCACTTATCTCGTAAATTACCTTGAGAGGTCTGTGTGTCCCTGCCTGTTGTCACGATGTTCATGTCCTCACAAAAAACACTCCCATGTGAAAGCGACCTGTGTCTTGAGTCCTTTGTCGATTGGAGAGAAATTACAAAACCATAAAAGGATATTTTACCAAAGAACGGAAAATTATGTAATTATTTAGTCAGCCTCGTGTTGTTCCTGCATGACTTTTTCCTTTGGTCAAATGTAAAAAGTGACGGAAAATGCACTTTTCTATGCACCAAAAACATCCAGTGGGCCATCAAGCTCCAAAAAGGACAAAAAAGCATCATAAGAGAAGATTATATTGCTTGTGTGTTACAACCCAAGTGTTCTTAAGTTAAGTTAAGCTGAGCAGCCCGGCATGCTTTTTAAACATTCAGAACACAATGGAACATTCTTTGGAACATTAAGTCAGTCGTTTCAATTGATTAACCTTAAATCAGTGCTGAACCTGACATTGTCTGTGACATATTCACTGACTACTAGTGTTAATTTGATCTTAAATAACTGCTAGAATGTTATAAAAAATTGGCTGTGCAGCACAATGTTAAAAAGAGATAACGGTTGTATAATAATAATCATGAATCATCACAGATTTTAACTTGATGGAGCACCTAAAGGCACACAATGATGGGAAAAATTATAGGCCAAATTATAATTTAATGCTTTTCATCCTCGGACAAAATTTGTATGTTACCCCAAGAAACTTTGCCTTTTAAAAAAAACCTTGTATTGTTTGCAAAACACCTCGAGAAACTTTGTATTCGAAAAGTATTTGTAATGAAATAACATGAGAAGGGAGGACAAACTATACTTCAGTGATTTGTGAGAGGACAAATTCAAAAGGAAAAACAATAATTGTGTATAAGAATTTACAAGATTTTGGAGCAAATTAGTGTTCATTTCATTAATGGAAACTATGATGAAAAATATTGAATGACAGTCTTTTTTTCAATGACTAAGGCGAGACAAAGACAAGATCATTAAACACTAGGATTATGTTTACATGCAATATCGCTGATGAAAAATACGAGTAAAATGTAGTTTCAAAAATAAAAACTCTCTATATCCAAAATTTTTCTTAATTTTCTTTTCAACAAAATATAGGAGAAAAAAAAACGTCTAGGTTACGTACGTAACCCCAGTTCCCTGATGGAGGGAATGGAGATGTTATGTCGTGACGACATAGGGGATTTACCTGGAAGCCCCGAACATCTCTGACTAAGAGAAAACGCCAATGAAATTGGCTAGTGGATTTTGCATACCTGAGCCACTCCCCGTGCATATGGGTATAAAATGGCGACAGGTGCATCCACTCATTAGGTTTTACGCTGAGGAGCCGAGATGAGTCCCTGGCAACCAGCGATGGTTCAAGATTGTGGCTTGGGGACATAACGTCTCCGTTCCCTCCATCAGGGAATGGGGGTTACATACGTAACCTAGACATTCCCTATCTGTCGGTCACTACGAGTTATGTCGTGACGACATAGGGGTCCTATGGAAAGCGCCACAAGCTAAACCCTGTCACAACCTTGTGGCATGCAGATGTTGACAAGCGAGTGCGTGACAGACAAATGCCATGCAAGAGGTTCCAACCTTCCTACCGCTCCAGTGAAAATTCGCTAACCTTGGTGTCCACCGGGACCACTGAGTACATCGCTGCTGGAGATAGCCAAGCCGCTGTTCCTTTCCCCACGGAATCGGAAGGGATTTCGACCTTCAGTGAAGGACAGCTTCAGGTCTTTCCTATTTGTTGCTACAGCTTGTCGTAACGTCAGGGAAGCGAGCCTTCCAGAGAAGGGCGCTACGGAGGCCACATCCTGCCCGAAGGGAGGTAACATGTGGAAACACTGATATGGACTGGCCCAGGCTTGGGGCAGTACTACATACGACTGGACTCTGGGGCAGATCCTACCTAGGAGTAGGGAGGAGGGCTGCCAGCAGAACCTGACAGAAGCTCTGTCACAGGGAAGACACGGGTTTACCGTGAGGGAAACCTTACCGTGGAAGAATACACATATGGGATTACCCGAAGGGGAATCAGGCCATACGGACACCTAGCCCAGTACAGGGGCTGACCGGAGACCCGGGCGAGCTAACACCAGTACTGGGCCTGGCGTCAGACTGCTCCGCCCAGTCTGACTGCCGGGGGTGCTTGGAGGATTCCACCAGGGTTCACCGTCCGGGGAACTGAACTGGGGGAGAAAAAGGCGCTCGTATCCCCGGGTGAGGGGGAATGGCGCAGCAAGCGTGACACCGGCCAGTTCTTCCCGCCCATTACTTACCCAACACACGGGAAGAAACTGGCTCAACGCGGAGATTGTAGAATCTTGCGAAGGTGTTCGGTGTTACCCAGCCCGCAGCTCTGCAGATGTCTGCCAAAACCTCTCTTGCGAGAGGCTCGACGCACCGGCCTGGAGGACGCAGGAGGGCGCCCACGGCGACGGGCAGACAGAGCCCTGGCCCCGGGGGCAGCGGTGGATGGTGCATCACGCCGGGCAGGATGTGCTGGATCGCCTCGGTCTGCTGCTGTACCGCTGAGAACTGCTGGGCAAAGCCCTCGACGGTGTCGCCGAACAGCCCTCCCTGGGAGATGGGGGCGTCGAGAAAGCGTGCCTTGTCGACGTCCTTCATCTCTGCCAGGTTGAGCCAAAGATGGCGCTCCTGGACCACCATGGTGGACATCGCCTTCCCGAGGGACCGCGCCGTGACTTTCGTCGCTCGTAGAGCGAAGTCAGTCGCTGTGCGCAGCTCCTGCATCAACCCCGGGTCGGTACTACCCTCGTGCACCTGTTTGAGCGCCTTGGTGAACCTGCAGGATAGCCATGGCGTGCAGGGCAGAGGCTGCCTGGCCCGCAGCACTGTAAGCTTTGGCCGCGAGAGCGGCTGTCAGCTTACAGGTCTTGGATGGGAGACACGGACGGTTCCTCCAAGTGGCGGTGTTTCGTGGGCACAAGTGCACCGCGACCGCTCTCTCCACCTGGAGAATGCCCGCGTACCCCCTGGCCACTCCGCCGTCAAGGGTAGTGAGGACAGAGGAGGAAGGCGAGAGGCTTCTGGCCGTGAAAGGGGCCATCCACGAACTCGTCAGCTCCTCATGCACCTCCGGGAAGAAAGGCACCGGGGCAGGGCGCGGTTGTGAGCTGCGCCCCGCTCCGAGAAACCAATCGTCCAGCCGCGAGGGCTCGGGACTGGGCGGTCTGTTAACCTCCAGCCTGATGCTCACGGCTGCCCGGGCAAGCATGGCCGTCAGCTCTGGGTCCGGTGCGGCGGTGGCGACAACACCCGAGGGGGGCAGCCCCACCGCACCTTCATCCTCAGAGGACGTGAACCCATCCCCCGATGTTGCGATCGACATCCTATCTACAGATGGCGCACCGAATGAAATGCTGGGCGCCCCGTGGGACAGACCAGCGAAATCACCCGGGAACCGGACGGGATGTTCGCTGCGTGAGGATTAAGAGGTCCGTGGGGGCGTGCCTGGCGGAGAGGCTCTTACAGGAACCCTCAGATCTCCCAGAGCGTCAGCCGGCAATCCTCTGCTCGAGCCAGAGAGACCAGCACGGGTGGCGGCAGAGGGTGCCAATCCTTTCATAAAGGAAAGGCGAGATCGCAGCGAAATCATGCTCATACGCCCACAACAGAAGCATTAGTCATCCACGAACGCAGCTTCAGCGTGTCAGCGGCCCAGACACTGAAGACAACGATCGTGTCCGTCATCCGCAGACAGAAAACGACCGCAACCAGAAGGACACGGACGAAACGGCATCTTGAATAAGACGCGATCATCCGTGATTTGCTCTTTTAGAATTTGCTCTCTCAGTTGAAGTGCCCAGGGGAATCGCTGATGAGAGGGACTCCGCTGATCAGACCGTTACGCCAACCGGGAACAAAACAAAGATGAACGGCTTTGTGGAGATCAGCACTCTTCTCATCCACTCGGCTCCGAAGCAAAAATCTAATGAGCTGATGCACCTTTCGCCCTTTTATACCCGTATGCACGGGGAGTGGCTCAGGTATGCAAAATCCACTAGCCAATTTCATTGGCGTTTTCTCTTAGTCAGAGATGTTCGGGGCTTCCAGATAAATCCCCTATGTCGTCACGACATAACTCGTAGTGACCGACAGATAGGGAACAGACCTCTCAGGCTTGGGGTTGCCAGATGTCAAGACTCGAAATCCCCCGTTCAGAGCTTTTACTTAAAATGTCAAATTTTCTGCCCTGTGATTGATTTTATCTGTACAACCTGGCAACCATTTGCACACATTCTCTCTTCACTGCAGAAAAACTGCTGAAAACATGGACCAATATACAAGCTGGAGTTTAGCAATCTCCACTGAGATATTCTGCTCAAATGAAAGTGTAATACAGCCAGTCTGTGTTCCTTCACATGGCCGTTTGTGCTGTTTGTGGATAAATCTATCATTCAATTTTCTTACTGAGAAACTGTAATAAATCCAAACATCAAATTCAACTTCAATGCTGCTACCACAATAATAATAATAATAATAATAATAAACTTGTTGTTGATGTTTTAATAGAAAAACATGAATATCATTTGTAATTATTGGAATTAATATTAGAAAATTCACTGTTGTAGCTTTTGAGAGAATATTTGGAATTTTCATAATGTAGACAGTGTGGTTGCATTCTTGACAATATAATAAATCAGGAAACTAGGTGAGGTCAAATAAATGATGTGTGTGCTTATAGGTGAATGTTTTATAGTTCTGATGTCATTTCTCAAATAACAACAATCATGATCAGTAATCATGTTTATAATTTTGAGCAAAATAATTGAGATTATCAGTATAACTATTATGCAGCATGACTAAAATGTGAAATATTTAATTATCTTAAACTAGACCAAAATGACCAGACTTTTAGTCAGCTAAAAAAAAGAACAAGAAAAAAAAGAGACATAATAGCTCATTATTTATGTGAATAATTAACACATTTGGTACATGATGATGGGTTATCAAATGAGAATTAAAGATTAAAGACTACCAAAGCCCATTAATATTATATATAATAACAAATCTCCTCCTCTCAAGTCCAATTCCATCACAGCGGTCAGGGTGAGAGATCATAAGGTGTCCTCTCAATTATATTTTCATTGCTTTTGCACTCAGTTTAGTCTTAAATTTGGCCGTTGAAATGATGATCAGCAAGTGTCTTTTTCCCATAATTCTTGTTTAAGATCTTTTAAACCATCTCTGAGCTTCAAATGCCTGTGTAAATCCAGCTACACAAGATTCAGCTTCACCAAAGAGAAACTCTGTCTACGGTAAGCGTGCGTGAGGTTTCATATGTCTACGAGACGCCCCTGGCAATCTGCACTGGTAAAAGAGATGGTGAACCCTTGCTCATAAATCAATATTGCTCTGACCTTCCACGAACAAACAAAAGCTGCCATCGCAACAGACAGATTCAACAAACGTACATGGCACACTACACCCTGTAGAGCAGCAAAAGCTGCTGACTGTAGGCAAACACACATCACATCCCTTCTTTCTTCCTTTTCCTCATGTCATCCATTCCTTTCGTCTGTGTATACGTGATGCAATCTCATTTTCTCCCCACTCTCTGTCTTTGTCTATCTGACAGTAGCTCTTATTCTCCAGTAACACCTTTCATAAATGTCAGGGTGAAAGGTGCCCACCGAAGGTAATAGCACGCCTAATCGAATTTCCCCCACTGAGAAAAGAACAGGAGAATGTAATAAAGGAAAAGAGGCGGGAGCCAGAGTGGATCGACCTGCCCCGTCGTCCATCCACACCAGGACCTTGTCCCTCCATCAGTGATGAAGAGAATGAAAAAAATGCAAGAGCATATTGGAGAAAGCAGAAACTGAATGACAGGTCCGGCATGGTGATGGAAACCGATCCAACACTGGAGTAATGAGAAAGAGAAGAGATGAGAGAGAAGTGAGAAAAACAGAACGGGGGAATTCACGAAAAATGAATTGTCTCTGTTGATAGCGTCATGGAAATGCTGTCTGTGATGGTTTAGAGCATGGTTCACTACAGAAAATGATACAAACATGATCACAGTGCAATTTGCACACCGTAAATCCCAATTGTGTGAGTCGAGCGGGAGTTTTAGGTTAATGTATCATATTTGATACATCGGGCTTTTGTGGTAATTTACTGATCATAACATGTACAGTTTTTTTCAACTGCTAACACACATTTTCAATTTGTCAATAATTTTTACTTTTTTTAGATACCACACACAAATACAAGAATTGCACACACAAAATGCAAAATGCTTCACATCTCTTGCAAAATAAAACACATCTCAAAAGCAAACAGTTGAAACACCTTTGCCATAATATTAATTCCTGTTAGATTATTTTGTGTGTTACATAGAGAATTGTGTCTTGTGTTTTGCAAAAAGGCTGAGAAGGCCGAGAATTAGTCAACATGGTAAATTTGTATGAAAAGGAATACAAGGCGTCTGAGTTTTACTGCCTCTAGTGTTCATTACTTTTGGAAACTGCAGTGATATTGGTACGTACTTTATATTGTGTCCCTCGATAAAAAGTGCCCCAGGTATGTTTATGCCATGAGACCAGGTAGGAATTAGCCTACGGTTTTGCAGATTTGGTGTGTGGTTCTGGTGTTTGAGTGTCAGGTTTCAGAAATTGTGCGACAAATAAAGATTTTGTGTGTGTAAGCAGTTGAAAGAAAAACCTGTAAAACACAAAAGTGCATGTTTTATGCATTTCTTAAGTATTTCTATTAATTTCAGATTTTTGTATTGTGGACAAAAACAATAGATCCTAATAGAAATCAGCATATTAGAATGCTTTCTGAAGGATCATGTGACACTGTAGACTGGAATTAAATTTACTATTTAAAATGTTTTAAATGTAAAATTACATTTAAAAATGTATTTAGAAAATTGCATTTTTAAATATATGAAATTTCTATTAAACATTATTTTAAATTGTAATAATATTTCACAATATTACAGTTTTTACTGTATTTATGACCAAATAAGTGCGGACTGAATGGTAGTATATGAAATATATCATACGAATAATGAGTATTATAAATCTTTATTTTATATGAATAAAACTATAGTAGTAAAAAACATTTTCACTGTGAAAATCAGTGAGATTTTAATGAGGTTATGCACACAAAGACGAATATAAATTTTCACTCTTGGTAAAATATTTCATAAAATTATTTAATTTTATCAAATTATTTGATGATCCCCTTTAAATGTGTTGGGCATACTACATTACAATGGAGATTTAAATAAATACACTTTCAATTAGTATCAGTATTAAATGTATTGAATATTGTAGAAGTACCGATCAGGGGTTCATTTCCTAAAAGCATCGTTAACTAACTAAGTTCAAGTTCAAGTTCAAGTTGAGCTTTATTGTCATTCCACTACATGTGTGGACATATAGTGGGACGAGATGTCGTGCCTCACAGGACCACGGTGCTACATAAATACAGATATACAACACGAAGTAAAACAGTATAAACCTATACACAAACTAACCTACTGTCAGCTTTGACTATACATATGCTATATATAAAAGTGGTTACCTATACATAAACTAAAAAACAGGAAACAAAAAATACAAACTGTACAAAAAATACAAACTGTACAACTGTGCAGATGACTTCAAATACTGTACATGTGCAAAAGAGAGACATTCAAGCAGCTGGCTGGGGAACAGTGTAAGGTGATTTGTGGTGCATGAGCCAGTAAACATACATACATTACAGTCGTATATTACAGTCAGTCTTTTGTGGGATTATGGACACACAATGGTGTGTGAAAGTGTCTAGTGCATGTGTGTGTTGCTACAGGTGTTGCTACAGGTGGCTTGTGCAGGCCCGCTCACCTGAATTCCACAGAGATAAAAGTTTAACAGTTTTTTCCTGAGATGTGGTAAGGTGGGGGGGGGGGTGTTGTTTGGGGTTTCAGAGAGGGGCGGTGTGATGTGAGTTCAGGGCTCTCACAGCCTGGGGGAAAAAGCTGTTGAGCAGTCTGGCGGAGCGGGCTCTGATACTCCGGTACCGTCTACCTGAGGGTAGGAGCTGGAAGAGACTGTGGGAGGGGTGGGTGGGGTCCTCCACGATACTTTTTGCTTTGCTGGAGCATCGTGTAAGGAAAATGTCCAGGATGGAGGGGAGAGGGGCACCAATGATTTTTGGTGTGTGAATGAACTATGGTCGTTAGTTGCATTGAACTGTATTGTAATAACGGAAATCGAGACCATAGTTGCTTTTTGGAAACGCACCCCAGATTAATGTTTTGACCCATGCATTAAATATGATAGATACAGCATTATATGGCTAATGTGTGCTCGGCTACAGGATAAACAGTACCAGTTACAATGCTCTTCTCCATTATTTGATTTTCATTTGATTGATTACTGTTGAGGTGATCAACAGAAAATATATTTTAAATGTGTTTGCGCTGAAAAGACAATGACTTGATCTGAATACACACAGTGCAGCACTACACCGGTGCAAAGAGCATCTGATTAAACTGCATTGTGGGCGGTTAATGAGCAAAACACAGGTGGAGCAACTGTTCAGTAAATTAGCCCCTGGATATCTACAAAGTGTGCTGGAATTTAACAGAATAAAAGAGTAGAAAGAAACATAAGAAGCAGACAGAGGGAATAGCTCAAGCAATAAGGGAAAGTGAAAAAGAAGCCAGATGAAAAGGAAATGGATCATACCCAGTAAGCTCTGTGGTGCTTCTTTTGTCTTTAAGAAGTGCCTGCGCCAGCTGGAGAGATTATAGCTCTGGACGTCCCAATAGACCTAGATTAAAGCTAACATGCTTTATTTAGTCCTAAACTCTTGGTCTTAGATCAATGCTAGACTGGATTAAGCGGTACTCCCTGTTACAAAGGCAGCTGGGTAACTCAGTTAATATTCCATTCAATTTCACAATATCAAATTAAGAAATTTAAATTTATGTTTGTCTGTCTGATTTTTACTTGGAAGGTTTTTTCAGGATTGATTAGACTGCGACATGTAAGAAATGTTTAAG
Source organism: Oxygymnocypris stewartii (assembly GCA_003573665.1). Taxonomy (NCBI): domain Eukaryota; kingdom Metazoa; phylum Chordata; class Actinopteri; order Cypriniformes; family Cyprinidae; genus Oxygymnocypris; species Oxygymnocypris stewartii. The sequence goes on along the minus strand of QVTF01022339.1, from coordinate 1,364,848 downwards.
CATGTGATTATCTCACATTAAAGAAATCATTCTGCTATAATTTACTCACCACCATGTTGTTCTAAAATCCTGTCAACATATTCTTTAAAAAAATCTAACCTTTTTACATGGAATAAAATACAGGGGTGAAAGAACATGATGCAGAATAAATGTTGACATTTTTACTTAAATATTTTTATAATTAAGCATCATACCACATTTCTACATGGTGAAAACAAACATATTGGATGGCATATTCTATTAAATAATCTTTAATAAGCTGACTGATAAGATACTGAGTTTGTGCCTCTAGTTAAGTTCATCCACATACTTCAATACAAACTCTAAACAGCTTACAGAGAAGAGGCAGATGACAAAAACTGCTTTATATCACTAACAGTGTTGTCTTTTAGCTCATACAGATTTCCCCACCTCAATCCTAGCAGCAAGAATTTAACTACATCCCCCACCCCCACAAATGTAATCTTATAAAAGCATCATTATTACAGCTTCCCAAACCTAAAAAGCACATTGGTAATTGGTGATTCATGTTTTAGTTTACACCACAGCTTAGTAGCCTGAGTACATATATACATATAAACAAAAATAAACAAACAAACAAAAAATAAGAGTGAATAAAATTAAATGTTGTCACACACACACACACACACACACACACACACACACACACACACACACACACACACACACACACACTCACAGCAACATTTTTTGTAAGATTTTTTTTTATGTTTTCAAAGCAGTCTCTTATGTGCACCAAGGCTGCATTTAATTGATCAAAATACAGTAAAAAATATTTAAAATACATTCATCCTGTTTTAAATACAATTTCAAATGTAGATTATTTCTGCAACGCAAAGCTGAATTTTCAGCATAATTACTCTTCAGTCACATGATCCTTCAGAAATCATTCTAATATGCTGATTTTTTTTATCAATAATAATTTCTTAGTAGTATCAAATTGTGCTGCTTAATATATTTGTGGAAACTGTAGTACTTTTTTTCAGGATGAGCAGAAAGTTCAAAAGAACATTTTCTGAAAAAAAAAAATTTTGGAATATAAATATTTTCACTGTCATTTTTGATCAATTTAATGCCTTTGCAGAATAAAAATATTAATATCTTTAACTAAACAAAATAATAATTGTTTTAACAGTATGTATACATAATTTGTTGAATAAGTAAAAGCCATTACAACAAAGTAGAGGAAACCATCTTTCAGTATGTTTATATTCTGCTTTGGTGGAAAAGAGAGAGAGAGAGAGAGAGAGAGAGAGAGAGAGAGAGAGAGAGAGAGAGAGAGAGAGAGAGAGAGAGAGAGAGTGAAATAAATAACATTTCTGATACAAAGCAGGTGCATACTGCTATGCAAAAGGCCTGTTTACTTAAGCGTTTAATTTCTGCGGTGCCACACTGAGTTTCATTATAACACTGGGCTTAATCTTTCAAGTTTACAGACTTCCACCCAACTGCATTTAATGCGTAAAATTACACCTGTCAGTGCAGAGCCCAGTTCATTAATGCTACTTCCAGATCTGTAGAGAAATGCGATTAAGAGTATGATGACACACAAAGACTGCAAATCCACACTTAATTACGACCAGCTTGTTTTTTTTCTTTTGCATCCATCAACACGGTCTCCTATTTTCCAGATTAATTTGAGCATGCAAATAAGATTTGAAAATGGACGAAACAACTTTCGGATGAAGACCCCCTTGGGTCACTGATTCAATATAATAATAGGCAGGAAAAAGTGAGATGCGCTGTTAACTATCCCATATTCGAGTAAGAATAAAGGAATAGTTCACCCAAAAATGCTGTCATTAATTACTCAGCCTCATATCGTTCCAAACCCGTATGACATTTGTTATTCTTTGGAACACAAATTAAGTAATTTTTGATTAAATCTGAGAGCTTTCTAAACCTGCATAGACAGCAACGCAACTGACAATGCAACTTTCGATTATAGAAACCTGTTTGACAACAGTCATTATTTTTGCATTTCCGCTTGGTGACACAAGTAGAATGGAAATGAAGTATTTTGGGTTTTCGTATACACTGCATACATTCCTCTGACAGCTTTCAACAACTTCAAAGTAAAATCTATTCCAAAGCAAACCCTTAAGTCCATCACATGGTATTAAAACCCTTCCTTTAATATCTTTGTTGATGTCCAGTTATCCTAATCCCAATATTACTATTTGATGAGATGAGGAAAATCTATATTTAGACACATTAAATGCATAGTAGCCCCAGAAGGAATTTTGACACTTTTGAAAACTTAAAACAAACTTAAAGATGTAAAACATCAAACATACAAAACATCAAACCAAAGGGTCTCTACAAACAAATGCTGAAAGAGTTTTTATTTAATTTTGTAATTTTGTAATTTCTTCAGAACTAACTTCACTTTTCAATGAAGCGCCAAGGTCATTTTAGAAGATGTGTGAAGTCAGTTTAAATAAAGGCCACTTGCTTTTATATTCTGCTCAGTAATGCAAAGATCCTCCATTTTTCTCTAATATTGGACACTTTTATGTACCAGGGGCTGATATATATTAAAACAAAAAAAGTTAAAGACTTTTTTGTTATCACACTGAAATTTGTTATTGTTTTGCCCTTGTCCCAGATCCAGACTTTCAATCTAAAAATATGAAAATTCATCATAAAAATAGGAATTATTAACTATGATTGAACAAACATTGACATAAACAAACCACGTCAATATTTATTATGTAAAAATGTATGATTTTTTTCAAAAACTGTGGCCGCCCTTCAATTTTGGTCTATTTTTGTCTCTCAAAAACTTGTGTACTTGTTTACCAATAACAAAACAGCAGTTTTAGTAGAGAGCTTGAGATGCAGCCAAATAAATAAACTAGTGGAAGTGTGAAACGTGTGTTTTAATACTTTTTTTCCACAACACCAAAATTGCCCATAGTTGAATAAATGCATATATTTATAAGTGTTGCTTAAGTGGCCTAATTATTTTTGGGAGATATTGGGTAAAATAATAACATCTCTAATGAGCAGCCTCGTTTTGCCCAAATTTTGAGTGAGGAGCTTATTAGATTACACAGACCACATGTACATGTTAATAGACAAAGCTGAGACCAACAGCAACATCCAAAGCTCTCAAATTATTAGACCACTGCATGCAATTTCCAGCAAGTCAATTACCAGGGCAACCTTCAAACTTAGGATGGGCTAGTTTATGGTAACTGACCTCTGTCCATAGCTGGACTCCTTACGGCGACAATGCAGGGTCACAATCCTGTGACCTTCTGTTCTGACATCTTGACTAACCATCCAAAGCGTGGGGTTACTGGGTCGAGCACCAAGGAATGCCACTCCATCTTTTAACTTCACCCTGCATTATAGAGAAAGACAAAAATTGAGATAAACATCAATGCACTACAGTAAATACATCACAGAAGTGCATTTCATTCAGAAAGTTGCATCGCTTTTTTAAATATTACTTGGTGTTTGATTGGTTGATTTCCAGCATAATCTTTTTAATGTAGGCTAAACAGGGGCCAATGCAAAAAGAAAAAGTTCAGTTAAGGCATCTGTCTAGTTATAACCCTGTGCAAACCATTTACTTATGCCAGCAGACTAACACAATAACGCACTACTTGAATGTCAATTGTACGGACCACTTTCTGCAAGATCTATCACCCTCCACTATCTATTTCTGCATTATACTAAATGAGAGTTTTATATGGAGCCGATTGAGTCCTGCAACTGTTGAAGTGCTTCAGTCTCTCTGTGTCTCTCAAAGGCCTACACTTGACCTACTGGAGAACAATCCACATTTGTACTGAGCATTTAACCAGACACATGATTATAACTATTATAAGCGTTCATGTTTGCCAGCTCAAGAGCTGTCATAGCTAAGTAAAGCAATAACAGATTTTGTATCCACCTCTTGAGTTGTGGATAATCTACTCAGATCTATACAGAGGTGATATACAGACTGGAAAAATCAGACTGTTTTAAGCAGAAGAATGAGAGATTTGAGCGATTTTCCTGACTGAATATTCAGCTTTCACATCAGACAGTGATTTCATAATAACTTAAACTTATATCTCAAACAAATTGTCCACATACAATTCACATATCTAAGTTCTAAAGGTCATTTTACATGTGACACAATAGAGAAAATGTGTGCTGCCGTTTTTTTAATGATGCTCAATACTGTACATGCTCTGAATGAGGTGATTATAACTAAAATGGTTTAACAAAACAAAATGGATTTATTTAGCCATGAAATGTGTTAGGTCCCTGTAAAATAGATTAATAATGGGAACCGCTTATTAGAATCACGCAAATGAGGAAAAAAGGTCTTCTCTTAAGGTTTTTTAAAGCACAACAAAGCTAAATGCCATTTTATTCACTGTAAATAAAATCACTATTGAATGATCGTTTGATTAAATATAAATATTACAATTTGACATGTAGATAAACCAATAATTAGTTTGTTGTAATAACGTCTAGGTTACATACGTAACCCCCGTTCCCTGATGGAGGGAACGGAGACGTTATGTCGTGACGACATAGGGGATTTACTTGGAAGCCCCGAACATCTCTGACTAAGAGAAAACGCCAATGAAATTGGCTAGTGGATTTTGCATACCTGAGCCACTCCCCGTGCATACGGGTATAAAAGGGCGACAGGTGCATCCACTCATTAGGTTTTACGCTGAGGAGCCGAGACGAGTCCCTGGCAACCAGCGATGGTTCAAGATTGTGGCATGGGGACATAACGTCTCCGTTCCCTCCATCAGGGAACGGGGGTTACGTATGTAACCTAGACGTTCCCTATCTGTCGGTCACTACGAGTTATGTCGTGACGACATAGGGGTCCTATGGAAAGCGCCACAAGCTGAACCCCGTCACAACCTTGTGGCATGCAGATGTTGACAAGCGAGTGCGTGACAGACAAATGCCATGCAAGAGGTTGCAACCTTCCTACCGCTCCAGTGCAAATTCGCTAACCTTGGTGCCCACCGGGACCACTGAGTACATCGCTGCTGGAGATAGCCAAGCCGCTGTTCCTTTCCCCACGGAATCGGAAGGGATTTCGACCTTCAGTGAAAGACAGCTTCAGGTCTTTCCTATTTGTTGTTTACAGCTTGTCGTAACGGCAGGGAAGCGAGCCTTCCAGAGAAGGGCGCTACGGAGGCCACATCCTGCCCGAAGGGAGGTAACGTGGAGACACTGATATGGACTGGCCCAGGCTTGGGGCAGTACTACATACGACTGGACTCTGGGGCAGATCCTACCTAGGAGTAGGGAGGAGGGCTGCCAGCAGAACCTGACAGAAGCTCTGTCACAGGGAAGACACGGGTTTACCGTGAGGGAAACCTTACCGTGGAAGAATACACATATGGGATTACCCGAAGGGGAATCAGGCCATACGGCCACCTAGCCCAGTACAGGGGCTGACCGGAGACCCGGGCGAGCTAACACCAGTACTGGGCCTGGCGTCAGACTGCTCCGCCCAGTCTGACTGCCGGGGGTGCTTGGAGGATTCCACCAGGGTTCACCGTCCGGGGAACTGAACTGGGGGAGAAAAAGGCGCTCGTATCCCCGGGTGAGGGGGAATGGCGCAGCAAGCGTGACACCGGCCAGTTCTTCCCGCCAATTACTTACCCAACACACGGGAAGAAACTGGCTCAACGCGGAGATTGTAGAATCTTGCGAAGGTGTTCGGTGTCGCCCAGCCCGCAGCTCTGCAGATGTCTGCCAAAGAGGCGCCGTGCGCCAACGCATGGGAGGAGGCAACACTCCTGGTGGAGTGAGCCCTCACCCCCAGGGGGCACGGCTCGCCTTGCGACTGGTACGCCAAGGCGACGGCCTCCACTATCCAGTGGGCCAACCTCTGTTTGGAGACAGCCTTCCCTTTCTGCTGCCCTCCGTGGCAGACAAAGAGCTGCTCGGAGCTTCTGATGCTCCGGGTGCGGGTCACGTATATGCGCAATGCTCTTACGGGACACAGCAACGCTAAGGCTGGATCTGCCTCCTCCGAGGGCAGTGCTTGCAGGTTCACCACCTGATCGCGGAAGGGCGTGGTGGGAACCTTGGGCACGTATCCAGGCCGGGGTCTCAAGACAACGTGAGAGTAGACCGGCCCGAACACAAGGCACTCTTCGCTTACCGAAAACGCCTGGAGGTCCCCGACCCGTTTGATGGAAGTGAGCGCGGTCAGGAGCGCTGTCTTAAGAGACAGGAACTTCAGCTCGACTGAGTCCAGCGGCTCAAAGGGGCCCCTCTGAAGTCCAGCCAGGACGATAGAGAGGTCCCAAGAGGGCACAAGGGGAGGCCTGGAGGGATTCATCCTCCTGGCCCCCTTCAGGAACCTCACGATGAGATCATGCTTTCCCAGGGACCGGCCGTCCACTGCATCGTGGTGAGCCGCAATAGCGGCTACATACACTTTCAAGGTGGAGGGTGACAGCCTACGCTCCAACCTTTCTTGCAGGAAAGAAAGCACTACTCCGATCGTGCATCTTCGGGGGTCTTCTTGGCGAGAAGAACACCAGGTCGCGAACAGACTCAATTTCAGTGCGTAGGTTTGCCTTGTTGAAGGAGCTCTAGCCTGAATGATGGTCTCTACCACCGCCGGTGGTAGACTAGTCAAGTCTGCCGCGTCCCGTCCAGGAGCCACACATGGAGGTTCCATAGATCTGGACGCGGGTGCCATATGGTGCCGAGCCCCTGAGAAAGGAGGTCCTTCCTCAGAGGAATGCGCCAGGGAGGTGCTGTCGCGAGGGAAATGAGTTCGGGAAACCAGGTTCGGGTGGGCCAATGGGGCGCAACCAGCAGGACCTGCTCCTCGTCCTCCCTGAGCTTGCACAATGTCTGTGCGAGTAGGCTCACTGGGGGAAACGCATACTTGCGTAAGGCCCGAGGCCAGCTGTGTGCCAGTGCGTCTGTGCCGAGGGGGCCCTCGGTCAGGGAGAAGTACAGCTGGCAGTGGGAGGACTCGGGGGAGGCAAACAGGTCTACCTGAGCTTCCCCGAATCGACTCCAGATCAGCCGGATCGTCTCGGGATGGAGTCGCCACTCTCCGGGGAACGTGAGCTGTTGTGAGAGCGCGTCGGCCGCACGATTGAGCTGCCCCGGGATGTGAACAGCACGCAGTGACTTGAACTGCGTGTGACTCCAGAGGAGGAGATGGCGGGCGAGCTGTGACATGCGGTGTGATCGTATACCCCCCAGCCGGTTGATATACGAGACCGCCGCAGTGTTGTCCGTGCGGACTAGCACGTGCTTGCCCAACAGCAGTGGCCGGAACTGCCGCAAGGCTAAATGCACTGCCCACAGCTCCAGGCAGTTGATGTGCCAAAGCAGTCGGGGCCCTGTCCAGAGCCCCGAGGCTGCCTGCCCGTTGCATGTAGCGCCCCAGCCCGTGCTGGAGGCATCTGTTGTGACAACAGTATGCCGGGACACTTGTTCTAGGTGCACCCCGGCCCGTAGAAAGGCAAGGTCTGTCCAGGGGCTGAGGGAGCGGCGACACTGCTGGGAGATACCTACTCGCAGTGTACTGCGGCGCCATGCCCACCTCGGGACCCGGGAGTGTAGCCAGTGCTGAAGTGGTCTCATATGAAGCAATCCGAGCGGCGTGACTGCAGCTGCGGATGCCATATGCCCCAGGAGCCTCTGAAACTGTTTCAGTGGTACCACATTCCTGCCTCTGAAGGAACTCAGGCAGTTCAGCACTGCTTGGGCACGTTCCTCCGTGAGGCGTGCCGTCATACTCACCGAGTCTAACTCCACACCGAGAAAAGAGATTCTCTGCACAGGGGAGAGCTTGCTCTTTTCCCAGTTGACCCGAAGCCCCAACTGGCTGAGGTGCCGGAGCACCAAGTCCCTGTGATCGCCCAACTGCTCTCTGGATTGGGCTAGGATAAGCCAATCGTCGAGGTAGTTGAGGATCCTGACGCCCACTTCCCGTAACGGGGTAAGGTCGCCCTCTACAACCTTCGTGAACACACGGGGAGACAGGGAGAGCCCGAAGGGGAGGACCCTGTACTGCCATGCCCGACCTTCGAACGCAAACCGTAGAAACGGTCTGTGTCGCGGAAGGATCGAAACGTGAAAGTAAGCGTCCTTCAGGTCGATCGCTGCAAACCAATCCTGGGGCTGAATGCATTTGATCATGCGCCTGTGCGTCAGCATCTTGAACGGGAGCTTGTGCAAAGCCCGGTTCAAGACTCGCAGATCCAGGATTGGCCGAAGGCCACCACCTTTCTTGGGTACGATGAAGTAAGGGCTGTAAAACCCCTGCCTCATCTCGGCTGGAGGGACCGGCTCGATTGCATCCTTTGCCAGGAGGACAGCAATCTCCTCGCGCAAGACAGGGGCGTTCCGGACTGCCACCGACGTCTCGAGAACGCCGTTGAACTTGGGAGGTCGCCTGGCGAACTGAATCGCGTAGCCGAGTCGAATTGTGCGCGTGAGCCAGCGAGACAGGCTGGGCAGCGTGAGCCACGCCTCCAGTCGCTGTGCAAGCGGCTCCAACGGCACAATCGACGTACCTGTGGTAGTGCAGCGAAAGGGAGTAGGGGTGGATGGCACAGAAGGCGGTGCGTTCTGAGGCATCCTCACCAAACTCCCTGGGTCCCGAACGGGACTGGCCAGAGGTGCGTGGGGAGGAAGGTCGTCCCCGAACCGTACTCTCTTGGCTACTGGCAAAATGGGTCGTGGGCGAGAGTGAGGAGGCAGGGCGTCGCACACTGTCGTCCCATGGACCTGAGAACCCGGAGGAAATGGAAATTGCTCTTTCTTTGAGAAGGTGGGTACCGCTGGCCCTTGGACCAGCGGCGGAACAGAAACAAAACGAAACAGAAGATTCTCCTCCCGGCCCTCCACCGGGGGAAGGAGCGGCGCTGTTCTCGCCGTCTCCTGAGAAAGAGCAAACTCCAACATCTCCGGGTTGCCCGCGTCAGGGCCGCTTCGTCGATTTCCTGGACGACTTGGGGCCTGGCTGGGACGCGGGGGGCGCCGCTCTCCTGCGAGAGGCTCGACGCACCGGCCTATGTGTCGATTCGGCCTGGGGCGGAGCAGCTCTGGAGGACGCAGGAGGGCGCCCACGGCGACGGGCAGACTGAGGCCTGGCCCCGGGGGCAGCGGTGGATGGTGCCTCACGCCGGGGCAGGATGTGCTGGATCGCCTCGGTCTGCTGCTGTACCGCCGAGAACTGCTGGGCGAAGCCCTCGACGGTGTCGCCGAACAGCCCTCCCTGGGAGATGGGGGCGTCGAGAAAGCGTGCTTTGTCGACGTCCTTCATCTCTGCCAGGTTGAGCCAGAGATGGCGCTCCTGGACCACCATGGTGGACATCGCCTTCCCGAGGGACCGCGCCGTGACTTTCGTCGCTCGTAGAGCGAGGTCAGTCGCCGTGCGCAGCTCCTGCATCAACCCCGGGTCGGTACTACCCTCGTGCACCTGTTTGAGCGATCGTCCGTGATTTGCTCTTTTAGAATTTGCTCTCTCAGTTGAAGTGCCCAGGGGAATCGCTGATGAGAGGGACTCCGCTGATCGCACCGTTACGCCAACCGGGAACAAAACAAAGATGAACGGCTTTGTGGAGATCAGCACTCTTCTCATCCACTCGGCTCCGAAGCAAAAATCTAATGAGTGGATGCACCTGTCGCCCTTTTATACCCGTATGCACGGGGAGTGGCTCAGGTATGCAAAATCCACTAGCCAATTTCATTGCCGTTTTCTCTTAGTCAGAGATGTTCGGGGCTTCCAAGTAAATCCCCTATGTCGTCACGACATAACTCGTAGTGACCGACAGATAGGGAACTGCATTAACCAATAAAGCCAATATTATTTTACATTTAATTAAACATTTAATAACAAAAAAAATTAAAATAAATGAACCATTAGAAATTCAATATCTACTTTATATAAATTCTACAAGTGAATTTAGGCATCGCGACATTATAATGTACGGTTTGAAAAACAGATATCAATTGTGAAATTTGTTTGGTAAAATGAATGTACACATACACACAAGTTTGAGGTTAGTAAGATTTTTTCTTTTTTTTCTATTTGTTAAATGTTTAGTTATTTCATGTAGAAGACCCTTACGCTCACCAAAGCTGCATTTATTTAATCAAAAATATATAAACATATACTGTAATATTGTGAAAAATGTTTTCTGTTTTAATATATTTTGAATTATAATTTATTATTGTTATGTAAAGTTGATTTGTCAGCAGGATTACTCCATACTTCACTGTCACATTCTTCAAAACTGATCTGATGCTCAATAAATATTTCATATTATTATCAATGTCAAATGTTGTGTTACTAGTATAGCGACAACCATTTTTCAAAAGAAGCTCAAAAGAACAACATTTATTTGAAATTGAAATCGTTTGTAACATTCTAAATGTTTTTTTAATTTATACATTTTTTGGTGCTATGCCTGCTGCTAGTGTGTACCATCACTTTTCTCAGTGAAAATAAAGTGTGAACTAATGGTTAACATGCACTGTGTACAATGGCCTTAAGAGTCTCTATAACAATTAGTAGGATCCAACAATCCAATACTGTGAACATAGAGAAAGAAACATACAAAGGAATAATAGTCTAACTGAAAGAACTACTGGGGAGAAAGGTGGAGAATTTAGGTCAATTCACACAGACACACTAGCGTGTCATCGGTAATGGAAAAGCGGAGTGGATGTGAGCTTGAATAGATTCCATTCTCCCCACGCTCTAAACTGCTCAAGGCCAGCAGAGGTAGACAGCAACGGAGGTACAGACCAGCCACAAGCCGGTAATAGGATGACAAATGGCCGACAAACAGCCCATCAAAAGACTCGGTTGGGGGTGGGACTACATTAGCATGTGACAGGGGGCCATAAGGGGGGCATAATTGACCCAGGGGATATAACAGATGGAGAAGCACCCGAAATGAGAGAGGTCTAGCATGGCCACACATCCCTCATTACTAGCCTCCTCTAATCCTTGCAGACCGGCCCTATGATTCATAATTGGGTTCACCATTGGACGTCAATGCGCGTTTGTTCGAGCACACAGTGCTTCATTAAATTTGTTAAAGCTGGTCTGTGAACAGATGTGGTCAGATGGAGAATAATGAGCTGAGTGATTGCAGTGCAGGTCTGAGAACAGGGTATATCAACAAATATGAGCATATTGCTAATGTTTAATGTTACTCTCCAGTCTCGAAAGACTAGGGCAAAGGACAACTGCCCCTAAATCTGCGGTTGGTTTTTGACCAACATGCTGAAAGTTTAAAGGGTGGCAGATTGTGGTGTCACAGTAGATCAACTCATTACAAGAGTAAAATATTCTCGGCAGAAGCATAATACCCCTGTCGCTGAACTCGAGTCTGCAGCTGATGCTTTTTGCATACTCTACAGCTCCTTTAAAAACTGTCTGCAGCTCACATATTATCAAGATACAAATAGAGACAAATAAAGAACTTAGAAACCATCAAAGTCACCCATAATAAGCCAACTATTTAGTTTGACAATGCCAGAACATGCTAAATGCATGTGGATTAAAAATGATATTTTCACATTTTTAGGTTGAAACTTACATAGTGCCAAATGAGCTTGATGTGTCTTACCTTTCTTAACAAGAGCAAATTTTGTTTGAATGTGAAGTTAAATGTGAATAGAGATAAAACTGAAACCCACAAGATTTCAAACATTTCTTTACAAATGTACAAACCAGTAATGTCAAATTTACCAACAACTGACAGATATTTACAGCCAATTAAGGGATTCAAAAAACAACTGAAAATATATCTTACAGCATTTAAAGTGTTTTATGTTTGGTTGACTGCATTTTAGGTTGATGATGAAAGGTTTGCAATATAAAGTGAGCAATGTTAGAACTGAGATGTGCATATTTCTGTATGCTTGATATTGATTGGACTATATAAGTCACTGTGGAACACAAGTTCAACTAATTGCATTTATAATACATTTAACCTAAATAAGTTTTATTTAATTGCAAATAAAATGCATTTCTTAGCTATCTTTAGTTGTGTATATGGTATTTTAAGATTTATTAAGAATATTTCCTGCCAAAATACACTGGAAAAACATGCTTTTTTGACTCAGTTGGTATAGTTACGGCATACGCCAGCAGGGGGTTACTGGACAATACTAACCAGAAGAGATCTATAATACATGCAAAACACTATATCTGTTAGTATTCACATTCATCTCTATGTTTGGAGCTCAGTTGGAGCAGGACTCTTAGAATTTTTGATTTTCGTGATTTTTGAAATATGCCATCTTTGCTTGTGGTGTCTCAGTTCGCTTTCAAGAGAACTCCGTTGCGTCAGAAACGTTTTGGTAATGCTTTGCGTGATAAGTCTTGAAGCACATGTGAAATCAATCCAAGGCGTAATTGGGACATCAGAGCGGTGATGTCACGAACCAAGAAGCTATAAAACCTGCCCAAACGAAGCTGTCACTAGCTTTTTGTGTCTTCACAAGCGCTCTGTGTGAAACTATCCTTGTCTTATTTGGTGTTGTCTGTCAGTAATTATTATTAGCATTATGGCGAGCAAGCGACAACAAGGTTTTAGGATGTGTGTTCATCCCTGCCCGCATTATCTAATGGGTGGGGATACACACATTCTTTGTGTTGTCTGTTTGGGAGAAGAGCACTGCGATGTGCTTCCCCTGCGGATGCTCCGATCCCGCCTGGCGTTCTTTCCCGAAGACGCTCAGGCTCGCGTTCCCCAGGGCTCTGGTCCCGCTGCTGCCGAGGCACAGCGAAGGCTGCGGTCCTGGGGTTCGCAAAGGGATCTGTCAGCGGAGGTAGAGACAGGCGCTGCCTTTTCTCTGCTTCTGATTCTGATATCTGATTCTGAGGAATTAGATGTTGTAAGTGCCAATGCAAGGTATACTGAGGACTCGCCACCTCAGTTGCATGCTTATGAGGAGCTAGTTGAGGTTGTGACAAGAGTGGTTAAGAGATTAATTATTGATTGGCCAGCAGAGAGGGAGGACGTTCAGCAGACTTGATGAACACTTGCCGTCTCGCGCACAACCTCAACACCGAGGATTGCCATTTTTCTCCACACCGAGGTGTGGAGATCATAGGAGAAACCAGTTTCTTATAGAGTTTATAGTACACAAACATCACACTATCCCTCTATATTAAATAAAGAAGTGCACGGTTACGGAGAGATGCCGAAGGTGGAAGAGATGCTTGCGAGCTATTTCTCCCCTGAATCATCTTCATCCGCTAGATCCCCGGTATTATCCACTAACCCTGTGAGAACCACATCAGCACTGGTGGGAAAGGCTTATTCAGCGGCTGGACAGGCTGCAGCATGCTTACACACCATGTCACTGTTGCAAGCCTACCAGGGTGATTTATTAGTAGATCTCGATGAGGGCGAGGGTATTGGTACAGTTTGCGAACTGTGTCGGGCCACAGATTTATTTCTCAGGGCCACCAAGGAAACGGCTAGATCAATCGGCCGGTCCATGGCAGCCCTGGTGGCCACGGAGAGAGATTTATGGTTAAATTTGAGCAATTTTAAAGGGAAGGATACACATTTTCTTATAAAAATTTCCCCCCTCGAAGTAGAGCGGTTAACACCTCATTTTACGGTGCCGGTCTCACTTCGATGTTCTCAGGGGACCGGTCTGCCAACCCTGTCACCTCGTGTGCTTCAGGGCACAGTGGTCTCTGGCGAGCGCATATCTCAAGGTCCACCCAGAAATGTAGTGGCCTTGGGGTGCCCGCACCCTCTGAGGAGGATTTCAGAGTGATAAGTTCAGACGCATTCTGCCGGTTCACCGTTTCCGGACATCGTTCTGTCTGCACAAATACATATAAATCAAGAAACCAGTCTCGAGAGGCTGGTACCTCTAGTAGAATTTTTGGCAGCGTGGGAACTTCTGCCAAATACATCTCATTGGGTCCTGCAGACTATAGAAAAAAGGTATTAAATACAGTTCGGGTCTCCCAGGTTCATGGAGGTGTTGTCCACCGAGGTGGCCCCTCAACAGGTTCTGGTAATGGAACAAGAAGTTAAAGCTCTGTTAGAGAAAGGGGCCATAGAATATGTACCTCACTCCAACAGGGAAATCGGGTTTTACAGCCGGTACTTCATAGTTCCAAAGAAGGATGGGGGTTGTGTCCCATTTTAGATCTTCGAGTTCTGAACAACTCTGTCAGGCAGCTCAAGTTCAAAATGTTAACTTTGAGACAAATCGTGCCACAGATCAGATCGGAGGACTGGTTTGTCACGATAGATCTCAAGGATGCATACTTCCACATATGATTCCCAGATTTAATATCCCTTCTCGACGGGCCTCCTCTGGAACTCCCTGTCAGGAGGGACCTTCTTTCCCATGCAGGGGGCTCGATATTTCACCCCCATCTAGAACTGCGAAAACAGTGGGCTTGGCCTCTGAGGGGGCCCAGCTCATAGACTCAGGTCTTTCAACCGAGGTTGTTGAGACCATTCTCCACTCCAGAGCTCCCTCTACGAGGAAACTTTATGCCTTAAAGTAGAAGTTTGAAGTTTTCACTTCATGTTGTCGTGACCGTCAGCTGGACCCAGTTAACTGCCCAGTCGGTACAGTGCTGGAGTTCCTGCAAGATCGGTTCACTGCAGGGCTAACCCCGTCCACTTTAAAGGTTTTTGTGGTGGCCATAAGTGCTTATCACATTCCTTTGGGTGGAATTTCATTGGGAGAGACCCCCTGGTATCTTGTTTCCTCCGTGGTACTTTGAGGCTGAGGCCTGCAGCTCACACCAGGTTGCCGACATGGAATCTGAGCATTGTACAGCAAGGCCTTTCCCTGGCTCCCTTCAAGCCTTTAGATGAGGTGCCGGCCAAGTTTTTGACCTTAAAAACGTTGTTCCTCCTTGCTATCTCATCTCTTAAGAGGATAGGAGATTTACAAGCACTGTCGGTTGCACCCTCATGCCTGGAATTTGCACCCGGCATGGTTAAAGCATTCCTTCATCCTAGACCAGGTTACATTCCTAAAGTACCCGCTAATGTGGCAAGGTAGATTATACTGCAACCCTTCTGTCCTTCTCCTTTTCAAAATGCGGACCAGGAAAGGCACAATTTGCTTTGCCCGCTTTTGGCATTAGACAGATCGGTTACGACTGTGTAATGAAGTTAGTAGATATGGGAAGAAGCAGGCGGAACCGGCTAACATTTAAAGACTTTAATAATAAAATAAACAAACACAAAATGAAAAGCGGCAGCCCCTCACGGACGACTGCCGCACACAAAACACAAACTAAAATCCAGGCCTGGTACTCTCTCGTCTTCCACTGTCGTCACTCCTCATTTAACCCTTCCGAAGCTCCTCCGTGGGACTCGAGAACGGTGAGTGGCGCAGGTGTCGTTCATTACCATTTACTCCACCGGCCTCGCTCCGTTCCCACGGCTCTCGGCCCCACCCCACTCGCCACAGACTGTAACCTCGGTTCCCTGAAGAGGGAACGGACGTTGCATCCCTGGCCATATCTCATTCATGCCTGTAAGCGACTTGCTCAGACTTTTTAAGCTAGTGACAGCTTCATTTGGGCAGGCTTTATACCTTCCTCGTTCCTGACGTCACCCGCTCTGACATCCCAATTACACCTTGGATTGATTTCTCATGTGCTTTAAGACTTATCACGCAAAGCGTTCCCAAAGCGTTTCTGACGCAATGTTCATTCCCTTTTCAGGGAACCAAGGTTACAGTCGTAACATAACGTTCTGCAGCTAAGTTGTAAAGAGAGTCCAATTGACATGAAAATTGGCCTGAAAACTGAATTTCACCAAAAAATATTTTAGACTTTTCAAATATTTTCAAACTTTTACAGTGTTGGTACTGCCTTTCATCGCCAGCCTTATTTTATTTTGTTTTGTTACAGAAGACTGCATTTGTCACAAACGCAAATAGTGCAGAAGCAGTTAAATACTGTCTCTGCAAGACCGCATAGCTCTTAAAATGCAAATTCACCTGAAGCAGAAAATAAAGTTAGAAATAACGTCAAAGAAAAGCAGAATAAAACAGGTAACAAAAACAAAGGGAGGCTATGCGTCTATGTATATACAGTAAACATACTGTCACGGTGTTGCACGGGGGTGCCAGGAACGAGGAGGCGTGGAACTTCGTTTGGGAACACTTTATTGTGAAACACGGAGATAACAGAGATCGCTGGAGCACAGGTACACACACCTAGGGAATGACGTTAATACTGGACACAGATGCAGGGAAACACAGGGTTCTTAAAGGGACAAACGAATGAGCTAAACAAGATGATTAATAACACAGGGCTGGGGACTAATCAACTAAAGACACAGGGCTGGGAACTGATAATTACAAATGACGACAGGAACAGGAACTGACCAAATATGGGCACGAGAGGAGGGGAAACACAAGACACAGAGAACACAGCCCTGACATTACCCCCCCCTTCCAATAGGCGCGTCCCGCGCCGTATGACATCGAAAGGGGAGGGGGGGTGGGCGCTCTGGAGGCCTCAAGGACTTGGAGACCGGACAGGTGGCCTCCAGGGTGGTGCCCGTTCCGGGACCCATGGCGGAGCGGGGAGCTCAGGCAGCCATGGCGGGTCAGGAGACTCAGGAGGCCATGGCGGGTCAGGGAACTGAGGAGGCCATGGCGGAGCGGGGTGCTCGGGCGGCCATGGTGGATCCGGGGACTCAGGAGGCCATGGCGGATCAGGGTGCTCGGGCAGCCACGGCGGAGCAGGGTGCTCGGGCGGCCATGGTGGATCCGGGGACTCAGGAGGCCATGGCGGATCAGGGTGCTCGGGCGGCCACGGCGGAGCAGGGTGCTCGGGCGGCCATGGTGGATCCGGGGACTCAGGAAGCCTTGGCGGGTCAGGGTGCTCGGGCGGCCATGGTGGATCAGGGGACTCAGGAGGCCATGGCGAAGCGGGGAGCATGGGAGGCCATGGCGGGTAGTCCCCCCCAAAATTTTCTTGGGGAAATTCCCCAGCAGGTACTCTGGAGAGCCGGACGGAGCCGGCAGGGGCTCTGGAGAGTCGGACGGAGCCGGCAGGGGCTCTGGAGAGCCGGACGGAGCCGGCAGGGGCTCTGGGGAGCCGGACGGGGCCGGCAGGGGCTCTGGGGAGCCGGACGGGGCCGGCAGGGGCTCTGGGGAGCCGGACGGGGCCGGCAGGGGCTCTGGGGAGCCGGACGGAACCAACAGGGGCTCTGGAGAGCCGGACGGGGCCGGCAGGGGCTCTGGAGAGCCGGACGGAACCGGCAGGGGCTCTGGAGAGCCGGACGGGGCCGGCCGGGGCTCTGGAGAGCCGGACGGGGCCGGCCGGGGCTCTGGAGAGCCGGACGGGGCCGGCAGGGGCTCTGGAGAGCCGGACGGAGCCGGCAGGGGCTCTGGAGAGCCGGACGGAACCGGCAGGGGCTCTGGAGAGCTGGACGGAGCCGGCACCGGAGGACGCTGGCGTGGAGCCGGCACTGGCGGACGCTGGCGAGGAGCCGGCACTGGAGGATGCTGGCGAGGAGCCGGCACTGGAGGGCGCTCTGGCAGCGCAGCGTCTCGGGGGCGCTCTGGCAGCGCAGCGTCTCGGGGGCGCTCGGGAAGCGCGAACTCTCAGGGGCGCTCGGGAAGCGCGAACTCTCGGGGGCGCTCGGGAAGCGCAATCTCTCGGGGGCGCTCGGGAAACGCGAACTCTCTGGGGCGTTCGGGAAGCGCGAACTCTCGGAGGCGCTCGGGAAGCGCAATCTCTCGGGGGCGCTCGGGAAGCGTGAACTCTCGGGGGCGCTCGGGAAGCGCTGAACTGGAAGGTGAGCTGGGCGGGACCAGCGGAGACACCAGTGGGCTGGATGGGACCAGCGGAGACACCAGTGGGCTGGATGGGACCAGCGGAGACACCAGTGGGCCGGATGGGACCAGCGGAGACGAAGATAAGCTGGTTCCGACTCGGGACCGGAAACTTCCCAGACACCGGAAAATACCCTCTCTCCAACACAATCCCGTGGTGTCTGGGAGATCCATGGGACGATGGTAAGAGGCCCCGAGCCGAAACAGGTGGAGGATGGCCGCGTCGTGCATCTCCGTCCCCGCCGCGAGCCCGCAGAATTCCCAGGCGAACTCCACGAAGGGGAGGTCTCGCCGGCTAAGGGCAAGGACGCTGGCGGCGAACTCCATCGCCTCGGAGGAAGAGGATGAGTCGTTTAGGGTCCAGTATTCTGTCACAGTGTTGCACGGGGGTGCCAGGAACGAGGAGGCGTGGAACTTCGTTTGGGAACACTTTATTGTGAAACACGGAGATAACAGAGATCGCTGGAGCACAGGTACACACACCTAGGGAATGACGTTAATACTGGACACAGATGCAGGGAAACACAGGGTTCTTAAAGGGACAAACGAATGAGCTAAACAAGATGATTAATAACACAGGGCTGGGGACTAATCAACTAAAGACACAGGGCTGGGAACTGATAATTACAAATGACGACAGGAACAGGAACTGACCAAATATGGGCACGAGAGGAGGGGAAACACAAGACACAGAGAACACAGCCCTGACACATACGGTGTAAATAAATCTAAATACGTTTACGGAAAACAGAATAAATTAGAAATGTGCAAAGCAATAAGTAACTCAATATTTAAACTGCTACTGTATGCAACAAAGTAAAGTAGTGTGAAGAGGCAGAGTTGTTCACAGTCCATCATACATATATCAAATCTGTGTTATGTGGTACTTTCACTCCTCTGGCTGTTCTAGCTTTGATTATGAAAAGCCAGTTCAATTCAGAAAGGAAGATCTGTGTTTCATATTGAAAGTGTAAATACCATGATAAAGGTTCAAGAGCCCATTAGAGGTCCCTTTTCTGACACAAGCAGTGTGAAACGGCCATTCAAAGAGAGTAAATTGCTGCTGTTATGCATGCAGCTGAAACATCCTATCACTGTGAGATGTTTGTGTTTCTCAGTGTGAACAAAACTAAGTGTTAAGCAACAGCTACCCCTCATGAAGCTTTCTTTCTTTCACAGAATTATTAATGTTTCACCTATTTGTGCTCCTCTCTCTCTCTCCCTATGGTGGATTCCTCCATACATAATGATGAGATAAGTGAGATGGGAAGTTGCTCCCCAGGTAGCAGTATGAGAAAATAAAAACACCAGCATAAAATTCAATAAGTCTTATGTCTGAGTGCTCCTGGGAGCCCCTCTCTGCGGTCCCCTGGCTGTGAGTTAATGACTCACAGTTAGTGAGTCACAGTTAGTAACTTAAAATGTAACACTTACATTTTAAAGAATTACAGTAGTATATTGTCTTCAGTAAAATTTGTAAATAGTATTTGTTATTGTTTGCTGTCAAGTCTCTTCAACTAGTCAACTCTCAATCAAACAACAGCGTCACAATGAGAAACAAACAGCATTATGTATTTATATGCACATGTATAAATGAGATACTGACATTCACCATGGTTACGCTGAAATAGGTTAACAAACCCCAATAAAGTCATTTACAATTTGAAACACAAACAAATTCAGGATAAAAAAAAATAAAAAATTAATAAAGTAATAGATACTGTGATAATAAAAATAATTAGCAGTATCACACTCACAATCAAGTTGTTAGTAACAACATTTTTTACACAACATAAAACTTCATACAGTATGACAGGTAATTAAATAAGTAGTAATTATTGAGTAACTTATATTGCCATTATATTGCCATACAATATTGCCATTTATTTTGTCTATTTTTCTCCATCAACAAAAATAGTTCCAAACAATGCCACTGGATCTCTGAAGAATTCCTGAATCAATCAGTGTTTCATAAATTGACTGAATGATTTAAAGACTCTTGAATACACTCACTTGTTCCCATCTACTGACCATTTACTTGTGAATGTGCATGCAACAATTAGCGAAAGCTAGAGATTATGCGTTATAAAGTTTTAAATATGGATATTTTTCTTACACAAATGCATCGTTTTGCTTCAGAAGGCCTTCATTAACCCCCCGGAGCCATGTAGAGTACTTTTTTATGATGGATGGATGCATTTTTGTGGGTTTCAAAAGTTCTACCCCCATTCACTGTCATTACAAAGCATGGAAAAGCCAGGACTTTTTTTTTTTTTTATATAACTCCAATTGTATTTGTCTGAAAGAAGAAAGTTATATTACCTACGATGGCTTGAGAGTGAGTAAATCATGGGGCAATGTTCATCTTTTGGTGATTTTTTGGGTCCTGGTAGTACCTAGGATAGCAAATTCCACTAAAGGAGGTAGAACTTTTTCATATTTGGCTTCCAAATTCTGGAATAGCCTTCCTGATAACGTTCGGGGTTCAGACACACTCTCTCTGTTTAAATCTAGATTAAAGACTCTTTAGCCAAGCATTCATTTAATGCATTTCACAATCTTGTAATGCAGGTATATCTGATCAAACACACATTATTATGCTTTAGCTTGGGTTGAACATATAATTTCATGCAGGGTTGTTCCTGGATGGAACAACTGCTACGCTAATTGTCTTTATTTGTTTCTCTGTTTCTACCACGGGATTAACATCCTGTGGTACCTAGGAATTACACAAGCTTCAGTCTGGATCCAACCCTTAAATGATCTGAGATGGCCGAACACCTGAGAAGAGATGATGACAACCCCTCGGAGGACCTCAGAGGAAGCCAACCATCAGCGATTATACTGAATTGACCAATTAATTTTGCCATAAGTTAATTACATTGAGTTTCTACAATATAAATCTATTTTAGAAACTTCATTTCCTGTGAAGTTGCTTTGCACCGATTTTACCGTTAAAAAGCGCTATACAAATAATCTTGAATTGAACTATCCCTTTAAGAACTTTGCATACTGACCTAACCAGCATTTCTTGCGCTAATTTATTTATTGCTAAGAGCAACAAATGCAGAATAAACTGTAAGCTGTCATGCACTTAATCGAGTAGCATGACTGAAGATAAATTAACTTAACCTATGTGAATGTATGGCACAGCACTGATCTGAAGCGTGAAGGGTTTGTCAGAGCTATGTGCATCTGTAGACTAGTGCAGGTTGTTTCTCACACTTTAACATTATTTATTGTTCTTAAAAGGTTGTGTGACTACAGTATGCAGAACGATTACCTAAAAACATATCACTAATGGCCAGTACTTTTGGCAATAAAACAATTATTTGTTTTTAAACCAGGTTTAATTTCTACACTATTCATGAAATAAAGATAAAAAATACTAAAAGATCAGGGGCATAACTAGATGAAACAAAATAAATATAAGCTGCACAATCCCACAATGACCTCAAAAAACAAAGTAAGTTAATTCCAGTGTATCCAAAGCATCCGTGAAACTCAGCATTTCAGCCCTTATAAATCTAGGAAACTCAGTGATGCGTCTCCCCAGACACATTACAACAACACAAAGCCCCCCGCCGTCTCCTGTCAGGCCAGACCGAGAGACACTCACTTGGCAGATGCTCTGTAACAGTGGTGACATCTGTGAAAGCCAACAGAAGGGCAACGAGGGGTGACTGAGGACGTTAAATGGGGGAAGATTCAGCTTTGTAGTTGTCAGTGTTCTATCTGTGGCAAAGTGCCTCTCTTGTTTTTCCATTTTGCTGAGGGCAGATGTTTTTGTGCGTGTGCATGTTCATCAGGGAATATAACTCCTTAGATTTGCTGGTGTACTTCTGAGGTGAAGTTGTGCAAGTGCGCGTTCCCTCTGTCTGCTTCCGAGTTCCCAGGGCGTGACTCTACACTCTGCTCTGTAAATGGACATCTTGTTAAGTCAATCTATTTCTCTGTATCTTCTCTCTCTCTCACACATTCACTCATTGCACTCTACTGTGGGACAGATTGTTTGCTAAACATACACATTTATCATTTACATCACTTGTTCATTTCAGCACATATATTATTTCCCAATATGAAGTTCACTCCATAAAGTTGATGATTCCTTCCTTTATGCTGTCTGTGTCATAAATGTGGATCACTCATAAACACAGTATGATCCCTGATGAGCTACAAGAATTCAAATATATGGCCGTTTTAAGGGGCGCTCACATCTGCAGCGACCAAAGAGCTCCATAAAATCTGAAGGAAATCTTTTTGATGTGTGCACCCCTTTCTAGTGTTTGACACCTGTCAAGCACCCCCACCATCTTTCTCTGATTAACATCCATTTTTTTTTTCAAGAGTGCCGATAGTGCAGCTGACCCATTTAGGCAAAATGGTACGGAACTTAATGTTACTGTGAGCAATTTCACTATCTATGTGATTTGCCTCTGCCTACATGCAAGATACAATAATAATAATTTAAAACGAGATGAGTGAAAAATGGTGCTTCATGCATTGATAACCGTTCATCTTGTTCATGCTATGATGTACACTGGTGCAATGCTTTCTCTGCAGAATTACAATTTTAAGCAGCATGAAAATTGATTTCTAGTCAGAGTAGAATGAAATCTTATTTTTTACTAATACATCTTATTCCTGATCATGTTTTCAAGATTGGGATGTTATGTATTGTTAGTGGTCAAAAGTGCAGCGACCAACTGACCTCCAGCAAGAACACCTGTCTGTGTGAACTGGTATTTGGCATTTTTACGATTTAATTACTCGGAGCAGTTTTTATGATGATCAGAGTGACTCTCCTCGGCACCATCCTTGCAAATCAACTTCTGAAAATAATTACCATAAACCGTCAAAAATTGCACCTGATTCATATTTACATAAAATTTACATTAGCATTTGGCATTTATGCATTTAGCAGATGCTTTTAGATCCAAAGAAATGACTGATGAGAATATTTTTTTGTAATTCTATTGACCTCAATTGTTTATATACTTCAGTTCATCAGTGAGATTATTTTTTTTTGTAATTAATACTTTCATTTATCAATGATCCAAAGTAAAGACTTTTCAACATTTTCTATTTCAAATAAACTCTGCTCTTTTGAACTTTCTATTCACAAAATAATCCTGAAAATTGTAATATATAACAACCATAAAATATAATAATAAAATACCAATATAATACCAAAACCTAACCTTTCAATGACAAATCCTAAACTTAACTCTCACAGAGACTATGCTATTTTAAATTTTGATTACGCATATTTTTTTAAAAGTTGTATTCCTCACTGGGAGTGTTGGCAGACACAACATAGTTGATTTTAGTTTTTACTGAACTTAGGAGGACCATTCAGGCCCAGTCTTACCCTCAAAACTAACACACACACATGCACGTACACACACACACACACACACACACACACACACACACACAATATTATAATATTCTGCTTCATTCAATCACTGAGCAATATACCAATCTGCCTAAACTAAAGCATGAATAATTTAGCAATGCCCCTCTCTGAAACTATCCATTTCAACAATGATTATCAAAAAAGGCCCCCAAAGCCCCTGAGGTGTGACACAGTCAACCATTCACTCATTTCTATTTCATAAATATCTGTTGTATTGTGGTTAAAATTGATGCACAAGTGTCTGATTGGAGCTCGACTGTGCTGACCTGTTGTACTCCCAACAGAGGTACGGTGTGGACTAGGAAGTGCATTTTCTATTTTCTTTATGGTGAAGTGCATTGTTAAGGATTTTTTTACTGGGAACACCATAAAAGACTTTGATAAACTTTAATAAAGATATTCCAACTAAAATGTTTAGGATCAAATAACTTTAAATGGCTGGCTCAGGAAAATGTATCAACAAAAATAGTCGATACTTAATATTTTTAACTAAATGCAATTTAATCAAAGCATACAAGAGTCAAAGCAAAAATATACAAACAAATAGTTTAACCTGTATGACTTACTGTCTTTTGTGGAACACAAGAATATTTGGTTTCAGATTTTTTTTCAATGTTGTTTTAATTCCCATGACTTTCATTATTGAAACACTGTTTAACCCTTAAATGCATACCTCGGGTCTTAAGTGACCCGGGAGATCATTCTCTACCCTCCCCCCTTAATTTTTTAAGCTATATATCAACTTTCTTAGTATTCCTCAATCTATACAATATAAACAATATAACAAGAAAAAATATATATATACAATGCCTGTTTTCTGATATTTATTATTTTGTAAAAAGAGTATAGGGTCGCTAGAGACCTGAGGTATGTAAATGTGTAAGTATTTTTGCCTGCACAACTATATTTACATATCTAATGACTCACTACGTGCAATGCATATTTATTCCTCGAGGTGGCACTGTTTGATAAACAATGATGACGTGATGTTTCACTCATAATTATGGCAGGCATAAAACTAAAGAATATCATCAGCAAAAATTGAACTGGTTTGAATGGCTTTACTGCAGAGCATGCACTACTGTAGGCAATGACATAAATGTCACTGTCAATTTTTGATGGTGGATGTGGTGAATAAGCTGCCAGTGATCAAAACAATAGTTTGAGAATATGGTTGAGATCGCGAATATGAGGCAGATGCTGAATGTACTGTGGAAGTGCCCTCTGACAATGACAGTGATGGTAAAATCATCTGCTCAAATTGAACCCTTTCAGGTTTCACAAGGTAACGAAATATGCTTTCTTGTATTCTTCTGCAATTGTTCTTAAAATATCAAGAGAGTTTTTTTTGCTATTGCAGCAGTTAGAGATCCATCCATGCTGGATATATAGGTCCGGGTCGCTAAAGACCAGAATATGTAATAATGATTGGCGAATCATTCATGCATTTGAGGGTTAAAGGGGTCATTAGATGCTCATTTTCCACAAATTTATATGATTCATTAGGGTCTTAAATTAAAAGTCTATAACATACTTTGCTTAAAATTTCTCAATGGTAGTGTAAAACAACACCCTTTTTACCTTGACAAAATCAACTCTTTTCAGAGCAAGCCGTTTTCTTGCATGCCTATTTAAATGCAAATTAGCTCTGCTCACCCCGCCCCTCTCTTCCGAGCTGCTTTCTAAAAGAGACGATAAACTTTAGCCGCATTCATTGTTGCTAACTAGCAAGTTAATAGGAAAGGCGATTTGCAAAGATTCATTAAAAAAACGTATACTCACTTCTTCTGTTGGTGAAGCTGGATCACGAATGATTTGCACGAACACAGACGCATTTAGGCACATCGGGGGCACATTCCCTTTAGAAACAAATGCAATTCACTGCGTCTACAGCAGCTCAGATGTCAGGAATAAATGAAGACTGCTATGTTCATTATTACATCCAACAACAAAACACCTCAATCTCTTAGGAGTAATTCTTGTCTACACCTGCTCCGGCGTGGAAACAATGGGAGACTGATGACAGCTCACTCAGGACAGGAGGGCCTGGGTCTGTGTGATGTCATAGAGACAAAAAGCGGAACGGCTTGATTTGAGAAAGGGGTAATGATTTTAGTAGATTAACAAAAACATAAAAAACTGGGCGGATTTTTATCATTATAGGGTGGTTGTGTACACACACTGCCAACACACATTTATGTCAGTGCATTTATGTAAAAGTGCATTTCGCATCCGATGACCCCTTTAAATATTATATTTAGTATAATTGACTTGCATTCAAAAATCTATATCCTAGCATGATATACAATGATTTGCTATTTACAGCACTGAGAACAAACTTCAGGGTCTGAAACCTCAGTGTCTGAACTTACTAGTAATTCAAACATAATGAATGAGAAATATGCTGCTGCATGGAAGGATTTGACAATTAAATCCCTCTTTCTGTGTAAACAGTGAATGTTTGAGCGATTGAGAGATCGTCATACAGTGAGTATTTAGAATTAATCTAAGTTTATTTCATCTGCTTTCATAGTCTAGAGAAGGGTTCAGTGATTTCCACTGAAAATGGGAACAGGTAATTGCATTTGACAGACAGGCAGTGAAAGAGGGGATTTTTTAGAGCAATCGTCAGTCTTTGAGATCAGAAAGTCTCATAAGAGTACACGGAAAGAACATTCTGCACATATTTGAAGATACATTTATATTTCTGAGTTTCCTGTGTTACCAAACACATATAATGTTTATATTAAAGCGCAAACATCCCTTTTACCTTTTCATTTCAATTCGGCATGTTGGACAAGCCTTTTTTGTAATACCTCTGACAGAATCAATACCAAATCTCAGGACAGAATAACTGTCCATTCACAAATAAAACATGATTTTTCACTTCTTTGCTTGTGTTTGCACCTGTGCATAAATAGGCCTTATCATGTCTACCACAACATTACTGTCAAAACACAAGTGTGTCTCCACAAATGTGATGACAGATATGGTATACACACTGAAAAGCACTGATGTCGTTCCCTGTCTTGTTCTTTCATGCTCTTAAATATTTTCTTTATGCCACACAAGTATTTTCTAATACAATATTTCCATTAACTGAATAAATTTGTACAACTTCCATTATATAAACGGAAATATAATTGCTCAATGAAGTAAAACTCTAAAGCCATTTTTGGTCTTATCATTGCTCATACAATGTAATAACATGTTTTTCCTCAGCAAATATTTATATTTCTTAATAATTGTCATTAATTTAATAAAATCCCCAGGATATAGGCTAATTCATTTGATTCAAATTCATATATAACACATTAAGTAATGTAATCTTGATTTATAATTAATTGAGACCTCCAAGACTACACTTTAGCCTTTTAATAAGTCTCTTTACCTTCTTTCTATCTTTTTTTAAGTGTCCATCATATCGTCAAATGCCAGGTCTCACAAATTTAAAAAAGGAAAAGATTTAATGTTACTATGACATTAAACAGACACTCATATATACACACTCAGCCCAGTTTGTTCTTTTACTAAGACACAATGGAAATAATTCATGAAACACAAGCAAAACAAATGTCTCCATAAATCATTCGTAAAACCATTATAACGTAAATTTCCATTCAAAGCAATTCCGTTTAGGTGAGAATGGATTTATGAACGATTTACACAGACATATGTGCTGCTCTGGTTTATAAGTCCCAATGTTATTTCAGAACTTTTATATTAAAACAATGATATTTACTCTAATCTTTTCTCAAAACTGCTCTGAATCTTCAATTTGCATGTGGATTGCTAATACAGTTTGCTGAACCCCATTTCAACTACCCAGAATCCAAAGGGCTAATCATTAGCAATTGATTCAGCACCTGTGACTCATGCACTTCAGCAAATAAATATTGCCCCATAAATGGCTAGAGCTAACAGCTTTATAATATTGTCCAAATATTTGTGGCTGCTTGTTATTTATGTATGCACTGTTAACTATGACCAAAAAGGATCTGATTAAACACTTGCATGCAGTTTGTGAACAGTGAACAACAATAATTTTCAGTATTGATTTCATAAGAAGGCCCTGTGTGTGTCCAATATATCTTATATTAGACCTGGAATCACCAATCACACACACAATAAAGTAATATTAATTAATATGAATATTTATTTTCCCCAGGGAAAACCACGGCCCTAACTCTATTATTATTCATATTATTATTTTACAAAAAAAACTAGCTCAAAGCTATCATTCATTCACAAATCAGTCTACATGGAGCCTGCTGGATTTTCACACAGCCTACGAACATGACACCATTTATTTTCTTCTTCATCTTTTTGTCATCACATGGGAATGCTAACAGCTATCGTTCTCCGGGCATTATAGAAAGAAAGTGGTTCACCTTTGAATCTGCAACTGAACATGTAAGAATAATGAATTCCATGCATTTTAACAGTATTGAATTGCTTGGGCCAAACGAGAGCACCTGTACTGTCAGCAGACTGTCTGACTGCTAAACAAAATCCTGTATTGATATATTTCAGATCCTGGAGATTGTCTAAGCACAGAGATCTCAGGATAAGATGGTGCAGTTTCGCTTGGAGTCAAGCTCATAAGCTCAGGCTCTGCTCTCTGAGTGTCTTCTCTCTGTGTGTGTTCACACATACCGGCTGAAGAAAAAGCTATTCAAACATCTCATTCCTGGAGTCTCAGCTGAAGCAGAGGAATCAAACATCAAGGACAAGCGCTGAAAAAAAAAAACAAGGACAGCACTTCTACTGAACGCAGTGCTAGCTCACTAAAAAGGTGTAGTTTTGTGATCTGCGGCAGAACTTGCTGCTTTGAGAAAGAGATATTTTACAGGAAAAACGTAATTAATAAGAAAATGTATATTGTGTTATACAGGGTCAATAAGTCTAAATTCACATTAGAAATCTAAGATACAAAATCTGATTTAAATCTTAAAATTAACTAAAATGTTTTTGAAGCATTGTCAAGTAAATGAGGATCAACTTAGTTCACTAGCTTAAAATGTGACACAAATGGCTTGTAAATAATTTGTAGCTATAGCGCCTCTATTTTTAGTTTGATTCTCGCTAACACTGAAACAAATGATGAACTGAGGCGACAGTACACTTCATGAAACTTTAAAACCAGTGAAATGACTGTTGAAGTAAGTGAGATGGAAACAGAATGCAATATATACAAACAAACAAAAAGATGATGGAAGAGACAGAATACTGATAGAGTGTTTCGGGTGCAATATAGTAGGGAGATATAAATGAAAGATTTTGAGCATGAAAACAGCTCTTATCCATCTATCTAACTCCAGTGCAGAATGAACATTTAATCCATTCAGTTATTTTAAACAGGTTAAAATATGTGGATCTTCTATTTCTGTCCCCAGCAGGAGAAAGCTATAATGCCTAAATAGTCATGTCTAATTTATTAGCAGGTCACTGTTGAACATCCAGACACTTCCTATGAAGCCAATGATTGTGATTGAATGTTGGTCTGCTGAAGACACACCCAAAGATCTGAAAATTCAGAAAAAAAAAACATGTGGAGGAAAATTACAGTAAATCAGAAGTGGAAAAATAAAATGAAATTCAAGATAAAAAGAGATTTGGGAAGAAATGCTATTTGAGATGATTTGAGAGAATATTTGAGATGAGATTAGGATAGTATTCAAGATTTTACATTAAATAAGACTAGATAAAATAAGATGAAATATAATTCAAGGAGAGATGAAATATGAGATTCAGCATGAGATTTCAGATATGCGACTTAAGATATAAGATATTAAATTTGAGATATGATATTTAAGACATATAACATGATATTTGAGAGATGAGTTTTAAGATTTGAAATCTTAGATTAGATTTTACATAAAATCATTATATATTAAATCTGAAATTTGAGATATAAGATTTAAAATAAAAAAAGAGATTTGGGATATAAAATGAGATTTGAGATATACTGTCAATCTCATATCTCAAATTTCAAATCTTATATTGTAAATCGCATATCTTATAAGATAAATTTGAGATAAAATAGAGATATAATATATGAAAATTGAGTTTAAGATATAAGATTGAGATCCAAGATAAAATACATGCCATTTGACATGAACTTTAAAATATAAGATATGAGATATATCACATTGGAGATATGACATTGGAAATGAGACTTTGAAATTTGATATAAAGATATTATAGATTTGAAACAGAGGAGATAAGATCTCATATGAGTGAATGAGTGTGGAGAGACTAAAGGCAAGATGAGCCCTGAAACATTCCCAACACAATTCATTCAACAATTTATCTGATTTCTATCAACCATGTTCCTTATTTTAATTATCTCAAAAGAAGTTCATAATTCTCAGCCAAAGACTTTATAAGATTATGTAATGAACTTCATCAGATGTCTCTCCTAATCCTCAAAACCCCTTGCACTCATTTATCTATCTACTGCGAAGCTGTGATCTAATGTTTTGAAGTCAGTTAAAATCAAGCTTTCCGAATGCCGGCTATGACTGAATGAAAACAAGCAAGAGGGTCACTGGAATGATAAAAAGCCTCTTTGGCACCAATGAATGCGTCACATTCCCCAAAAGCAAACAAATGTTTCTAATGGTGCTTTTCCACTGCATGGTACGGTACGGTTCGGCACGGTACGGCTCAGTTCGGGTCGGTTTGCATTTCCACTGCAGTTTAGGACCGCTATAGAGTGGGCGGGATTATTCACGCGTCGTTATAATTGCGCCGCCTCTACTGCCGTGACATCATCGTAAACGCGCCACAAACAAACACAACAAAGAAAGGAGACGGAATAGTGTTCTTCATTCTCGGCATGTGGATGTTTTTAACAGCAATGGAGAGGTCTATGAGAATGCTTGTGATTTACCCCCAGCAGCAGAGACTGTGGTGACAGTGTCACGGGTTGTAGATGAGGAGAGCAGGGATGTTCGTGCAGGTGTGCTGCGTTACTTGATTAACGTTAGTTAACTATTCATGCAGCGTGTTCTGTAAAGTGAATTATCAATAAACTTTTGAATATTTCAAAATACACAATGTATCCCTTGTTTTTTTTATTTATGTGATGGTTTTTATAATCGTGGCATTAATCATTTGTCTTTTTCAAGAGGATCATTACGTGCTCATACAATAATACATATTTAATATTGTCTGGAGGTACACTTATTCGATCAGATTGTTTTTAATTGAAGCAAAAC
The DNA here is from genome assembly GCA_003573665.1 of Oxygymnocypris stewartii. Lineage (NCBI taxonomy): Eukaryota > Metazoa > Chordata > Actinopteri > Cypriniformes > Cyprinidae > Oxygymnocypris > Oxygymnocypris stewartii. The sequence goes on along the minus strand of QVTF01022339.1, from coordinate 1,334,374 downwards.
ACAGATACAAAGGTAAAAATATAAACAGAAAACATACTCTGAAAGTATAGCAAGTTCAAAAGTAACGTTATACATAAGGCTTTTTCCTTCGGCGTCGCACCATCAAGCTCTCGCTGGATCTGCTCCTCGGCTATCAACGAGAGGAACGTCTGTACTTCCTCAACAGACAACGACACTGTTATTTTGTGGTTGATGCAAAAATGTGCGTTTGTTTAAACAGAAGTTGCGTCCGATCCTTCGCTGGCTGTGCTGATTTAAATATAGCGGGTAGGGCTGTAGAGGAGGGTCTCCTGTCGCAAGTTCAGTGACGCAGTAATGACGATTCTCTCCGGCCAATCAGTGATCAGTAGAGTTTACACGTCACGTTTTGGTTACGGTACAGCTCGCTGGGAACCTCGGCTGAGGTGGTACTAAAAAAGTACCAGGTACCAGGTAGAGGTCTGCACGGGCTCAAAACTGAAGCCCGAACCCGGCCCGTACCCGAGATCGTCTGACCCGACCCGACCCGACCTGAGCGGCACAGTTAAATTTAGAGCCCGAACCCGACCCGAAATCCCCCCCCCCCCCCAACGAATAGCCAACTAAAAAAAAAGGAAAAAGGTTGCAATTCACGATTGCATGCAAAGAACCGGATTAATCAAGGCTCTGCCATTTCACAAACATTTACCAGTTATGAAAGTTTGTGAACATCACGTGCAGCGGTCGCATACATTCTGCCAAGTTTATGAATTTTGTATGGACAAGAAGATGATGACCGTGCAAATTATGGTCATTTTTTGCCAGTTAAGGCTCATTAGCATTCTGTCTACTTTAAATCAGACATAAGATCTTAAATAAGATTGTATTTATTTGAATGAATTAATCATTTATTTGAGAGAGAGCGAGAGAGAGAGACCGAGCAAGCGAGAGACCGAGGAAAGTTGCGCGTGCATGTGAACCTGTAAGCAATGTCTCTCTATAAGCAATGAGGCTTAGTTACTTCAAAAACAGCGATTTTGCCGCCTCATTGCAGATAAATATAATGTTGTGACTTGCGAGTCAGTAGCCTGTCGAAGCTATTTTACTAATAAAAGTTTCCGTGCTGTTTGTGCGCGATCTCTGATATGTGTGTGCGTGCGTCTATGAAAGCAGCGAAGCCTCTGCATATAGTTTTGGTTTAGCTACAAACCCGAACCCGACCCGAGCCCGAAGCTATCCGTTAAACATTAACCCGAAACCCGAAAGTATTTCAGGACCCGCGGGTTCGGGTCGGGTAGCAGACCTCTAGTACCAGGTACAGTACCCAGTGGAAAACCCCCCAAAAGTGAACCGTACCGAACCGTACCGTACCGTACCATGCAGTGGAAAAGCGCCATAAATGAGCCATTTACCCATCCCCTAATACTGGCACAGAGTTTTAACACTGTTGTCAGTGCAGGAAATTCTAGAATATAATTAAAACAGTGTCATTTCTGCACAATGGAGGGGTCAGCTGAATAATATAGGAGGGTGGTCCTAATGCCAAGTAATATTAATGTCAATGCACCAGAACATAACATTTCTTATGAAAATACATAAAATTCTTGAAGACCCAGGCATGCCATCAAGAACAGATTTAATAACTCCAATAAATGTGCTAAAAACAAATTATAACACATTACTGAACACAAACTGCTCAGATACAGTTGATTTTTCTGGCCATTTAAAAACACTGCTGCATGTACTGATAACTTCACATGGGTCAGCAGTCTTTTCTCAGTTTTGAATCCCAGGGCAGTTAGGTAAATTTATAGTACTCCGGTGGATAATTAGAGTTTTAACCGGCTAAACTGTCCTAGATCTATCTGTACCTTATGAAATAAGTGTCATCCTCGCTCGGCCTGTAAAAATGTTTGGTAATACAATAATTTCTTAAGAAAAGACACAATTAGCCACTTATGAGACTTTAATAGGTTTCTCTCTTACCAAAGCAATTTTTCAGAAGAAGAGACCTACTTTTGTATAAAACTTAGCCAGGGGTCATTTTAAGAAGGATGTTGTAAAGCTCTCATCTCCACTGAAGAAAAACCATTGAAAGTAAACATTCATACTTATCTCCATGAACATATTTCCAAAAAAGGATGAACAGGCCAGTGTGACACAGGTATAAGCCACTTAGTTGAGCCAAATTGCACTAAAAGCATAACTTGACATTTTGGATTTAAGTGAGATTTGGATAAAATGAAAAGTCATTATCTGACGAATACAATTTGTCCTTCCTGTGCGGACTTCTCTCTTTTTTATTGAAACAGAAAGTTTGGGCAGGGAATACTGAAAATATTGTATTTTTAACTGGTAAAGAAAATAATCAGTTGCATACTATTTAAGTTGCATGAGAGTTTGCATCATGGATGAAAGCAATTAAGGCAGCATTAGACACAATTTTGCTAAAAATGTACTCACCCTCAGGCCATTCAATATGTAAATGAGTTTCTTTCTTCATCAAATCCGAATTGGAGAAATGTAGCATTGCATCACTTGCTCATGAATGGATGCCAACAGAATGAGAGTCCAAACAGCTGATAAAACATCACAATACTCTACAAGTGATCCTCATGACACCATGTCCATCAATTCATGTCTTGTAATGTGAAAAGCTGTGTATTTGTAATAAACACATCCATTATTAAGATGTGTTAACTTTAAACTGTTGTTCTAGCCGGAATACAAGCCCATTAATGGAAAATAATGCTTCCTCAAGAGATAATGCTTTTCTCCAGAGGATCCATTGGTGTGTAAATGTGATGCTAAATTTCTCCATATCTGTTCTGATGGAGAAACAAACTCATCTACATCTTGGATGACCTGAGGGGAGTAAATTTCAGCACATTTTCATTTTTGGGTAAAATGTTCCTTTGAAAAATTTAATTTTACTACTATGACTACAGACAAGAAAACAAATGAGGATTAAAACTGAATGAAACAACCTCATACAAACGTAAAGGAGACATGTGTTGTTAAGGGTATAGCTGTGCCCTTGTTGTGGTCGTAAGTAGAAAGTGGACTCAATCCCAGGAGAGCTTGCGACTCTAGAGGGTGCCACAAAATCCCTCCATAACCAGCAGCTCTGCCTCTATAACCAAAACAATCTCTCCCTCCATGTTTCTTTCTTGTTCTAAAACAATAGGTTGTTGATGAGCTCAGGACCTCACTGAAAGGAAGGTGAACTCAATATGTGCTCTTGGTCTGTGGGTGTGTGTGTGTGTCCAGTGTACTTCAAATCACCCTGCACAGGATGTCACATACAGTAAAACTACTTCTTCCAGTGAGAAAGCCTTATGGTCACATTCAATAATGTTAAGCACATTAAAAATTCATTGTTCAAGCATCACGCTGTGCCTCTCACAGAAACTGAATGTAACTTAAAAGAGGTCACATCATAAGAAATCAAAATTTCCGTGCGGTTTTAAAATAAAAGCATTCAAAATGCTTCCATTTTAATTTTTTGAAACTAAGCTGCAAAGACTGTTTGTTATGAAGTTTCTGACGTCATTTTAGATTAAAATATGAACACATTGGAGCCACAATTATACATCAACAATGATAAGTCAGTATGCATTTGCTGCATTTATTAAGCATAAGAAGTTTACTTCACTTTTACAAATATTTACTGACCCTAAACTTTTGAGTGATAGTGTATATGAAGAGCTCTTTTCCAAAACGCTATAAATCCATTTTAATAGTTTTAGAGAAAATTACATTTTTTTACCTAGACCCATACATTTTGTTAATATTCAATTTATCCTGTTAAAATTGTCTGTTGGCTCAGTCTTAACATGTTAAACAATGATTGTTAAATTAAACAACAATATTGTGGATTATAAATTCCAAGTGTTATTTTATTTTATTTTTTTAAACGCTACAAATCCATCCTTTTTTTATGTTGGTTTATGTCTTAAAAAAAAAAAAAGAGAACATGCAACATATGACATAAGGGACTCATACTATAAGCCGGTCGCACCAGCCTTGTGTTGATGTAACCCCCCTGGGTCCGCACCATCACACCGAGCGGGTCTCGAACCCGAGTTTCCGGTGAGGGAGGCGGGCGCTCTAACAAGGAACACCAAAGGCTACAGCCTCTAGCGTCAGTCGCTAGAGCGCCTCTTTTTGAGGTCAGGAGAGTGAGGTTTACACACAGCCCTTATTGGCATACACATCTGTTACATTGACATCCCACAGTGGGTATTAACGCGCCACCTGAGTGACGAACCTTCTTTTTTTGTTGTTTTTTTGTGATTTTCTTTGTCCAGTCATATGAGGATATATCGCATTTAGGCTAAAAACAGGTTCGGCGCTTATAGCGGTTTGGAAAAGAACTGCATCTTGCAGTACATTTTAGACAAGGAAATATAGCGATTTGGCATGAAACATTGATGGAGCAGTGAATAGGTTCAGTACACAGCAAAATGGCATGACGAACTCATTTCTTTTAAATTTGGCATTTATCGTGTTTTGGAAAAGAGCTCTTCATATGTAGACTCATTCATCAGAATTTCAGTACGTCTGTTAGTGGTTTCTACAGGTTTCACTGTTACACAAATAGGAGTGAGTGACTGTGACTGTCTTTATAGCACTTGAATCATTTACTCAACCGATTCATTTAAGATGAAACTATTTTGAGTAACTGAATTCTTTTCTTAACGATTTGTTCAAAATAATGAATAATTAAAGAACTACAGCATGTTATAACGGTTCTACCATGGTGTCATTTGGAATTATTATTCTTGGTGGAGCAACAGATAAAGTAACTGGCAATTTAAATGTAAAGGATAAATGTAATAAAATTATAATTATAAATATGTTTATTCTATTGCCATATTAAATCATCATGGCAACAAATGGCCACTGCATGTAGGCTGCGTCTATATATATATATATATATATATATATATATATATATTAGTATTTTATATTGATCAGAATACTCTGCTTTTTTCAGGCAGTCTTCAACAAAAAAAATTATAATTAAAAGTGAAGAATAATAGTTTCATTAAAATGGTCAGAGAGAGAAGTAGAAAAAAACAGGACTAACATTATAAGTGGGACTCAAGGAATAATAAAGTGATGATGCTGTATGATCCCTTTAAAAGAAGTGTGAGGCACATATCGGTACACATGTAGATAAATATAGATAGATAATTAAGACATTAGATTAATTATTATCAAAAATAATTATGAATTAATTCCAGGCGCTCTTAGTGGCCACAAATGGGCAGATTCATATTCCCTGAGTTAGTGTGGTGCGTGGCTGTTCTCTGCTCAGTCCTCCTACACTCTAGTTACAGAGTCAACTCAATTACAAATTGGCAACACAAATCCCATCCCTTAGCAACAAAGCCGAAATAGGAAAGTTGACTTAAGACTGATGAAGCTCTTGTAAATTCGAGACACTAAGTGCCTAATTTCTGCAGCAACAGCAAAGTCCTCTCATGAAGCATCTGCCAAGCGGCATTTGTCAAATGAGGTGAATTGCAATGTTGATTTAGTGGACACAGCTCTTACAAGGTTTTGGGAAATCTGCTTAAACAGTTACAGTTTACAGAAAAGTTGCCTTGGTAGACGTTGTTCAATATGCTACAAGATATCTGACAAAGCTTGAGTGATGAGTGTCTGTCATCTAAAAGGTACCAAAACTGTATGTTTGTCCACAAACATTCACTTTTCAGAATACTGCCCATCCATGTTTTCAGTCATGCCCTTCTGAAATTAATTACACCCAGGAGGCAGGAGTTTGTGTTCTTTTCTGTTGTCTTTCCCGCTCGATCACACATCATGAATCAGCACATTTCAGCCAACTCTTCAGACCCCTGGGTGCACATTTCAAGAGCAACAGCGTTTCCTAATGGCTGCAGTGCTTTCCATTAGCCTCAAGGTGATACAGTCAAAATCTATGTTTTCTAAACTGCAATGTCTTTAGCTACAATCATTTGGACTTGCAGAAAATAAGTGGTTATTTAAACACTGTTTAATTATAAATAATATTTGTTTGAATTATTATAAAAAAATGACAATTTATAATGTAAAAAAATATTTAGATTTTTAAATAAATACTGTACTTTTGAATTTTATATTCAATAAAGTTTCCACAAAAATATTAAGCGCTTCATAATATTCAGACCCCAAAATGACAACTGTATTTTTTTATATATGTATATGTATATATATATATATATATATATATGTGTGTGTGTGTGTGTGTGTGTGTGTGTATATATATATATATATGTGTGTATATTTATATATGTATATATACATATATGTATATTAAAGCACGCACGCATGTGTGTGTGTGTGTGTGTGTGTGTGTGTGTGTGTGTGTTTGTGCGTGCGTGCGTGTATGCAGTTCAGAAGGATGATAGGAGAATCTCAGGTTATTTAATATCATATCATTCTTCTATACATATTGTATGCAATGTTACAGTGCTCAGCGTAAATGAGTACACCCCCTTTGAAAAGTAAAATTTTAAACAATATCTTAATGAACACAAAAACATTTTCCAAAATGTTGACAAGACTAAGTTGTATATAACATCTGTTTAACTTATAACATGAAAGTAAGGTTAATAATATCACTTAGAGAACAAAATGTTCAGTTTTACTCAAATTAGGGTGATGCAAAAATGAGTACACCCAACAGAAAGTCTTTGGAGCAAAGCTAAATTTTAGACTACAAATATGTCTAATTTAACAAGAATTTAACCACAGGTGAGTCTAATTATTAATTACACAGGTGACAGTTGACTATAAAAGAGTGTTACTTAAAGAAAACCCCTTCCCATTTCATGCTGTCAGTAATGGCACCACATGGAAGAGAAATGTCACAAGACCTGAGAAAGAAAATAATTTATTTACAAAAGAAAGGTGAAGGCTACAAAAAGATCAGCAAAGCTGTACTTATCAGTCAGAATACTGTAGCAAAAGTGGTACAAACATTTAAAACAGATGGAACTGCAACCATCTCACAGAGACGTCCAGGTCGTCCACAGAAGTTAACACCTCGTCAGGAGCGTCTTCTGATGAGAAGGGTTGAAGAAAATCGACATGCAAGTTCACTGCAGTTATCTAAAGAAGTAGAAAGCCAAACTGGGGTGACTATTTCCCGTGACACAATATGGCGTTACACTGCAGAGGAATGGCATGCATGGGTGCCGTCCACGAAAGAAGCCTCTCCTAAAGCCCAGGCACAAAAAAGCCCGCCTAGAGTTTGCCGGGGCCCATGCTGACAAAGATAAAGACTACTGGGACTCTATACTCTGGAGTGATGAGACCAAGATAAATGTTTTTGGAACTGATGGCTTCAAAACTGTATGGCATCGCAAAGGTGAGGAATACAAAGAAAAATGCATGGCGCCTACAGTGAAACATGGTGGTGGCAGCGTCCTTATATGGGGCTGCATGAGTGCTGCTGGTGTCGGGGAGCTGCATTTCATTGATGGCATCATGAATTCACAAATTTACTGCTCTATACTGAAAGAGAAGATGCTACCATCACTCCGTGCCCTTGGTTGTCATGCACTTTTCCAACATGACAATGATCCTAAACACACATCTAAGGCCACTGTTGGATTTCTGAAGAAGAACAGGGTGAAAGTGATGCAGTGGCCAAGTATGTCTCCTGATCTGAACCCAATCGAACACCTATGGGGAATTCTGAAGAGACAAGTTGAGCATCACTCTCCATCCAGCATCCAATCTCTAAAAGAGGTCATTCTTGAAGAATGGAAAAAGATAGATCTGGCAAAATGTTGCCAACTTGTTCATTCCATGCCTAGAAGACTTGGTGCTGTCATTAAAAATCATGGAGGCCATACAAAGTACTAGATTTAGTAGTTTTTGTTGTGGGGTGTACTCATTTTTGCATCACCCTAATTTGAGTAAAACTGAAAAATGTGTAATTTAAGTTATATTATTAACCTTACTTTCATGTTATAAGTTAAACAAATGTTATATTACACTTAGTCTTGTCAACATTTTGGAAATGGTTTTTGTGTTCATTGAGATATTGTTTAAAATTGTACTTTTCAAAGGGGTGTACTCATTTACGCTGAGCACTGTATCTCCATTTGCTACAGATTTTAGTTTCTGAAGGCTTTACAGAGATCAAACTGTAATATAATATATTTAAAAACCTTAAACCACACAGCTTGTGGCTAAACTCGATTTTATTTAAACAGAAGTGTGTTTAGAAAAATGATAGCTGAACAGGAAACTACTTTATATAATCGCCTCTTACCACAATAAAAGACAAGATAATTTTTGTATGTAACAAAACCGATTGTGTTCTACAGTGAATCACTGCACGTCTTAAGGGATATAAGGGTAATGGTCTGTGGGAGCGTCTCTTAATGTTGTGTGTCCTGTAGCTCTGGTGAAGGTGTAGATGTGCAGAATCTCTCAGTGGAGTGAGGTCTCGTCCCGACGGTGCTTAACTTAGCACCATTTCCTCACATCAGAGCACGTGAAATATGATGGATGACAGATGCAAGGAGAATGAACACTGGTCCTCAGGGCTTGTCAGGCCTGGACGAGCTGTCCATTAGTCTCCATTTCAGAGAGAAGCCGACACAGACACACACAAACACACTTGCCAACCAGAACACATATCGCCACACTTATTAGAGCTTATTTGAAGCACTGAACATCATGTATTAAGTTACTGTGTGATTGTATTGTCAAAATACTCAGTAAATGGACCGACTTTAAAGACCTTGGTCTATGATAGAAGTGCAGTGCATTATATTGTTATTTAATAAAATTTCAGTAGACAAAAAACTCTATAAGACAGTTTTGCAAGTTGTAAGAATTACGTGATCTAGGACCTGTATTCAGTGTGTGCTGTAATAAAAACTTTAAGTCTATCCCTCACAGTCTCATTTTCAGCTGTGTTAAATTCAATATGGCGTCTAACATGAGTAAGGTCTATTGCACTTTTGAGTTGATTCTGAGGTAAAATCTGCAAAAATGTAATTAAAATGCAAAACTGCATCTTAGATTACATTTATGGGTTTGTAAAACTATAGCAGAGTGAACGTATATAGAGGTACATATGAGAACATAGAAAATATAATTTTTTGTGCTCCAACAGCAAAATAAAACAATCTACAATCGCATCTTCGTGAATTTCTAAAAGAGGAAAAATTGTAAAGAGAGACTGATTAGGGCAGTCAGAAGAGAAAAAGATTTACAATTTATAATCACTTCTTCAGCAGCTGGATTAGAAAGCCCTATGCTAACTAACTATTTATTTAGTTGGTTAGTTAGTGAAAGGTGTGGCTGTTCACAAAGTGCTGTATCAAAGCATATTCAATGCAAAGTTGACTGGAAGGAAGAAATTGGATAGGAAAAGGTGCACAAGCAACAGGGATGACCACAAGCTTGAGAATACTGTCAAGGAAAGCTGGTTCAAACACTTGGGAGAGCTTCACAAGGAGTGAACTGAAGCTGGAGTCAGTGCATCAAGAGTCACCACGCTCAGACATCTTCAGGAAAAGGGCTACCAAGCCACTTCTGAAACAGAAACAACATCAGAAGCATTTTACCTGGGCTAAGGAGAAAAATAACTGGACTGTTACTCAGGGAATGATCAGAGTCCTCTTTTCAGATAAAAGTACATTTTGAAATTCATTTGGAAATCAAGCTCTGGAGTCTGGAAGAAGACTGGAGAGGCATAGAATCCAAGCTGCTTAAAGTCCAGTATGAAGTTTCCGAAGTCAGTGATGATTTGGGGTGCCACGACTTTTTATAATTTGTTTTTTTTTATCTGCACCTGTATATATCAAACAAAATCTCTTAATGAGCTCTTTCTACTGGCAAAAGTACTGTCATCCATGAGTGTGCAATTTTTTATTATAAACAATTGAAATCAGTATTCAAAGTCTTTTTTTTTTTGGCTCTCCTGTAAAGTTGGTGAAATGTCACTTACGTCTGTACAGTATGTACAGACGTATTTGGTGCATATCAGATGTAAGTTTTCTCAAACAAAAGAGTTAAATGTTCATGAAGTGACTCTCAGAGCAGCTCTGGATATGAAATTCATGTCCTCATATACAATAGTGAGATGGCAGATGGGGGAAAAAAACAGTGAGTGTCACATGTGCATTTACAGAGACATGCAGAATATGTTTATATTTAAATGGAAATCTTTTAGTCCATATAGCAATTTAAATAAGTGTAGAGCTCTACTTTTTACTATGACATGCCACATTATACTGTAAATACAATTTTTATGACTGGACTTCCAGATTGGGCCCTACTATAAGAAAATCATAGCTTTTATTTTTTAATAAAAAAGAAAGAAAGAATGAAAGAAAGAAAGAAAAGATTTAAATATATTTTTTTACATTCCATAATAGCCTTAAAATGAGATCTGTCTGTGTCCACATTTCGTATAAGATTGTAGAGTCAGTAAAAGTTCATGAGTTCAGTTCCCAAAGAATGCATGAACCAATAAAAATGAATGTCTTGAAACAGTTGTGGTTAAAAGCGCCTGCAAGTGAATAATTTTTAATGTCAAGTAATTGTCTTTAATAAAGAACCAATAGGAGCACAGCAAAATACATAACCAGCAAACCATCTATAGCCAACCTCAGTAAAATGTTACATTCTCAAAAAGGTGTAATGACTAACAGGATGACTGTTTCGTCTGAATGGAAGTCAACGGAAGAGATGCTTCAGTGCTCCGATTAAACATCTTTAGTGTGGAAACTGTTTGCTGTGCTAATCTTTGCTAATCTTCAACATGTTTTGCTGCTAATCTTCAACATATTGTGCATGAAAATCGTTTTGGAATGAGCTATAATTAGAGATTGCTACAGAAATGCTAGCTTATATTTTATAAAAGAGCTAATGTAACCACAATGTCCCCTTTCTGATGCCCAGCCTTGACCAACAAGAAATGCCCGTTTTTTTTTCTTCCTTCTGGCAAGCAACCACTGTGAAGGACAGCAAATATTGTCCTTTAAATCCTTGTGTACCAAAATAAATAATCTCAAGTGTGTTGATGACCAATATTTGAACTTGATATACAATAAATCTCCTCATTTTGCGATGGATTAAACATCTCTGTGCAAACAATATACGCAACAGTGAGTTTTATGAATCATCTCATTTATATGTAAATAGTCTTGTGCGTTTACAGGCGTTGATATGATAAAAAGGAGCCTGCGGCTAAACTCATTATCTCAATTATGTCCTTGTCGTCGTGAGAATTGTCTTAAAGGTTCATAAATGTCCTTTCTCCCTAGAAAGCCTTTCAGTTCAGCTGTTATTTTGATGATGTGTGGCATCCATTGCTTTAATGATAGTGTAGAGAGAATAAAAGTGAAAGACACATAGGCCAACCTAAAAGATTCCAGCATCTCCTTTTCTTTGTTGTGACTAATGCCAGAGAAAAATATCTCTTCATCCAGAACGTGTTTGGACTATGCAGCAAGCAAAGAAGAAAGACAAAAGAAATAAAGCAAGCAAATGAGAGTATCAGAGGGTGAGCTGAAGGAGAGCAGATCAAGAAAGAAAGAGAAAGAGGGAGAGCGAGTATGTGAATCAACAGAGGCTGCACCTTGTCTCCTGCAGATAACGTTCTCAAGTCCTCTCAATTTCAACATTTTATGAATGACAGAATCATCTGATAAAATTAGCAGAATCTATTGGTCCAAATAAGAAGCAATTATCAAAAACATGTAGAGAGAGGGAGACATGCAGGTTATAGATACAGAAAGCACACTTAGATAAATATACAGACAGAGACAACTTCAGACATTGAAATCTGGGATATAAAATCAAATTTAAACCAATAAATAAACTTTTATTTTTTTAGTGACATAAAATGAAATATTAAGAAATAAGAAGAAATATTCCCGATTCTTCAACTACTTCTAGGTCACTAATCAAATACATTTGTGATATTGATCATGATTCTTTGTACAAACAGTCAGATGTTCTTTGAATCATCTCAAATCATGCTGGAAAATCATCGGGTTTCACACAAACCTGTGCAGTTTAGGCAGTTTGAGTGCTGCTGCTAGTAAAGCAAAAGAGAGAGAAATAAAACTATTCTAGATATAAATATTTTGTCACTTAAACTGTCACTCAAAACATCATTTTTAAACTTTAAATTGTCTGTCAAACTAAAAAAAGTGTGGGGGGAAAATAAACCAATTCTGCCTTTAAGTTCAGGTAATCATTATTTCCACATTCAAAAATAAAAATACATACAAATAAAGAAATAGCATGTAAAAACAAAGTAACTGCATCCCAATTCAGATTTTTTTTAATTATTCAACTCTATCACTTATACATATACAATTCCTCAAGCAAATAGAAGTTGAGTGATTAACCTTACTGTCTGTAAGCTGTTTTGCACCATTCCACACGCATGCAGAATTTATAAAACAAAATGTTGGAGGATTTTGATATAAGTCAAGAGTTGACAAACTTTTGTCCCCGTGTCTTGCGTTTCCACGTGTTCCAAGCAATTACATGTCCTTATTTGGTTTTTCCAGTTCATTATTTGTCTATTTGTATACAGCCGTGTTTTATTAATTATCTAGTTTCCCCAGTGTTTATAAGTCCTGTGCTTTCCTGCCTCTGTGTCCGGTCTCTAAACATCATTCAGTGTCTGTCTGATCCCAGTGCTCCATGTTTCCTGGTATCTTCATGAAATGTAATGTTAATTTTTCTTCTTTTCTCCTGCGCTCTCCTTGATCCCAGCAACACGTGACAAGAGTAGACTAGTTTTCCTTTGGTTTAAACAAAACTTGGTTCTTGCAAGACTAGCAAACTTATACTACGCCTACATCCTACGCCATCCACTGGACACCACTCTCTAGTGAACGTGCATACGACAGTTAGCGGAAGCTAGAGATCACTGTTTATAAAGTTTTAAATATTTACATTTTTCTTAGACAAATGCATCACTTTGTATCAGAAGGCCTTTATCAACCCCCCAGAGCAATGTCTAGTACTATTTACGATGAATGGATGCATTTTTTGAGCTTCAAATCTTCTCCACCATTCACTGCCATTATAAAGCTTGGAAAAAACTGGATTTTTTTATATAACTCTATATTAGACTGTATTCGTCAGAAAGAAGAAAGTCATGCACACCTAGGATGGCTTGAGGGTCAGTAAGTCATGGGGTCATTGTCATTTTTGGGTGAACCATCACTTTAAAGAGGTCATATGATGCTATTTTAAAGATCACTATTTTGTGTATTTGGTGTAACAGAATATGTTAACATGATTTAATAAAAAAACAAAAATAATTTAAATACAGTACATTATTGTAGTTCCTCTATGCCCCGCCTCTCTCAAACACGTAATTTTCCCCAAAGCCCCTCCTTCCTACAAGTGCAGTTTGCTCTGATTGGCCAACTGACCCAGTGCATTGTAATTGGCCGAACACCACAAGCATGCGTCGGAAATTTAACGCTCATTACCATAACCGCGAGCTTCAGCTTTCAAGTTCCCCGAGAGGGGAACAGAGTTGCGTGACAGACACAGTAATGATGCTCATATGTATATGCAGTACACAAGTCGCGGTTAAGACGATTTCTGATGGGATGTACATTCCACTGTGATGTGACCCTGTTTCCCTCACACACACACACACACATGATGCATTACACGCATAACTCCGCATTTGATCAGTCAATAGCAAATACTAGAACTAATAGCAAAACATACTTACAGTCGTTGATTCAGAAACGCCAGATTGTCATAGCAAAGTCTGAATTGACCCTTTTTTTTTAAGAAATAGCCTTTGTGCATAGCCAGCCTTGTACTCTACTAGGTTCACGAAACGGTCAAACATAAAATGCATTGCACTAATGATCTTAATCAATTATTCTTAATTTCGTCTACTTTCGGAAGGCCAAATAAAGTTATTTTGCTTTCGCATAGAAACACAGCGTCTCCCTGACATAGCTGCATCAACAATACTGCGGTTACTGAAAGCACGCCTTCTTTCTTATATAGTGACATAGACATGTGGGGCGTGTTTGAATGAGCTGCTTTAGGGGGACGTAGGCCAGTCTTTACTTTTATAAATAATATTTATTTGGGTTTGACACTTTAGTCTTTGCAACTTTAGGGATCTCATCTATGCACAAACAGCTTGTAACACTCCAAAGAGAAAGGGGAACTTGAAATCACATTATATGACCACTTTACGTATGGTTTTCAGACACTGTTTACAGTTTAAGTAAAATTACAATAATCTGACAATCACATTGCTCATGTGTACTGTAAATATGACTTAATTTTGTCCATCATGTGCTCAGAACTCATAATTATGTTTTTTTTTTCACTTGAAGGACACATTAATCTCGGAAAACAAGACTTTTTATCTTTTAATTATATTTATATTTTCTTAAGTATGTTTACACAGTTTTACTGGACAATTTTAATTAACAAAAAAATATTTTTCCAGTAGAGGCCTTGCAAAGATTTTATGAAGCATTCTCACACTTCTCAGTTGTAGATGTTTGGCTACATCTACCAGGCAGGGGCAAACTGGGCCATGCTAACCAGTCAAACCTTGATCTCAGGGGCGTTCAGGGTCAGGGATTTAAGGACCCAGGCATTTGGCAGATTGTGCCTCCCTAGCGAGGATCCATCGATTATGCCTGAAGGATCAGGGTGAAGAGTGGCACACAGAAGGACCAACCTAACATGGATCAAATTCTCCGGCTGATAAGCCATCCTCTCCTGGCATGCCCTTTGGCCTCTCTTCCTGGTGGTTGGATTATAACAGCTGAACAATTGACATTGGAGGAAACGACTCAGTCCAGAAAGGCCAAGACCTTTTCGCAAAATGTCAGCCTATTAAATAATCCACAGAAATGTGGACGTGTATGTAAAATGCCACAGCATTGTACGGCATGTCTTTTTCATAGTTAATTCCCCACGGTGTGGAAATTTGTCTTGACTCACTTAAAGAGTTGCAAGTCTAAATGTTCATTCTCATTCAGTGAAAAGGGTAGAGGTTTCATCTGCGGTGTCCGGTTGATAGCGGTATCCACTGACATTAAGATGTGGTTTAAGATACTTCAAATGCATTATCTTAATACAAAGCATAATGAAATTGGAAACCAGAACCTCTGAGATAAAATCAGGCGAGGCCTCTATTTCAGACAATTTAAAATAATAATAATGTATTTATTTACATATAATCTGTTTATTAAAATGTATTTATTTTATAGAAACATTTATTATTATTATTTAAAATAGCATATATATATATAAAATATATTATATAAAATTATTAGTGGTGGGCCGTTATCGGCGTTAACGTGCTGCGTTAACGCGAGACTCTTATCGGGCGATAAAAAAAATATCGCCGTTAATCTATTCTCAAAGTTGGGTTGGGAGCTGGGTCTATACTACGCAAGCTATGATGACTTTCACCCTGATATTTTAGCGCGGATGTATACCTAGCCGAATTGCACTGTAGGGGGCGAGAACGAGTCTTCGAACTAGAGGCTCGCAGTCCGTGATGGACAGATTGTTAACGGCTGGTCTATGTGGTAATACAATCGGGCAGGACATCCAAACGCTCACCTATCATTCATCAAACTCAAATATGGCTTTTCATCTGAAAGATGTATGTAGTAGCAACTTTACATGGCCGCTCAATATGATGTTAACCTAGAGAAACGTGCGCTATTGAAGTGTTTGTGTGGAAGCGCGTTTGCTGCAGGACAGGCTCCGGTGCGCTCACTTGCTCTTAAAATCTCCGTCATTCTTGGTCATACAGATAAAAGTAGCCTAATACATCTTTCGAATCTGTAAAGACTCTACGTTTATTTGTGTGCACTCAGAATAACAACGAAACGTTGCGCTTTTAAGCAAACAGGATGCGCTTTAGGTCTCATGTGAACTTGAGCGAGAAACTCCGTCTTTGAAAAATATATCTATAGAGAGTGAAATGTCTAAAAAATAAAAATAGAAGACGTGTCTGTTAGCATGGATGATTTATATGAAATTTAATCTGTGCAACACTGTGCATAAGATGGCTTTCAGTTCAATATAATAACAAAAAACTACATTTTGGGTTTTTATTCAACTAATAAGGTGGGCACGCTGTGATCTGTACTATATTTTTACTGTAATTGACAGTTATCGGCAAAAAAAACAAACAAAAAAAAACAACACGGGAGTGGGAGGGAATGGGAGTCATTCTTCCGGGAGTGGAACGGGATTTTCCTCCAGTTTTTTCGTGGGATTGGGACGGGAAGAGATTAAAGTTTGTGATGCATTTTGGAAACAGGAGATGCGCCCCTGGTCTAATGCGCCACCTGGCTTGAGAAACCCGTTCTCAAAGACTTACTTTTAGTCATTATTTGGGTAGCACACATATTCTGAATGCCTTCGGCAGAATTCAAATGAGCCATTTTAATCTAGATTAATCTAGATTAATTCCAAAATTAATCTATATTAATCTAGATTAAAAAAATTAATCTATGCCCACCACTAAAAATTATATAAATTATTATATATTACTATATTATCAAAAAATCTCTAAGTTTAATATGCAGATGCTATCCGGCTATCCATCTGTTTACCAATGGCAGATGGTGAAAGTGGTCTGAAAAACTGGAATCTGGAAAACAATTCTGTTCTATGACACTATTGGTGCAGAAATCTCACATAGCACCTTTAATTTTCAGTCAGACATTTTATGGACTTTATTCTATGTCAACAATATAACACCTTAATTTGCTTTCCCCTAAAACAGGAGTTTTAATTGTTCATTTTAATTGCGTTTATCCATGATTGTCAATGTGAAAAAGATAAAACAAAACATGGGATGAAAGGAACCCAAAGGGAGGTTAAGGTTAATTAAATCTGCCCACTCTATATTAAGTAAAAAGAGCTCAGATCTATTTGACAGCCTGTAATGTTCTGTTTAATACACATGTGATGGGAAAAGTGGTATACAATGCTCTCATGTCAAATAATCTGCTCAGACAAAGGGGCTTTGATCAAAACTACGTTTTAAATGAATTCTTTGATTTCCTAATCACAAACAGAAACTAAAATTAGATGAAGATACTAAAATTAGATGAAGATAATTCTGATTTCCCTTCACCAAACTCTTTACTAATCAAGTTCTTATCAAGCATTTTTGTGTTTCATGACAAGGTCATTTAGGATTCATCATGCAAAACATTAATAAGCATTTCAAAACATCACAAAGAGTTACGAATCAAGGTCAGGATGGTAGAGATTTGAACGATAAGAGCAGCTCGTGAGATTCTCTCTGCACTATTAAATAAAAAAATCGTTTTGGCATTATAAAGGAGCAAATCATCGAAATGGCCCATTTTCCCATTATGAAAGTAATGCAGATATCAAAGGTGGGCCGAGCACAATATGATATTTGTAAAATTGTGTCATCTCACATCAGCGTGGAGGTTCATCTCTGTGAGTAAGACTAATGAAGCTAGTTTCGCTGTTCTAAATGTGTCCCAGCTTTAGCATTTAACCGGAAAATATTAGCAATAATGGCTGGGAGAAAATATTGAAAAACAGAAACATTTACACTAATGAATGATATATCACTGTAAAAAAATAAAAATAAAAATATTGTATATATATGATAGATATATGAAGCTGAATATTTAATACAATGAAAATGTTGGAGGATTGATCTGAGTATTAGAAGCACATAAACAGAAATAAACTCTTATTTCAGAAGGCAGCTGAATGAACAATAATCAAGTTGACATTAAGCCTAATGCATCATGGCAAAAACATCAACATTGTTACTATTTCACCTCAATAATGTAAGGCTTTGTGAAACTTTTCATATTCTAACTTATACAAACAACAATTAAATCCCAAGAAATATGGAATTATATAATACAAATGGTGTCATTACCCCATTTGTTAATAATACATTTGGCCACAACCTTAAGGTGAATGAAGATTCAAATGTTATTCCCATGCAAGATATTTCACATTTTATAAAGCCAACACAACATTATGTAATCAGAGAAAAGAAAGATTCCGATAAAGTGTTCTGCCTCCTTTACAATAGTAAACACTGAAATAGGTCAAAGGTGGCCAGGGCAGTTTCATCCCAACAGGTGAAAAAGAAAACGTGTCGAGGTATCCACTACCCCAGATCTCTCCTATCTCAACGTGAAAGGAGTCAAGTGCACCAAATCCAGTTTAACCTAAGGGTGAAGCCAGACTGTAATGCAACACATTTGAGATAAAACAGGGGAGGTGATGAGGTGCTTCATCTTTGACTAATCTGATATTTGAGCGAGGGCTTCTCTGTGGAAGAGGGAAAACGTGAAGGACGGTGGAAGGGATTGAGAAGAAGGCCGGTGGGCTTAAACACACTGTACGTGGGGGAAGATAACATCACCAGGCTCGAAGAGATAATCCTCTGATCTGATAT
Source organism: Oxygymnocypris stewartii (assembly GCA_003573665.1). Lineage (NCBI taxonomy): Eukaryota > Metazoa > Chordata > Actinopteri > Cypriniformes > Cyprinidae > Oxygymnocypris > Oxygymnocypris stewartii. The sequence goes on along the minus strand of QVTF01022339.1, from coordinate 1,315,947 downwards.
TGTAGACAGATCTATTAGACCACCAGAAGTGGACTAAAACCACGAGAAGGGGAGCGTGCAGGGACGTTTATTGGTTGTGTAAATACAAGTTCTATAAGCAAACATAATTACGACAATATGTTTGAGTACAAATGGAGTGCGACACTGTCCATATACTATTTAAGCCATCTGACTTCCAGTTGTTTCTATATGTTTTTTCTTCACTAAAAAAAATAACTTTTTCATTTTTTGAGAACCAATCCAACCAGCTCTGAAATTGATCACATGACAAATTTTGATTTGAAGAAAAAAATACAAATTTGGAAGTAGGGCTGTAGTAATAGTCCGGACTCGAGATGTTTTTCTATCGTCTCGGACTTGTCTTGGATTCATTGGTATTTGGACTCGGACTTGGTCATTGGACTCGCCAAATGTTCCAGTTGGTCTCGACCGAGTCCAACTCTATATGTCTTTTTTCTCTCTTTCGAAACAAAACCATCAATCTGGCTCATTTGTTCAGAAAATGGGTAATGTAATTGGTTTAATTCCATCTAGAACGGGCATTGCCATTGATCGTCTGGTAAATGCACAGCTGCGTCATATGTCTGGCTCCAAGTGTGCACGCTGCGGGGAGGTATACATCATTTTTATTTTGGCCACAGATACAATGTCGGCGAGTTGCATAATCCAGTTTGGTTTAACAAAGTTTGTTTGAGTTTTCCCTCTCAATTTCCTTTGCTTTTAAATACCTTATTAATGCCCGTGCACATTTTGCTTTCACTTTAATTTCCGCTCAATTGCTTATCTATAACTTACAACGACAAATTTTCTGCAATAAACATGGGACTTTAACTAACAAAACGAATAAAAATACACCATTACCATGCTATAAGCCTATAATAAAATAACAAACTTACAAATTGTTTAAATAAGAAAAAAACAACTGAAAACCAGCAAACGCTGTGGTACCAAATGAATAAGAAACAGAACGAATAAGAGCAAAACAAATAAAGCCTGGAGGCACGGAATACACCTTGATGTAAAATAAAATAACTAAATTACACAAAAATTGAAATTAAGTACAAATAAGCAAACACTGTGGCTATGGCTGGGCGATTTATCAGATTTTATCAATTAATTCAAATTTAATGTTTTGCCACAATTTAATTTTTTATTAATCAAGGAATCGCGATTTTGAATAGAAATATTACCAAACGCTAGAATTAGACACTTTGATAATAACAGTAAAGAGACAAGAACAATCCAAAAGCATGTCGGCGCACATGCTTAACTGCTCACGTGTGATGCTCTCTAGGTGCCATTCACACAGAATGTGCTGACAAAGATGATACGCGGGCAGTGGAATAGGAAAAAATGCAAGAAGATGGGAATTAAACATCTTTTTATAACTAGAGCACCGTGTTTTTAGAATGCCGTTTCATGCACAAAGCGCTGTAAGAGACGCGAGCGCAACAGTCAAGCGTTCATGTTTACATAGAAAAAAACAATGGAACAGCAGCATAATCGAATAAAAAACCTGTGAAGAACTATTACTGTATGTCTGATATTTAATGTTTGCATCAGGGTGACAGGCTGAAAACTGCTGTTCATTGTTTTACAGCGCATTCATAGTTAATAATAGCACTTTAGGTGTTATACAGTCATTTTGAATTTGAATTACTTGAGAATTTAAGCATTTTTCTTGTATTATTTCTGAACATATAGCCTAATATGAATAATAAATGTTTGTACAAGATGCAGTTGTAGTTCATGCATATTTTCTTTAAAGATATTTAGTGATTTGTTTAGCATTTACATCGTGAAAACTTAATGTGTGGTGCACTTAGAATATAATGTTCTTTAACTAGAGGGTTGATAAAGAAAGTTGCTTGACTCATGTTGTAGATACATTTTCAAGTTGACTAGTTAAAATCGTACAAAATCGAGAATTGGACAAATGTTCTGAGAAAATCAAGAATGTATTTTTTTGCCATATTGCCCAACAATTGAAACAAATCAAAGAAAAAATTCAAATTTTTAATTTCTTTAATTTGTAATTGTCTGTTCTCTAACTGAACTAAATGAACACCTGTAACACTGTCTATATCCGCCATCCCCAGGGGATGTATTTATTATATAGCACCTATACTATATGGCAACAGCAACAAATGCATGCATGGCCACACACAGACCTGATAGTGTTTATATGTTACACAGTCTTGCTTGAAAGGGTTATATTGTATTATGGTTTCTTTAGGAAAGAGGTCTCGAAACTCAGTCCTTGAGAGCTGGTGTCCTGCAGAGTTCAGCTCCAACCCTTATCAAACACACCTGAAACAGCTAATCTAAGCATACTAGAAACTTTCAGGCAGGTGTTTTGAGGCAAATTGGAGCTAAACTCTGCAGGACACCGGCCTTCTAGGACTGAGTTTGGACACCCTGCTTTACAACAAGTAACAAGTTCAAGAATGGGAACATGTTGATTTCTTTTTACACTTATATTGCTTGTTATTTGTAATATTTTCAATTGGCAGCAAAGAATGTGATCGTTACACTATAATAAAAATGCTGAAAATGTGAAGTTGCACTTTAGCTTATGTGACTTTAGTGAAATTGCTAAACCTAAAGTAAATTAAATAGCCTAATTGTATCATACAGTGTTGCTGCATATGCTTTTAGATCATTACAAATAATAATGCAAAATGATTATCTCAGAATAGAAGATATGCTGTCGCTCGTATCACCTAAATTATCAATAATTAAGTATGTGGTTTTGAAGAAGATTATTATTTTTTCTTTCTCGGTTACTCTGTTGACTTGGACTTGGACTCGAACCTCTTTGGACTCGGTCTTGACTCGGGCTAAATAGTCCTGGTCTTGGACTTGTCTTGGACTCAACAAGGTTGGACTTGACTACAGCCTATTTATAAGTTGGACAAGAAGTACAACTTTCAATGTCTTGCAAAAACTATATTACAATTAAAAAAATGATGGAAAAAAAACAAAGCAATAAGCATTTGGATTATACGTACAGTATATAAACAAAATTGTCAGATTGTAAGAAAAAAAAAGAAGAACAAAAAACTACAAATATGAAGCACATACATAAACAAGATACACAGACAGAGAGACAGCGAGAGTTTGGTGAGACATGATTATGTAATTTGCAAGGCAACAAATAAATTGCATCCATGATAGAATAGAATAGAATTGAGTAGAATAGAATAGATTGTCTGATTGGTAGAGACTTCCTCTTTCGATCATGGATGGAGTATAGTTCATCAATTGCACAGTAAAATTGAAAATTTAATTGAAAATTAAGTTGTTTCCTATTAAAACATAAACTTTTTTTTTTCTTTTTAAATAATCAACAATCTTTAGTTACAACATGGACCATTATTTGTTATTGCTAATCAACTGAGATTGATTAGTAAGAGGGACAGTCTTGTTATTAAAAGCATTTAATTGGACACAAATGTATACAAACCCATGAGTGTAAAATGTGTAAAAAGTATACAATGCCAATATTTTAGTCCTTTTTCCCCTAATAAAGGAGTATATTATCACAGAGAAAGCCATAAATGTCCAATTTTGATTTCATGGATTCTTTAAAAGGTGTTTATCCCCCACCAAAAAATATAATAAAATGTCAAACACAATAAAATCACACATTTAGACTGCAACAGATTAAGTTAACACTGCAATTTAGTTTCATTGGCACATTTATGGAGCAATTGACTCTGTACATTTCCAGAAAGAGGTTTTGTCGTTCTGTTCTTTTCTGCAGATTGTAAGGTACCATTGTGGCTCATTCTCTCATGAGCCAAGTACAGGAATTATAGCACAGCATAGCCCCCCGGTGTTTCTGTTTTGTTTCCTGAATCTGTGTCGCAGATATGGGGCACACTGAGAATACATCTGACATCCCAAGGAATATCAAAATAAATAAATAAACAAAAGGAAATAAAAGAAATATGGAACATCGCCAGATGAACATGCTACAAGGCTCGTGTGGGATTTTTCAGTGCAAACCTAGTTTAGTACACCAAAATGAGTTTTCTCACGAAAACTGTATCGTAAAAACTGTGCAAGAGTCTATTTGAGATGTCTCATTTTCATACCAATTAGATCACTAGACTTATACTAATTAGTCTTTAAATAATAAACAAGACTAATAAATATTATTTAAAGATAAAATGTTAATATATATATATATATATATGTTTTTATAACTTAAAAAATAAGTTATAAAAAAAATATTTTCAAGTTGGCGCTAACAGCCTTGTGGTTAGTGCGTCGACATACAGTGCAACTCCGCTCACGGTGACCCAAATTTGATTCCTGTCTCAAGGTCCTTTACTGATCACACTCGCTCCCTCCTCCAAGTGCCTTCCTGGTCTCTTTCTCCACAGTCAAATCTATAAAAAGACCATAAAAATATCTATAAAAAATAAATATATACACTGACCAAAATAAAAAATGCAACATTTTAGTTTTTGCCCCCATTTTTCATGAGCTGAACTCAAAGATCTAAGACTTTTTCTATGTACACAAAAGGCCTATTTCTTAAATATTGTTCACAAATCGGTCTAAATCTGTGTTAGTGAGCACTTCTCCTTGCCGATTATCTTGCCGAGATAATCCATCCACCTCACAGATGTGGCATATCAAGATGCTGATTAGACAGCATGATTATTGCACAGGTGTGCGTTAGGCTGGCCACAATAAAAGGCCATTCTAAAATGTGCAGTTCTATCACACAGCACAATGCCACAGATGTCGCAAGTTTTGAGGGAGCATGCCTCAAATAATATTAATAATATAATTAATAATATAAATAAAATCAGGTTTCCCAATACTTTTGTAAAATATATAATAAAAGTATAATATAATAAAATAAATAGTACAAGTCAAAATGGAGTGATGACAAAATTATGTGGAGAAAAGAGTGTAGAATTAGATCAGGAGATGATGCAGACCAGCTTCAAATCCACACATCCTATAAGCACCATTGATAAATCTACTACTCACTTTTGTTAAGCATAATGTATATGAAATATTTATTTGTATTCATTTAAGTTGACATTTTTGTATTATGTGAGAAGAATGAAACTACAAAGTGATACAAGAGACGTGGAACTTGCACAGTATAGGAAATAGGTTGCCAGTGATAAGAGTAAAAATATACAGTTTAACCTTACAATATATTTAAAAGCAGAAGGTCTGACCAGTCAGATTCAATATTTGGTAATAGCAGATAGACAGTAAGTAGCACAGCCTAGCAGAACTAGCACTGTATTTGCTCTATTGATGTCCATTCATATTGACACCTCCACAGTGTACAGTTAAGCAATGATGCTAACCTTTCCTAAAGCATGCATATGATAGATTTAATTATCTGGATTCTTGCTCTAAATCATCCAGCCATAGAATCATCCGATAAAGACACAAGTGACATATTGGCTCAGGAACAAATCTGGTGCTTGTGCTATCCAATCTGCTTGCTAATAAAAATGTAAGAACGTATTAGGCTTAAGTCCAACAAGCGAACTCAGCATAAAGACACTGCTGCTTTGCTTCACCTCTTGACCCAGAACTATGGCAGCATGTTATTCGATACGAGATAGGAATGAAGGCAATATAAAAATAAAAGTCTTAGCCAGACATGACTTGCCTCTAAGACTGATTGAATCCAAAAATAAGGTTATTAAGAGTAAAGCCTAATGGAGATTGGTTTCAGTTAGCAAGATAACCAAAAACCCAGGTCCAACTGGTGAAAGGCATTTATTTTTTTGTATTAAGAAATACAAAACAGAAAGAAAGTCTTCTGTTAAGAAACAATACCATTTAAATTATCATAAGCCCTGGTAGAAAAAGGTGTCTCTTTTTAGTTTTTTAGTTTGTTTGTTTTTTTTTGGGGGGGGGGGGGGGGTGATTTGTCAACAAGCAGGGTATGGGTCAATGGTAGATCTTTACAAATAAATATCTTTAAAAATGTAATTTGAAACACATCAATTTTTTTAAGTGAGTTGCACATCTCAATAATTGTATTGAGTAATATGATTATATGTTCTATGTAATATGATTTATTCATAAAAATTACATTTTTGGCGTTGCAAGAAATTGAACTAACCTTGTCATGTCATAAAATGGTCAAATCATCTGATATATGTTATTTGGAGAATTTGTTTAGTCTTTTATCTGCATTTTCCTTGCACCACACAACTCCAATTTACCAGACAATTTTTTTTATTAATATTAGTGAAGCTTTAGTTTTTCTAAAACGACTAACAATTTTTTTTTTTTACAATACTTATATTTATAATACAATATTATCCCAAATGATTTAAAATTATATATTATTTTTCCTTTAACATAGTTTTATTTAATTTATTACAGGATTTAATGCAGTGTTAAAAAAACTAAATAATAATGATGATGATTTGCATTTCCAATTATGCATTCAAACACTAATTGGTAATAGTGAATGCTGGTTGATCCCACTAATAATGAAATGATAATCTCCTGAATATGTGGGCTACATCAACATGCTTTAGAGTCATTTACTGGATTTAACAAAAATGAAGGAAAATGATTCGGTCCTAATAAAAGGCAGATAATTAAACATTCTTTAAGCAAATCGTTGACATAAAAGGTATTTAAAGCTAATAAGTGGTTATAAAAATGGAGACAGCATAATTTGATATTAGTTAGTACTGGAGTCACTGCACACAACTGAAAACAACACAGTGTGGCATGACCCAAAGATTGATACTGTATGACATAAAAGATACGCCATAAACAAAAAGTTAATTTATGGCAAACACCCAAAATAATAAGTCTGATAAGAGAAGAGCTTTAGTATACTCCAATCAGAGCTAAATCTTTCTGTTACACTAAGGGAAAAAAACGAGGCTATGGCGCGGAGAGGCAGTGCAAACACTCATGAGATCTTCTCATCAGCGGGATGCTAATCTGTTGGTTTTGGCTTATTCAGTTGCTAGGAAATGACAATGTTACAATGTTTGGCAAGCTAGTTTGTCACAACACATCTGTGGGAAGTCGTGAGTGAAATACATTTATTTGAATGTTATACATCCATTAGGAAAGAGGAGATGGAGAGGGTTATAGGATTTACATTAACATATTTAGGCTCTGCATCATTTCTGTCTGTCGGATAGACATTTAATGTGGATTGTGCTCAGTCTGATCTTTTTTTATTGTACTGTTTACATGATGGATTCTGGTTCTGATTGGATCTATCAGATGGATTGTATAACGATTTTTAGCACACAGGTGTCTAAATACTTTTTAGGGAGACTGTTTCTGGTAAATGTAACATTTATATACTATGGCAGATGCTTTTATACAAATTTAGTGCTTTCAAAGTAGGGATGTACAATATCCTGGAACCACACTGGTCGGTTATCGACTAATATTAGAGTAGTTTTTTTCATTTATTGGCATTGGTTGATATTGCATATACATTGGCTAATTTTGTATATTTAATTGTGTGTGCTAATTTGCCATTTTTGTCATTTAGATTATCTCTGCTGTAGGCTATGTTCACTTAAAGTCATTCTTCACAAACAAATAATAATTAATTAATAATTTAATAACAATTAAAGGCAATCGTTAGCCAATCTCAAAATGAATATCTATTTTTTTTATGCTGCACATTACAATGTTATGATTTACTTATCATTTACAGTACACATTTTTGAATATATGAATAAATAAAATAAATTCAGAATATACATTTTGAAAAAAGTATTTTAATTTCTGCTATTTATTGGTTAATGGACATGTATTTATGTATATATATATATATATATTGCAGAAATTAAAATGTATAACTTTTAATATTACTTGTCTTTTACTATTTAGGCAATACACTTCCTGTACAAAATGGAAATGTATTATAGATATAACTCAACAAACTAGAGATAGAGACAAATATTAAAATGTATCTGTAATTAAATAATTATTGGCCATAACAAACATAATAATAATAATAATAATGATTCACAGGTAGTAAACTTACTGTGCAAAATGTATTTTTTTAATATAAAAAATGATTAAACAAACTATAGATAAAGACCAATGTTTAGAAAAGATTTGAGTATGGCTTACGATACACAACAGCTGCAGCAAACTGATTCCATAGTGCCTGGATCTTTTTGTAAGTATCCACCGCGAACATCTTCCTTCATATTCCACAGATGTTTGATGAGAAAAGTTTCCATTTCATGAAACTCATTTCTGCCTTTCATCGCTAAGATACTTCTTGGCTCTGGCTACAATTACCTAGCAACCAGATGATCCGTATAAACCGATTGACCAAATTTCCAAAGAAACTTAGATGTGACTAAACATAGCTCAATATACAAAATTAATGAGCTCTTGCTAGCCAGCCGTAATCAAGTATTCATCAGTGTTAAGGAATAGTTCAAAATATGCAGGTGCTTGAGCTGGTGGCTATTTGGCTCTGCTCGGTCTGTTAATTAGATGGTCCTGGAGTTTGAAAGCATTAGTGAGGGTTTCTGAGATACGATGAACTGAAAAACAAAATAAATAGATGTTGATGAGAGGTCAGAGGACTGATCGAGGCAAGGAGTAGCAGCTGAGCAAAGGGTTTCCAATTAGCAGTTCTTTTATTAAGTAGGTGTCCATTTGTTTTCATGAAGGGCAAGTTCCTTATGCTTGAGGACAAGCATCTATTCTACTTGTGTCAGAGAACAAACATTCAGCAACTCTAAAAGAGGCTGTAACAAAATAACAAAAGGTTACATTTTTAAATGTTTAAAAATGCATTAAATATATTTAAATGTATAATAATAATAAATAAAAAAACATTAAGTTATCTTCATTATTTATAGGCTGAAATATATGTAAAAAAAGCTTTTTAAGTTTTAAGTGCTAATTGCTTTTATAAAACGATAAATCAAATTGTAACAATGTCCTCTGCGATGAATGGGTGCCATCAGAATGAGATTCCAAACAGCTGCTAAAAATGATCCACAAGTAAGCCACGCAACTCCAGTCCATCATTTAAAGAATTTCTGGCATGTTTTCGTTGGCGAAACTGAACAAAACAGACAATATTGTGTTTAAAAAATAAAATATAACACAATATTAACTAAGATTAACTTGTTGAATAAAATCACATTTGCACTTGTTATATTAGAAACAAAAACAGCACTTGTGTGATTGCTCATATACATATGAGACAAAATCTCATTGTCACGGTGCACACACGAGGGAGGGACAGGAACACGCAGACGAGGATATAAACTCAAATATAATATTTAATAAGGACATCAAGGCAGGACAAGGTAGTACTCACAAACAGGATACACCGGGAATAACAAGTAGACCAGACATCATCAAACTGAACAGGCATGAACTAATATACACTGGTAAATCATAGATAATTAGACAAACACGGCTGGACATGAATTAACTAATAATGACATTAAACAAGGACAGGAAACAAACCAAATAAGGAAGCATGAGGTGGGGACACATGACAGAGGACTGACATAACTCCCCCCTCCCGAAAGGCTCGTCCCGAGCCTTAACAGTTCCATCAGGGAGGGGGGGTAGGCGCTCTGGAGGCCCCTCAGGACAGACACAGACAGGAACGCAGGACGGGGACCTCCAGAGCAGAACAGACAGACAGGGACCATGGCGGAGCTGGGAACTCTGGAAGCCATGGCGGTGCAGGGAGCTCTGAAGGCCATGGTGGAGCTGGGAGCTCTGGGGACCATGGCGGAGCTGGGAGCTCTGGGGGCCATGGCAGATGGTCTTTCAGGGCAGATGGTCTTCGGGGCCCTTGGCCTCGACCCCCTCGGCCCGGCCCCTACAGCCGGAACCCTACTACCCCCCCCCCAAAATTTCCATGGGGAAGTGAGGGGGTATCAGGAGCCCTCCGGGGCTAAACAGACAGGACAAAACATGACAGGACAGCCCTCCAGGGCCAGACAGACAGGACACGATGACAGGAAAGCCCTCCAGGGCCCGACAGACAAGACATCCCACAGGAACCAGAAGCCCTCCAGGGCTAGCTCGGAGGCTGAGGCTTCCTCTGGGCATGACCAGGATTCAGGGGCCCTCACAGGGTCCCTCAGCGACTGCCTCCACTTCAGCAACAAGGGGGCAGGCGGCTAGAATGGCCTCCATGGCCACAACACAAGGAGCCGCCTGCCCCAGACGAGTCTCCATGGACAAGACAAGACATGACAAGGTAGTTAAAATGTTCCTGTGGGCACAACAAGACAGACACACAGCACTCCTGGCCGTGACATGTGGACTTGATCCACGGGGCTAGGGATAGCGGCGGCCAGCGGGCATCAATCAACGCCGATCCAGTGGGCTTGAGTCAGCGGCAATCCGGCGGGCTTGAGTCAGCGGCAATCCGGCGGGCTTTGAGACAGAGGCGGGCCGGCAGGCATTGAGTCAGAGGCGGGCCGGCGGGCATTGAGTCAGAGGCGATCCGGTGGCGTGATCTCCCGCGAACGGCGCGCCTGGGGGAGCGGCAACCCGGGAACTAGACAAGCTGCCGGCGGGCTTGGGAGAGCCACCGCCGGCGACGAATATCTCCCGCGATCGGCGGGCATGAGGGCTCGCGGCCAGTGGGACTCGCGGCACTCGCGGCGATCCCGCCGAACTCCCACGCCGACTTGCAGTGGGCTATGGCGGGAATGACGAGCGGCGACTTCCATGCCGCGGGACAGACATACATAAACACTGGAACAAAATAAAAACTTTTCAAAACGGAAAACAAAACGGGGTGAATGGGCGCCGCTTACGGTTTTGGTCTGGTCTTCTGTCACGGTGCACACACGAGGGAGGGACAGGAACACGCAGACGAGGATATAAACTCAAATATAATATTTAATAAGGACATCAAGGCAGGACAAGGTAGTACTCACAAACAGGATACACCGGGAATAACAAGTAGACCAGACAACATCAAACTGAACAGGCATGAAATAATATACACAGGTAAATCATAGATAATTAGACAAACACGGCTGGACATGAATTAACTAATAATGACATTAAACAAGGACAGGAAACAAACCAAATAAGGAAGCATGAGGTGGGGACACATGACAGAGGACTGACACTCATACAGGAGCATTTTTGCCCCAATATCTTGAATTTTAGGGAATAAATGCATTTATGATATCGTTGTTCTGCATCATATTTGTCAACAGTCAACTGTATGAAATGTAGGATGATGTGCAGGTCTGGGGCCGGGCCAGTGCGTTAACTGCGTTAAAATATTTCACATAATTTTTTCATAACTAATTACTGTAATTAAGTTAATGCGTTAATCTGACAGCCCTAATATCAATTTTTTTTCTATCTCTCTAAAATCTTCAGTGGACTACCTAATTGCAACCCCTAGGGGTTCCCTGTGCTACAGCATATATCTGTTAACGTTTACATTTATGCATGTGGCAGATGCTTTTATCCAAATTCACTCATAATGTATTGATGGCATGTTTACCCTGAATAGAAACCCATGACCTTGGTGTTTTTAGTGCCATGCTATTACAACTACAGAGGCATAGCTATAGCAGTGATCGTATACATTTTAGCATGACTTGAATTCTGTATTAAGCATTCAGAATCCAGAACCCCAATCAGTTTCATAATACTAGTTTTAAGTCTGCTTTGAGTGTTCTTACATGCTGTGAATCTGTTTTTGCACAGATGCTAGACATTTGTAATGAATAATCATCATTTTTTTTTGTCAAGTTCAAAACACAAAGAGAAAATCATCAAATGAGATGAAGTAGCATTTGTAATTTGTAATGCAGCCAGTGTGCTGGCCAGTGCAGTGCAGCTGTTGACGGGTCCAGCTGAGGGTGAGGTGACTGCAGTAGTTAACTGCTGTCCATCAGTGTGTATAATGAGGCAGAATCACAGATAATGTGGCCACTGATGCACTGCCTTTTAAAGATGGGCAAATTGATTCCCTTTAAGTAGGCTCTGCCTTTGGTATTCACACTTGCTTGATGTAAAAAAAACACACACCTCTTTTCTATTATGCACAGCTGACAGCCTCTGAATCCAATGTTCAGCGTCCAAATGCTCTCTAGATTGCTCTTAGTGGGGGGTGAATGATTAAAATAACAAAAACTGTTTGAGAAACACAAAGTATTCATCCTGCCAGTTCTTTCACATCCAAAGTATGGAAAAATATGACAAATATTCAGCCAGTAAACCTATGTAAGGCCAGGGCAACATGAAGACACACACGCAGAGAATTGAAAACAAACCGACATTATTAATTACTCCTGATGCCCTGTCCGCAGGGAGTGAGATGGTTATCTGACCTAGGGTACTAACTTCTCGAGGCACTAACTTCTCCAGGCGCCTCGATGTCTAAATACCAAGCGCATATTTCCCCCCCTCTCATCCAGCACAAAGTCGCGCCCTTTTCCATCGGACAGACAAAGGAACGCAATCTACACAGAGGACCCCAGACATTTATTTCAATCATGACTATTACAACTACTATTACAATCTACACAAAGAAATATATGGATATTAATGTTGTACTCTTTCTCTCATATGCTTGTGTGATTATATAAACTACTTAAGAAATGTGGGATGAGTTTTATGCATGCCTTAGACTGTAATCCGGGTAATGTGTGTGTGTGTGCGTATCAAATGCGATGTTTGGTCTCTAAAAAAAGCTGGCATCGTATGTAACAAATTGTGTTGATGACCGTTAAACTTTAGCACCATGCATAATTACACGTATATAAAAGATCTGTAAGTTTATCTCTCCCGAAATGAATGAGATATCACAGAACTTGGACATCAACCCCAGAAAGCCTGGACATGGGCGGGGCTCCACCCCATACGAACAATCGGATTCGACTAGCCGCCTGCGGGCAGGGCCAAGTCGGACTGTTTAAAACAACGCGCCAGTCGCAAAACGCTCTCTTCCTGTTCGCGCTCTCGCTCTTACTTCTACCCTTCATCGCTTTCCGTGCAAGGACAACCTGAAAGCCAGTCTGCTGGACTCTGGCCTTGACACCGACTAAACCAACCATCTAGTCGAATTCAAAGGATAGAAGGGCCGTAACATCACAGAACAACGAACTCAACGACTGCAGATGAGAGGAGAGCTTTCCCGTGACGTCACGCAGCAGCTTCCAAATATATCACGTGTTTCCAACCGAGAGCCACCGGAGAAGCACGAACCGACCACGTGACAGACAAAGAACCGAATCAGCATGTTGAACTCATGCGGAAAACGAAACCAAACATCCAGCCTGCTTACCAACAAAAGCAAGTAGTGCTTTTCATTTTATAAAGAATTGTCTTTGGAATGTGATTTTTAAGTATTTTATCCTTATTGCCACAAAAGATAACGCTGCCTCAGCTTGAATTTTAGATTGGTGAGATATGCTGATGTTAGTGATCGGTGGATGATCACTAAATAAAGTATAAATTGTAAGTTAAATATTAATATTACTTCAATCAAGCAATATTGAATATTTAAGGAATAATTCCCGGAGCTGAAACAATAGCTTCATATAAAATTGCATTACACCTATTAATGTAACTTTTTCAACTTTAAAAGTTGTAGATAAAACAAAGATTGATGGAGTATGTTTTTTTACTATTAAATACTATTTTAGTATTTTAACTTTAAAATGTCATGCTTAGATCATTGTGTTACTTCTTTCTCTCCTTTTTTTCAATGTACAGACATCACGACTGCCTACTTTATGAGCTGCAGCCATAAATATTTACCCCTCTTAAAGTGTTTATTGCTAGTCCATTGCACTTCATAAATTACACTTGACTTATAATGCCTGCAGAGGTGCCATGATTTTGTAAGCTCATTGATGGACAACTTTTCAGAAATCATTGTATAATGGATAAATCTTCTGGATTATTGCCACTGAGTGCCGCACTGAATTTCTGAATATCTTTGTGGAACACAATCAAGCCTAATTTGGTTTGCAAGAAATTTGAAAAACTGTCAACATTTACTGTCTTGTATGATTCTTTTTAGTTGGAACTTTTCAATGAATCAGTTGAACCAGTTTAAATCAAGGAGGTCTATATTATCTGAAGAAAGCTCTTTGCTATTGCTCCCATTCATCTTAACTGGCACTGGACCTCCAGAAGTAAAATGCATGACCTGAAACCTGTTATTTTTGTTCTGGCGATCACAAAAGAGAACAGGCTGCATAGACCATACTTTTAGAGCAGTTTTATGTCCTTTTTAAACTTCAGTTTTCAGTCACAGTATAAGAACAAAACGAGTAAAACGTAAGTAAAATGAGTTTAACTACATGATGGTGAGTAAAAGAAGACCGAATTTGATAAATTTTACTCACTGAATGAAAATGTAAGTGAAGATCGCAAGGTAAAGTCAACAGTTTTGAAATAAAGTCGAAGTGTGTTCATTGAAACTCAGCAAAATTACTCGTATAATACATAAAGTGACCTTAAAAGATATAAAGAAATCTTACATTGATTTATATCTAAATGTTAGTCTGAACAAGGTCATAATTCTAGTCCAATAAATCATGGTCTTGTTTGTTCATCTCAGAAGCAGCCAAGCAGGCTAGTTTTCCTGTACTTTAGTCTGTATTCCTTCTCTCTCTCTCAGTAAGCAATATCCAAAGGACAATACGGTCGACTCTTAATATCATCCATCTTTACTGATGAGTTTAGATCAGAGGTGTAAAGTACTTGAGTAAATGTAACTAATTACTGTACTTAATTATCTTTTCGAGTACCTTGTAGTTGTACTGAGTATCAAAGATATTAAAAACTTTTACTCTCTACTTCACTACATTTAGAATGAATATCTGTAATCTTTACTCAACTACATTTGAAATGAGTGTTGCAGTTAAAATTACATTTTGCATGGCACCTAGCTTTTCTGCAGCAGTTTATTTATGCTCCAAAAGATTTTATATCGCCAACTACAGGGCACTGAAAGTACTATATCTTGTGCATTTTGCCCTTACTCACTCAAACTTGTCAAAAAGGTTACTTTAAGTCAGCGGTTCTCAATTCCAGTCCCCCCCCCCCCCCCGCTCTGCATATTTCGTATGTTACTCTTATCGCTTCAGATGTTTGTTCTATTCGAATGTAAGTGCCCTGCGAAGTGGACATCACAGGATATTCCGCCATGATTCCAGTTCGAAGCGAACGTATATATTCCATTCAAAGTGCATTGAAGTGTGCAAGACGTGAATTAAAATTTTATATATTTACAGAGGTATATGATGTCACACTCGTCCGTGCGTGAAGACAGTTGCGCAGCACAAATCCATGAATGAATGTTCCGAAATAAAGTAAACTTCAGCGGATTTCCCCTTCTCAGGGAGTAGGGAGCAATGGACCCTGTGTAGGGAGCATGTCAATCGGAACACAGTTCATGCATGGAGTGCACTTCTAACAAGCTGATTATCTGAATCAGGTGTGTTAACAAAGAGAGACATGCAAAATATGCAGAGCGGGGGGGCGCGAGGACTGGAATTGAGAACCTCTGCTTTAAGTGAATGCAAGCTCCTTAGCAAATAGTTGAGAATCACAGGTGTTTTATATATGAGATGAGGAAATGACTGCAGCTGCAAATGAGGCCGAAACCAGCACATCAAGTGCAAGAAGACTTTGACTTTTTAATTGTACTTAACATTATTTTATTTATCCTTTACACTGCAGAGACCTTTTTGAAGGTTATTTTTGTTTTGTTTCTTTTGTTGTAGCAATTTTGAGGGGTTCAGTTTTTTTGTTTTTGTTTTTTTTATAAGTGTAACAGCTCTTTCTTGTTTTTGTTGCATTTTCTGTGCCTTGTCTTTGACTTTTATGTCACGTCCTGACTCCCGTGGGGTTTGTAGTCAGTTTGTAAAGGGCCTTTCGCAATGCAGGAATCTTTTCATAGTACCCGAACTAATTTGGAACTACCCACTTTTTGGCGTGTTCACACCGTGGGAGCTAGGAATGGTTTTAGTTCCAGGAACTCCATTTGGAGGAACTAAATTAGCTTCTACGTCAGAGCAGGGTCTAAAACAGTTCTAGGAACGATCCGTGACGTAAGTGTACACTGATTGGCTAAACGTGTACGAAAACGCCCTCACCCGCCATGGTGTAAAACACTGTGTAAACATATACTGTGTAAACATTGTATCATACTGAGAACATTTGTAAACATTTACCTGAAGACTTTGTCTAAGGCATTTTGTGCTTCTATCAGCCTCAATTAAATAAATGTAAATTGCCGTTGGATATACTTAGTCCTTAGTCCTCCTTTCCATTCTTTCAATCGCTTGACATTCATCTTTGTTTACATTGTTGAATGCCGCACAAAAATGACTTCACTGTCGACTGGCTTACATCACTTCTTAGTACCCACTGTTGGTGCGAATGCAACCCTTTAAATGGTACTGGGAAACAGTTCACGCAAAATCATCCCAGTACTTTAGTACTGTACTTTTAGTTCTGGAAATACAGCAGTGCGAAAGGCCCTTATATTATCTTGTTCAGCTTGTTAGCCTCCTACGTATATGTATGTATATATATTTATATATATATATTGAACAAAATTATAAACGCAACACTTTTGTTTTTGCCCCATTTTTCATGAGCTGAACTCAAAGATCTAAGACTTTATCTATGTACACAATAGGCCTATTTCTCTCAAATATTGTTCACAAATCTGTCTAAATCTGTGTTAGTGAGCACTTCTCCTTTGCCGAGATAATCCATCAAGATGCTGATTAGACAGCATGATTATTGCACAGCTGGCCACAATAAAAGGCCACTCGCAGTTTTACTGTGTTGGGGGGGGGGGGTCTGGGGGGATCTGAAAACCAGTCAGTATCTGGTGTGACCACCATTTGCCTCAAGCAGTGCAACACATCTTCTTCGCATAGAGTTGATCAGGTTGTTGATTGTGGCCTGTCGAATGTTGGTCCACTCCTCTTCAATGGCTGTGCGAAGTTACTGGATATTGACAAGAACTGAAACACGTTGTTGTATACGCTGATCCAGAGCATCCCAAACATCCTCAATGGGGGACATGTCCGGTGAGTATGCTGGCCATGCAAGAACTGGGATGTTTTCAGCTTCCAGGAATTGTGTACAGATCCTTGCAACATGGGGCCGTGTATTATCATGCTGCAACATGAGGTGATGGTCGTGGATGAATGGCACAACAATGGGCCATGACATATGCCTGCCAATACCATAACCCCACCACTTAATGGGCCACTTAATCCACAACTTTGACAAAAGTAAAACCGCTCACCCACACGACGCCATACTGTCTGCCAACTGCCCTGTACAGTGAAAACCGGGATTCACCCGTGAAGAGAACACCTATCCAAAGTGCCAGACGCCATCAAATGTGAGCATTTGCCCACTCAAGTCGGGTTACGACGACAAACTGCAGTCAGATGACGAGCATGCAGATGAGCTTCCCTGAGACGGTATCTGACAGTTTCTGCAGAAATTCGTTGGTTATGCAAACTGATTGTTGCAGCAGCTGTCCGGGTGGTTTGTCTCAGATGATCTTGGAGGTGAATAGGGATGGGTACCGAAACCCGGTATTTAATCGGTCTCGGGGCTAAATTATAAAAGACCGGAGTATCGATAAGCTCTGACGTTAACGGTTCTGTTATCGGTACTGGAGAAATTAAGAAAACACACATACATTTATTATTGCTATATATATATACACATTATCTTGCAAATTATGTCCCGCCAGAGTCACCAGCTGTTTTTATATGCAATAATATTCAAACTCTTGTCTATGATGCATTTTTGATATTCCCAATTCAGAAGCGAGATCGCTCACGTGGATGAGTTCAGCACGCGCAACATGAAAGCCCTGTTTATGATATAAGAGAGAACTAACCATTAAAACATGCTTACACTTTAGGCCTGTGGCTGTTATATTAAACTGAGTTTATTTAATGTTTTTTTTTAGCTTCTAAAGATTATAGCCGTGTTTCTTCTAGCACAACTTCCTTCTCTTCACAGCGGCGCACATTCGTTCCTCCCTGACCAAAACTTAACGTCAGAATCAGACCAATCGTCTGTCGATTGTTGTAAAATGCCGTCTTTACAGTTACTAAATTGCTGGACATGTTTGATAATAAAACGTTGAATGTATAATCCACACGAGAGACGCTGTTCCTCAGGCTGAAATTTGTGTGCGCGTGTGTGTATGTGTGTGTGTGTGTTTGCGCGCGCGTGTGTGTGTGTGTGTGCGCGTGCGCGGCGCGCTCCAAAACAGACAAGCAAAGTACACTTTGAGCTTCGGGCGCGTCCAAACGATCAAATACACACAAAGCATGTAAAAACGGATGGCTTGGAGAGTATTCACTTAAACACAGTTTATATCTTAAAGTGAACGAGAACAGTTGGGAGAAAATTGTGTCAATATTTTGTCTTAGTGACAGATTGGAGCTTCTTCAATGTTAATCAAAGAACAAAATACAAAGACAAAATCAATCACAGCTCTTAATCTGAATACAGTTATAGCTTTAATAAGCATTAATCTATCAATATATACAGTGAAAACTATGCAGTGTTTATTTATATTTGATCACTTTTAGATTTATTTTGTAGCTATTACTTATCTGAACATTAATGTTAGTAGACCATCATAGATAAATGAAAGCACTGTGTTGTTGTTTTTTTACATTTGTTTTACGCAGACGCGATTTCTTTAAGACTGCAAGGGAAGCTCAGCTTCCCATATAATTGTCAAAAAATGAATGGTCAAATATATGTACTATTATGTTAACATTTTATTGACTAAAAATGCGTTAAACACGTTCATCTCGAACGAAAACAATTTCGTTCAGAATCAGCTACTTAGGTCGGCTGACTCGATTTCCTTCTCATTCATTCCCGTAGCGTACAGTGCATTACTCTGTTGAAGCCCAGCGTCCATTGACTTCAATGGGGCTGCTTTAAACAGTTTTTTTCAGAGCTTAGAAACAAGACGGTCATTGGATAATGCTGCGATTATGTCCCGCCCACGGACGCTCAGCGTCTCTGGGATGAATGGAGGAGTGGGCTGGCCCGGACTCCGAGCGTCTGCGTGATGATTGGAGGGTCTGTCGAAAGACTGCATCTCCTTTTGATTGACAGCGATTTTGTACTATAAAAGTCACTGACACTGAAGCTATTCGAGCTCAGTCCCATCGCGGAAGTGTAGTCGAAAGACAAACTGCTGCAACCTATTTCTTGGTATTTGCTTGGTGAAATTGCTAGCCAATTTTCATCATACATTTCACCCAGATTCCTTGTTTCAGTTCAACCTAATTCCCATATTTCGAGTTTAATATCTTTTTTTAGATCGTTTGTTCATTCATTCATTCATTCATACATACAGTAGGCTAGAAAATTTTCTTGAAAAGGAATGTTGGGCAGAATTTAGGTATAAATAAATGGTAAATTTTTATGATGCTGGCCAAAAATGAGCTTCCCCTCTTTGAAAGACCAGCAGCCGCCACTGGTTTTATGGTATGACAAATGGTATATTTGTCAGTTTATTTAACTTTATTTCTTTGTTCATGTTCTTACTCTATCTTATCGTATGTATATAAAACACTAAAAATGCCTGCACACTGGTGCATTTACAAATTGATGTTTTATATTTATTTAATGAAATATTTATTAAACATTTCAGAATATAAAGCCATGTTAATTAAGCTGCTAATCTATCATAGAAATATATATTTCATACATATATGTGTATGTATGTATGTATATATTTAAATAACAAAAAGTACCGATAAGAATACCGTTAAAGTACCGGATCGATAAGCAGTATTGATAAGAGTAGTAATACCGTTAAAACCTTAACGATACCCATCCCTAGAGGTGAAGATGCTGGATGTGGAGGTCCTGGGCTGGTGTGGTTACACGTGGTCTGCAATTGTGAGGCCGGTTGGATGTACTGCTAAATTCTCTGAAACGCCTTTGGAGACGGCTTATGGTAGAGAAATTAACATTAACATTGTGTTGTGTGATAAAACTGCACATTTTAGAGTGGCCTTTTATTGTGGCCAGCCTAAGGCACACCTGTGCAATAATTATGCTGTCTAATCAGCATCTTGGTATGCCACACTTGTGAGGTGGATGGATTATCTCGACAAAGGAGAAGTTCTCACTAACACAGATTTAGACAGATTTGTGAACAATATTTGAGAGAAATAGGCCTTTTGTGTATATAGAAAAAGTATTAAAAATGGGGGCAAAAACAAAAGTGTTGCTTTTATAATTTTGTTCAGTGTATATATATATATATATATATATATATATATATATATATACACACAGACCTAGTGTTTCTTTAATTCTTTGTGAGTTGTTGAATGTAACGGTTGTCTGTTTGCCTGTGGGTGTTGGCTTATTGTTTGTTCTAGTTTTTCCATGAAATGCCTTCACATAGATCCTTGCCTCTGCCTGTTTTCCCCAGCTTCTTCACAACATTACAGTTTTTGACTGGCATGTCTCTTTTACTAGTGCATCTTTGAATTTATATTTAGTATAAGTACAATACTTAAGTACTGTTAAAATCAGATACTCTAATACTTTTACTCAAGTTGTTTTTGGAATTGGTTACTTGTAAGTTGTAGTGTAGTAATTTTCACTGTAAGGTATCTATACTCGTACTAAAGTATGGTTTTCAGGTACTCTTTACACCTATGATTTAGATTACTCATAAACATTCATGCATTTCTACCCCTTTTCATAACTATGGTAGGACTACCTATTTCAGTCTAGTACAAAAGCTGCTTTTGAGGATGAAAAATGTATTCTCTTTATGTCAGCCATTTATGAATACCCAAATGATGTATAATTCACACTCAAGCCTTAAAATGGTATAATTCATGATACTTAAGTGAACAAAAAAAATATATAGGGTAAAATACCAGTGGAGCTGCCTCAGTAGACACAGGTGGCACAGATAAAGAAGACAGGTTATAGTGCAATGTTTACACACACAAAAAACTTAAGAGCAAACCACCAGCTCTAGAGCGGGGAGCTGATGCAAACAATAATTTATTTTTAAGAAACTCCAATAGCTCATTTAAATAGTTTTTCTTGCAAAAGTCAGGAACTTCCTTCAGTCACCCATAAGACTAAAAACAGCATGCGTATGAAGCATGGGGAATAAGAGTTGCTGCTTTCATCTTGAAGCTGAAATTGGAAAATGTTGCTGATACACACGCAAATCAAAGCAACTTAGCAACTTACATGCAATCCTCCAGTTACCTGCAAACAGAACAAGTGTATAACAGAGAGCGATGCAAGATTTAGCTATTGATTGTGGTGAGGGAAATACATTCTTGCAAAGTGTGCTGTGTTTCGATAATGCCTTGGGAAAAGTAATCACTATCTCCAAGACCTCAGTGCTGGAGATATATATTTATATATATATAGCAAAAAACAGATGCTACATCACTCAATAGAAAAGATTGCATTAGACTGCAAGAGACTCGAATACAGAGTCAGTACCAGCTGTGACTCTGTGACTGAACCTTTATTACTTCAGTTCAAGTGCAGAAAGGTGCTTCTGGAAGAAGAAGTTGCTTAAAGGGGCTTTGTCAGAGAGGAAGAGGCCTGCACAAGTTTCAAGCACTGAATGTTATAGTGGAAAGGGTGACCATATGTGCCATTTTTCTCAGACACGTCCTGGCCAGGATTTCTATATTGCCTAAAATATCTCGGTTTTGGCTTTGTTTGCGTGTGCAGACCGATCGGTGTATGACATCAAAGTACCATACAGACGGTTGCTTATGCTTTCAAAACGCTCTCGTGGTACTTTGATGTCAAACACTGATTGGTTTGAGCCATACCGCTTTAAGTCGAACACACCTAATATGCACGCTTTGACCGTAGATTCCACCTTCTCACACATCATGATTGGTCCATAATGTACAATTCATGTTATTGGTCAAACTACTTTTCGATCATTACCTTCGGGAAATAGGAAAACAAAGCCAAAACAAATCCTGGCAAGCACGTGTCTGGGAAAAATGGCACGTATGGTCACCCTAATTGTGGGAATCTGAATTACCAATATAGTGTCCTTGGTGATCTAAGAAAGTTGGATTTCCATGTCTGATTCTGCACCATGAGAGCCACAGGCCATTTTCTCTTACTGGTAGATTCTAAAACACACTCTTATGAGGCCAAAAAGCATATTTTTTCCCCTCCCACTGAAGACATAAAAGTACTTCTTAAAAGTAGACACATATTCCTATAAAAGTAATTCTGACATCAATTTCCATAAACTCTACAGTTCAAAAGTTTGGTGTTTTTAAATATATTTTTAGTCTCTTATGCTCACCAAGGCTGTGTTTATTTAAACAAAGATATAGTAAAAACAGTAATATTGTGAAATATTACATTTTAAATATAACTATTTCTATTTTCATATACTTTAAAAAGCATTCCTGTGATGTCAAAGCTGAATTTTCTGGATCATTCATTCAGTATCATATGATCCTTCAAAAAGCATTCTAATATGTTGGTTTGCAAGAAACATTTCTTCTCATTATCAATATTGAAAACAGCTGTGTAATATTCTTGTGGAATGTTTTTTTCAGGATCATTTGATGAATATAAAATTAAAAAGAACAGTATTCATTTGAAATACGTTTTTTTTTTACATTACACATTTCTTTTTACGTTTGATGAATTTAATGAAGTCTTTCTGATCACGTAAAAAAAAAATATATATATATATATATATATACCTTATTTTTAAACAGCGGTATAAACACCTAATGGGTGATGTTAACATTTGATCACGTTATAATAAGCTAACACACATTGACAGCCATACTGACTCTATGCAGCAATCACTTTTGAGCTATTTAGCGCAATGGCAACAATAGCAACATAAAAGCACCATTTCTGAACACTGTATGACTCACAGATTCCAAGCTTTACAGTTGCAGGCTTCAACTAATTCTGTAAAGTAGTTGGTGCATTGCACTCTGCAGCGGTAGTAGATTATATTCTTTCATTTTTTAAAAGCTAATGCTTCTTTCCAAGTTGAGTTTCTACTAAAATTATTTTAAAAGTGGACACCTTTTGAATCAAAACAAGCAATACACAATGACACCTCCACTGAACTAAAAGGATTATGCATGAGAAGAGAAATAAAACATTTCAACAAAATTACTTTTTGTATCTTTACCCACCCAGTGAGTGTGTGTGGGTCAGTTTTTGCCTACATTGTGGACCGAAAGTCAATATAAAGTCTCCATGATAGAAAAACAAATGTGTGTGTAGATTCAGAGTTACTGAAGATTAACACTCTTCCAGCTAGAATGAGATTCTTTACTCTGGGAAGGGCTGATTGCTTATTTTGGAGTTAGGCGGTGGGTGTTTCACAGGCCCGACTTAATACAGTATCTGTGGGACGCTTTCCACACAGCCTAAAGTAATAATTATTATAACCACATTTGGATGAATTTGTTAATTTTAATGGCTGAGAAAACATCAAATAAATAACCAGAAAAAGATACAGTAAAAAAAAAAAAAGAAAACATCCATAATGCCCAGAGTGCCTACTAAAGCAATATGCAATATGTAAATAAGAAAAAGTGATTTTAGAAAACATACTCAATTTTAATCTAATTTGAAAATAAGTGTAAAGTAGATTAAGCAGCAACATATATGCAAATCAAACTAACAAAATCTAAACATTTTCTATGGTTTGCTGCATGAATATTATTTATGGTAATTCAAGCAGACTTTAACTAGTCTGTCCATTTTTTATATTTTTATCCAGCAGAAGAGATATACAAACCTCTCTCTTTCTTCACACTCTTGTCAAAAAAAAGGGTAACAAAATCATGAAATTAGACATGATGTCATGGCTCAATTGAGACTTTCATGGATCATTAATACTCAGAATTAGTGCATTTGTTTCTTTCAAGTTCCTTTAATGATCTTCTGTAGACTATTTAATACAGATTTAATGTAAAGCTGAACATCAATAATTCATCAGAAGACAATGTTATGCTTGAAAGTGAAAACGAAAGCATGATTTTGTCAGTCATACGGCCCTTTCAACATGAATATTGCATAACTACACAACCACAAATTATTTTATTAATGAATCGTTTTTCCAATGATTACAGCACAGTAACCACACACTCATAAAACAGATCTCATTCAGCTCATCTTAGTAAAGTGGTTGCTGATCACAAAGCACATCTTTGGACAAACCAAACAAAAATGCATCCACACAAAAGCCAGCATGAATACACGTTCAACCCCGAAAAAAACAATCTCTGATTTGCCCTTTCACTATTTCCTACAAGTTTAGCCAAGGAGTCAGCAGAAAACCCCAGCTGACATTCATATACTCGCTTATTTTCTTCAACTCTTATCTCTGCTAGTGCCTCTATACCTTGTGTGCACATGCAAGGCTGACAAATTGGCTTGACCTCTTGTCAGGTTGGGTCTCATATGGTTTATAAATGTTCTCACCCACTGTGATTACAATCGGACAAGCTTGCAGTCATTAAGTTAATGGAGGCGCATTCTAATTGATGACATCCTCATTTGCATTGTGTGTTAATTACCCAAATCACTTAGCCGCATCTGCAAATTCTAATTAGTACCCACAGATTCAGTACGGCTGGATGTTTTCACCTGAAAATGAAGATGTCTTTCTCTGCAATGGTAAACAAAAAGCATAGTTAAATTAAGTAAAGGAACCATGAAGTGTAAAATCATCTGAGGCACACCAGCCGGAATTAATCACAACCATTTCAAAAGGCCCATGATTATGCCAAGAAAAATATGCTACCAAATATGGAGATCCAAGAGGAGCGAAGACTGATAACTGGGCAGAATATGATTAGTTTGAATTAAAATAACAGGATAAAAAAACAAAGCAAACGGCTTTAACACATCCGTAAACCTGCAAAGCAAATTTGTATTTAACTTTGCTGATAAAACGGTGTGACATCAATAGGGAAGCTTTCTGTGCCATTCGTATATATTATATATAATAATATTGTGATATGAATCCACATTATAATATTTATTGCGATATTTAAAAAAAAAAGATTAATTAAGACAATTTTGTACATTTAAAGTTAAATTATTCTATCTAAAGCACTTTGAGAGTTCAAAATTAAGAACCCATATTCTTAACTAAGAAAACTTAAGTCAGAAAAAAGGGACTCAATCCTCTTTTTATTTGTAAATACTGTCTAAGTCTAAATTAATTTCGCACTGGTATTTTAGGAAGCCAAAACGTTTTTTGCAATATTATAATAATGATAACAAGAATGACAGCAATAGCCAAATATTGTAAAACAACTGCACTGTAAAATAAATAAAAATGAATGTTTCATAGGTAAATTATTTTTGCTTTAAACTACAGAAGGGAAATTACAACACTTTTTTCCTAATTTCTACACTTGAAATATATATTTTGAATTTGGACTGCATTTAAACCACTAGGATGGCAACATCGGTCCTGGAGTACCGATTTCCTGCAGAGTTTAGCTCCAATCCCTGAAAAAAACCTCACCTGACGGTAGCCCTAGTAATTCTGAAGACCTTGATTAGCTTGTTCAGGTGTGTTTGATCAGGGTTGGAGCTAAACTCTACATGGCGGTGGCACTCCAGGACCGATGTTGCCTACATTTGCACTAGGTTTCAGCAATTCATACTGCACTTGTAAGATTTTATTTTGATGGAAATTGAAGTAGAGCTTTTATTTTGAAGGAAAACTCAAGCTTCAGTGAAAACAGGCTTACAAAAATGTGTGTCTCACTACAAATCTGAAATTCTGTAATGATCTGCCGCAAAACAAAAGGCCAGTGGCCATTGATGGTAGCCATTGCATTCTCAAACGCATGGAAAACTCACAGCACATGTAAAAAATGAGTTCACTGCATTCACTGTGAACGGAACGGAAAACACCAGATCATGAGCTGATCACCTGAATGACGTGCGCTTGATGAAGAGATTAAGCCTTATTGTGCTTTCGGGTTTTAGTTAATTTGTCAGATACTGTGCCAAAGCATAATGGCCCAAAACACAACTTTAAAGATCTTTTAATTTTAGAATAATAAGTTTAAATATATTTTAAAAACTACACTTTTTGCCCAAAAGACCTATTGTTTCATATCGTCATGGGATAATAATCGAGAATTTTCTATTGAGATATCACGATATTGATAATGTCCTTACATCCGGGTGAACAAATTGGTCCTTCTGTGAAAAATCCCTCGTGGAACATTTATTTTTAAGAGTGTCTTGTGACACAGCGATAAAGTCCCCTGGTAAAGGTCTCATGTGGATAGTTATCTGCTAACGCAGCAGAGATGCTTGCGGTTGTAGATCTTGCGTCTGAAGATTTCTTACCTGAGAGTGAACATCTCCACAGGTGAGTACGGCGAAGCAGCAACATATGCTGACATGGTATCTCTTTGCCGAACCGGCGCGGATGGTACCAACACTGCAAAATTCCCATCCAAACGCTGCTCTGATAATTCCGGAGCAGATGGATTCTGGAATAATCTTACACTCCCGATGCGCCTCATGGGTGTAGAGGTCGGCGACCCAAACAATCCCTCTTGATCCGAGTGAGCGGCGCTCTTAACCCCTAACTCCTCAGAAAGACAACCTCCTACTTCTGCGGCTTGAAGGCTGTAGTACAGCTCAACAGGCGTCCCTTCAGACATATCCGGACCCCTCTGGTGTCCGGGGACAACACTAGGAGGTGCAAACCACCCAGGAAGAGGCTCGAGCTCAGCAACACAAACACCCATGTCCCCTTGCAATCTGCAGCTCCCACGGACCTCCTGGGTTTCGTGGAAGGCAAACATCCGTACGCAAGGGAGTTTGTCCACAGCGCTATAGTCGTCCCAGTCCCTCCCGGCGATGTAGAACAAAACCTGAACCTTGGGTTTGTTCAGGTAAATCCTTTCGTTGAGAACAAAGGTTTGTACTTTCCAGTTGAAGGTGAAGAGGGTTGAAGAAGCCACAAAGGAGCCAGGCATCTGGAGGAGTTCTAAAGGAATAGGCTCTTCCACCGCAAGGGTCCCATACGTGGCATTAATTATGGGAGGTCTCCGGGCCTGGTGGATAAAGAACAGCTCCGTTCTGGAGAGGAAGCTAGAGTTGCGCATGAAGTCCTGGGTGGCCTCCTTAAGAAAGAAAGAGGACTCTGTGTTGAGGAGCTGGTAGTTGACGGGCAGGTAAGTAGGGGAGGCATAGTGCTGAAGATTCTCCAGGATACGACAGTCTGTAACTGACACAGAAAAGAAAAGAGATGTCAGAACTAACTGAAATAGTAACATGTGGGTCTCTACACTCAGGGAAAAAAAAGTGCAAAAGCTGTCAAAACTGAGCACCCTTTCAAAAGGTACAACTTTGTATCATATTGACCCAGAAAGGCTGCATATTAAAGGTACATATTAGTACCTAAACGTTACATATTTTGGAAGGGTGCCACCAAGGTTATTATCTCTAGGCTTTTAATTGAGTGTTGTTTTTTTATTTCTTACCAATACTTTTTGGTTAGTTTTATTTTGCAATTAATTTTTGTTTTAATTTATTTTAGTTTTTTTAGTTCATCAGTATAATTTAGTTTTAAATTGTATTTCTATTTCAGTCACACATGATTAAAGACTCAAGTTTCGATTTATTTGTTTATTTCCTAGGTTATTTTATTTTATTTGTTTATTTTTTTCAGTTTTATTTGCAATTTGAATAACTTTGGGTAACGGCCCACTGACAGCTTTCATACCTTTTTGAGTAGGTGTGTATTATAAGATGAAATGTACACATATGCACCGATATTACAATTACGACTGATACCAGGAAGCTGATAATTGTTTTCATGATATGGATGATAACTGACAGCTTATATTAAAAGTATGTACTATTTTGTCTAAATGAATTAAAAATAAATATAAAAAGCTAAAAACTAATGCAACAGATTGATCAAAACATTACAAAGTAAAGGATGAAATATTCATTTTTACATCTGCTAAAGATTCGATTTAACAGTGTAATTAAATGATCAGTGATCTCAAGTTAACCTCTAAAGTGAGTTTTAGATGATGGAAAATGTAAACTCTAAGTATATAAACAGAGGTAATGAGAATGGACGATTAAATGTACAATACAACTCTGCAATACATTAAAAAAATCTATTAAAGAAGCACAAATTATGATAACCACTGTTGTCACATTTTATTGCTGATGTGAAACATACTGAAATGTAATCTTGACAAACATTACAGAGATTTCATTCTTTCTCCATTCAAGTATAGGGAGGATGCACTTGTATGACTATTGTCTGCATAGAAAACAGCTGGCCAGAGGCATTACCAAGATAACAGACGAGTGAACTGATTTGCCTTAAAGGGACTTTGATTAAACTCTGGACTACAAAGAACATTTTTGGTTAATCAGCACTTAACTGCTATAAAGCTACACAATTTGCAATCTACACAGAAACATTGTGTTCTGTTTTAATTGTTAAATGTTTCAGTTTCTATATCCTTCCAAACCATAAAAATGGAAATCACGTTTACAGTATGTGAGATTTGGTTGATTAAAGTAATTTTTACGCAAAATGACACTGACAGTACAAGTGAATATGACAACTTTACTTTATTTCTTTTTTCAAATATATTGCATCATAAAAGAAGTGTCAAAACTATTTCCAGAGCAGGCACTGCTTGTATCCTATGTGATATCTCCCTCACTGTTTCTGGTAGACAGCACTGGCAGTGGCATGCTATCATAACCTCAATAGCAGAGCCTCCAGAAGAAACATCGATTTCACCTCAGACAGAAAGTAATATGGAGACTGATGAAACACTCTGATATGAAGAAGTGGACATAAACCAAAATAGACACAGATAGGCACTTAAAACTTTTATCTGTGAGGGTGAACGTATACGAACCATTGAATATAAGGCACCGTGTCAGTGTTCTGGGATATATTTTGACAAAACAAAGTCTTCACAAACCAAACATGAATCTAATCATTCATGTTTGGCAAAAGGCGAGCACTACGCCAACTCTACCCGGCTAAGGGAGTTGCCCCTGGGACGGTTGATGGCTGTCAGTGATATTATCCCCTTCGGCCAAAGGCCCGAGCTGCATACCCTAGTACTTACCTGCTAGGTGCCGGGATTACCGGACCCAGGGTAGAGCTCAGAGTCTTGGAATCAGAGAAAGATTCCTTTAAGGGGATATGGCCAAGCACCTGGTCACTAGGTCCTGGCCGATCACTCAGGGGCTACCACTTGCTCTGCACAAGCTTACTGAGGGAACTGTCTCAACAGACCTCTTGGTAGCGTACACCCCTTTTTTTTTCTTTTTTTTTTTGGACCCAAAATATATGGGACAAAGGGAGCGGGGCCCAAGGCACAAGCCGGGGCTTTGACCAACTCAAAAAAGGGCACGAAGCTGTGCGCGTAACCCTACCCTTACGAGATTTTAGAAAGAACGCAGAATCTTTCGATGTGCGGACTTACCACTGAGTGGATTTTTAGAAAGTGCCCAAAGTCTCGCGTGTGCACTTATTAGAAGAACGTTCTATGCCCTGGAGCGGAGAACTACTCATTCCTCGGAGTGAGAGGGAACTCAGACGCTCAGATGGGAGCGGCAAGCTCATAGATGACCCTCTATGGTGAGGGGAGCAATGCTGGCTCGACCAACAAGGTGAGCGACCTATCACAGAGCTCTGGGGGGCGGAGAAACTCGGACGCTCAGAAGGGAGCGGCATGCTCATAGGTGACCCTCTGGTTGAGGGGAGCAGTGCTAGCTCTACCGACGGCGAGCTCTGGAGAGCGGAGAACTCATTCCTCAGAATGAGAGGAACTCAGCTACCAATGAGGAGCTCTAGAGCGGAGAACTCACTCCTCAGAGTGAGAGGGAACTCAGACGCCCCGAAGGGAGCGGCATGCTCATAGATAACCCTCTATAGTGAGGGGAGCAATGCTAGCTCGACCAACCAGGAGAGCAACCTATCACAGAGCTCTGGGGAGTGGAAAACTCATTCCTCAGAATGAGAAGGAACTCAGACGCTCAGCAGGGAGCGGCATGCTCATAGATAACCCTCTATAGTGAGGGGAGCAATGCTAGCTCGACCAGCAAGGAGAGCGACCTATCACAGAGCTCTGAGGAGCGGAGAACTCATTCCTCAGAATGAGAGGGAACTCAGACGATCCGCAGGGAGCGGCATGCTCAAAGGTGACCCTCTAGGTGAGGGGAGCAATGCTGGCTCTACCAACAATGAGTTCTGGAGAGCGGGGAACTCATTCCTCAGAATGAGAGGGAACTCCGCCGCTCAGAAGGGAGCGGCAAGCTCATAGGTGACCCTCTGGTTGAGGGGAGCAGTGCTAGCTCTACCGACGGCGAGCTCTGGAGAGCGGAGAACTCATTCCTCAGAATGAGAGGAACTCAGCTACCAATGAGGAGCTCTAGAGCGGAGAACTCACTCCTCAGAGTGAGAGGGAACTCAGACGCCCCGAAGGGAGCGGCATGCTCATAGATAACCCTCTATAGTGAGGGGAGCAATGCTAGCTCGACCAACCAGGAGAGCAACCTATCACAGAGCTCTGGGGAGTGGAAAACTCATTCCTCAGAATGAGAAGGAACTCAGACGCTCAGCAGGGAGCGGCATGCTCATAGATAACCCTCTATAGTGAGGGGAGCAATGCTAGCTCGACCAGCAAGGAGAGCGACCTATCACAGAGCTCTGAGGAGCGGAGAACTCATTCCTCAGAATGAGAGGGAACTCAGACGATCCGCAGGGAGCGGCATGCTCAAAGGTGACCCTCTAGGTGAGGGGAGCAATGCTGGCTCTACCAACAATGAGTTCTGGAGAGCGGGGAACTCATTCCTCAGAATGAGAGGGAACTCCGCCGCTCAGAAGGGAGCGGCAAGCTCATAGGTGACCCTCTAGGTGAGGGGAGCAATGCTAGCTCTACCGACAGCGAGCTCAGGAGAGCGGAGAACTCATTCCTCAGAATGAGAAGGAACTCCGACGCTCAGAAGGGAGCGGCATGCTCATGGGTGACCCTCTAGGTGAGGGGAGCAATGCTGGATCTACCGACAACGAGCTCTGGGGAGCGGAAAACTCATTCCTCAGAATGAGGGGACATTCAGACGCTCCGAAGGGAGCGGCATACTCATAGGTAACCCTCTTAAGGTTAGGGGAGTAATGCTGGCTCTACCGACAGCGAGCTCTGGAGAGCGGAGAACTCATTCCTCAGAATGAGAGGGAACTCAAACACTCAGAAGGGAGCAGCATGCACATAGGTGACCCTCTAGGTGAGGGGAGCAATGCTAGCTCTACCAACAGCGAGCTCTGGGGAGCGGAGGACTAATCCTTCAGCGCTCAGAAGGGAGCGGCATGCTCATTGGTGACCCTCTAGGTGAGGGGAGCACTGCTAGCTCTACCGACAACGAGCTCTGGAGAACGGAGAACTCATTCCTCAGAATGAGAGGGAACTCACCTTTTGTTTTTTTAGCCTTGGCTTAGCAGGAATTTTCCACCTAACCTCGGTCAGGTGGAGTTTATGGTGGTTACAGGGGAATTAGAGAGGAATGAGAGGGCTTGCCTCTCTCTGACCCTCGCCTCTCTCTCACCCTAGCCGCAGGAGGGGGAGGGGCATGAGTCGCGAGACTAGCCTTCTGAGCCCATCTCTGACCCTCAGACCGAGATGGGCTAGGACCCCTGGTTGTTCGGGCTCAGACCTGGATTTTATAGAACCTTATCCAGGTCTTTCAGCAGGTCAGTCTGGTACGCCTTAGTTTTTGCAACGAAGCGACGGTCTGACCTGCCACTGCATATGCCCTGCCATTTAAGTGAGATTCAGGGGCTTAGATGGCCAGGAGGGAGCCTTGAGAGAGGATGTCTCGCCACAGAGAGACACTCTTGAAAAGAGGGACAGGACGAGAGCGGAGCTTTTACATAGAAAAAGCTCACAGTGCACGCTGATTTCCCCTCAAGGACATCGCGTGCGTGCTCCTTGCCCAAACAAAAGACGCAAAGATTGTGTGTGTCATCGGATTTAAAATAACGCGGATCCACACACAATCTTAAACGCCTTGCTAGTGCTCGCCATGATAGAGAGAAAACTGTACTCTTACCAGAATGCACGCTTCAAACAAAACAGTCAGTGAAGACGAAGAAGAGGATGATGTATTCTCCCGGCGGCCCTTATATTGTGGTCACGCCGGTAGTGACGTCATGGGCTGTCGCCGGCCAACAGGTGGTGTTTTTACATATGTATCTTCAGACACGAGTCACGCTGAGGGCGTTCCCCGTAGCGACCCCTAGGGGACGCAGTTCGAAGTTCCCATGGAGGGGAACTATGCATTTTTTCAGATAAAAAAGCTATTGAGATTTAAAATTTGACTGCATACTGAACTACTTTGAGACACTGAAAACACTGGATCATGAGCTGCTCATGTGTAAATGAACACAGTGCATTCAACCCAATCTGCGTATTGCTTTAAAATATGTAAATATCGTCCTTCTCCTCTCAAATCAAGAATATATCATCTATCAAAATATCATCTTAGAACAATTTATCCACCCAGTATTTTAAAATCATATCTTAATCAAGCGTTAGTCTTTGACCTTTAAACTGAAGAACGTTCTGTGCTCTGATTAGGCTACTTTCCTCTCTTTCTGCGCTCTGTTTTGATCAAGGATGCAGCAATGAATGACCTGCTTGTGAATCAGAAGGAATAAATTACTCATTTAGGAGGATTGGCTATGCACACATGCTTTGAAGGGGACATCTTGTCATTGCAAACATTGCATAAAGAGGAATTACAGAGAAAACTATTTTTTTCAGCCTCCATTTTCACTGTTTACAAGATTTATTGGCCTGTTTTGGCAAAAGAAAGAGGATTTTCATTGTAAATCGAAGCTGTATATCCATACACATATCTTATAACTTACATACAGCAGGCAATGCATGCTTGGTCAGTAATCAACACCCGCTGACAGATTTCGCAGTCAAGTCCAGATGTTTCTGGCTGTTATTTTAGTGCTAATAGCTGGTTTACATACAGCAGACAATATGCAAATGCCGCAAGGCAGAATTTCACACTGCAACTTGTGGAAGTAGAAAAACCCAGACAGCCTGCAGTGTGAAATACAGCGCAATGTCTTCTTTGGCAAAAAAAACAAAACATTACAGATTTTAATTTATGACTTACAAGCTCAGTTGACTTTGTTTAATTTCTAGAGTGGCCAATTCAAAGAAGTTGAGAATGTTTGCTACAAAAAAAGAGAAATTGTTAGCGAAAGTAATGAAGGAGCCCAGGCTTAAATGAAATTACGAACATGACCAGCAACCCGGAAAAGGGAAGCCATTAATCAGAATCTCTTTAATGTGCTGTGTGGCAGTAATTTCAGTCCGTGCGTAATACAAAGTGATACACTTATTTGAAAAAGAAAATGAAATATGGGAGTTGAATGCCACTAAACGTCTGCAAATTCCTGCCAGTTATTTAATTTAAGTCA
Organism: Oxygymnocypris stewartii; assembly: GCA_003573665.1. NCBI lineage: Eukaryota > Metazoa > Chordata > Actinopteri > Cypriniformes > Cyprinidae > Oxygymnocypris > Oxygymnocypris stewartii. The sequence goes on along the minus strand of QVTF01022339.1, from coordinate 1,282,415 downwards.
ACTTCATTTCATTCTGTTCAGCAATAATGAAATATATAATTTCTGGGTGTACTTTTTATGATAGCAAGCATTTGAACAAGGGACAAAGGAACATTGTTTGTACTTTTGCAGCTCTATTATGAAGCACAACACAATAAGCCACTAATAAATTCTCACTGAACAAAAATTAAACTGGCTTCAATGCCTTATTTAAAACACACACACAAAAAAACCCTCCAGTCTCCACCGGTCAATCATCATCACTGCCTGCTTTTCTATTCCTTTTGTCTCTTTCTCTTCAACCGCACTGCTGTCACACTGATGGATCAACATGTGCCGCCGGTCGGCCCTTATAGGGAGGCTCCAAGCATGGGGAAGGTCTTCTTCTGACTGCCCAAGCAGGACAAGGTATTAGGGAGGCCTGACAGGAGGGCTACCCAGAGGAAAGCTGCCCGGAGGGCTTTCAGAGTTACTGCCCCCTAGTCTGGCTGTGGACGAGAGCAGCCCTAATTATATGTAAAGCTACAGGAGGCATTGTCAACCTGTCCGTGGCCTGTCAAAGAGTGTGGTGAGAGGGCGACATTGGAGAGTGAGTCACTGCAGGTGTGAGAATGAGAGGGAAAGGGCAAGGTTGGGAGAGAGACTCAAGGCCAGTAAACAGATAAAAGGAAGATGGAGGGATAAAGGATGGTAAGAGAGAGAGAGAGAGAAAGAGAGAGAGATAGAGAGAGAATCGGTGTGGTGGAAATTATTCTAAGATTCTGATTTGGTGCTCAAGAAACATTTCTTATCATCAGTGTCTAAAACAGTTGTGCTGTTGTATATTTTTTTGGAAACTCTAATACTGTTTTCCCTTTGGAGGGAAAGGATTCTTTGAAGGATTCTTTGATGAATAGAAAGTTCAAAAGAACAGAAAAAGCCTTTACTGTCGCTTTTGATCATTTTAATACATCCCTGTTGATTAAAAGTACTCAAGTTAAAATCTCACTGACCCCGAACCTGTGAATATAATTCAATATTTAATTTAATAAGGACTAATTAATTTATTGCATTCATACCATCTCTTTGTTCATTAAAAGAACAAACAAATCATCAAACAAATAAAAATCATCAAACAAATATTTAGAAGGAATTTCGTTTTTTCTAATACGTAATTTTTCTTTTTTTTTTGCTGAACTCTGAAATGATTCACTCATTTGGCAAAAGACAGCTGAAAGCAGTTAATGCAATAAGAATTTTTCTTTCCTAAAAACAAATATTCATGAAATCATTCATGAACCAGAAGCATTCATTTCCTCTGATTCCCATCCTTACTTGGGCCAACACAGTTCCCTGCTCCCCCCCATACGCCTCCCTGGCACTCATCTCAAAGCCAAACCCTCTCTTAAATAAGAGCAATAGGCTTATGCTGTTTTCCCCCAAGTCCCAATGTATTATTCTTGCCATACATTACATCAATTGTAATTAATAAGGGCTATTGACTTTGTGCTGGCCTGTCAAAAATAATTCATTGAGCTTTTGCTTTCACAAGCATCATTTAGGGAATGATATATGTGGGCTCGTCTTAAAACAGCCAGAAAGGCAGTTAAACGTATGCTAGGAGCTGTGAGGAGAATCAATATATAATACAACATTATGCCTGTTTAAGGTTCCCATAGAAATTAATGATATTGAAAAATGAGTATGTTCATCTACAGAGACTGCACAGAACTAATGATTTACAAAGCTGGGCACTTTTAGAGATCTATTTATAAAGCCCTCAAGAATACTGCAAGGTGAAAAGCTGAGACTCCAAACCTATTCCTGACTCCTTTTTTTTCCAACTCGACAGTTTCTAGGAAATCTAGTGGCATCGCTAAGCTTATTTGTGTTACCTAGAGGCACCCCACACTAGCACTAATCATATTTCAGCCTCTCTCGTCGGACGTTTGGTTAGGTTCAAGGTTCTTTATTATTCGTCACATACACAATCATACAAGAATAATCAGTAGTGAAATGCAAGTAGAATTGAAGAAAAATACAGCATTTACATGAGGAAAGTGAGGAGAAAAAAATAACTCCCAGACTATGCTCCTTGGGGAGTACAGTGTGAGAACAGGAAAAACACCTCAGCAACACAAAAGCACATACACGACAAAGCCACAGGGGAAGTGAATCCGGCCCAGCAAGCAGCCATCTGATCCCGCAGCCACTGATCCGGCGCTGGTCAGACCCGCTTGACCAGGCCAGCGGATCGAAGCGAACAGAGGCGAATGGTCGGGGGAGGGGGGGCAATGTCTGTAATGTCTGTAATGTCTGTAGGGTGGGGGAGGAACGCAAGAGCGTCTAACTGCATTGCACACCCGGGGTAGATTGCAGCAACAGCCTTGCCAAGGCCACTGTAGGGGAGCCAGAAAAAGATAAGATTGTTTTGTCTTTGGGGCGAGTAAACATTCCAATTTTTGCAGGCTACTCTCTGTCCGTTTTTGTCCATTTTGGTCTCATTTTAATCAATTTCCCTTTGTAAAGCCGTGAACTTCTCCTTGGTAGAATCCATATTGCGATTATAGTCTCAGTGCTCAATGCTGACCGCTCTTCCCACAGCTTCAATCATACGGGCAGCCTTGTGGGGCTTTGGACAGCTGTTCCCGTTTTCTGAATTCTTCGATAACCCAGGGTAAAGCCTAATCCAATCAGCAAAATACCTGTTATCATGGTTCCGAAAAGGTAGATATCAATGTCCTCCACAGAAAAAGCCGCAAGACACACGATTCGCCACCTCTCCCACGCGCCATCGTATAGCCGGCTGCGAACGTTCCATCAGGGCAGTCAGGTTCCCCGAAATCCCAAGTTTCGATAGTGTCAATTGCATTAAGAGACCAGATAATCCATAATATTTTAGTTTGGAGAGCAGTGCAGAGAGAGTCTCTCACGAGACAAGGGAGCAAAGCAGGGAAGATAAGGGTGAGGACGAGGAGAGAAAGCGACCACCTCCGTTGAGAGCCAAAGAGAAAAGAGTATGTTAAAAGAATTGCCGTAGCGCTTTCTGAAACAGCTGCTTGGAAGTCTACATTAAGGAGCTTTGTGCATTGAACACCATCTAGAGTGGCCTGTTATTTGCGTCCGAGGCACCGAGCAGCTGAAGTGCAATGGAGACGGAGAGCGCTCTCGTTAGGGCTGCACCGTACCTCCCTACATCACTTGATTCCCTTTAAGAGTTTCCAACCACAAATGCCTTCTTTTGTCGGCTCGGTAATGGCCTCTCATAGACAGGACGTGTGGCGATAATGAGGACTAATACGGGTGTGGAGCAAATCTGTGTCATCAATGTTCATCACTGATGTCTTTAAGCTTTAAAGAGCTATCGACTGTGGAGTAAACACCACACGATGAGACCTCGTTTTATTCTCTGCTACTTACACTTCATTCGCAATGACAGAGTTGGGACCGGCTAGTCCATTTTTGTCCTGACCTTCTTTGTCCTTTAAACTTTAGAACCCTGGTGGTATGTGATGCTGAAAATCATCTGGGTAATTAAAGCAGGTTATAATACTCAACCAGCAGCTTACAGATGCCTGGCTGCTCATAGAAGCCCTCTAATTACACTAAACTCAGGGCAAATTAAGAAACATGAACACACACAAAGTAAAAATAACATACTGCAGAAGGACTGTAATTAGGATTGTGGAAATGAGTAATGTGCTCATTAATCTACAAAACAAGATGTGGCAACTTGCCTTTGGTAAGTCTCTGAATATGGCAGTTACAGGTTTGGTCACACATCAGTTTAGTCAATTTACTTGTTACAGTTCAACTTTCTGTAGAGCATGGAAGAATGGGATTTTTGATATCCAAAATCATTACACTAGCTTTTTTTTTGTTTTTGTGTTTTTTATGTTTCGCCATTCTTTGAAATTGCAGATTGTGCAGATTCCTGTTGAAATAACTGGATTTCATCCATTAAATGTATCAAAGCAACAGACTGCACTTCTAGTCTTTAGGTTTGGAGAATAAGCTATTGGCAAATGTGTGCAAATAAGTGCAATTGTCTAAAATTTGCACACTAACTAAATCCACATGTCTTGATGATCAAAACTGATGAGTTGAGTCTCAGTCAAACTCTTCACAACAATGTTCTTTTATCATGTGAGCCAACGAATGCAAAATGATCCATTCATTTATCAAAATCTATCAGACACATGTATGTTCCATATATATCAGACATGGAATGATTGTAATGTCTGCTAAGTTGGCAAATGGTTCACCAATAGGGCTGTAAAGGGGTGGACATTTTTCCCCCAATTCTTTGAGTATTTTGTGATTTTTTTTATACACTTTTTTTTGGGGGGGGGGGGGGGGTTACATTTTCAGAAACCTTTAGAAATGTCTTCCCCTTTGCATCCCTTCCATTGTAATGAAATGGGAATCACAGTCTTGCCAGTCAATCAAGTTTGGAAGCATACATAGAGTTTGCCCAGCACAATCACTACCATTTTTTTAAAGAGGACGAACATCACAACCTTATATAGCAGCAGCTGCAGCATTTATATTTGCATAGTACATTTGTGTTATGTGTAAACTGTGAACATTCACAGTTGCTTGCTGTCAAAGAGTAATATGAAGATTTGTAAAAACATGTGGTGTTGTTGGTGTAAGGGGAAGACAACAGAGTGTGTAAAAATTAATAAGCAATGGTGAAATTTCAGTTTACATGTAACACATTTCTATAAAAATTAAAAGTACTGTATAAATAAAAAAATGAATTTCCTTGTGTACTACAGTGTTTACTTTTCCCCAATATATTTTTACCTATTGTTGAAATATGTATCTAAAATACTCAGTGTGATAAAGTTTTCTGTGATAAACAGACAAAACTGACATTTTTGTATAGCATAGAAAGCAGTCTATCAACAAAAAAGTTGAAAAAATGCATATATTAAGTATGAAATGAACCTGCATATAACACAAAAAGATATTAAATTAAATGGGCATATAACGAATATTTCCATGGTGTAAAAACATCTACACAATTTGACCAGTTGTGGCTCACACCATGACAAAAACACTTTTTATTTTGGTGGCATTGGTCAAGTCCCTTACACAATAACTAGGTATTGAAGCATAAATTAAATGTTTTGGTTGAGTTACTACATTTTGCAGACATGCAACAGCGTTCTGATGTTCCAGCAAACAGTTGTGACAATTGCACTTACAGTTTAGAGAATGTGAAGACTGATTTGAAGAAATGTGCCAAAGCAATTGAGGAAAATGTAATACATTTTAGTAATAGTGCCAAGTAATTTGTTTTTTCAATTTTAAAGTATTTTTCAATGCAAAAGGTTTTCTACCAATAAAAAATTGTCCAGTTGCTGCAGATTTCTTGTTTAGTGAATCTAAATCAATTGAATACATTTATCAACAGAGACAGACAGACAGACAGACAGACAGACAGACAGACAGACAGACAGACAGACAGACAGACAGACAGATAGATAGATAGATAGATAGATAGATAGATAGATAGATAGATAGATAGATAGATAGATAGATAGATAGATAGATAGATAGATGTGTGTGTATAGTTGTCCTTGGATCAGTCATATATGTTTTTAAGTTATTAATGTACTATGTTTTCTCAATCAATCATCGCTGTCACTTTCGAGCTCTCGATCACTTGTAGCCGGCCCCAGTGTGCTACATTTAGGAAGCTTCATTTAAGTGATATCTTAAGGACAAGACGAGCACAGATCAGAGGACCCATCAGTATTCCAAGCGCCTCTCTTGGACTTCACTAAAAACCTGGACAGGCTTCCTAATGAATCTCTTCCTGCTTCAGCGTGCCCTTTATGATGCTGTGACATCATAAATCAGCAGCAACACTGAAGCTTCTCATCAGGTGGGGGGAGTTTCAGTCCCTGTCTGGCAAATGGCTTCCGTTTATCAAGCGTCGTCCCTTATGACTACTGATGTCAAATCATCAGGGAGATGAGAGCAAAATGACTTGGGGATTTTTGAAAAACTGCATTATACTCCCATGTATTTACACCCTGTGATTAAGAGGATGTCCTTGTCTGGGCCTTCAGGATGCAATGAAAAATAAACAAATCAGAATGAAATAAAAGCATCCTGGGAAACATTACGAGTTTCGGTAATTGAAAGCGAGAGTAATGAGTAATCACAGCCGTCATAATCATAAAACAGCCCATCACAATAAACTGTACAAGGTTCAGCATTCAACATTTGACCCATTCAAATTCAAATTTCAGCATCCCAATGTATTACCATCCAATAAAGACTCTCTGAAAAGTTTTTAAAGGAACTCCACTGGAACTTACTTGGACTGAAATGTCTTCATATATTACTTGAACTAGTATTAAATGTGAGGACATTGAGAAAAAAGCTTAAAAATCAAGACTGGAAAGTAAAAAGTGCCCAGTCTCCTATTCTGTCAGGCACCAACCAAATCTAGCCTAATAATGTTTGACCTTGTCAAATACAGATGGAAGCGAAGAAGCTTTTACCTTTTTGTGGGATAAAAACAGCGCTTCTTTTAAATTGTGTGGCAGCAGTAGGGTAGAATATAGCAGGCTATATACTGGGATCTTATTTCAGACAGTTTAGATGGTGGATATAATTATTATTTTAGTGTTAATTTCACAATTCTATCTGAATAAAAATGTGTGATCAATTATGTCATCATTTATGATTTGAGAGTCATCCAATGAGTTAGATTGTCCAAAGTTAAAATGATTAATGTCACAAATTTACTGAATTGATTAGTGACAGTGTTCAAAAAAGTGTTCTTTATTAAAAATAAATAAAACATTAATCAAACCTTTGTTATTTCCATTTATATATTAGATTTTGAATGTCAGATACGGTCTCAGATTTTGGACCCCATTATTTCCCTTCTTTCCAATGCATTTACTATGCAACAGATACTCTGAGACTAAACGTGTGTGTGTGTGGAGAGAGAACGAGAGAGAATGCGAGAGAAAGAGAGTCTCTTGTCTTTGATGCCCTAGTGTGAACTAGATGGCAGCTCTGGGTGATGGAGGGGCAGAGATTGGATGTGGCAGCAGTGCTTTACTGAACTAAACCCCTGGGTCCTTCTTCACAGATACTCACATAGTTCAAACACCTGCGCACACACACTCCTGTGGGCTTCTCACACTGCGGCGGTCCAGCAGCAACCACTGAAATGGCAATCTAATACATCGTTGAAAAGGTTTACAATACACACTGTTCCTGCAAGCCCTGCTGAAAGCTGTCATGATCAAAGGTGCCACATTTCACACTTTTCTATGTTGTTTTCTGCTGAAGTGCACTAATAACGTTAGTCAAGGTTTCTTGCACCAAAACAGTCATAGTTAAGCTTTTCACAAACATTTTTCACATTCTCTCAAATTTAAAAAGGCTGTTTGTGCTCTTCAAGATTTCTGTATGTAAATGACCTCTATTGTGATTGGCTAATCTCTGTGTACCAACACAGTTCACATCCATTATTCATCACTATCATGCATCAGAGCGGACAAATGTTAATATGCTCATGGTTCTGACGAAGATATCATGATAATCTTGTGTAGCCAGACCGCTGAGTAAGTGACACCAAATATGTTTCATAATGTAATATCACGGTGCTAGCAAAGTCAAGGTCATGGATTTGATTCCCAGAAAATGTGTAAACTGATTAAATGTATACTGTAATTGCAATGTAAGGTGCTTTGGAAAAGAATATATGGCTAATTAACAAATGCAATTGGTCAATGTATTCTGGCCTTTATTTCAGGAAATTATCTGAAATAGAGGTTATCACAATAATAAATTGCCTTGTAAAATGCAAATAAAGCAAAAAAAAAAAGAAAGGTTATCTCTAAATATTTTTTTTTTACAAATACAGCAACAGTCTCCAATTCTGTCAGGCACCACCCAAATCTACCTCATAATAGGGCTGCACATTCATGACAAAAAAAATCTTAATTGACGATTATTTCCTTGAAATTGTAATTGCAATTATTAATTATGATTATCACAATTTTCACTAAATAATGTTTGAATAATTTCATTGTTTGGAGCAACTGCATGCCATATTTTATATGAAAATAAACAAACTGAAAACACTCTTCCCAAATGTTTTTTTTTTTAATAGCATTAAGCATCAGTTGTCAACTACACTGGTTTGGTTTCTTTAAGTAAAATATAAATAAATAAAAACATGCATGGTATTATAATTTTAATTATAATACCAATTATAAATTGAAAAAGCATGCAGAATAATATGTGGATTTTAAATTGTATTATTTTTAAATGTGCCTTTGAAGTTTGAACAATTAAGTAATTGTGGCTTCCATAAATAACAATTAGAAAGCTGACACTTTTCAGTTGTGTGGCAGTAGAGAAATGTATCATACAGTCAAGGGGCTCCTGAATGACCTGGTTTTGCACCTTGGTTTTATCACTGTCCATGTGGATTTGCATTGAGAATTTCTACACTGTACATCAAACTGTTCTATTCCAAAGAGAACGGAGACCCCGGTTTTCCATGCAACCTCTTGCTATCAATCACACACACGTCACATCACAAAGTGTGTCTGTCTGAGATATCAGTGACAGCGTACATCTTTCACACTTCTGAGACAGCACTATTGGACCTGGAAGTGAAGTTTATGAACAAGCATGTTATTAAACTAGAGGCAGAACTCCAACCCAGCTGGAAACGCATGGCATGATGCCTGCAACAAAAGAATGAAGAACAAGGAAAAGACAACAGCAGTTGTAATAATTACCTCTGAGAACTGCTGTAAGTGCTGAGGGAAGCTGTTTTGTCCCTGTTCACGGTGAATGTTTAAATGAGGGGTAACTAACTGAAGACTTTCTTCTAACATACAAAGACACACTCTTTATCTCTCGCCCGTTTGCTCTGAAATATTGGTAAACTTTCCTCAAGGTCATCGGCTGGTGGTGTAATAAATTCTACTTTGAGGGTTGCTGACAGTCCTGCTCTCCGCTCTGCTTTCTTAAAGAGCCGGGGCTCTGCTGCCGTCCATCCGGACACTCTCTGCACCACAGATCATCTGTTATCATTACTAGCTCATCTAGAAGTCTTCCCTTGCCAATCTACAGGTCACCATCATCACTAGCCCAGACAGAAGCCTTCCCCACACCTGAATGCTAGAGCTAGAACTGCTGCAGTTTATTGATAAACTCCATGCAGTCATTTATAAAATGCACCTGACACTCTCCACAGAGCCTATAATAGATCCCATGATTGAGTGCCACCATTACAAGCCAGCACTAACCTGCATGCTAACAAGTTCAAATACCGTTAATAGGGCAAACGTGCTGTTTCTACTGTGGTACATCTGCCCACAGCAAAGAAAACAATCACAGATTGGATTTCTTAATGCTGGTTGGAGCTAAACACTATTTTGATTATCGATTAATTTATACAAAATAAACAGTTTGTTTGATTGATGAATTTTAAAGCAAAATCTTTTCTGCTGCAATTTACTGACATGTATTAAAATACCATTCAAAAGTTTGGAGCTGTAAGATTTTTTAATTCTCTAATGCTCACCAAGTCTGCATTTCATTGATCACAAAAACAGTTAAAATTACATTTTGTTTTCCTATTATGCAAGTGCAGCAAATATGTTGTGTAGATAAATTGCAATGTATTTATCTGCCAGATATGAATGAAAGACAAGATCAATAATTCAGGATAATTCATTTATAAAGCAAACACACACACGTGTGTATATACAGTGGTGGCCAAAATTATTAGAACACTATTTTCACCAGTACATATCTATCTATCTATCTATGAAGAGATAATTAGCAAAAACAGATAACTCCGTTTTTAATAATTCTCAGAAATTGTGTTTTTTCATTGTGCATTCCTATTAATCTCAATCAAACTGCAGTTGGGTTCCCTTTCGATATTTCCCTTGTACTGCATCGAGTTTATTTTTTCCTCTTCAACTGAAGCCTATTTCAATCACGCAGTTATAACTGCACGTCGATTGCTTTTTTGTAGGATTAAAAAACAAACCAATGCACGGCAGTGGCGCGCGAGCCAATGGCTATGCAGCCTGCCATAGCCCGCCAAAATAGGAGGGGTGTCTGGCTATATAATCAGCTGCTCTGCCACCACATCTCAGATTTCTTATCTTCAGCGACAAAGAACCTTTTACACTGACTCTTCGCTGACGCCGAGATCTGCTGTTGAAGCGCCTCAGCAGCTGGATTAGACCTCTTGCAGGCAGCTACCCGGTAAGATCTAAAAAAGCCTTACTAAAAGAGCAAATTTCAGCGCAGCATTGTTGCAAATTTTGCGCCGTCATTGTAAGACGTGCGGGAATCCCCTGCACGCTGATGACACTCACTCTTAGTGTGTGTCACACTTGGGGAAATCCCGCGCTGATGCTGCTGCGCTCAGCGGGGCTGAATGTGTTTCAGTCTTCCCTCTTTTTCTGCCTATCATACGCGTCCTGCCCTTATGCAGCCAGTCTTTACATCCGTTTTAACCCCTTGCCATGCAGGCCGAGGCCTGGCAGGCCATCCCCGGTGTGTCAGCATGGGTAATGAGTACGGTAAGACGAGGTTATACTCTCCAATTTGCTCGAAGACCACCGTGTTTTCGTGGTGTGCTCGCCACCACAGTGCGCAGCGAGGATGCACAAGTCCTCCACGCAGAGGTAATGAATCTGCTGGAAAAATGAGCCATAGAAATCATTCCTCCAGCCCAGAGCGAGTCAGGCTTTTATAGTCACTACTTCCTCGTCCCCAAAAAAAGACGGCGGCCTACGACCTATTCTAGATCTCAGACTCCTGAATTATGCCCTGATGAAAAGATCGTTCAGGATGATCACACCTCTCGCAAATATGCCCAGGAGACTGGTTCATGTCGCTGGATCTGAAAGATGCGTACTTTCACATCCAGGTAGCCCCCCCATCACAGACGATTCTTGAGATTCGCATTCGAAGGGGTGGCATATCAATACAAGTTCCTCCCGTTTGGCTGTCCCTGGCTCCCCGCACTTTTACACGATGCATGGAAGCGGCTCACTCCCCTCTGCCACAGATGGAAATACGCATACTCAACTACCTCGATGACTGGCTCATTCTGGCCCAGTTGCAGGTGGTTTTAACAATCACACAAGACCCTCCTCCTCAGCCACTTAGGTTGCCTGGGGCTCAGGGTCAACTTTGCCAAGAGCTTACTGTCACCCAGCCAGCGAGTTTCGTTCCTGGGCACAGTTATCGACTCAGTGCAGATGACAGCAACTGTCTCAGCGGAGAGAGGTATGACAATTCAGCGCCACGCGGCTTCCTTTGAGGAAGACATACGGGGACACCATGTGCTAGTATGCTCAGACAGCAGGTCCATGGTGTCATACATAAATCACCAGGGCGGCCTCGTCTCGAATGCTGGCGAACGGCCTTCTTGTGTGGGCTCAGAATAATCTGCGCTCACTGAAGGCGACGCATGTGCCGGGCAAAATTAACCAAAGAGCAGACATGTTGTCGAGGAACAATGTCTCTTCAGAGGAATGGACACTCCACCTGAAAGCAGCCCGTGGCCGATCCCCTTGAGACGGGACCTCCTCTCTCAAGCGAACGGCACGATATGGCCTCCACGGCCCGACTTTTGGCCCCTGCATGTGTGGCCGCTCGATGGGAGCTTTTCGTCCTCCTAGAGCGTGTCCTAAACACTATGGCAGAAGCTAGAGCCCCGTCTACTAGATTCCTCTACGCTCTGAAATGCTAAATTTTCTCGGCTTAGGAGAATGAATCCCCGCGTCCTCGTACAGTTCCACCTTGGGACTTACCAACCGTACTAAGGGCCCTGAAGGGGCCCCCGTTTGAACCATTGCAATCCTCGAGCCTCAGAGCACTCTCGTTGAAAACCGCCCTGCTGCTAGCACTGGCGTCGGTCAAGCAGGTAGGAGACCTGCAGGCCTTTTCCGTCAACCCTGCTTGCCTAGAATTTTGCGCTCGAAACTCGATGCAATACTCGTTCCCATATCTCAGGGAACCAAGGTTACGATAGTAATCGAGAACGTTATTTTGACTAGGTTAAAAAATTACAAAAAAAGACAGCTAACAAGCACAAAACTATCTGTTTTTGCAAATAAACTCTTCAAATGTGTGTGTACAACAAAATTACCTGTTGAAGAATTGCAATAAACATGTATTTTCATTAGCATGTTTGTGCATCTACAGCTGAGTGTGTTTCATAATCAATAGAGAACACACCTTTAGAATTTATGGTAATATTTACTTTTAATAAATGCATTACTAGAAAAAAAATGCGGTGCTTCAAATGCGGTGCAGTAAATTTGAACTGTTTGGTTAAGATAATTTTGTGTTTGGATGGCTGTGCTAATTGTTTTGAGAAGAAGTACATTGCATAGGAGAAAAGTGTGAAATCGATTGTGAAAAACTGTTAAAATGAAGGGCAAAATTAAATGTATAATAAGTGACAGTGAATAATCCGACTAATCTATACTTCAGTTTTAAGTAGCTTTATATATTGAGATATGTGTTAGCTTTAATACTGTGTCAAAAAGCTACTGCTTTTAAACAAACCAGCCAGAAAGCTTAAAGAAAATGTCTGTTTATTTTCTCGTTGTTTAATTGATATAGGGTCTACATACCTTGACACGTTTGTCAGTTGAGCTCAATACATAGTTTCTTTGCAATAGTTTGTTTTGAATTACTTGATTTATTTAATTCCTGAAACATGGACTGTATAATAGAACAGAACAGAATAAAGTAGTATGTGAATGTGCACGTATCCATTACTGTGTGCCATGTACTGTACATACAACATACACAAACTACAATTTAAAATATGTAAAAAATAAAAACCTGTCAATTAGACAAGGGTAAACTGAAAAAAAACCCCCCCCCCCCCCCCATTTTTGAAATGATGGCTATGTCCCTGGGTGTGAGTATTAAAAAACACAATTAAAAATTGCACACTTTTGAAAGAAGCCATGAAGCACAACAAAGAAAATCCCAAGTTGTGTTTGTGCTTTTCACCTTTTCGATATACGAATGTTCTCACCGCAAAAGAAGTGCATGTTGTCCTCTGCGTGGCCCCTTGGGACACGTACGTGAATGTGTGTGTGTGTGTGTGTGTGTGTGTGTGTGTGTGTGTTTTAAAGGAGCTTTTGTGGAAGCTCCAGATGGAGTCTCTAAATCTGTGGTTTAACCTCAAATGCTGTCAGACTGGGCATTCTCTCTAGAAAGCGAAGGAGAGCCACTAAGACTCTGGGAAGAAGAGGATGGAAGAAAAAAACCTGTAACAGTGGGAAGACACAATAGAGATGGATAAAAGAAGAAAAATGAGAACCAAGAAGAAAGTTGAGACGTTTGATAGATGGGGAGAAAGACATCCTGAGAGAAACACGTTGTGTTCGGACGGTAATTCACAGGGGGATGAAGGAGCTGTTATGCAACTTTATTCTTATAGGCAATGACATGTACACGCTACAGTTACATATGGTTGTCAGGGTTCTTCTAAGAACTATATACACAACAGTTATTTATGGAAGTAAACAGCTGGACAGCGGTATTTTCTCAGAATTCACTCCTTAAATATGAAAGACGTATAGAGTGCCAGTCAACAAAGTCAACAACTGATATTATATATAAAAGTTAAATATATTTTCAAATTAATAAAAAAGACATATAATTTTTTTATTATTTAAAATGTCACTTTTAAACAGCATTTTTATAAATCATTTAATTTAAAATCATCCAACTGCCATCATGAATAATGTTTGTCTTACAACTCAAATAGAGATTCCCCTTCATGGGAACTTCGAACTGCGTCCCCTAGGGGTCGCTATGGGGAACGCCCTCAGCGTGACTCGTGTCTGAAGATACATATGTGGCACTTATGTATCAGAGCAAGCGGTAGCCCCTGGTGACCGGCCAGGACCTAGTGGCTACCACTAGGTACTTGGCCCTATCCCCTTAAAGGAATCTTTCTATAAAAGACTGATTCCAAACCTGTGAGCTCTACCCTGGGTCCGGTATCCCGGCACCTAGCAGGTAAGTAAGGTATGCAGCTTGGGCTTTTGGCCAAAGGGGATAATGTCACTGACAGCATCAACCGTCCACAGGGGCAACTCCCTGAGCCAAATGGTAGAGTTGACTAGTGCTCGCCTCCTGCGGGAATTTAGCTTGCACTCCCCTCAGCATGGTGGCGTGGGTATAACGTTCCCCATAGCGACCCCTAGGGGACGCATTTCGAAGTTCCCATGAAGGGGAACGTCTCAGGTTACGTATGTAACCATGGTTCCCCGAGTGGGGAACGAGACACTGCGTCCCCTAGGCTTTGGGCCATGCTTCGGACGCAAGCTTCAGACGAAGAAGCGGATGATGTATTCTCCCGGCAGTCCTTATATTATGGTCGCGCCGGTAGTGACGTCATGGGCTGTCGCCGGCCAACGAATGGTGTTTTTACATATGTATCTTCAGACACGAGTCACGCTGAGGGCGTTCCCCATAGCGACCCCTAGGGGACGCAGTGTCTCGTTCCCCACTCGGGGAACGTCTCGGTTACGTATGTAACCCTCGTTCCCTGAAGGAGGGAACGGAGACGTCACGTCGGATGACCGACGAATTGGGATCTCGCCAGAGAGACCTATCCACTTCGAGTGTAACTAAACGAGCCAATGGACATTGGCATGCGATCATTGCATCCAGCTGCCGCTGATCACAGCGTGAGTATAAGAGGCAGCCGGTGCACCGCATTAATCATGTTTTCGCTGAGGAGCCGAGCCGGAGACCCGGCCGCCCAGCGGTGGTACAGCAACTGTGGCGACGGGACGTGAGGTCTCCGTTCCCTCCTTCAGGGAACGAGGGTTACATACGTAACCGAGACGTTCCCTTTCAGTCGGTCACTCCAAGTCACGTCGGATGACCGACGAATTGGGATCCCTACCAAAGCGCCACAGGAGCTGCCCCTTCCAGCGCCCTGTGTAGACCTCCTGATCCTTCCTATAAGGCAGACGATAGGACCGGGCTACACAGAGAAGGTCGACTACTGCTGTCCCTAGAGCAACCCAAACAGTAGGACTTGAATAACACTGGGAAAGTGTGCCCTTCCACTTGGAAGAGGCACACTGCGGAGTCACCTCCTCCCAGAGGGGGTTAAGTGACATTACTCATGTGAAGTAACCCCGTAGGGCCCTAATGCACATGAAAGTCTCTGTGATGGCTCAGGCTGCATCATTGGAGACGGCAGAACATGGTCTACCTGGGGAACACGGTTCTAATAAGAATACCGTGGAAAACACATATGGGATCCCAACAGGGTCACTCATATGGGCACTAGCCTCACACCAGATTTCAAGAATTCATTGGCTGAAAGGCCTGGCGTCGTACGTTCCGCCACGTCTGGACACCGGAGTGCTGGAGGACTCGACAGGGTTTGCCCGGTTAGGGAACTCTCTGGAGAATAAGGCGTTTAAGGACGCCGCAAGCCGACTCTGAACAGGGCCTCTCAGTGCCACTACCCGTTTGAGGTGAGAACACAGGAGGAAACCGGTTCGACACGCAGGCTATAGAACCTAGCGAACGTGTTGGGAGTCGCCCAACCCGCAGCTCTACAGATGTCTGCTAGCGAGGCGCCACGAGCCAGCGCCCAGGACGATGCAACACCCCTAGTGGAGTGAGCACGCAACCTGAGCGGGCAGGGCACACCTTGTGCTTCATAGGCCAAGGTGATAGCATCCACTATCCAGTGGGCCATCCTCTGCTTGGAAACAGCCTTCCCCTTCTGCTGTCCTCCGTAACAGACAAAGAGCTGCTCTGAGGTCCTAAAGCTCTGAGTTCTATCCGTGTACTGTCGCAGTGCGCGTACCGGACAGAGCAAAGCTAGGGTTGGGTCTGCCTCCTCCAGGGGCAGCGCTTGCAGGTTCACTACCTGGTCCCTGAAGGGAGTGGTAGGAACCTTGGGCACATAGCCGGGCCGGGGCCTCAGTGTTGCACTGGAATCAGCCGGCCCAAACTGAAGGCACGAATCGTCGACCGAAAATGCCTGCAGGTCCCCCACCCTCTTGATCGAGGCCAATGCAGTCAGGAGTAGGGTTTTCATAGACAGAAACTTCAACTCGACTGACTGCAAAGGCTCAAAGGGGGCAGTTATTAGGGCTCTTAGCACCAAAGCCAAATCCCAAGAGGGTAGAGAGGGGGGCCTAGGAGGGTTCAACCTCTACGGGGTCGTGGTGAGCAGAAATAGCGGCCACATAAACCTTAAGGGTGGAAGGGGACAGCCTACGCTCCAACCCTTGCTGTAAAAAGGAAAGCACAGCTCTGATCGAGCATCTCCGGGGGTCCTCCTGGTGGGAGGAACAACATTCGACGAACAGGTTCCATTTCAGAGTATAGGCCCGTCTCTTGGACGGTGCCCGTGCTGAAGTGATAGTGAGTGCTACCTCCTGGGGTAGGTCAGCTAGAACCTCCGCGTCCCATCCAGGGACCATACGTGGAGTTTCCACAGGTCCGGACGCGGGTGCCATAGGGTGCCCCGTCTCTGAGAAAGCAGATCCTTCCTCAGAGGAATTGGCCAGGGAGGGGCTGTTGCGAGGAGCATGAGTTCCGGGAACCAGGTCCTGTTGGGCCAATATGGAGCCACTAACAAGACCTGCTCCTCGTCCTCCCTGATCTTGCACAGTGTCTGTGCTAGTAGGCTCACTGGGGGGAACGCATATTTGCGCAGGCCCCGGGGCCAGCTGTGTGCCAGTGCATCCGTGCCGAGCGTTGCCTCGGTTAGGGAGTAGAACTCTTGGCAGTGGGTGGTTTCTGGAGATGCAAACAGGTCGACCTGAGCAGCTCCGAACCGACCCCAAATCAGCTGAACCGCCTGGGGATGGAGTCTCCACTCGCCTGGAAGTGCTGCTCGAGACAGCTCGTCGGCTGCCCGATTGAACACTCCTGGGATGTGGATGGCACGAAGGGACCTCAGATGCTTCTGACTCCAGAGGAGGAGGTGGCGGGCAAGTTGCGACATGCGACGGGAGCGCAAACCGCCTTGCCGGTTGATATACGCAACGGTCGCAGTGTTGTCCGTACGGACCAGAACGTCCTTGCGCTGAAGGCGCCCTCTGAGACGGCTCAGGGCAAGGCGTACTGCTAGCAACTCGAGGCAATTGATATGCCAATGCAGTTGGGGACCCGTCCAAACCCCTGATACTGCGTGCCCGTTGTACGTGGCTCCCCAGCCTGTGGTCGAGGCATCTGTGAATACCACAGCATGTCTGGATACCTGCTCCAGGGGCACTCCTGCCCGAAGGAACGAGGGATCTGACCACGGCCTGAAGGTCTTGCGGCAGGCCGGTGTAATCTGAACCCGGTAAGTGCCACGTTTCCACGCCCACCTCGGGATTCGGCCATAGAGCCAGTGCTGAAGCGGTCTCATATGGAGCAGACCGAGCGGGACTGTCACCGCAGCTGCAGCCATATGCCCCAGGAGCCTCTGAAAGAGTTGTAACCCACCACCTTTCTTGGGCACAATGAAGTAGGGGCTGAACAACCCCGACCTCATATCGGCTGGAGGGACCGGCTCTATCGCGTCCTTCGCCAGTAGGACTGCGATTTCCGCACGCAAGACAGGAGCATCGGCGGGTTTGACTGAAGTGAACCGGATGCCCCTGAACTTGGGGGGACGCCGGGCGAACTGAATCGCATAGCCGAGTCTGATGGTCCGTAGGAGCCACCGAGACGGACTGGGGAGCGCTAGCCAGGCTCCGAGAGACCGTGCCAGCGGCACCAACGGAGTCACCGATGTACCCGTGGTGGGGCAGCGATGTGGAACACAGGGACCCGGCCCGGGGCCTGTGCCGGCCTGGCCTGTGATGGCAGAGGGCGGGGTCTGGGTGTGTAGTGTAACACTCACCTGATTCCTCCTCGTGTGGGGGGAAACACAGGAGCCCGGCTTGCGTGTGACGACTTGTAGCGGGGGCTTGAGTGCTACTGGCCTTACCCGGTTCCACAAATGGGCAGGAGGGGTGCTCTTGGGCAACCCCCCACTGCCTGGCGAGAGAGGAGGAGGGAAGTGATCCCGTGATGCACGGTACACCACTCTCCTCCTCTTGAGACCCAGAGACTGAGGAAACTGCTCTTTTATTGAAGTTTTGGGTACCGCTGGCTGCTGGGCCAGCGGCGGAACACAAACAAAATGAAACAAAAAATTCTCCACCCGGCCCTCCTCCGGGGGAGGGAGTGGTGCGGTCACCATCTCCCAACGAGCAGTTCCCTCCATCTCTGGGTCGCCCGTCTCAGGGCCTCTTGCACTTGCGCTTGCCGCCAGGTTTGGCGGGGGCCTGGACGGGCTGGGCGTCCTGCCTGTGACCGGCTCCACGACGCCGCACGGTGGAAGGCTGCTGCCGCGGCGTGGGAGCGGGGGCAGCCAGAGGGGGACGCCCACGGCGACGAGCAGGCTGAGGGGCTGCAGCCGGAGTGGAAGCAGCAGCGGGTTTCCTCCGGCGCATGATGTGTTTGATCGCCTCAGTCTGCTTCTGTGCTGCCGAAAACTGCTGGGCACAGCTCTCGACAGCGTCGCCGAAGAGGCCGGTCTGTGACACGGGAGCATTCAGGAACAGTACCTTCTCCTGCTCCTTCATGTCAGTGAGACACAGCCAGAGATGGCGCTCCTGGACCACAAGCGTGGACATCGCACGACCCAGAGACTGTGCGGTCACCTTCGTCGCTCGGAGCGCGAGGTCCGTCGCAGCATGCAGCTCATTTAGAACCGCCAGGTCGTGCCCACCCTCGTGCAGGTTTCTCAGTGCTTTGGCCTGATGGACCTGCAGTAACGCCATGGCGTGTAGGGCAGAAGCCGCCTCCCCACAGGCTCTATAAGCACCGCCAGTGAGGCCTGACGAATACTTACAGGCCCGTGAGGGGAGACACGGCTCACCCCGCAGAGTGGAAGCGACTGTTAGACACAGTTGCATGGCCACAGACCGCTCCACAGAGGGGATGCCCGTGTACCCCAAAGCGGCTCCACCATCGAGGGTGGTGAGGGGGGAGGAGCCACAAGATTTATTTCGGGCAGTAAAAGGTGCCTTCCATGATCTTGTAAGCTCCTCATGCACTTCCGGAAAAAATGGCACCGGAGGGGGGCGCTGAAAACCAGCACGACCCCCCCCGAGAAACCACTCGTCCAACCTAGAAGGGTCGGGACGCGGTGGAGGATTCCACACGAGCCCGACGTTCTCGGCGGCCCGGGAAAGCATAGCCGTCATCTCTGGGTCTGGCTCGGACAACGCTACCACACCCGAAGGGGGCAACGCAGCCGAGTCGTCATCCCCGGAGAGAGAGGGCTCGCCCTCCGATGCAGCGATCGACATCCGGTCATCAGGGGGAGCGCCGAAGGAAACGGGTGGGGTACCCCACTCTGTAGAGGCCCCAGTCCGAACCAACTGTATCCCCGCCGGCTGCGGAGTGCTTGAGGGGTGAGGAACTCCACTTGGGGAAGCCCTCACCGTAATCCTCAAATCACCTCTGACTCCACCGGATGCTGTGCCGCCCCGTGTGCCAGGGCGAACGCCAGATCGCGGCAGAGGCAGAGGGACCCCGCCATGTTTGACACAGCAGAGTCTATTGCGCAACTCTGAGATGGTCATGTCCCCACAAGAAGAACATGAACCATCCACGAAAGCTTCCTCAGCTTGCTGAATGCCCAGACACGTGAGGCAGCGATCGTGACCGTCCTGAGGTGCCAGAGATCAACCGCACCCAGAAACGCACGGGTGATAAGACATCTTTAAAAAGACGCGATCACCCGTGTACTCTTTCAGAGAAATACGCTCTTTCAGTGCTGAAGCACGCAGGGGAGCTGGCCACCGCACACTCCTAGTGTGACTGTCTTCACGGGAACCGTTTCTCTTTCCTCCCGTGAGACCGCGACCACCGCTGCTGTGCTGTAACGCCCGCACTCGCTCGCTAGTCTCTTCACTCGCAGGGTAGGAGAGCAGTAGTGATACACCACCGCTCGGCTCCGAAGCGAAAGGATGATTAATGCGGTGCACCGGCTGCCTCTTATACTCACGCTGTGATCAGCGGCAGCTGGATGCAATGATCGCATGCCAATGTTCATTGGCTCGTTTAGTTACACTCGAAGTGGATAGGTCTCTCTGGCGAGATCCCAATTCGTCGGTCATCCGACGTGACTCGGAGTGACCGACTGAAAGGGAACCATGGTTACATACGTAACCTGAGACGTTAATTGCCTGCTCTCACATGTGAATTGACCAGTTGCATTTTATTAATGTGATTGACAAAGGGATACAGAAAAGCAACTGGCCAGTGCTTTATGTGCTTGCCAATTATATATACAAAAAAACCATTTAATTTTTGCTTTTAAAATGGGTTGATGGGAAATTGGAAAATTAATTGTATATGTTAATGCTTTGATGCAATATAAAATATGAATGCTTTAATTCAATATAAAATATTAATGCTTCAATATTTTAATGCTTTAATGCAAACTTGAAAAAAGTTTGTTTATTTGTTCATTTGACTTGTTTTAATTAATAACTAGATAAATGCATTTTAAGTGGCACTCCTTGCCCTCTATTTTGAATATAAAAGCATTAAAAAAAAACTGTGACAGACAATAAAGACTTTGTTAGCTAATATTACTTTGATCAATCATATTTAACTTCAGACTGGTTAGGAGCAGTTCACACACAACATCCCATTTCATTGTTCTGCTCTTCCATTGTAAACATGCACTTGATCAGTGGAATGAATATGTTTTGCATGTTACTGAAGTTGCTTCCAGTCTCTGTTCTCTAAAAGAAATGCCCTTTGCGTCAAATGCCCAAATGCTCATTACCAACAAATGTGTTTTACAGCACTTTCAAAGATTTTCAAAAAAACGTTTTGGTCCAGTACCTTCATGATAAACTGGGACAATTTGTTCGGAAAACAGATTACCACACAACCCTGTTGTTGTCAGAAAAACAGTAGGTAATCCACAGAAGACCATTTTTCTCTTGAATGATTGGAGAAAAACAGACATTTCCGATTCAGACTGCAATAAAATCACAGACTAGATCAAGTAAATACTGAAATTACACCACGTCCACATGTGAAATAATTACCATCCAAATAGAGTTCATGCGTCTGAAAGACAGAGATTTGTTTCTGAGAGCACCTTCAGAGCGCATAGCCACCAGGATGGACAGCACAGGATATGGGAAAAGGATGCTTTTGGGTGGCTGTGCTAGTTTTTCATCTTTCCACCTGCATGACAAGAATTATTCACAGAAGCACAAAGGGAAAAAAGAAAGGACATCAGCTCTGCTGGACAGCTGAGCACTGAATGGAACCATAATGAGGACAGATTAAAGACAGCTGGGTTTTCCTGTAGCAGTAGGCATAAAATAACTACTTGATGCGCTTCAAAAATGTATTATTATTTTAGTTAATTTATTTTATTGAAACAAATACATGTTAATTTGTTCAATTAAGTTGATGGACAAGTTAACTTAGACCTTCAAATAACAAAGTACACATTTTACTGGTGATCATAACATAAATCTATTAATATACTTATCATCTTGTCACATTAATTTAGATTTGATGTGAATTGTTACAGATTAATTCTTGAAAAAGACTTTGACCTAAAGTGATATATTTTAACTGTAAAACATTTTTCAAATAAGTTAAAATACGAAAACGGTAGGTGATCGGTCTAAAACCAGATGTATGTCTAAATTGTCAATCAAATATCAAAGTTATTTTAATGGGACATGCATCAATTGCCTCCTGATTTTGTCCATTAAAAAAAATAAGTACAATCACACAAGAAAACATGCCTACCTCCACTCAAGTATTATTTTGGCTAAATACAGTGCATTGCTTTTTAAGTGAATGGAGTGAATGGGTGCCATCAGATTAAGAGCCCAAACAGCTGATAAAAACATCACAATAATCCCCACAACTCCAGTCCAATAATTAACATCTTATCAAGTGAAAAGCTGCAAGTTTATAATAAAAGAAATCCATCATTAGGACATTTTTAACACGATCCAGCTCAAATACGAGTCCTCTCTTCATAACATTGCTTTCCCAGTGAAAAAATCATCTTGTCTGAATCAGGAGAGAAATATGAACAGATCAAGCACCGTTTACAAGCCAAAACAATCCAAAACAGTTCTAAATAAACATTTGTCAGTGGATTTTTATGTGCGAGAACTACTGTAAGAAGCACTATTATGGATTATTGACTCCTGAAGCCAGAAGCAAAAGTTTTTTTCACTGCAGAAAATGTTAACTGATGGACTGGAGTCATGTGGATTACTTATGGATTATTGTGATGTTTTTATCAGATGTTTGGACTCTCATTCTGATGGCACCCATTCACTACAGAGTATCCACTCGTGAGAAAGTGATGTAATGCAAAATGTTCAGCATATTTGCATTTCTGCAAGAACTATTCCGTTGTCATTTGAGGCCCATGTGAGGGGCCTTTGAATACTGTGTTGGATAATGAGGAGCTTGCAAGTCAAAAAAGGCTGAGCAACACTGCATAGAACAAATTGTACCCTCCCACCCTTGCATGAACACTTCTTATAAACAAATATGCTCATTTCCAGGAAAGTAAGGTTCTAACGCTACTAAGAATTGGCCTGATGATAAACACATTAAGGTCTTTGAAAGATTTATGTTAAAAAATTACATCCACTAAGGAGAAAACTGACAGAAGATAAAAACAAAGAAAATAAGGGAAGGGCATCATAGGCTGTAAAAAAAAAAAGCAGAGTTGTAGTACAAAGTAAATTTCATGGCAAAAGTCTTTCAAATGACAATTCCTCACATGTGACGATCTTAATCTTTCTGTGGCACCTCTTTCCAAAGCGGCTGAAATTAGCACCTAGCCTCCAGGATCTGAGAGCGAATGAGTGACACATGAGTCGATACACTGAGGTGCGGCAGAGAGAAAGCAGAGGTTGTCTCTAATGAGAATAGAGTGATTACTTTTTTATGTTGTTCAGAGATTCTGGAGTTAGATGCCGCATCTCACAATCTGTGTTTGGTCTCAACAGCTGTCTGTGTCATTATCATTGACATCTTCTGTGAAAAAGTATGATAAAAATCCTGACTGTAAGATCGTGCAGCTCAAGCAAGAACAATAAAAGTATATTTGATACAGGTGTTGAAAAACATGTGAAGCAAATCAATGACAGATATGAAAATCCCACCCGTTTGGCTTTTAGCTTCGGATGGATACCAAAATCTTGCATTGTATTAGAACAGAATAAATATAGCCACGTCTGATGCCAACTTTTTACTTAATATAATAAAACATTTTTATTTCAGTCAGTGCTATAGCACGGCAAAGCGATGCAATCTTTCCATTTGTGAAAGATTGCTATGAAATGATCCATTGCGAAGGGCACGGTCCACATCGTGCACATTGAACTCACCGACATAAATCACAACCCAGGGGTTTGAAAAAAAACAAACTTTCTGGGACATTTATTTTGCTGAAGACCACTGAGGGAGAAGCAGAGATTGTTCCTTGCCTGTTACACAGCGTGATTGTGTGTGTGTGTGTGTGTGTGTGTGTGTGTGTGTGTGTGTGTGTGTCGAGAAGATATGCGTATGATTTAATGTCACGGTACTATCATCTCAAACCCTTCTTGTGCACGCAAAAACGCACAAAATATACTCAAATAACACTGAAAACATTTTGATATGGACATTTAAGAGACTCAAAAAAATCGGAATATCATTGCATTAAAACAAAAAATTCCACTAAAATTACCTATTTAAAAATGTAAAATGAAGAAACTATTTTTAGGATACAATTCATAATTTGAAGTGTGATTAAATGGGCAAATAGTTTTTGGGGTCACTTCTTACAAATACAGACACGTACTGAGATGAAAGCATCTCTTCAGCGTGAAGGTCAGACTTGTGTGTGAATGTTCACATGTTGTTTGTAAAGCTGCTCTGTGTCACATGAGTCATTCAATTCCACTATGACATAAAAAAACTCCCATTTCCAAGATTCTCCATTACTTTCTTTCTTTTTATGTATCTCAGACGGAACAAGATGAAAGCTTGGAGCTCATCCTGCAGACGTTTCTTGCTTTCTTTTCTCTTGCACTTAAGTTGCATTCCCCTTTTTCATATAGACATAGAAAAGTAGCTAAAAATAGAAAACACGAGAGCAGATTCAGAACCTTTAGTCACCAAGTGATGTAGAAAGTGTAGAAAGAGCAAGGCAAAGACACAGAAAGAGGTTTCAAACCTTGACAATAATGTGTGCAAGTAGACATCTATGTTTAACAATCAATTAATTGAGGGTTAAAGTTTATGTGAATGTATAAGAGAAAGTATGTATTTCAGTAAGACTTGTTTCTGTAGCTCAAATTGTAGAGCATGGCGTTAGCAACAATGTCATGAGTTCAGTTTCCAAGCTAATGAACTGATAAAATGCAAGTCACTTTGCATAAATGTACCTGGCAAATGCATGAATGTAAACATATTCGATTAGTGCAATTGGTTATTACAGATAACACAACAAAAATGATTAGCAAATTTTGATATATGCAGCTGTTTGGGGTTAATTTGAATAACTGATTTGCATGTATATAATTACATTTTCTAAATAAAATGACAGCCCTAATATGCTTCCATGTAGTCTAAATTAATATTTAGTCATAACAAATGCTAGTATAATAATGATTAAAAGAAAAAAAAAATGTTCAAAGTTGTAAATATGATTTTTCAAAGTTGTAAATAAAACAGATACTGTTGGAGTAAAGAAACATGAAAATACTGTTTCAGTTTTTCTTCAATTGCTTTGTAACTGTTTGTGAAATTGTTTCTACACCAATTATGTTACCAATTATTCACCACTTATTATGTCACATGGCAGCAAACTGTGCTATTATGACATGTCAAATTACATTTTAATTTTGATATTTTTTCTGCTTTTATTAATAGGATACTAAAGATAGGACAGGAAATAATGGAAAGGAAGGAGCTGGAATCAAACTTGCATGGCTAACATGAGCACAACAGCACAATGACCACTCCAAGACTTTAACATTCATGTGTCATTGTTTTTCTTTTTTTTAAAGGGGTCATATGATGTTATTTTAAATATCATTATTTTGTGTATTTGGTGTAACAGAATATTTTGACATGCTTTAATGTTAAAAAAAACAAACATAATTTTTCAAATACTGTACATTATTGTAGTTCCTCTATGCCCCGCCGCTCTCAAACGTGTCGTTTTTACAAAGCCCCTCCTTCCGACAAGTGCAGACTGCTCTGATTGGCCAACTGACACACAGTGCATTGTGATTGGACGAACACCACAAGTGTGCCTGGGAAATGTAACGCCCCTTACCATAATCGCAAGCTTCAGCTTTCAAAGTAAATATAAAGACAGTTAATAATGTCCTTAGTTTTACATGAAGTTTAGAAACGAAGTTTATAAACTAAGTTCGGGAGGAGCACGTCAGATACTCAGGCTAATTAGCACAGGTGGTACACAATCTAGGTAATCAATCCTGGGGCATAAATACAGCTGTCTTACCTCCATTTAGTTGACGGTTAAGCAGCATCCCTCCACCACCCCTTCTCCACCAATATCACTAGAATTCTAATCACACGGGGGGGGGGGGTCACTGGGTTTGGGCCATTCCCGGCTAGGAGCCCTCCCCCAGGACAGCACGCCTACAACGTATTACCATACACGCCAAATACGCATTACGTTTATCGTGCTAGTAGATGTAAGTGTGAAATCGTGAACATCAGTTCAAGCCCGAGAGGGGAACAGTCACGTGATAGTCAGTGATGATGCTCGCAAAACTCAGCATTTGGACAGTCAATAGCAAATACTTTTTCTAGTATTTCTAATTGCATCTCATCTACTTTCGGAAGGCCAAACAAATGCAAATAAATGTTTTGCTTTCGCATAGAAACGCACAGCATCTTCCTGACATGGCTGCATCAACACCACTGCGGTTACTGAAACCACACCTTCTTTCTTTGCTTGAACATTTGGGCGGCATTATGCAGATATTTCCACATCGTGACGTAGAAGGGGGGGGGGGGGGGGGGGTGTTTGAATGAGCTGTTTTAGCACGTTCTGGATCAGCCTTCTCTTTTACTTAGAATAAATCCTTTTGTGGGAGACTTTGAGCTTTGTAACTCTGCAGATCTTATACATGCACAAACAGCTACATAACACACTAAAGAAAAGGAAAACAAGAAATCGCATCAAATGACCCCTTTAAAAAAGTCAAGCAAAAATGTAGGCTTATATCTGTATCAAAATCACTAAACTAAATTTTCTATAGAAACAATTTCTGTAGAATCTAAGATAAAAAAAACAATGAATTAAATATGACATTTTGAAGCCGAAACACTGAAATAGTATTTTCTTGTAAAACATACTTCATTCATTTGTTTTATTTACAACTTTGAAAAAAATCTATTTTACAGTATATCTTTCAAAATGTCCTTGCTATTTTAATTGAAGCATTTACTTTCTATGCCAAAACTCTTATAGCAAAGTCTAGAAGCCAGATAAAAGACAGAGCCAGTAGTCATGTATTCAGAGAGACAGTCAGACGGCCCAGAGAAGGTGTTTCTGAAGACAGAGCACATATTTGAAAGACAGAGAGGTGGAGAGAGAAGGAGCAACTGAAAATATGAGTAGCTGAATGGGGTATGCTTTGACAACTGAGCTCGACGCTTTGTGCTTTTCTCCCCTAACAGAAATTAGCTCGAGGCTTCACGCTGGCGCATCAAACCCAAATCTACTTTTACGAACAATGCAGGCCAAAGGATACGCACACCGGGCGCTTTCATCTATACGCGACGCTGCAGCGGCCTTCTCACAATAAATCACAGCTGGAGAAACGTACACATTCACGCGTACCGTTGAGAACAAACACGAGAGCCGCCACTCTGTTAGCTGCGAAACGTTCACGTATTCCCAAACGCTCACAAATTCACAGCTTGAAAATAAGGCTAAACTTTCAAGTGCTCCGAGGAACGCAACAAGGGTTTTCATCAAATTTAATCAGAAACCTCATCAGAGGTTTGGCAACAAACAAACAAACAAGGAACATAAGTAACCTACCACGATCTGACACAGCAATTATGTGTCAGTTCAGAAACACATGATGAGCTTTATCTCGATTTTTTATACGATGACGATATAAACAAGCACAACCGAGAGGGGAATATTTGATTATGATGTGCTGCAAACACTTTGATGTCTTATTTGTATCATGACTAGTGCTAAATTTACAATATTTTCTCCAGTTAATGTTTCTCAGAATGCAATTATTTTTGTAAGTCAGTTAAAATCAGTCTTGATTCAAACTAAAGCTAAATTGATTGTACATTTAGGTTGTTAATGGCTTTTCAGAAAATGCATTCGATTAAAATGTAATGAAATGCAAGACAGAAAAACAGAAATATCAAGCTGGTATTATGGACATATTAACATAAAATAGGTTTCCCCTTCATGGGAACTTCGAACTGCGTCCCCTAGGGGTCGCTATGGGGGAACGCCTTCAGCGTGACTCGTGTCTGAAGATACATATGTAAAAACACCATCCGTTGGCTGGCGACAGCCCATGACGTCACTACCGGCGCGACCATAATATAAGGACCGCCGGGAGAATACATCATCCTCTTCTTCGTCTTCACTGACTGGTCTGTTTGAAGAAACGTGCATTCTGGTAGGAATACAGTTTCCTTTATTATCATGGCGAGCACTAGCAAGGCGTTCAAGAAGTGTGTGGATCCGTGTCCTCGTTATTTGCGATGACACACACAATCTTTGCGTCTTTTGTTTGGGCAAGGAGCACGCACGCGATGTCCTTGAGGGGAAAATCTGTGTGCACGGTGAGCTTTTTCTATAAAAAGCTCCGCTCTCGTCTTGTCCCTCTTTTCAAGGAAAGAGGGGCAGCCATCTGCTTCCCGCGATTCAGGACCCACCGCTGCCGAGGCACGGAGGCGAATGAAATTAGCAGTTGGATATGGCCGATGAGTTAAAGAGGGACCTCCCCTTTTCGCACGCGTCGGCCGAGAACAAGAGTGAGCTGCTGAATTGTGACGATGCGATCTTTCTGACATCATCAGATTCAGCGGTTAGTGCTCTGCAGGAAGAGCAGGAGATGTTTGAGGGCGAGGAAGTTGAGACTGAACCCTCTCAATCCTCCTGCACTGCATATGAACGAGTTTTTGGAGGTTATGGATCATAAAAATAAATCTTTTTGGCCATAAATCCCCAGCTCGAGCGAGCCTTCCTTTCTTCATAAATCTCGATGTGGAGGTTGAGAAGGAGTGGAAAAAGCTATTTTTTTCTCGTATTCATAGGTTTCAGCATACTAGTTATGCTGACATTGAGGGGATGCGTGAAAATGGCTATGAGGGGATGCCCCTAAGAGATGATAGCCAGCTTATCTCGCTGTGGGCGAGACATCCTCTCTCAAGGCTTCCTCCTTGCCATCTAAGCCCCTGAATCTTGCTTAAATGGCAGGGCATATGCAGCAGCAGGTCAGATCGTCGCTTCGTTGCACACTATGGCGGTGCTTCAGGCGTACCAGACTGATCTGCTGAAAGACCTGGATAAGGCTTTCTATAAAGTCCAGGTCTGAGCCTGAACAACCAGGGGTCCTAGCCCATCTCGGTCTGGGGATCAGAGATGGGCTCAGAAGGCTAGTCTCGCGACTCATGCCCCTCCCCCGCCTGCGGGTAGGGCTAGAGAGAGGCGTGGGTCAGAGAGAGGCAAAACCTGAGGGAGGTGTTCCGGATGAAGCGTCCTATATGACACTTTCGTCCGGACCAGAGTAAGACATCTACTCCTTTCCCTTAGGGGGGCATCTGCCCTCTTATTCCTCTCTAATTCCCCTGCAACCAATGGATGAGTACGATCCATTTCTAAAGGCTATCGGCTATCGCAGTGATTACCTCACTCATCGATACTAGATCCAGGCTAGTAGCGCTCCCTGTTGGTCGAGCTAGCATAGCTCCCCTCACCATAGAGGGTCAACTATGAGCATACCGCTCTCTTCTAAGCATCTAAGTTCTCCACTCTCCAGAGCTCGTTGTTGGTAGAGCTAGCATTGCTCCCCTCATCTAGAGGGTCACCTGTGAGCATGCTGCTCCCTTCTGAGCGTCTGAGTTCTCCTCTTATTCTGAAGAATGTGTTCTCCGCTCCCCAGAGCTCTGTGATTGGTCGCTCTCCTGTTGGTCGAGCTAGCCTTGCTCCCCTCACCTTAGAGGGTCACCTATGAGCATGCCGCTCCCTTCTGAGCGTCTAAATTCCCTCTCATTCTGAGGAGTGAGTTCTCCACTCTCCAGAGCTCGTTGTTGGTAGAGCTAGCATTGCTCCCCTCACCTAGAGGGTCACCTATGAGCATGCCGCTCCCTTCTGAGCGTCTGAGTTTCCCTCTCATTCTGACGAATGAGTTCTCCGCTCTCCAGAGCTCTGTGGTAGGTCGCTCTCCTTGATTGGTCGAGCTAGCCTTGCTCCCCTCACCATAGAGGGTCACCTATGAGCATGCCGCTCCCTTCTGAGCGTCTAAGTTTCCTCTCATCTGAGGAAGGATTCCTCTGCTCTCCAGAGCTCGCTGTCGGTAAGAGCTAGCGTTGCTCTCCTCACCTAGAGGGTCATCTATGAGCATGCCGCTCCCTGCTGAGCGTCTGAGTTCCATCTCATTCTGAGTGTCTGAATTTCTCCGCTCCCCAGAGCTCTGTGATCGGTCGCTCTCCTTGTTGGTCGAGCTAGCATTGCTCCCCTTACCTAAAGGGTCATTTATGAGCATGCCGCTCCCTTCTGGGCGTTTGAGTTCCCTCACTCTGAGGAATGGTTTCTCCGCTCTCCAGAGCTCCTCATGGGTAGAGCTAGCACTGCTCCCCTCACCACAGAGGGTCACCTATGAGCATGCCGCTCCCTTATGGGCGTCTGAGTTCCCTCTCATTCTGGGGAATGAGTGTTCCATCCTCCAGAGCTTGCTGTCGGTAGAGCTAGCTTTGCTCCCCTCACCTAGAGGGTCATCTATGAGCGTACCGCTCCCGTCTGAGCGTCTGAGTTTCCTCTCATTCTGAGGAATGAGTTCTCCGCCCTCCAGAGCTCGTGTTGGTAGAGCTAGCTTTGCTCCCCTCACCTAGAGGGTCAACTATGAGCAGGCCGCTCCCTTCTGAGCATCTGAGTTTCCCTCTCATTCTGACAAATGAGTTCTCCGCTCTCCAGAGCTCTGTGATAGGTCGCTCTCCATGTTGGTCGAGCTAGCATGGCTCCCCTCACCATAGAGGGTCACTTATGAGCATGCCGCTCCCTTCTGGGCGTCTGAGTCCCCTCACTCTGAGGGATGAGTTCTCCGCTCGTAGAGCTCCTCATTGGTAGAGCTAGCACTGCTCCCCTCACCAACGAGGGTCACCTATGAGTGTGCCGCTCCCTTCTGAGCGTCTGAGTTGCCTCTCATTCTGAGGGTTGATTTCTCCGTCTACCCATCTAGATATGTGCACACGCTAAGATCTTTGGGCACTTCTAAAAAAATCCACTCAAGTGGTAAGTTCACACATCAAGGTTCTGCGTTCTTTCTAAAAATCCTGTACGGTAGGGTTACGCGCACAGCTTCGTGCCCTTTTTTGAGTTGGTCAAAGCCCCGGCTTGTGCCTTGGGCCCCACTCCCTTTGTCCCATATATTTTGGGTTCCAAAAAAAAAAAAAAGGGTGTCGCTACCAAAGGGTCTGTTGAGACAGTCCCTCAGCAAGCTTGTGCAGAGCAAGCGGTAGCTTCTGAGTGACCGGCCAGGACCTAGTTATTACCACTAGGTACTTGGCCATATCCCCTTAAGGGAATCGTTCTGATTCCAGACTTTTGAGCTCTACCCTGGGTCCGGTAGTCCCGGCACCCAGCAGGTAAGGATTTTAGGGTATGCAGCTCAGGTTTTCTGGCCGTAGGGGATAATGTCACTGACAGCCATCAACCGTCCCGGGGGCAACTCCCTTAGCCTGGTAGAGTTGGCTTAGTGCTCGCCTTTTTCGCGAAATTGGCTTGCACTCCCCTCAGCATGGTGGCGTGGGTATAGCGTTCCCCATAGCGACCCCTAGGGGACGCAGTTCGAAGTTCCCATGAAGGGGAACGTCTCAGGTTACGTATGTAACCATGGTTCCCCGAGTGGGGAACGAGACACTGCGTCCCCTAGGCTTTGGGCCATGCTTCGGACGCAAGCTTCAGACGAAGAAGCGGATGATGTATTCTCCCGGCGGTCCTTATATTATGGCCGCGCCGGTGGTGACGTCATGGGCTGTCGCCGACCAACGGATGGTGTTTTTACATATGTATCTTCAGACACGAGTCACGCTGAAGGCGTTCCCCCATAGCGTCCCCTAGGGGACGCAGTGTCTCGTTCCCCACTCGGGGAACCATGGTTACATATGTAACCTGAGACGTTTTATATGTCACAATTTACCCCAATTACATACAATATTTTCTACCCTAATTGATAATAACAAATAAATAATGATAATGTATGTTAGTTAGTTAGTTAGTTAGTTAGTTAGTTAGTTAGTTAGTTAGTTAGTTAGTTGGAGGATTGAACACACTCTCTCTCTCTCACACACACACACACACACACACACACACACACACACACACACACAAACTGTTAGAACATTTGTACAACATTCAATTAAAATGTTATGAAATGCCAACCAGTATTATGGCTATATAAACAAATAAATAAATGTTTATATGCGACAACTTGCCCCAAATATACAATACATTTTTTACTTCATTATTATTATTATTAATGTACTATTTTATTTATTTGTTGTTTGGAGGATTGAATACACAAAAACTGTTGAAACATTTCAACAGCATTCACTTAAACATTATGAAATGCAAGCCAGTATAATTTGTTTAGCTTCATTCTTATTCTTAGTCTTATTCTTGATTACCAATAAATAATATTATAATTCTTAATTTATTACACTATAATTTTATTTATTAATTTGTTGTTTGGAGAATTTAATACACAAAAACAGTTTTGAACATTAACATTAACTTAATTTTTCTGTGTGACAACTAGCCCCGGTCTCCCTTAAAATGATTTGTGGTTTATGAATTTTGACTATGCATTTGTTTCTCTGCATTTTGAATGTGATGAGCAGCTGAATAAAAGAACACAAATAATTTTTTTAAACTGCACGTGAAGATCTATCCTCATATTTGCATGACGATACTAATAAAGTTATTAAACGTAATCTCCAAATAATCTCTTTGTGCAAACACTGGAACAAACCAATATATCCTTATTCAAACAAAATCAAAAAGAAAAGAAAAGCCACAAGCACGCACACACCTTCACTAACTCATACACCTCTAATCTTAATAAGCTCTTGGAGCATTTCATCTCAAACATTCACACAAAGCTCTGTGGGAAATTAGGTTCTGTAACTTTCTATCACACTCGGCTTTGTGTCTAATATATTGCATTTCCCAGCTGCCTCAAAACTGACCTACAGTACTGTAACTGGAATAGAGATATAAAGATACTGGGAGAGAGAATGCAAGAGGGAGCCAGAGGAATGATACAAGCAGTGGCACAAATGCAAAAGCCTTCCACGTCTTATCTGGGCCTTCTGAATATATTTGTGTGTGTACATCCATATTTTCTTGTGCTTTGAGGGTTCGTATTAGGCTTAATGTGTGTGCATGTGCATGTGTATGTTTTTTCATGCAGGCAGCCTGGATTAAAATGACAGTTTGGTGCTTAGTGTGAATATCTGGATTAAGAGTTAAACAATTATTTATCCCCACAGGGTAACACAAACAAACTCAAATACAACTTCACATATACATACACACACACACACACATTTCACAAGCCTTACTGTGCAATCACAAAAGTGACTGGCACTTGAGCTGGCCTTGTTTGTTAGACAGACACAGTAACTCATTCTCAATCTATCAGTGACACTAACACACTATTGTTTTGAGACCGATAACGATGATTTCTATATAATTTCTATCATTTAAACAATACTCAAACAAATATTTCTGTATATTTACATTTGCATTATATTATATTATATATTTGCAGCCTTTCTGAATATTTATTAAGCCATTACTTAAAATATAGTATAATATAATACATAAAAATACTAACACAATATTTAGTATTTATTATTTAGTTATAGGTGTTTTTGTCTAGTGTTATTCAGTTAGGCCTACCTTTTTAATTTGTCTTTGATTTTACTTTTCAACACTTTGCATGATAAATTATTTAAATGTGAGCTGTAAATATAATTAACACTGCCCCTATGTGATACGCTATGTGATATTTTTCCATAAATTGCCTGATATGGATCATATGATGCTTTTTTAAAGATCATTATTTTGTGTATTGGTGAGGCAGATTATGTTGGCATGCTTTAATGTTCAAAAAACACATTATTTTTCAAACAATGTACATTATTGTAGGTCCTCTATGTCCCGCCTCTCTCAAACTCATCGTTTTCTACAAAGCCCCTCTTTCCAACAAGCACAGTCTGCTCTGATTGGCCAGCTGACCCAGTGCATTGTGATTGGCCGAACATCACAAGCACTCGTTGGAAATGTGACGCCCCTTTCCATAATCACAAGCTTCAGACAAGACAGTTATTAAGACAGTAAAGACAGTTAATATTGGTCCATCAGTTCAAGCCCAAGAGGGGAACAGAGTTGCGTGACAGACACAGTGATGAAGCTCCTATGTGTTTGCACACAAGCCTATTTAAGACAGCTGACTCCACTGTGATGTGTGACCCTGTCTCTCTCTCTCTCTCTTCCTTTTATTAATGAAAGTCACTGGGCAGGGTTGACAACAAGTTTCTGTCCTCCTAAATCAATCTTGAGCTCACAAACCAAAATAATAAACATGATTTTCTCAGGTCATATGTAAAATCTGATGAATAAAAATAGTTTAGTTTATTCCTCCTCATTAGTAACAGTGTCCTCTGTGGGATAAATAAAGTTAATATTAGTCTTATGTTAATAATACTTAATTAACATTGTGATTTGTCATTTCTGTTATAGTATTATTCATAAGTATTTTTTTCACCATCTTTCCAAGTTCTGTACCTCAGGTCTAAAGGAAATGTAGAAAGAATATACAAAATGTAAACACCATAAACATTTGTGATCTATTTCCATTTGTTTTCTTAAAAGGGAAATACTGACTGATGTTTGCAGAGCAGATGTCACCTTTTTAATTCCAATAGAAGAGATGGATTTTTTTTATTCTTTAGTATTATTATTTTGTGCTGCATTATTGTTTACTGTTATTTTTGTTTCAAAAGGCAGCAATAAATAACACTTTAATATCTAAAGAGAGTTTATTTGATTT
Source organism: Oxygymnocypris stewartii (assembly GCA_003573665.1). NCBI lineage: Eukaryota > Metazoa > Chordata > Actinopteri > Cypriniformes > Cyprinidae > Oxygymnocypris > Oxygymnocypris stewartii. Next base: position 1,248,054 of record QVTF01022339.1, on the reverse strand, counting down.
TATGTTGTGAAATTAATAAATGCATAATAATCGTATTAACCGTGAAACCGTGATTATTCCTCAGACTATAATCATACCAACAAAATCTATAATCGTTGCATCCCTACACGACGCGCAACTCCGCATTTGAACAGTCAATAGCAAATACTTAAATAAACTAATAACAAAACATACATACAGTTGCTGATTCAGAAGTGCCAGATTGTCATAACAAAGTCAGAATTACCTCCTCTCCTAGGTTCACGAAACTTTCGTCCATCAAATGCGTTGTGATAACATTTGGGTTGGGCTGTTCTGGTACAAGTTATCTTAATGATTCCTAAATGCATCTACTTTTGGAAGGCCAAATAAAGTGCTTTTGCTTTCGCATAGAAACACACAGCGTCTCCCTGACATGGCTGCATCAACACTACTGCGGTTACTGAAACCACGCCTTCTTTCTTTGCATGAAGATTTGGGGCGGTGTTACGCAAGTATTTCCACATTGTGATGTAGACATGTGGGGGTGAGTTTGAAGGAGCTGTTTTATGGGGGCGTGGCAGAGTCTTAACTTTGATAAAGAATATCTCTTTGGTTTTGAGACTTTAGTCTTTGCAACTTTAGGGATCTTATCTTTGCAAAATCAGCTTCTAACACTCCAAAGAGAAAGGAAAACTTGAAATCGCATCATATGAACCCTTTAAGACCAGATAAACTTGAATGCCAAGCAGCCCCCAGCCGGCAGAGGTGTGTGGGTTTGTTTATATGTGTGTCTGTGTGTGTGTTAGTCAATAACGCCATCAAGCTAAGACTAAGAGCTGCGGGGATGGCGTCCCCTGGCATTAACAAGGGCAGACACACAACGCCTCTCTAAACTGGAACAGAAAGGGAGAGTACACTTCAGTCTGAGAGGAAAATAACACTTGCAGGGCATGAGAGGCGTATATTAGCATTGTTAACTGGGCGAACGTGAAATGCCTATTAGTTCTCAAAAAATAATGCCCTGGTCTTGCAGTACAGAATATTAAAATAGCTGCTGTCAATTTACAGTCCTTTCAAAAAAGACAAAACAATATGAAGCCTTTGCGAAAACAGGGCAGTGTGCTCAGACAAGCACCAGATTTTCATTTTGGGAATCAGAGTATCTAATAATGTTTAGAAATTATATAAATGGATGGAAAATAACAACAATTATTTGAAACACAAATGTTTTTTTTAATTATAGATGTCTTTACTATCACTTTTTAACAATTTATCACATTCTTGCTGAATAAAGTATTTATTTCTTAAAAAAACACTTATGCAGCGAACCTAATTTCAACCGTTTACTTGGCACAATAATAAATATTTGAATGTAAAACAGTTGTTCTCTATTTTGCTTGTAAATGAGGCAGTGGAGGGGCAGCTGGATATATCTGGTCTACCTTGTTACCCTGCCTCAATATCCTCAAGATCCCCAGCTTGCAGCAATCAGAACAATCAGGAAACTAAACATTATGAAAAGTCCAAGAACACTGAATGTCCTGTCTGGTTTGGTGGAGAATTTGATGTGCATCACTACTATGCAAATATTGGCTCATAAAACATTGTTCATGACCTTCCTGATACATAGCTGAGCTATTCCACAGGCACAGGCACAGGCAGCTCCGGTTCACGAGGATCAATATAAAATGTACAGAAACACCGCTTTAAAATTAACTTTAATATACTGCTCACTTTTTTACTAAAGGTGTTCATAAGTTAAGGTTCATTGGTTAGTTCAAACAAAAATGAAAATTCTTTCATCATTTACTCACCCTCATGTCGCTCAAAAGCAATGAAACGTTCATTTATCTTCAGAACACAAATGAAGATATTTTTAAATTACTGTACCTCCATCAAAAGACCAAGCAACCAAAGTTTATATGCATCAAAAAAATATTGTATAGGTAATCCATCAATCAAGCTGTTTAATCCATGTTTTCTGAAGAGACACAGTTGCTTTATATGACAAACAGACCCTTAAATGCACATATTGGGTCTCAATCTATTCCTCAATCTATTCATTAAAAACATAACAAGAAATATAAAAATATAACAAGAAAAAAATACAACTCTAAAAGTATGTCTGTTTTATTTATTTATTTTAATTTGTGTATTATGACAATACTGATGACTCTGTAGATGACTCTGACGACTTACTGATGACTCAATAAGTGCAACTCCCCTTTATTCCTCAAGGTGGCAATGTAAATAGACTACTATAATTAAATACTACTATTATTTATATAAAATATTAGTTATTGAATAATAATATTTAATGAAAAACAACTACGGCCATAAAAGTTGCTAGGCAATTCAGTCAAAAGTAGAAAGGCAGCACTCTGACATACAGCATTACAGTTACATAAAATATAACGAGATGAGATTTTGCCCTTTGCCAAATCTATTTGCTCTGGAACAAATAATAGATTAATGATTAAGACTGTTCATTAGATTTACCCAAAACAAATTATATCTCATGTTTAACCACTATAGAGCCATCAGAACCAGCGGCAAATTTCAGAAGAGCTGGCCGAGGTAAGGCTGCTCTCGGTGGGTTCATGAGTGCTGAACGGCCACAGACACCCTGGAGCTCACCTAAAGATCTCTCAATCTTTATTAACAAACTGTATATTTGAAGTCTATTTGAACAACTAAAAAACTTTTAAAACTACATTCTGTGACACAAAAACAGAATTATTTATAAAACTATAGCGAATTCGGCAGTGGTGGACAAAGTACACAGATCAAGTACTTGAGTAAAAGTACAGATACGTATAGTAAAATATTACTCCAGTAAAAGTAAAAGTACTGCTTTTTAAGTAAAAAAGTACTGATAGACAGATTTATTTTGCAATTATATAGATTATTATATAGACTACTTTATTTAATTTTATATTAGCACATATTTTTATAATCCTACTGCCCAAAATACCTGGGTTTTTCCCAAAATAACCACTATATAGAGTCAAGATATATATTTTGTTGATATGGACTACGTTGATGAGAGTGATGTAGTAATGTTCACTGTGAAGCTTACACTGCCATGAACCTGAGAGAAAACAGATTTCACCATCTAATCTTCACCAGTAAGAAAAAAGTGTTTTAGAACTTGTTGTTTTGCAGAACGTCAGTTATATATGACATGAGAATTAGGCCTGAAATTAGGAAGAACATTTTAAGGAAAATCTAATTATATTTTCATAATGATTTTTTTTCTTCTCAAACCTTGTCTGTGGTGTAAAAACACCCCTGGCCAAATGCCCCCAGAGGGCATCACTTCCCACTCTGATAATTACTGTAGTTACTATGTTCTGAACATCACATCCTTTCTTTTTCCCTCAGATGGAATCTATCTAACGTTAGGTATTTGTATATTATATTATATTAGATATTTGGACTTTATATCTAAAAATTTCCTCAACTTAGCACCAGCAAGCTTGTTAGCTAGACAGTTAGCATCAGCTAACAATATTTACTTATTTTCAGTATGGTTCTAAATTCATATCTGTCTACTCGGCTAGTTGATCTAAACAATATAAAAATGTATACTGTTGATAAACAATATAAAAACAGACGTCACATAGGTCTAAATGCATAGCATATTAATAAAACTGCTAACGTTACAGCAGCGGGGAATATGAACGTGCATGAGTTATTTTATTTAATCTGTGTTATTTTAATGTTTTGTTTTTTGACCTAAAACATAACGTTAGAGACACTGATGTTGATCTGTCTGCATTCAAGCATTTGGGTGGGCTTAAATAGATCACAGCAGATTTAGTTCACTGACAGTTTTGACCTAAATATTATTTTCAGTTGCAATAATGAATCCTAAAATTCGACATTAGTAACTTACTTTTCACAGCATCAGTAGCGCGTGCTCACAAGATCTCCCGGTTCTTTACTTGTGAGTTCAGTTCACTGAAGAAGACTCGCTCTAAACGGATCATTTGAATCAGTGAGTTTTCGACTCGAGAACAGCTGCAATCGGATCATTGCAATTCGTCAATGAATCGTTTGTTGCGATTTGCGAACTGATTTAACAGGTTCATTGAAAAGAATCAGTTTGTTCATGAATCAGACACCGCTTCTGCGTCTCGGAGCACGTGATGTATTATAAGGAGTAACGATATGTTTTATGAAATGTAGTGAAGTAAAAAGTACGATCTTATGCTTTGGAATGTAGTGAAGTAAAAGTAAAAGTTACTCAAAATAAAACTACTCCAGTAAAGTACAGATACTTGAAAAATGTACGAAGTTTTACTTCGTTACTGACCACCACTGGAATTCGGGTGTCTGCCATGACACTCACTGTGAGAAATACTGCAAGAAAAGTGATACAACTGGTAGAACGGTTTAAGTTCCGATATTACTAGAATATCGTACTCCTCTCAGTCAATCAGATTCAAGGACCAGAAATAACTATTGTATAAATTGTTTAATTTTATTCTTTTGTAACTTATTAAAATACCAGGCTATTGCAGCAGTTAGAGATCCACCCGTGTTGTATATATAGATCCAGGTCGCAAAAGACACGAATATTTAATAATGAATAGCGAAATGTTCATGCATTTAAGGGTTAATTCAGGATTTTACAAACAAACATTGATCAAAGTACACACATCAAATATAGTAAACAAAGCTCAAATGTTGAAGTAACATGAAATAACTGCTGAAAAAGTGCAAATAAATTGCAACATCCCTTACTTTTCAGGACAAAATCACCCTACGAATGTCTAAAGTTGCTTCAGCACATTAAACCTGTATAGGAAATGGTATAATCAACATTGAAAAACACGAAACAGAACTTTATCCTGGTTTTTATTACTTAAATCTAAGCAAAACTCTTGAACAAATAATCAAAGCGAATCCTGTCTAGTCTTTTGTAACTTGGTTCTTTTTGATACCAAGCAAAAAAAAAATCACCTCTTGGTTTTGTTTTGTGGGAAGTTATTTTTTCACAGATATTTGTTCTTATAGCGAAATAAACAAATAGAGTATACGTGTTACTGAGTTTATTAGAAGTGTTATTTACAAAGCACTTGATTCGGGGTTGGTACTTTTATCAGTGCTCTTTCAATCTCACAGAAGAATTTGATGCAGTCTATACAGCTTCAGCATGGCTTTGAGGACTCTGGCTTTGAATTATGAGTCTTGCTTTCATATAGACAGAGGAGTGTGTGGATAAAGCGCTCTTGCCAACACATGTTGACTCTGTTTGATTAATCTTCTCTTGCTGAGAGTTATGCAAAGACACAGATTTGCTGATTAGGGCTACTGGTCGTCATTAGGTGCTCAGTGTTTATAGAGCAACCACACACACACACACACACACACACACACACACACACATACATTTCTTCTTTGCCTTTCCCTCAAGAAGAATATTTTTTTAAGTTCCCGCCCTCAGGTCCTAGCACTTATCCTCACAAATAAGCAGCAGACATCTCGCTTGCAATCTTTCTGCTTTAATTTGGTTTATTTGAAAGCAAACGGTAATGTTGTTGTCAGTTGTCTCTACTACATGATGTTTCATTGAGCTAATAAGTCCTCTTGCAAATTGCTTTTGGATTGCATTGCTAACAATTTTGGCCTGCCAAATTGCATCAATAGAGCTGGAAAAAACAAATATCCAGTTACTACCTTACATTGCATTTACTAAAGAGATAACATCTGGCTTCTCCATTATGAAATAAAGCAAATACAGAGCTTTGCTTATTGTGATGCTGAGGATAAACAATGACAGATGCAACTCTGGTTTAACAATACGCCTGGGGTAAAAGCATGAGCACGTGTCCATGCCTGCTGAAACACACCAGTACAGCACAAAAATACTAAGTAGGAGAGTTTTTTAATTTTTTTTATTTAGGATGATTTTTTTGTTTGTTTTAATTCTTTACTTAAAAAAAAAAAAAATGATTTATTAAAATTAATTTATATTAGAATGTATTGTTTAATAATAATTATTATTAATCATTTTACAATTAATTTAATAATTTAATAATTAATAGTTAATTTTTCACTTTCATTGATAAGACTATGATTACAGAAAATGATGATACAGAGGAATTCATTACCATTCAAATGTTTATCGGGGGGGGGGGGGGTAACACTTTTAATAAGCAGGGATGCATTCAATTGATCAAAAGGTTCAGTAAAGACAAGTATAATGTTACAAAAGTTTCCCATTTCAAATAAATGTTGTTCTTTTGTACTTTCCATTCATCAAATCAGCATATTATAATTATTTCTAAAGGATCATGTGAAACAGAAGACTTAAGTAACGGCTTCTGAACATTTTTGCCATCACGGGAATACATGACATTTTAAAATCAACCAAAACAGAAACCTGTTATTTTAAATTGCAATGATCTTTCACAATATTACTGTATTTATCAAATAAATGCACCCTAGGACTACCGAACCCAAACGTAATAATCTAGTCTTATTGATATGAATAACACAACTTCCACAACACTGTTACTACCATTTACAAGCCGGCATTCTAAAAGCAGGTAGTTGTGCTGCAGATTGAACTCATTCATATTTTTACATGCATCTTACACACAGTGACAAACAGACCAGGTCAAACATTTCAGTTGTCTAATGGAAAAAGCGAGAAATATGCCCCATATATGACTGTGCGCTCTGTGCAATCATTTGCTGTGATGAAAAATAATAACAATAATAATCATTTGTATTTAGATAGCACCTTTCCTACACCGAAGGTCACTTTACAAAGACATGTTTAAGGAACAGAACCAAATAAACATCAACATCCAAGCACAATGCACATACCAAATAAAGTAATATACAGAGGTCACTTACAAAGTTAGGTTAGAGATAAAAAAGAGGATTTAGGAAAAAATGTCCATAACAAGGAACAATTTACCGGCCGATAACTGAAGAGTAATTTTCTGAGAATTTTTTTTTTTTAAAGAGGTTTTTGAAGGAGATAATGGAGGAAGCTTGATGGATGTATTGGGGAAGAGCATTCCACAACCTGGGAGCCACAACACTGAAAGACCTGGTTCCCATATTCACCTGTCGAAACTTAGGGGTGACTAACAATCCCACACTAGAAGATCGTAAGGAGTGAGCAAGAACATAAGGTTGAAGTGCGTCGGAAAAAAATATGCAAGACCAAGGTTATGGAGAGCTTTATAAGTAATAATTAGTATGCAGGGAAAATGGAAGCCAATGAAGGCAATTTCAAAATAAGAATAAAGAAAAACAACGGGGAGAAAAAAATTATATTAGCTTCAACGTCAGTAACATTTTTCCACAGGAGAGATACATTAGCCATTGTTCGCTAAAACTCTAATAAAGCAGGGCTGCCAGTCTCTGCACAGATTCAAAGCTTTATTAGAACAGGCACAGTAAAGCCAGTAAATCCAGCCTTACATCTCACTGAAATAGACCCACTGCAGTGCCCTGCAGATAGCCGCCACAACTTCCAGTTGTTTGCCTCTTAAGCCAAATGGACACTTGGAATGTGTAGACTACCCTTTACCCTTTACCCTTTATTTCTTTCATTAGAAATAAATACATATTTTTTAGCAGGAAAAGTTGGTTGAGTTGGAATTACCCAAGTTAATTGTAAAATGGTAAAATGCATTCTAATAAACTAAATGATTTGCTTGAAAATGCCCCCTTGTATCCCCTAAGGGAAAACACACTATTAAATACTAAATTCTAATTGCATAGTTTTTTGCTGTCCCTTAATACATTTTTCAACATAAGATCGTCAAGCCCTGATCATACTTAGTTGCAAAAAAAAAAAAAAATCAGTTCATTTAGGTGGAAGAATGTAATTGGGTAAAAAACTTGTTTAAAGCAAGTTTGTTCACCCAAAAATGAATCATCAATTACGCCCCCACATTCTAAACCAATATGACTCTTCCGTGAAACAAAAAAAAGACTGAATTTCACTGCACAGCTTTTCCATTTTTTCTGTGTAAACATGCACTAAACACGGACCACCGCATTTGTGCCCCACATTTTTGTAGCATCTCGCACATGACACTGCATTCTTAAAGGGGAGTCTAACTGTTTTTTTTCAAGGCTTGATTGTGTTTATGTGATGCAGTCTAGCATGTGTTAAAGCTTCTTTTAAAAAAGTCGTGTGTTGTGATTGGCTAAACCGCCAGTAGTATGCCTCTAAACATCCTGCCCCTCACCTCAGTGGCATGTGCTTGTATTATTAACAATGGCATCGTCTACACTGTAAAAAATTCAGACCTCCCCACTCCCCAAATTTTCTAGTGACTGATTACATTTAAATTATTCCATTGGCTCAACATATTATTTATCATTGAGCCAATGTTAACAGACTGTTGCCACTATTGATAAAATTCAGTTAGCAGAAATTCAATTGGGCCAATGGAAAATTTTTAATTCTTGGATGAAATATTATTTTACATGTTTAAATAATGAAAGAATACAACATCAGACATACATCATAAACCCAGCCACTAAGACTCAATAATTTAGAATGTTTTCTCCTGCTGCTTTTTTCTTTCAAATTCGCAATTAGCTTAATTTCCAATTAGCTTTTTCTACATTAAGCTAAATACTCTAATTACTAGGACGAAACAGAAGTAACTAGATCATATCATACCCAAGACCTGCAGATCATTTTATATTTCCCAAAACTGAGATAAAAAACAAAATCACAGTACACGTGCATGTCTCCCTCCTCCCTAACCGCTTTGTACCTGCAGCAACAAATATCTAAATCCACACTTCCTTTTTTCACAACAAGAATGCACATCTATATTTTAATCACAGAGAGATGAATGCACAGGGTTAGTTATGTTAAAAGCTTTTCACGCATGCATGTTTTATCAATATTTAATATTAGTTTGTGCTGGCAAAGCATTTTTCCACCAGTGCATGCTAGACAATAATAACAGCTCCATCAATACCTTAATGAATAAGTATTACATAAAAGTATTTAGCAGTTTAAAAGCGACATTTGAATGCCTGCTAAAGTCTCGCAAGCAGTTTGTATAGCAAAAATACCATGAAAACGATTTATTTGTAAATCCCTCTTATGCACACACAAATATAGAGTAAAATAAGCCATTTTAATTGCCACCCTCTTGAATTTATTTTTCCATTAAGCTTGTTGCAATGCATTCTGGGATTGCCTTCTCTATAAAGGAGACTGCTTTGAGAATGTTGGTTAAACCAAGGCATCTTGGGAGGAAGCATAATTAGGCTCGCTACTTTTTAAAACATCATTGGCACCTGTAGCGCACACCCACAGTATGAAGCCTTATGATACTCCCTCTGTAGGGTGCTCACTAGATTTTGCAGAGCAATCAAGTGTTTATTTGTTTTTTACTCAACTCTGTCCGAAAGCCACTCAATCATTACATATACAACAAGGTTCGCAAACCCGCTGGATGAGTTTGGAGTCTGAACCTGTGACCTAATTAAATTAACTTCGACCAACCTGACACGCTGAATAATTCAAGTAGCGATATGTGTTGCTGTAGCTCTCAACTAAAGTGAGCTTAATGGGCCCCTAGAGATCCATTTACAGCAAGCGAGTTTATAAACCTGTTGGGTGGGGGAAAAAAATCCTTAGTAACTGCAGTCAAGATGTAACGTTATTTATGGCGTCTAAAGGATGATGATCTAGGTAAGATCCAAGGACAGAATATTGAATTGAAAGTTAATTAATAGCAACAATAACTAAGTGTCATGGTCAGATACACACATCAATTGCCTATTTGTATTATGTCTATAGAACAAAAGTGCAAAATTCCCTGACCTCTCTCACAAAGACTCATTATAGAGAAGGATGATTCAAAAAAGCTCCAATCAGAATGTTTTGTCTTTTTTCTTTAAATCCTACATCCTTTAGAAAAGGACTAGTGAAAGGCTAGTGCAAAGGGTAATTACTTATTTTGACTGACCTATAATTAATTAATACAGATTGGCTTTACAATTGCCTTTTCAGATTTCAAGAATAATTAATTTCTATTAACTTGCCTCTCATTCATCATGATCTTCCACACTTTTATCCTTGTGGGCACTCTAAAGAGACAGTTAAACTCTTCGGTATCATCCTAGGCATGACTGACAGACAGGTTCTCTTTGCCGAGCTGACGTTCATTGTGAAACTCATTCAGATACTAATGCTCGCAGGCCCTCGGCTACAACACGATGGCCACGGTGAAAGGCCACGGTGAAAGGACGATTATGTAAACATTATAAAACGGCGAGATGACAAGATGTGTCGTTGCATTTACATGCCGCTGCTGACTTCTGAATAGCACCACAATGATGGTGCTGGTCATTTGGGTTTTGGGTGATTGAAGGATGAAATAGTGGGAGAAAAGTTTGAGTGAGTAAGTGATGAGAAGAGACTAGTTTCAGCTTTAATAAACATTGATTGATTATGACCCTCACACTCTAATCAGACTCATTAAAGCAGAGAGAGAGAGCCGTCTGAATTCACTTTTGAACACGAAATGACATTTACACATTCAACACATAAAGTGACATCTTTTGGGAACTGGCGTTGCCCTTGGCAAGATTGTCCCAATAGAAAAATTAACATGAAACAACTACAATTTCCCTATGCAGCGATAGGCATATTTCAATAAAATGTTAATAGTATTAGTGACATGCACAATAAGATAATGTATTATAGTACGAAAGTAAAATGCTTGTTTTTAAAAGAAGCTGTTCTCCCAAAAGAGCCTGTCTTTCTTTGTAGAAACAAATCAAACTAAAACGCACACATACACACACACACACACACACACACTTTAAAAAATAAGGGGTGTGTGTTCGGTTTTGGTGGCTTTCCAGCATTTTAATCAATCCTTTGACTTTTCTTGAAAACGTGCCAAGAAAGAGGAGTGGGAGTTTTTATGAAACCCAAAAAATTATTATTGCAAACCTTGTTAAACACGGTATTGGTGAAAGTTCCCACCGGCTTTACCAGATTGTGAGCCCCACTCGTTTGTGACAACACAAAATCTGTCATTTAACTCAAACTGTACATGTACATCCCCTGCCCTGTCTTGGTAATACTGAACTAACAAATGAGAGGGCAAACAAACAAATCAATAATTTTCAGTTGTTTTCTGAACATAACTAACATTAACACTAACCCCCCCCCCCCCCCCCCCCATTAACGAATAAATATGATATCATTTGGTAGCACTTTACAACGAGGTTCCATTACATAAGTTAACTACGCTGGTAAACATGAACTGACAATGAAAAAAATACATACAATCATTTATTAGTCTTAGTTACTGTAATTTCAACATTTATTTTATTATATTATCAAAATCAAAAGTTCCATCAGTTAATGTTTCATTGACCTGATTTAACACGAACTAATAATACATATTATAACACGTGTATTACTAAGTATTAGTTATTGTTACTAAATTAAATAATGTTAGCAAATGGAACCATATTGTAAAGTGTCACCAAATTATATAATACTTCAAATATTAGTAGATGATATAAATTCACAATTAAGCATTTATGGAACATTTATCAGAATTTACCTTTACATTTACTATTTGGAAAACATTTAAACTAATGTTCTTTTACTAAGCATTATGTAATAATAAAATGCAATAATGTTCATAAATATTATATATTTAATATTACATTTTACATACAAATGTATCAAAAGCCAAGCTTTTTTATTGTCTATTTCTGTCTATTCTGTTGCACTGGCTGTTATGGCAGTTGTGCTTATTCTGATACTAGGTGCCGTAGATGCAGCATCATGCAAAAAAAGCTAAAAACAGCAACTGAATGTGTTAAGAATGTGCAATGATTAATTTAGTGAATGATTAAAAGCCACCAAAAACAGGGATTTATAGAGAAAAACCCAGCAGTATTTGGCTGGTCATGTGATCACAACATGGCAGCCTCCATAAAGCTACCAACTCCATGTAAACCCACTTAACCCACTTAATAGGCTACAGGTATGACATAGGGCCTTCTCACACGGACTGACAAGAGCTTTGTGCTCGTGTATCCTACCTCTCTCATTCGGCACAAATCAAAATATTCCATAATATTTCCATGTTTGCGATGTAACTTATCTGAAAGCTAAACTATTATTTATTATGTAAATTATAGGTTTAGTAAGTTACGTTAATTAATTCGCATTCCAACGGTGACAGAGAGGCGGGTGCTCTGATGTTTGTATTTTATTTTGATGAAGTAGTTTACCAACTTTAGCAATGCTTGAACTGATGTGTTTTGTGTGTGTGTTTGTGTGAGTTAGAAAACGTGATCATGTTTGTAACATTTTGAAAAAATGTTGTATTTTAAATGTTCAATATATACAATTAACAGTGTGTGTGTGTGTGTGTGTGTGTGTGTGTGTGTGTGTGTGTGTGTGGTCCAGCGCGCGATCACTTCAACTGTTTCCTTATACTAGCAGAATCAACTTTAAACACTTATTGTCTTATTAATAATCACTGGATAAAGGTCTGCTTTTATTTGTGTACACTCACAATGAAAACAAAACAGATGTTATACATAATATAAAAATGTAATAATAGTATCAGTATTAATAATGAGTATTTTCACATCTAGGTGGATTTTTTTTTTTTTTGCACTACTGTCAGTTCAAAATAAATGAAAAGAAACTGAGCATAGTAGATTACTTTTTTTCTTCTTCTGTTGTATCGAAATCGTATCGAACCGTGACCCCTGAACCGAGGTACGTACCGAACCGTGACAACTGTGTACCACGACACCCCTAATATATATATATATACAGTATATACACACATACATATATATATATATATTAGAGGTGGGCATAGATTAATTTTTTTAATCTAGATTAATGTAGATTAATTTTGGAATTAATCTAGATTAATCTAGATTAAAATGGCTCATTTGAATTCTGCCGAAGGCATTCAGAATATGTGTGCTACCCAAATAATGACTAAAAGTAAGTCTTTGAGAACGGGTTTCTCAAGCCAGGTGGCGCATTAGACCAGGGGCTCATCTCCTGTTTCCAAAATGCATCACAAACTTTAATCTCTTCCCGTCCCAATCCCACGAAAAAACTGGAGGAAAATCCCGTTCCACTCCCGGAAGAATGACTCCCATTCCCTCCCACTCCCGTGTTGTTGTTTTTTTTGCCGATAACTGTCAATTACAGTAGAAATATAGTACAGATCACAGCGTGCCCACCTTATTAGTTGAATAAATGTCACAATGAGAATGGAAGGATCCAAACGCAAAAGGATAGTAAACAGTCTTTAATGAAGGAGCAAAAAACAAGGCAGTCTGTCGTGCGTAGACGCAGAACTGAGAAAAATACAAAACAAAACTTGAAGACGATGATCCAAGGAAATCAGTCTAGGGAGACTTCGTGGAACCGGACTAACTGGAAGCGGCAGCAGGACACCGAGGAAGCACCAGAAACTCTCAGCATCTCCAGGCGAGACAAGACAAGGTACAAGATCTTACTACTATGAAAAAACAAGAGAACACATACAATGCATGATATACAATAATCCGACAGAGAGCCACGAGCGCAGACGCTGTAAAATAGAGGGACTGATTAAATGAGTGAGAACAGGTGGCACTGCAAAGTAGCGCGAACGCTGATTGAAATAACAAACAGGTGGGGGAGAGAGAGAGAGGTGTAAGTGTCAGTATGCATGTGTGTGTGTGTGAGTGTGTGTGTGTGTACAACAGAGTGAGAGAGAGAGAGAAAGAAGAAGCAAACCCAGATCATGACAGTACCCCTCTCTCAACGAGCGCCACCAGGCGCTCCCGAGACAGGAGCCTGACGAGAACGGTAGAAGTCCTCGATCAGCGAGCGATCCAGGACGTCCCGGGCCGGAATCCAACGCCTCTCCTCAGGACCGTACCCCTCCCAGTCCACCAAAAACTGGTGACCACGCCCACGAGGGCGCACGTCAAGGAGCTTACGGACTCTGTAAATAGAAGCCTCCTTGTCAATAGGAGGAGGGGGAAGGGGGGGGCGGGTCGGAGCGCGGAAAACAGGTTTGACGCAGGACACGTGAAAAACCGGGTGAACACGGCGCAACTGACGGGACAATCTGAGTTTGATCGCAACCGGACTGAGAACCTTAACAATAGAAAAGGGCCCAACAAAGCGGGGCATCAGCTTGCGAGAACCCTCCTGGATGGGGAGATTGCGGGTGGAAAGCCACACCTTCTGACCACAAACATACCTGGGGGACCGGACCCGGTGACGATTGGCGGCTCGACGTGTGCGTGTTCTAGTACGACATAACGCAGATCTCACTCTCCTCCAGGTACGCTTACATCTCTGAATAAACCTCTCTACAGAGGGAACGGAGGACTGGGATTCTTGGGATGCGAATAGAGGCGGTTGGTAACCAAGACAACACTCAAACGGAGATAACCCAGTGGCGGACGAGGGAAGAGAATTATGAGCATACTCGGCCCAGGCCAGTTGATCGCACCACGACGCGGGAGTGCGTGATGTTAAACTACGCAACATGCGACCGAGAATTTGATTGGTCCTTTCGGCTTGCCCATTGGTCTGTGGATGGAATCCTGACGACAGAGCAGGGGAGGCCCCTATCTGATGACAGAACTCCTTCCAGAACTGAGAGGCGAATTGAGGCCCTCTGTCAGACACAATGTCCGAAGGAAGACCATGAATCCTAAACACATGATCTACCATGACTTGCGCGGTCTCACGGGCGGACGGTAGCTTAGGAAGAGGGATAAAATGGGCAGCCTTAGAAAAACGATCCACCACGGTGAGGATAACCGTATTACCTGCCGAAAGCGGAAGACCGGTAACAAAATCCAACGCAATGTGAGACCACGGCCGTGATGGAATGGGGAGGGGCCTAAGAAGACCTGCCGGTGGTGAATTACTAGACTTAGTCTGGGCACACACCTGACACGAGGCAACAAAGCGTCGAACGTCGCGTTCTCTGGTGGGCCACCAAAAGCGTTGACTGATCGCGGCTAAAGTACCCCTGATTCCCGGGTGTGCCATCAATTTGGAAGAGTGACCCCAGCGAAGGACAGTGGAACGAACAACCTCAGGGACGAATAACGTTCCCTCAGGAGCGCGGGCTGGTCTGGTGACATGCAAAAGAGCTCTTCTCACAGCCTGTTCCACTCCCCAGGAGGCAGCCCCGA
This sequence comes from Oxygymnocypris stewartii, assembly GCA_003573665.1. Lineage (NCBI taxonomy): Eukaryota > Metazoa > Chordata > Actinopteri > Cypriniformes > Cyprinidae > Oxygymnocypris > Oxygymnocypris stewartii. Next base: position 1,232,892 of record QVTF01022339.1, on the reverse strand, counting down.
CCACACAACGCTGAGGTAAAATATTCTCAGTGGTCGGGGCGACTTCTGACGAGCCGAACTGGCGTGAGAGGGCGTCAGGCTTCAGATTCTTGGAGCCGGGTCTAAATGAGATCGTAAAATCAAAACGGCCGAAGAAAAGAGCCCAACGAGCCTGACGGGCGTTAAGTCTCTTAGCGGAACGGATGTACTCCAAATTTTGATGATCCGTCCAGACAATGAATGGAACGCTGGCTCCCTCGAGCCAGTGTCGCCACTCACCAAGGGCCAGACGGATCGCCAAAAGTTCTCGGTTACCGACATCGTAATTGTGTTCCGCGGACGAAAGGCGATGGGAGTAAAAGGCGCACGGATGTACCTTGTTGTCAAGGGACGAACGCTGCGATAAGATGGCACCCACCCCGACGTCGGAAGCATCAACCTCAACTATAAACTGCTTCTCGGGATCAGGAGTGATGAGGATGGGAGCGGAGGTAAACAACCCCTTAAGCCGTTCGAACGCATCCTGAGCAGCTCCGGACCAAGAAAAGCGAGTCTTAGAAGAGGTGAGAGTAGTAAGCGGAGCGGCGACACGACTAAAATCCCTGATAAAACGACGGTAAAAATTAGCAAACCCCAGAAACCGCTGAAGCGCGACTCGCGAATCAGGAACAGGCCAATCAATGACAGCACGAACCTTGTCAGGGTCCATGCTGATCCCCTCCGCCGAAACCACCGAACCGAGAAACGTGACAGACCGGGCATGAAACATGCACTTCTCTGCCTTGACAAACAGGCGGTTCTCAAGTAGACGTTGTAAAACTCGGCGGACGTGTTGTACGTGTACCTGGAGAGTAGGTGAGAAAATGAGAATGTCATCCAAATACACAAACACGAACACATTGAGCATATCTCTCAAGACGTCATTGACTAAAGCCTGAAAAACAGCGGGAGCGTTGACCAGCCCGAACGGTAAAACCCGGTACTCAAAGTGACCGATGGGAGTGTTAAACGCGGTCTTCCACTCGTCTCCCTCCTTAATACGTACCAAGTGGTAGGCATTGCGTAAGTCAAGCTTTGTGAAAACCTTTGCGCCCTGTAGGATCTCGAAGGCCGACGACATAAGAGGCAAAGGATAGCGATTCTTGACTGTTATGTCGTTCAACCCCCGATAATCAATACAGGGACGCAAAGACCCATCCTTCTTTTTCACAAAGAAAAACCCCGCCCCGGCAGGAGAGGAGGAAGGAACAATAATGCCAGCGGCGAGGGACTCTGTGAGGTAATTCTCCAAAGCCCCCCGCTCGGGCGCCGAGAGAGAGTAAAGTCGACCGCGGGGTGGCATGGTACCCGGAAGAAGCTCAATGCTGCAGTCATAAGGGCGATGAGGAGGCAGAGAGGTGGCCCGGGAACGGCTGAAGACCGCCCGCAGATCGTGGTACTCCTCCGGAACTCCAAACAAATCACCAGGCTCCTCCTGAAACACAGACACAGAAGAAACAGCAGGAACAGCAGAAACTAAACAGTTAACATGACACGACAAATTCCATGAATGAACAGATCCCTTAACCCAGTCAATCTGAGGATTATGCTGGGTAAGCCAGGGATGCCCTAGAACAATAGGAGTATAAGGGGACTGGAAAACAAAAAAAGAAATAGTCTCTCTGTGATTTCCTGAGACGGTAAGGCTCAACGGGCAGGTGATGCGATGAACGGTAGAAAGTGCCCTGCCATCAAGCGCAAAGACGGTGGTAGTGTCATTGAGGTCCAGCAGGGGGATCCCTTGTTCCATGGCCCATCTCTCATCAATGAAACTCCCCTCAGCCCCTGAATCAATGAGCGCGAGACCGTTGACAGTAATGCCAGCCCATCGGATAACAACAGAGATAGTCGTACGAGACCTGGGTAGAGAGGAAATGACAGTAGCGCTCGCCAGTACTCCTCCGTCTACTGGTGAGCTCTGGCCCTTTAACGGGCATGAAGCGGCAAAATGTCCATTAGCGCCGCAGTACAGGCAGAGGCGACTCCGAATTCGCCGTTCTCGTTCCTCCGCAGAGATGTGAACCCCTCCCCGCTGCATGGGTTCGGGGTCAGAACAGAGAGGAGAAGATACTACGGCTGGTGTCAAGGTCTCCAGTGGTCTTGAAACGGGACCTCGAATCCGCCGCCGTTGCTCGAAGCACCTGTCCAGGCGAATACCCAGCTCGATGAGCTGATCCAATTGAGCCGGCGGACCACGCGCATAGATCTCCTCCTTGAGATCCATGTTGAGCCCCTCCAAAAAACGCGCAATCAGCGCGGGCTCATTCCACTCACACGTAGTAGCCAAAGTACGAAACTCAATGGCAAAATCAGCGACTGACCTTCTGCCCTGATGGAGCGTTGTGAGAAGACGCGAAGCCTCGCGACCGAAAACAGAACGATCGAAAATCTTGATCATCTCCTCCTTGAAGAGCTCGTAACGGCCACAGCAAGAAGTCCGTGCCTCCCAAGCAGAGGTGCCCCATTCACGCGCTCGCCCCGTGAGAAGTGAAAGTACAAAGGCGATCCGAGCGGGGTCTCCCGCATACGTCTGGGGCTGGAGAGAAAAAACAACCTCACATTGAGTCAGAAAAGCCCTGCATTCAGTAGGCTCACCAGCATAACAGGGAGGGTTGTTAATACGCGGCTCATGGAGTGGGTAACGGCGGGGATCTGCTGATGGATCCTGGTAGAGCATAAGCAGACGCGATGATAAGTCCGTCACCTGAGCGGTCAAGCCCTCCACAGCGAGACGGGCAGCGGACAGCTCCTCCTCATGTCTGCCGAGCATGACTCCCTGCATATCCATCGCTGACCGGAGTGGTTCCTCCTTTGCTGGATCCATGAAGATGGTCGGATTATTCTGTCACAATGAGAATGGAAGGATCCAAACGCAAAAGGATAGTAAACACAGTCTTTAATGAAGGAGCAAAAAACAAGGCAGTCTGTCGTGCGTAGACGCAGAACTGAGAAAAATACAAAACAAAACTTGAAGACGATGATCCAAGGAAATCAGTCTAGGGAGACTTCGTGGAACCGGACTAACTGGAAGCGGCAGCAGGACACCGAGGAAGCACCAGAAACTCTCAGCATCTCCAGGCGAGACAAGACAAGGTACAAGATCTTACTACTATGAAAAAACAAGAGAACACATACAATGCATGATATACAATAATCCGACAGAGAGCCACGAGCGCAGACGCTGTAAAATAGAGGGACTGATTAAATGAGTGAGAACAGGTGGCACTGCAAAGTAGCGCGAACGCTGATTGAAATAACAAACAGGTGGGGGAGAGAGAGAGAGGTGTAAGTGTCAGTATGCATGTGTGTGTGTGTGTGAGTGTGTGTGTGTGTACAACAGAGTGAGAGAGAGAGAGAAAGAAGAAGCAAACCCAGATCATGACAATAAAAACCCAAAATGTCGTTTTTTGTTATTATATTGAACTGAAAGCCATTTTATGCACAGTGTTGCACAGATTAAATTTCATGTAAATCATCCATGCTAACACACACGTCTTCTATTTTTATTTTTTAGACATTTCACTCTCTATAGATATATTTTTCAAAGACGGAGTTTCTAGCTCAAGTTCACATGAGACCTAAAACGCATCCTTTTTGCTTAAAAGCGCAACGTTTCGTTGTTATTCTGAGTGCACACAAATAAACGTAGAGTCTTTACAGATTCGAAAGATGTATTAGGCTACTTTTATCTGTATGACCAAGAATGACGGAGATTTTAAGAGCAAGTGAGCGCACCGGAGCCTGTCCTGCACAAAACGCGCTTCCACACAAACACTTCAATAGCGCACGTTTCTCAAGGTTAACATCATATTGAGCGGCCATGTAAAGTTGCTACTACATACATCTTTCAGATGAAAAGCCATATTTGAGGTTGATGAATGATAGCTGAGCGTTTGGATGTCCTGGCCGATTGTATTACCACATAGACCAGCCGTTAACAATCTGTCCATCACGGACTGCGAGCCTCTAGTTCGAAGACTCGTTCTCGCCCCCTACAGTGCAATTCGGCTAGGTATACATCCGCGCTAAAATATCAGGGTGAAAGTCATCATAGCTTGCGTAGTATAGACCCAGCTCCCAACCCAACTTTGAGAATAGATTAACGGCGATATTTTTTTTATCGCCGATAAGAGTCTCGCGTTAACGCAGCACGTTAACGCCGATAACGGCCCACCACTAATATATATATATATATATATACACATATACACATATATATATATATATATATATACATATACACATATATATATATATATATATATATATACACATATACACACATATATATACATATATATATATATATAAATTAATTAATTAGAAATGCTTTTGATTATTACAATTTTATAAAACCACTAAAATAGAATACCTAAAATGAATAAAAAACACGAAATTTGCTAAAAAAAATCTAACTAAATTTGTGAAAGATATAAATGTATTTCATAGGGCCTTAAAATGTTATTTTGTCAAACTTTTAATAAATTGCCATTAAATTGGTGATTTCAATTAATTAGACATGCTTTTTGATTCATGTTTTTATTATTATTTAACCATTAAGAAGTCTATAAAGTCTATAAAAAATGTAAACTGCAAAAATGGAATCCAGAAAATGTTTAATTGAAAAATAAAATGGAATTTTGGGGTGGAGGGAATCAAATTAATTTCATAGCACCCTATAAACATTTCTACAAGTACTAGTGTACAAGTACATTCTGTTGAACACAAGCATCCCTAGTGGCTGTAAGCATTATTTCTGTGGAAATATAAACACAACAACAGCTAAGCATGTAACACATCATCTATTCTCAATTTCAGCACTCACTACCGAGCTCTACGGTGCCTCTGGATCCAATATCAGTACTAGAGTAGTTCGCCGGGGGGCTTCATTAAACAGGTTTCCATGGGCGTACAGCTACACACGAGTCTGATATTAGTACAAACACACTCTCTGGAGCGATCACAATTCACGCATCACACCACACTATCTGCAATCTGACAGCACTTGCCTAAATGCATATGCCAACTGCAAGGTTTGGTGGAGGAGGAAAAATGGTTTGGGACAGATCCATGGTGCAGAACAGGCCCCTTACACTCCAATGATGGAAAATGATCTAAACTCAACACCATGCAAATTATACTGAAGATTATTTTGCTCGTCCAAGTTTGGGGAAGCTATTTCCTGTTTTAGCATTACAATGTCCACACACACAAAGTATGGTCCATAAATGCTTTTAGACATGAGTTTTAGACTTTTGTAAATTCTGATGATGTAATAACACAACAGCTCATTAAAGTATGAATAATGTTATTCAAATATATCAAAATAATATAACAAAATGCATGTTTGAATGCTATTAGCTGGGCGAGGCAAATTGCCCTTGTCACTTAATATATTATAACAGGTCCATTAAATACTAAATAGGACTATATGTGCAGGCTTCAACCTATCAAGCTTATTCCATAACGGTTTCATTAAATCCAGGTTAACCATAAAATATATATATTTTTTAAAGTACATGATACAGTATCAGTGTAAGGATACTGTCCCCTCATGAAGTGGAAACATTAGACAACATCAGCAGAAAATTTTCTTCCACCCTTCCTTCCTTGAATACTGTACTTCATTAAAAACACTAGCCCATGTTTACTGTTATGAGCTGTTGCAAAGAGACACGGACCAAATGAGGACAGGCAAGCTACCACAGAGAGTATCTGTATCTTTATCTGTTCATTATAATCCCTATCTAAAAATATCTGAAGAGAGTGAAATACAGGCTTTAATAATAAGCAAATCCGTCAAATATTTACTCAGGGAAAATAAAATGACATTAGGTTATCTCAGCTCTATACCTGAATCGTATTTAATTTACAAAAAGGGCCATCCTTAAGAAACATTAGTGCCATTTGTGACTTATTTGAAAATAAACTTTAATATTCAAAAATTTCAGATTAGTTAGTGGTCATGAAATATAGGAATGTCAATGGCTACCCCACCGTTCAACACCAGGTCATACTTAACTGATGCCAGAGCAAATCATTGTTTATCATTAAAGTTGAAATGTCATAGCATAACACAGTTCAACAGAAAGCCAGGGACAAAGACAAATTCTTCATTTTCTCAAAAGACATTTCAGACAGTTTAAGAAATGCCAAATTTAAATATAAATATTTTGTATTCTATAAAACACAGTTACGTTCATCTGGGACACTCTACGCAAATAATGGGACTCCAATATCCTGTTCATTTCAGTAGCAAGTCAAAGGGACACAATAATACAAAACTGGCACTGCTTCCTGAGAATGAGCCCAAATACTAGGAGCCACCATAACCTTAAATACACCTGAAATTTCAAAAACACATTTAGAAAGCAGGACTGGAACAATAATGATTGAGGATTGAGAAGTTAATGGATAACAGATGGCAGTATGGGAGAGGAAAAGAGAAATGATTACAGTTTATAAATGTTTATCAGTATAAAAAAAAGAATAAAATGTTGCATTTAAACATGCCCTTAAGCTAAATTCAAAACAATCAAATTGATGTCACTAGGTCATATTGCCAAAATATGCTACAGTCACATGCAATCCAACAAATGTAAATGAAAGGTAAATCCAAAACATCAAAACCTCTGTTCTAATGGTCAAAAAGAGCACCTTTTGTTCTGTAGAAATTTCAATTTGTCCATTCAGGATGAGCACTTCTACCGATGAATGTGTCTTATGAATGTTTAATGAGCAATCACTTGTACCACTTGTAATGGTATCAAACAGATACAGCTCATCACATTGCTAATTAAAGGCTGAATTCTCTAGTGAATAACAGAGGACTTAACATATTCCTTCTGTCTGGTCGCTATATACAGTATATGTAATAATGAAATATCCCAAACATACAGTTGAGATCAAATGTTTACATCCACCTTGCAAAATATTAATTATTTAGCCAAAATAAGAGGCATCATACAAAAATGCATGTTATTTTTTATTTATTACTGACTTGAATAAGACATTTCACATATATTCCACAAGATAAAATAATAGTATAATTTATCAAAATAACCCTGTTCAAAAGTTTGCATATGCTTGATTCTTAATAGTGTGTTGTTAACTGAATGACCCACAGCTGTTTTTTTGTTTAGTGATAGTTGTTCATGAGTCCCTTGTTTGTCCTGAACAGTTAAACTGCCTGATGTTCTTCAGAAAAATCCTACAGGTCCTACACATTCTTTGGTTTTTCACAATTTTTGTGTATTTGAACCCTTTCCAATAATGACTGTATGATTTTAAGATCCATCTTAAAATCACACTGAGGACAACTGAGGGACACATACAACTATTACAGAAGTTTCAAACAGTCACTGATGTGCCAGAAGGAAACAATTCCTTAAGAGCCAGAGAAAAATTCATTTTTTGAATTTGAAAATCTGGGTAAATTTAACTTATTTTGACTTCTGGGAAACATGTAACTTTTGTGGCTTCTGAAGGGCAGTACTAAATGAGAAAAGTATTTAGTATCTATGCAAAATAAGAAAAATGTACACATCTTCATTATGTTCAAAAGTTTTCACCCCCCTGCCTCTTAATGCATGTTTTTTCCTTCTGGAGCATCAGTGAGCATTTGAACCTTCTGTAATAGTTGTATATGAGTCCCTCGGTTATCCTCAGTGTGAAAAGATGGATATCAAAATCATGCAGTCATTATTGGAAAGGGTTCAAATACACACAAATGCTGAAATACCAAAGCATTTGTGGGAGCTGAAGGATTTTTCGGAAGAACAGCAGGCAGTTTAACTGTTCAGGACAATCAAGAGACTCATGAATAACTATCACTAAACAAACAAAAAAACTAGTGCTGTCAAACAACTAATAACGATTAATCACATCCAAAATAAAAGTTTTGTTTACATAATATATGTTTGTGTGTGTGCTGTGTATATTTATTATGTACTTATCAATACACACATTCAGTAAATTGTTGGAAAATATTATATAACATTTTTTTCTTAAATATATTTTCTTGTGTGTCTGGTGACCCGAAACATTCACTTCGTGTGGTAACATCTAAGATAACTATTTTTATTCAAGTCAAAGCCATACCTGTCACAATATAATACCACTACATATACCACATATATACCACCATAAGGAGCAATATCTTTGAAAAGTGACCCTGTGTATGTGCCCTTAACATTCAGAAATTTAACAGGAGAGAATCTCATTGGTTAGGTGAAGGACCTTTAATTGATTATCCTAATTGACTATAATTATCTGTAAATGCCTCCCTGAATAGGTATTAGGAAAGACTTTAAGTACTTGAATCAGCACATTCTGCAGCACAGGTGATTAAATAACCATTCCAATTTTAAACCCGTTGTATTTATTCTCCAAACTGTTTTTAGCCAGTAATTCTCGTAGCAGCAGGATGAAATGTGCACATTCCCAAGCGTAACATTTCCAGTGAGATTGCATTTTAGGACAAATTACATAGTTTACCAATTTAAATGGTAAAATACTTCATCCTATCCCATCTTAGTGTGACTGAACTAAGTAAGCCTCAGAATACGGAGATTAATATTTGTTTTCCTTTTTTTTTACGAAAAGCAGCTATTATTGCAAGTTTCAAAATGAATTCCAAAACATTTCAAAATTTCAAATAAATAAATAAAAGTAACATATGATAATTAAATGATATGGCTGGAAATAAATTACATTAAATAAATATGAAAAACTTTAATTACAATTTTAAATTAAATGTAACATTTTTACAAGATTTGCAAAGGTTAAATCAAATTATATAATTCAATTTATAAAAATGTAAACTTTTTTTTGGTCAACAAACATGTTCACAGTCATCATATGTACAAATACAAATGCTAATTTTATTTCGTCAATTCATTCCCTTTTTTGACCCAGTCTCAATGAAAACACCAAAATTCTGTATCTAAAAAAAACTAAACTAAAATAGCAATATGGAAGAATTTGAGGATTTCTCAACTTTCCATCCTATCAGTACTTGCTCCACTCCACTGTCAATCCCACAATCCCCATGGGAGCCTGCCGCTCAGCTTCAGTGGAGAATGAATTCGATATGCCCGCTCATGTCTGCTCACTTCGCACCAGTGGACATGTACAGCAATTGTTGCTCAAACTTAGGGTTACTGTATTTTTTTAAAACAGTAACCCAACCATCCACACCGTATCATGCGATACAACCAAACAGAACACCTTAGAAACCACAGAACAAACCTGATAACTATCAAATAAGTTTAGCACCAGTGGGATTTTCTTTAGAAAAATGTAGGTTAATTATTCCTGCAGTTGTGGTTGCTATCTCTACACTTACACAACCTGACCTCGGCAGAAGAAACATTGCGACATAATGTTTATCCTTGTGGAATATAATGTGACTCGTTGTGTAATTAACGCATCTCTTTTCTCTTGGGTGCTTTTAAAATAAGTGAATTATTATTTCTTGTTTAACCACGACATTTCTCTTGAGAATATTACACAACAACATGAAGAAAGTTTTTAAAGAAAGATCACAAGAGGGAGGTGAAGATATTGCTGGACATCAGGCTGAATAAAAAAACAACAACAACAACAACCAAGAGTCTGCCACTGAACTGTACTGATCCATTCGCACCTAAACGCAATTTAGTTTTTAGTCAACTCCGCATGGTACACATGGGGTTCATAAAATGCATTTTGATACATAAATCTGTCCCAGTAGTCCTGTAATCTCAAGGCAGTAGAGCAGCTCTAGTGTAATGAGGCAGACTGAGCGGGATGGCTGGTTTTAGTCCCAGGTGAGACAAACTCTTAACCACGGAACATGGTTTTCAGTGTATACAATTACAGCTTACATGCTTCAGTACTCTTCAAACATAGTAGAAAATTGCTCTTAGAAGAGGGAGAGCATTATGGGTGTACATGATATTATCTGAAGTTGTACAGTATCAAAGTAATATGCAGTGCTTGCTTTGACATTAAAAAATATATACAAACCCGATTCCAAAAAAGTTGGGACACTGTACAAATTGTGAATAAAAAAGGAATGCAACAATTTACAAATCTCATAAACTTATATTTTATTCACAATAGAATATAGATAACATATCAAATGTTGAAAGTGAGACATTTTGAAATGTCATGCCAAATATTGGCTCATTTTGGATTTCATGAGAGCTACACATTCCAAAAAAGTTGGGACAGGTAGCAATAAGAGGCCGGAAAAGTTAAATATACATATAAGGAACAGCCGGAGGTCCAATTTGCAACTTATTAGGTCAATTGGCAACATGATTGGGTATGAAAAGAGCCTCTCAGAGTGGCAGTGTCTCTCAGAAGTCAAGATGGGAAGAGGATCACCAATTCCCCCAATGCTGCGGCGAAAAATGGTGGATCAATATCAGAAAGGAGTTTCTCAGAGAAATATTGCAAAGAGTTTGAAGTTATCATCATCTACAGTGCATAATATCCTCCAAAGATTCAGAGAATCTGGAACAATCTCTGTGCCTAAGGGTCAAGGCCGGAAAACCATACTGGATGCCCGTGATCTTCAGGCCCTTAGACGGCACTGCATCACATACAGGAATGCTACTGTAATGGAAATCACAACATGGGCTCAGGAATACTTCCAGAAAACATTCTCGGTGAACACAATCCATCGTGCCATTCGCCGTTGCCGGCTAAAACTCTATAGGTCAAAAAAGAAGCCATATCTAAACATGATCCAGAAGTGCAGACGTTTTCTCTGGGCCAAGGCTCATTTAAAATGGACTGTGGCAAAGTGGAAAACTGTTCTGTGGTCAGACTAATCAAAATTTGAAGTTCTTTTTGGAAAACTGGGATGCCATGTCATCCGGACTAAAGAGGACAAGGACAACCCAAGTTGTTATCAGCGCTCAGTTCAGAAGCCTGGGGTTGCATGAGTGCGTGTGGCATGGGCAGCTTACTAGGGGTCGACCGATATGTGTTTTTCAGGGCCGATGCCGATACCGATTATTACAGATCAAGTAGACCGATAACCGATATTTTGAACCGATATACGTGTCTGGTGTAAAAATGAAAATGAATGCCAAAATTAATAATAACAAGAGCTCTGACAAAAAATGTTCTTTAAATGCTTTTAAACATGTCTTTAATTCTGAAAACTGTTAATAACAACAACATTAAATAAACAGTAATATTAATAATAACATAAGTGCAGGGATCACCCAGAAGCATTCTGTAAACATTTTGTAAAACTTAAAGTAAACGTATTTAGCGTATTGTGTGATTATTCTCAACAAAAGTTGTAATAATTGTTGTAGTTGTATTACGTGTATTCTACTGCACCACAGTAATATATTCGGCTAAACCGAACTTATATTTTGACAGGTTGCCATGAGGACCTTTTAAGTTTCTCTATGTACAGGTATATATGATATGACGATTGTTTTACTCAAATGAAACGGTCAAATGCTCATGAAGTGACTCTCCGAGCAGTTCTGGGGATGTTGTTCATGTATTTAGGTCCTCATTTAGTGAGACGGCAGATGCTGAAAACACCGCATCACACGCGCTTTAGTATGTATGTGTGCAGTAAATGAAACCGCACGTCTGTGTCATTCATTAACAGAGATGCAGAACATGCAGGATTCATATTTAAATAGTGTTTTTGCGGCTTAATATTTATAGATACTAGTCCATAGCACGAGTCGATTTAAGTGTACTGACCTACTTTTGATTAATTCATCCAAACTTCGACACATTCCGTGACATTCCGCGTTATACGGTAAATTCCATTATATGACTGCATTCCGCGATTCCGCCCGCATTTTCCGCATCGCGGACATCATAGTGGATTGTGATTTATTGCAACTTCAGCAACGTCTGCTGCTGCCTTACCTTTGAGAGACAAATGATGTGTGATCACTGAGGCAGCTCCAGTTAGCAAGTGCTTTCGGTGTGAGACTGCCTTCAGTTTTCCGCGTTGATTGGTCGGACTCGTGACTCTCTACATATCAGATGAGCGGTGGGCGGAGATTGCTCTCGGCCACAGAGTGTTGAGCTCAGACAGGCTGCATCGAGCCAAATAGTGCATTTAAACATTAAATAATTTCACCTGTATTATTTATTCACCAATAAATAATGTCACCTGTAAATAGTATGTTTGTTTGCATAATAAAAAATAAAAAAAATAAAAAAATAAATTAACGGCATATCTGTTTTGAAAATGGCCGATATCGATAATCATAAAAATGCTTAATATCGGTGCCGATAATCGGCCAGGCCGATAATCGGTCGACCCCTACAGCTTACACATCTGGAAAGGCACCATCAATGCTGAAAGGTATATCCAAGTTCTAGAACAACATATGCTCCCATCCAGATGTCGTCTCTTTCAGGGAAGACCTTACATTTTCCAACATGACAATGCCAGACCACATACTGCATCAATTACAACATTATGGCTGCGTAGAAGAAGGATCCGGGTACTGAAATGGCCAGCCTGCAGTCCAGATCTTTCACCCATAGAAAACATTTGGCGCATCATAAAGAGGAAGATGCGACAAAGAAGACCTAAGACAGTTGAGCAACTAGAAGCCTGTATTAGACAGGAATGGGACAACATTCCTATTCCTAAACTTGAGCGACTTGTCTCCTCAGTCCCCAGACGTTTGCAGACTGTTATAAAAAGAAGAGGGGATGCCACACAGTGGTAAACATGGCCTTGTCCCAACTTTTGTGAGATGTGTTGATGCCATGAAATTTCAAATCAACTAATTTTCCCCTTAAAATGATACATTTTTTCAGTTTAAACATTTGATATGTCATCTATGTTGTATTCTGAATAAAATATTGAAATTTGAAACTTCCACATCATTGCATTCTGTTTTTATTCACAATTTGTACAGTGTCCCAACTTTTTTGGAATCGGGTTTGTACTTATTTGGCACTCCTATTCCTATTATGTGAGAAACCATTTAAAATTTGTATTTAAAATGCATTATGTGTTAATTTTGATAATAAGTTCATTAGCCAAGTATTATACTTAGCCTATATATTTAAAGAAGAAAAAAATGCATTACATTTTTTGTTCAAACTCTATTTTTTTAGCTTTTGAGAGAGAGACAGAGAGAGAGAGAGAGAGAGAGAGAGAGAGAGAAGAGAGAGAGAGAGAGAGAGAGAGAGAGAGAGAGAGAGAGAGAGCTGAGAGAGCAACGGGCAAAGGCAGGACTTTTAGATGTCCTAGAACGCTAAGCGCCGAATTTAAGATTGTAGTTTAGGTTAGGGAAATCTAAAACAACAGCAGACATGGAGACACAGAATGCTATTCGCTCTGTTGTGGAGAATATTACCACCATTTGCCAACTGAAGCCCAAACAAGAAGAGTGTTTGGTTCACATTTTGAAAGGAGGTGATGTTGTGGCCCTACTCCCTACAGGTTTTTGGAAAAGTTTAATTTATCAACCGTTACCGATCGTCAGCAAGAAACTGGGAGGCCAAAGTCCGGCAAGGCGATAATTGTGATTGTGTCCCCCTTGGTTTCCCTCATGGACGATCAGGTTATGTGTGCTTCACAGCTTGGCTTGCACAGTGGTCGAGAAATCATGGAGGGGAATTTCAGCCTTATTTTTGGTATCCGAATCCTGGATTGTCAATCCAAAAGGACGAGCTATGTTGACATCAACCCTATACCAAGACAACCTCGTCGCCATTGTCGTTGACTAGGCACACGTCGCAAACAAATGGTGAGTTTGCATACACAGGTTTTGTTATTAACTTCAACAAGTTAATTTATTTCGACATCAGCTCAGTTCGAGGCGCGTAACATAAGTCATAACCAAACGTTATGTGATTGGCTTACGAGTACACCAATGATTTTAAACTTCAGACAAGCCAACAGTGCAGTTCTGGGGCACCATTGACTTCCATAGTATTTCTTTTTCCTACTATGAAAGCCTAAAACAGCCTGGTTACAAACTTTCTTCAAAATATCTTCCTTTGTGTTTGGCAGAACAAAGAAATTCATACAGGTTTGGAACTACTTGAGGGTGAGTAAATGATGACAGAATTTTCATTTTTGGGTGAACTATTCCTTTAAATGTTTTAGTAACCACTCAACATTATTTTACGATACATGGTAACACGGTCCCAATATTTAAGCATGTGAACGCATTATCATTCTCAAAATTAAGATCTGTAAAGTGCACTGTTCACAGAGTATAATGTTTGTTAAATTGGCATGGTTTCCAAGCATTAAGTTTGGAGATGTATGCAAAGTTTATGCATGAGGCCTCAGGACTCCTATGAAAGGGACTGACCTTGTATTTGTCCACTGGATGACAAAGATATCATTTGTACAAATTTTCTTGAATAGTGAAAATTGTACTTTTAAATGCCATTTCACAGCTACAACTACATAAAATAATCCTTTTATCAAAAATAAATAAATAAAATGAAAAACCTCTACTTCACCTTTTAAGGTCAGCACAAAGTACAGGGTGTCATAATAATACATGATGTCCTACTGTAACTCGGTACTTCTCTTGGCAAACAGGTCCATCATAGCTCGATAAAATGCACTCCATTAAAGGGCTGAGTAAAGCAGCTTTTTATCCAGATGTCATCGCTGAAATGGTGATGGCTGAGAAAGACAAGTGGCATAATTTACAGGCCATTTTATGTTTGAAGTCGCTGTAATTCTTACAGTTTACTGAAAGATTTTGTTCATGACAAGGGAAGTGTCATATCCATATCTTTAGAAAACTCCTGAGTAAACACATAGAATTCAATTAAGATGTTAAAGTCAAACAGTGTTCATTTACCACAACAGCTCTTGAACAAATCAAGTCTTGGCCTTGATATGTTCTTTTTTAAAGAGTTGATCTTAATTTCAACATGTCTAAAGCACAATTCTGGGTGTAATTACTCCGGCGTGACATAACACATCAAAGGATTTTGTTAATTTTGAGTTTTAAAGGCTTTTAGCTGAATGGGGTGACAATGGTTCCAAGAAAGCTTTATATATAACTGTGACATTTGTAATGCATATGAGGTGTGCACAATCCTAAATGGGTTCAGATTAGGTATGCACAATATATTGGTATTGTATTTTTTTATCAGATACTTGAGATTTGTTAATGTATAAGTATCAGTTAATATTAATTAATTATGCATGCTCATGTTCACATATTTAAACATTTAAATAGCATTTGCTGTCAACTATACTGTAAAAAATATATTTTTAAACTATAAGCTATGCATATTGGTGCATTCAGATAATCTCTATTTCTCAGCAGTATTACAGTTTAGTTGAAGAACATGATTTAAAAACTCATTCATCACTCATTATTTTCACTTCAGCAAAAGTGTGCTGTTCCAGAGAGCTCATACATTTCTCCAGCCTAATAATGAAACTATCCAGTTCTTTTTCTCACAGTTTAAAACACTGTGAGTAATGTGTGGGCCTGTGGAACATCAAGCTCAAAGACCCAGATAATTCCAAGGTCATTTCAGCACTAACTACTACATGTTCTCGCGCAAGACTAGACCACTGCAGTACAGAGGGAGGAGGAGGAAGGCCAAAGACAGAGAGAACAAAATAGAGCAAGAAAGGAGGCAGAAAGAAGAACACAGGCATAAAATAATAATGGCCTTATTCATTTAAATATCCGTATTATAATTTTGTCCATTTAACATGAGGACCAAATGCTCCTCAGCTCACAGCCAGAGTGATCCAGATTTAATTATGAGAGGTAATCTGATGCTCAGCCGTGCCCCCATGCTTGCCCCCACACCTGATCAAGCCCTAAGGATTTCTTTTATATTGGACACATTTCAGCTGCGTTTCAACAGACAACCTGAGGTAAATTCAAGTAAATCAAGCCACATTCTTTTTAAATGTCAAAAGTGCCTTGGTTTACCTGACTTCACCCTGTGTAGTGAACCACACCATAAACATCCAGAGAGAAAGCTACGACACAACTCTGTATTCCTCCCCTCCATAAATTAGGTAACAATGCTCACAAACAGAAAAATATACTGTGCTTGCTACAATAATGAAATAAAACTATGAAAAGTCAGACCTACAAAACACATATTTTTCGACCACTAGACTTCTGAATGAACTGCTACAAACAATGAGTGAATGAAAAGCTACAGGAGAACGAGTGTAATAGTGTGTGTGTGTGTGTGCCTGGTATTCATCACGGTATGGGATCAAATGTCCCCACAAAGGAGGAAACAAGCTTACAGATCACAAAGAATGAAGTGTACTGAAATAGCAAAACGTTTTTTGTAAGGGGTAGGTTTAAGTGAAGGGTTTGTGTAGGGTCATACATATAGTTTGTACAGTATAAAAGCCATTACGCCTATGGAGAGTCCCCACAATCCCACAAGTATATATATGTGTGTGTGGGGGGGGGGGGGGGTAGGATATATCGCCTATATCCTTTTGTGCCTGTTTGTGCACGGCGTATTTCAGTCTCTGCGATTTGGAATTGATTACACTCTCGCCAAGAGATTATCGATTCAATGAGTGAATTTCAAGTTGTCGGCTTGGTCGGTTCATGAAAATGATTCATTCAAAAGATTCGACTCGGGACCAACTCGTCCTCGAATCGGACATCACTAATCCACAGCTGATGCACAAACGTGTCAGTCAGTGGCCGTGATGTCGCGCTCGTTACAGTGAGGTTCCCGTTCATTTCGCACGTTCTCAACAATACCACACACTAAGCTAAACAGATATGATTCAGTCAGGATCCAGTGTACAGCTTTTACATTTAAACTATAAACGATCCTCCTCTTTACGATCTAAAGTTGGGTAGGGATATCTCATGCTGCGAGTTCCACATAAAAAGAAAAAACGCTAGAACCCCATTATTTAACTTACCTCTGAGCAGAATTACAATGAAATACAGAGTATGGAGACGCAACATGTTTATTCTCCCTCTGTGAGAAACTTCCATCTTACTGGATGACACGGAAGGGCAGTGAAAGTGAAAAGGCATCGCTTTGCGCGCGGAGAGATGATCACACAATTGCGCGATTAAGTTCCAGACTCGCTCTCGGAGGATATCCAGAAGCATTCATCATAATGTTATTCACTTCACACCGGGGTCAGTTCAGGTCAAACAGACTTGGGAGTCCGAACATCCCGTCACGCATTAGATGGGATTTATAGGCTCTGTCAAGATCCCGAAAGATGCCACTGTTCTCGTTACGCGACAGATCCTTCACAAATAGTGTGCTTTTCTCACATCCGAAGTATGTTCCCATGCGTCGCTGAATCCAACTGCTCAGTCTGCGGTTTTGTGGCGTTAGGTAGCAGCGAGTAAATTTAATTTCCGTTCCTTGGATACTTTTATCTTTCTAGTAAAGTCTGGCGGGTTGGGTGGTGTTGCTGTGGGATTTTTCCCCCTGATGCGTGATGCGTAAGACAGGATCTGCGATTCCTCCGCATCCGCTCTCACATCCTCTAATGCGGAATGATCCTGCACATCCTAAAAGTTGCTCAAGCACACGATTGCACCATTTGCGCTTTCCATATCTTCGGTGTCGCTCGGAATAACCTGCAGAGATTAAGAATAACACTTGGCTGGTTTCCTTCCTCAGGAGATGGTGTTAGAAAAAAAGACGACGAGCTTCATCTGATATTCACGAACGCATAAAACAAATACTATCGGCAAATGTGTGCTTTAAAATAAGTGCATGTGGGTTTGAAGAGGTTTTTCTGCGCCAACCTCTCCTCTCCACTCCAGCGCAGACACTGGCAAGTCCAAACTGAGGTGCAGGGTTAAAGCATCACCTGAGGCGCCAACGTTCACATCAAGGGCTCCCCGCAGACTTCTGTGCACATAAGCTTTACCTGAACATCACAGTAGCTATCACAACACATTTTAGATTCTTAATAGACTGCAAAACGTATGCGTTTACTAGAGCAGTCGGAAGAATTTTGCCCTTAGAAATAAAAAGTTGGAGACACAAATGGAAAAAGTTCTAGGTAGTTTATGGCTGTCTATGTTCCCAAGTATGTAAGTAAGTAAACATCAATGTGATATGGCAGGAGTTCATTTACACAGTTTTGACGATAATTATTAAATATGGTCATTTATAATCAAATTTTAATAACTGCAAAGCAACAGTGACCCCTTGTGGGCACAATGTGCATATACCTGTGTGGGTGAGGTTTTACTCATATTTAGAAGAGCATATGTCCAATGAAAAATTGTCGAATCTGAAATTACATAGATGTGGATACCAGCCAACAGCCTGCGAGGAAAATGTTTTAATAAGCATAATAAATGTCTTAATGAAAACCTAAAGGTGGAATAATATAAGTGTGAGGTTTAGAGGATTTAGGGAGACTAAAATATAATTCATCCTGTGAAAAAAACAATGAAAGTTGTTGGAAAGTCCACACCACCATGCAAAACTGTAAAAATGAGAAGGCAGACAAAGTTGTGAATAAAACAGATTATTGCAGTGTGTTGTTTAATTTTTTTTTTAAGTTCACTGTTGATTCAGTGTCGCTTGCCATTTCTTTGTCATTAGTTTTAACATTTGCTGAGGGAAAATAGTTTCTACGTTGATTTTCTTGTTCAGTGTACAGAAGGAGACAAAGTCTCAATTGTGACAGATGATCTAAACAGATGACAGGCTTATATGTGTAGTTTATTCTGGATTGAGCTGCTTACATTTATTTTCTAATGTCTAATTCTGAAACTATTTTTGCATTCTGGAAGCCATTGCATTGGGTGCTGCTGTCATGCAAACAAAAATGTACAAGGATTGATCAATTTCATATGCAATGCATATAAGGCTTAGGCTTGGTAGGCCATTGCAGAATGTTTGTGTACTTAGTTTGCATTTCAAGACAGGTTTTATCAGATTCATTGGGTTTGTTATAAAAAGCATCCATCAGGGCTGTCAGATAAAACTGTCGAATACTGAGTTAATGTTAATGCATCAATCAATCAACTCCTCTGCATGGCAGCGTGAGTACAATGCAGTTAAAACGATAGGACATTACACAAAATTCCTATTTTTCCATGTCTTTAAATCATATAGTATCTAGTAAATAGATGCTTCTGCAATAAAAATGTTCGGTTCTAGACACTGATCACAAGAGGCAATACCACCACGCATCTGAAATAGACATACTTAAGAGATGATTGCCTCTGAAAGGAAGAGAAAGAGAAACAATTGCATCTTCAACAAGCTACTCAACATATTCCTGTATGTAACACTCCTTTAGCTGCCACTTCGCCATTTGTCGTAAACCTTCTTGAAAAAGAAAGCAGCACAGAATAGAAAGACCTGACAAGATACCCCACTCTCTTGCCATCACAGCATCATCACATCCTTTGAGAACCCTTGAACGTGGGCTCACACACATTGAGATCAGATTGCATCTATACGCATGTCTATCTTATGCTTAATTAAGTTAGCGAGCATCGCGCTTGAATCCTAATGAGAATGTTCTCCCACATTACCGAATGATAGAAAAGAAAGCTGGCAGTCAGCCCGATTAGAAAAGAGAAAGGAGAAAAAATGATTGAATACAAAATGCAATTATAATCAGCTGCTTCATCTACAATCAGGCTTTCATGCAAGTCTTTTGCGCCTCCATTTGTTGATGAGGGCCTTTGATGTCTTGCGACTCACAAAACAGATGAGAGGCGGGAAAAGGGGATTGTGGATCAACAGGTTGGGTTAAATGAACAGCGGTGTTATTTACTAAATAGCGTGCTGCAGGATCCCTCGGAACAGAAATGTTTTATGCTAAAGTTGCCTCGACTTCATTAGAGCTGAAATGAACAGACGTCTGAAGTGTGACTGCACTGAAAGTAGTCGAAGCTGCTTTAAGCTAGTCTTGGCTGGTTTAAGGTAGTCTTCCAGCTTGGCCAAGACGATTTTAAGACATATAAAAAGCCTGACCAGCTGTAATATTCCCAAAACTCATTTGAAACTAGCCAGCAGATCAAACTGAACAGACAAATAGATAATGTAAAATTTAGTGTGAGCGTCAATATATAATATATAATAATATACAAAATATAATATAGGCTATATGTAATTATGCATCTGTTAATATTATTTAATGGACCTGAGCTAACAAGAATAAATATGTAAATCCTCTACTTTAAATATGTATATCCACCAACATTAATTATTAAAGAGAATTATAAAAATAAATACCACATGTGTTTGTTATGGCTATAATTATATTCATACATTTATACATGTGGCTTTACATATTCGAATAGTTTTTGGGGCGGCTGTATATTGAAATAGCAGTATCTTTACAGAATTAAAGTTGTTCATTTCTAACATTAAGTTGCTATACATCAAATTCTGCTATAGAAAATAAACGGAAATTAAATTTAAAGTGAACTTCAAACATGCATTTTAAACAACTGGAAGAATTATTTAGATACAATTGGAGAACAAAAAATAAATACATTCTCTCCAACCATAATAGGATTTGAAATGGATTTTTCAGAGAACAAACAGAGGATATGGATTCAATATTTGGCTGTTTTGCATTGTGCTATTATTTCACACTTTTGGCAAAAGGCGAATGCACAAAGGCTTGAGCACACAGAAGGCCTGATCTCTAAAGAAATAAGAGCTTAAATGTTTGCTGAAATGCGCACGCACACATACAGACACACAAACACTGCTGTATCCTGCTGAGAATGCAGGGAGTCAGAGATTAAGTTCTCTTCAGATGTGGCATTGTTCTTCCATCATCCATTCAACTTGAGTCACTGTCTTGAGCTGTCTAAAAACTATTATAAATCCCCATTGATTACATTATATTCCCCTGGAGCCATCTAAATGACTGATATTCACTCTACCTGCTTTCCTCACATCTAGATTACTTTTCCACTACCACTTATTCTCAAATCCACCTAATGTACTATTCTGTCTTAATATGTGAGCTATTATATATATGAACTGTGGAGGCCAGAGTGCACGCGTTCATGGGTCTCAGATCGGCTGGTAAGCTCATCAGACTGTTATTGGTATGGGAATACCGCATGAGATCAGAGGAGCGGCCATTTCCTCAGGCTGTCAGTCAGAGCATGTTGTGCCAGACTATAAAACAGCAAGGTTTAAAAGATTCCCGCTAGTTCAGAAGGCTGATTTAAGAGGAGATACAGAGCAACAAGGGAATACAAATGTGCATTACAAAACTAAACTGTAACTAAAACTAAAAAGAAATGCAAAGAATATGGTATCATAATAAAACCACTTTTCAGTTCAGTATAACAGGAAAGTGGAACTATACTTGAACGAGATCTGCCAAAGGACCTCTGCTTCTAGAGTTACATGGGCCCCAAGGTGTGGGTCTCCACAAGACCTCATCCAGACAGCTGATGAAGGTATTACCTCTATTCTGTTATGACAGAGCCCCTTTTGTTCTGTGTGTTAACATGTTTTTGACATTTACATGAGCAGCTATGGAGTGTCTGGATCCTATTTTGGACCATATTGAGGAAAACTGAGAGGTGAAGTTTGCTGGAGGTGCAGTACATATGAGCTTATTATCGAACGCGATGTCATTTGTCACGGATGACAATTTTGTTGCATGTTCAGCTCTCTGGTATAGTATTTTGCAGTGCTTAGATTCGTATCTTAGAGGTAATATTGCAGCATCTGGAATTTCAATATTCTAGACCAAAAGTTGCTTAAAATACTACAGTAAGTAGGCTTTGCATGTTCATTCTAGAGGCTAAAACTTCACCAGGACGTTGTTCATACAAGAGACCACTTTATAATGTGCAGTATTTCAGGGAAAAGCACTGATATAAAAATTCTGCCAATAATTAATTATGTTACAGCTGATAACCAATAAAGTAAAGTATAAAATTCCAAACTGTTTTGTCTAAATAAAAAAATATAAAAAAAAATACAACCAGTAGTTTGTAATGATCAAAAATGATATATGCAATTATTGCAATATCAACCAATACAATAATATATATATATACAAAAAAATACTAATGTTATTCAATAATCTGGTACCAATATAAAATACTGTTTTTTTTTTACTTATGCTCACCAATGCTGCGTTTATTTGATCTAAAATACCGTAAAACAGTAATATTATTAAATTATTACCATTTAAAATAACTGTTTTCTATTTTGGTGTTTTAAAATGTTGTATATTTCCTGAAATTATTCTAATATGTTCCTAGTATGTACCACTGTTCCTGTGGCTCAGTGATAGAGCTTTGCGTTAGCAACACAAAAGGTTGTGGGTTCAATTCCCACGTAACACAAACACTGATTAAAAAAAATGTGTAGCCTGAATGCACTGTAAGTCGCTTTGGATAAAAGCGTCTGATAAATGTAATATGCTGTTTTGCTGCTCAGGAAACATTTCTTATTTTTATCAAGAATGAAACCTGCAGAACTACTTATTCTTTTTGTGAAAACTGTTTTATCTTTTTTCAGGATTCTTTGCTTTATTGAAAGTTCAAAAGAAAAGCATTTATTTGAAATAAAAATATTTTGTAACATTATGAAAATATTTACAGTATCATGAATCCCTATGACAAACCCAAGTCAGTCTGCCTCTTTACCTTGATATATTGTGTTTGAATCATGTTGTCTTATTAAGTTGCATTTTATTGAGTGCGTTGGGACAGCGTACTGACACATAAATCGTTGAACAGTCTCAAATTCGGGTACTTCAATGCAAGTCAAGGGTTATGTCCTTCAGTCTTTACTTTTATTCAGCCTCTTTATCTCCCTCTCTCTTTAGCCATGAGGGTTTCAAGCATCAGTCATAGACCATCTCACTTCAGATGTCAGTATCTGATCTATTACAGCTCTAATAAAAACTGCATAGACCTGACCAAAAGCCAGACCACACACCTCATGGCTTTACACATCCGCGCACACGCCAGGTAAATACAGATAACTGTGGCACATTTGGAGCCCCATTTAAGCTATTTACTTATCATCCCCTGCCAGTGGCGCTCTTTTGTTTGTCCACGGGAGAGAAGCAGAAGGTGACCTTCAGAGAACTAACACAGTATACTCACACACACCCCAGTCCTTAGAGATTTGAACACCTTGTCTACATTCACACAGCCACAGAATGCACTTGTCAGTCCAGTTTAAAAGCTAAACACAGTTCTGTTCATACACGGTTCAGGTATGACAGAGTAACAACTGCATTCAATAACCAAAGTGACAGGAGCCACAACCAAATTTTGAGAGTCTGTCACACTACTGACACAAGGACATTTTATTTTGTCAGAACACATGACTGCTTTTGAACGGCTGCCTGTGTTAGGGCTATCTACCTAAAAAAATTACGGTATTGGGCCTCCTAAGCGATTGAGGTGTTTTGTTGTAGGATGTAATAATGAACATAGCAGTCATCGTTTACTCCCAATATCTGATCCGTTGTAGATGAAGTAAATTACTTTAGTTTTTTAAGGAAATGTGCCTAAATCTACCTAAATACATTTATGTTTGTGCCAATCATTTTACACCAGACTACTTTGTAAACGAGGGTTAGTACAAAGCAGGTTTTGCTAAATAGTTGTTGCTGAAGGACGGATCGGTACCAACAATTTGTGATCCAGCTTCACTTTCAGAAGAAGTATTATTAATAATAATAATAATCATATTTATTAATCTATGCAAATCGCTGGAAGAGCAGGGTGGGTTGACTAGTAGCTCATTAACAATTAAAGGCATATGCACCGAAATGGGTCACTGTGAACAGAGCTGTTTTTGACAAGGTAAAAAGGGTGTTGTTTTACACTACCATTGAGGAATTTTAGGCAAAGTATGTTACTGACTTTTCATGAAGACTGTAAAGAATTATACCAACTTGTGGAAAATGGCCATCCGATGTTCTATTTAAGTTTCATTAGCATCAACCAACATAATTTCAGAAATAATGTTGTTTTCAAAGAGGTTTTCTTAACTACTTGAATTTTTTGCAGACATATAAAGGGCATACTGCATCCAAGTGTGGGACATGTAGCACAAAGAGACACTAAGCTACAAACATTTAAATAAGAAACTCTCGAAAGCAGTCACTCCTTCAAATGAAAATTAATAGCAATTAGTGATTATACAGAATGTATATGTACATATTGTTCTCTAGTTGCCCAAATCTGGTTGAGTGAAAGTAAAATCTGAGCAAAGTAAAACGTTCTTTGATTCTTCTGTACTGTACTGTAGGTCTTGAGCTACTTTGCTCTTTAAAGAGTAGTTCCTAAAATAACCTCATTCTAATCTCTCTTTCACAGTCCATTACTTTGACTGGCAGGTGGGTCATTCTGACTGGAGATAATGGAACATGCTGGTATGCCCTCCCTCTGTTTCTGTCTGTCTGTCGCCCTCTCTCTCTTTCTATCTTTAAGTTTTATTATAGAAATAAAAGAGGTCGAGACCCGCTTATGGCATGCTTTAACTTTCTAGGACTTTTTGCGGTGACTGATAAATTCCCCCTGAAGTTGCTCATTCAATATTCCAACTAAAGGACATCTTGGCTGAACCCAACAAACTGATAAATCCGGCTCCTAAAGAATAACACTCTAACCATCCCCCCCCCCCCCATCCCATAATAGTTACTTCAATGTCGACTCTCCCTATGAGGCAAAGCTTAGCTCAGGAAAGAGTGTATTTACTGCTTCACTCCATTGTGAGATTAAACGGTGAACTTCACCACCTTTCACCAATAAATTCATCCAGGATTATGCCAATACCAATATAAGTGGCATTGGTTGTTTTGCACATGAGTTTAAAATAATTATTTAACAATGTTTTATTCAATGCTCTTTGTGAGTGGTGAAGCTCGACAATGCAGCCATTCAAGGAGGGTTTTTCTATTTGTACTCTGTAAGGATGGCTGTGCATCTGTGGCGGAGGTTACAATGGCTGATCGCTTGGGAGAATGAAGGATAGAGAAAGGAGATTGTGCCTCTAATAATCACCCACATGAAAAATCATTTTCTGTATCTCAGAACAAAAGCAATAACAGACCTGTCGCCATAGCTACGACAGCCCTCTTTAAATACGAAACATGAGACCTCTGTCTCATAAACACCTCTTGTTTTCTCCTGTTTCCCTCGCTCCTCACCTCTCTCTGATGAAGGAGGCAGACCGGAGCCCAGCAGGTTTAAACGTTGGTCTAATGGATGTGCGTTTAAAGCCCCCATACCCCGGTAATCACAGCTTCTACGTGGCCACATCTATCACTGCGGCAACAAATATTACTTCTCATATGTCCTGCTCTCGTCTCTCTATGAGAGTCGGTGTGAGAAATTGTGTGTGTGTGTACAGGACAGTTTAATGGAAGGACCCTCTATCAGGAGACAGGTTGTTTTGATGGTGACTCCAAACAAAGTAATTTTGACCACAGTTCTTGCATTGATTGCAGGAGCTGAAAGCCAAAAATAAATAAAAAATACCGGAGGCTGAGAGATGCCAAAAACTGGCAATGTTCTGGAAATGTTAGTTTAAATTAGTAAAACTAAAACATTAAAGAATGTTCCTAGAACGTTATGGATGTATTTACCAAAACATCCCCCAAACAGTAATTTTTAATTGAGTGAAGGAGTGTAAATAAATAAATAAACATTTTTTATTTTAGGATTTAATTGTTTCTGCTGGACCTGAACCTACATTTACACATTTGCTAGATGCTTTTAACAGCTTACAGTGAATGCAAGGTTTACATTGAACGAATCAAACCTGTGATCATGTCATTAGT
Organism: Oxygymnocypris stewartii; assembly: GCA_003573665.1. NCBI lineage: Eukaryota > Metazoa > Chordata > Actinopteri > Cypriniformes > Cyprinidae > Oxygymnocypris > Oxygymnocypris stewartii. The sequence goes on along the minus strand of QVTF01022339.1, from coordinate 1,207,133 downwards.
GCCATGGTCTACCAAATGAACTAAAGGTAGACTAAAGGTGCCTGTGAATCTGGGTCTAATGTTGTTTACAGCAAAGTTTGGAATAACAGCCTCTTGCAGTCTAACAAAGTGCCCTGACTAAACGTGATAAAGTGACAAGCAATAAAAGTTATTTGTTCCATATTAAACATTTTTGTTCTACACAACCATGACAGTCATGAGTAGCACTACATTTCAGCAATTAATCACTCACTTTCTTTTCCCCCACTGTCACTGTAAAAACAAAAAAATAAGACAAATTTTACTCTTATCTAAAATGCCTACAAAATCCAAAGGTCCAAAATCGAGCTCTTTGGCATCAACTCACCTCGTCGTGTTTGAAGGAGGAAGAATGATGCCTACGACCTCAAGAACACCATCCTCTCTGTCAAACATGGAGGTGAAAACATTATGCTTTGGGGGTGTTTTTCTGCTAAGGGGACAGGACAACTGCACCGCATCAAAGGGACGATGGACGGGGCCATGTATTGTCAGGGCCAGGGCATTGATCCAGCCAGGGCATTGAATATGGCTTGTGGATGGGTATTCCAGCATGACAATGGCCCAAAACACACGACCAAGGCAACAAAGGAGTGATCCAAGAAGAAACACTTTAAGGTCCTGGAGTGGCCTAGCCAGTCTCCAGACCTTAATTCCATAAAAAAAAATATGTGGAGGGCCTCAAAACCTTAATGACTTGGAGAGGATCTGCAAAGAGGAGTGGAACAAAATCAGTTGGTTGAACCGGCTCATTCGGTTCTTTTCGAGTCGGACATGCTATTTCGGCTGTGCGTCTTGCATTATGAACCTGTTGTTTGATTTGAGAATTGAATAAAAACTAAATATTAATTCAAGAACCGGACATCACTAGTGGGATGAACTAAAGCCAACTGAGTAAACTCAACTAAAATTAGACATAAAATTTTGTCCAAATAACATGATTCAATCACATGGTACGACTGTCCATGATTAAAACTTATTCAATTTATTTCTATCAATGATATTTTTTGAGTGATAAGTACAATTTTATTCTTAATGATCTGACCCCTTTAAAGTGTGAGCATTAACTTTTTTTTATTTATTAAATATGTAGGTTACTATTTGTAAGTGCTACTGCTTCTGTTAGCTTTTAATATATGGTTTTATCCTGATTAAAGCTTTAATACAGCACAGCAACCACATGCGTGTCCATTTATAATGCTTCTCATTGCTGTGTGAAAATAAGTGTATAATTGGAACAGTTTGTTGGAGCTGATCTGACGATCTGAATGAGAGAAAGAGAGAGAGAGATGCAGAGCAGGGCGACACGAGTAACAGTATTAAGAACCGCTGCTTTAATGATTTTGAAACTTGTGAATCCATTAGAATTGTTAGAAGACAGAATTGCGATTCAAATGAATAGATTTTTACGTGCATAGCTAGTTTTCTCTTCCTCTTCTCTAAAGCAGCGCAGCATGGCCTCGCCCTCTTATTTACATGTTCCTGGGGGCAGGGTTTATCTGGGTTTGTGATGTATCAGACCCGGGAAGTAACTGGTTGTAGTTCCTTACCAGTCGTTTTTGTAGGCATTAAACTTCCAGAATTTAAAAGAAGATATATCCGTTTGCATTGAACTTTCAGCGCCGCAACTCTGCAGATATTGTTTATGCTCAAACAGCAACATTACACACTAACTAATGTTAAAAAAATGAAATCGCAATCAACCACCCCTTTAATACCATTGTCACAGCCAGCTGCTGGATTGCCCATGTCAGCCACCAGAGGGCACTCCTTTTGAATCATTGTTTGCCTGTTCTGGACTTTGTTTCCCATAAACTCTTGCACTGATTATTGTTTCATCACTGACTGTCAGCTGTTTGTCATTCACCTATTAGCTGAACCTTGCTCATTGTGTCTTTTTTTACGTCAGTGTTGCATTCTGCTTCTTTGTGTTTTCTGTTCTCTGTTTTTGTGGGTTCCTTATGTGGATTAATGTTTATGACTTTTCAGCCATAAATTGGTTTTAAGGTTTTGATAGGCTAATCTTGTAGTTCCTCTGCTGGGGTCATTTGTATTCTTTCTAATCAATATGTCTCTAACTCAATTCCTGGAGGGCCACAGCTCTGCACAGTTTAGCTCAACCCTAATCAAACACACCTCATCTGGCTAATCAAGGTCTTCGGGATTACTAGAAACTTCCAAGCAGGTGTGATTTGGAGCTAATCTGTGCAGAGATGGGGGCCTCCAGGAATTGAGATTGAGACCACTGCTCTAATCTGTTTGCTTCCTCACATAATCATATTGGTACGTGAAAGACGAAGTGAACCTTTAGAGATTCTCAGTAGTGAGATTAACTGATTAATCCGTGTAGCATTGGGTACGTTGAGAAAATCAAAAAGGATATATACATTAATCTTTTTTTTCTCTGTTGTGGTGCATTCATAAATAAATATTTTCACAAATCATGGCCTTTGTCCACTGAAACAAGATGGCCCGTGGTTCTCTATGAGTGTTTCTCTCAAAACGTCCAAGAGGGCCTCAAGATGACAAATTTTATTCCTAATTTAATTCCTAGACCTGGAAAGCTATGTAAATTAATAAAGTCTTAAATTCCCATGGGCATTTATATAATGAACAATATAAATTTCAAGTTATCTCAGGCTTTAAAAATTTTATCGGTATAAATTAAATATGTTTTAACTCCTTATACTGTAAAACACCAAGACTGGAAACATCATGCAAATTATAGGTTTTAAAAGAGTGGGGACCCTTTAAGAACATCCAACTCTTAAAATGTATGGAATCATAAATTATTTATTTGTAATTATCATTACAGGGAGACCTTGGAGGTCAAAAAGTCAGAAGCTCTGCTCTATTACATTGGGCCTGGGGGCCCATAAAATTGTTGTCCCAGACCCTGTGAATTTTAGCGATGGCTCTGACACAGATAGGCATTTTATTTTTATTGCCCAAGCTAACAGATCCATATATATTTTACCACCTCTGTGGGAGAGCAAGAGAAACTGTAAAAAAAAAATCAAGAATAAAGAGAAAGAAGTTTATGAGAGAGAGATGACGGTTGATGTGACATACAGTTGATTGTTAAGGACTGAGCTCTCCCTCTGCTGTGTTTGTCAAACTGTCTCAGGTTTGGCCTGCAGCTGCTGCTGCTGAAATAATTAAACCCAGACACACATCAGACCATGAGCTTCCTCAATATGCAGACAGGTGTGAATAAGAAAAAGAGGGAATATGTGAATTGTAGTGAAAGTTAATAAAATGTGCAATACACAGAGCTGGATTCACTGTAATTATTAGTTTTCAGAGTGGTAGAATCTATTATAATCAAGAGGAAATTACATTTCTCAATTCATCGCCCTAATTTTGCTGAGATAAGGATTTAATTTTAAGAATAAATCACTTTTAAAAATATACACCAGTTGTTTTAAAATCACTGTAAAAACAGTGGGTATTGAAACACATTTCAAAAAATTGATTTAATTTTGATTAACATGATCTTGATTCAATTTGTACATGTAATTTTTCATTAGGGAAAAATCTTGTAATTTTACATTATTGAAACACTGCACACGCAGAGAGATAGCGTGAGAGAGAGAGAGAGAGAGAGAGAGAGAGAGAGAGAGAGGGGGGGCGCGATTCAGATACCGCCTCAACGGATGGATACTTACATACACACAGAGTTGTTAAGATACCCATTTCGGCAAGTATTCTGGTAAACACAGTCGGATATGTCTTCAGTTAACGTATACATCTGTGAAAGAAAATCAGATGTGTGTCAGTATTAGGTCTGTGCATTTAGTCTTAAAGAGACAGCAGCTTATTATAACTGCTTCTGTCTGCAAATCCAACGCTATCTCACGGCAATTCGTACATATTTTACAAGGTGGCTAATTCACACGAATTCGTATGACCTCACTCATACGATTTAATACGATTTGTATAAACCCCAGTAACAGGTAGGTTTAGGGGTGGGGTTAGGTGTAGGTCATTCGTACAAATTCATTAGAATTGGCAACTCATCAAACAAGTCTACGTACGATTTAGCAAAAATCGTATGAATTTGTACGAGTGAGGTCCTACGAAGTCATACGAATTAGCCACCTTGTAAAATATATACGAATTGCGGTGAGATCGGGCTGGCAAATCAAACAACACCACGGCTTTAACAAAGATGCATCTGTATTTAACATATGCAGGAAGCATTATTGTGTACATTTTTACATTTCTGCACCTGAATACTACTGTGACTGTCTTTATCTAAAAATGTATGTTGTAGGCTGTTCATCTATGCTTGTAATTTGTGTAATTGTTAATTTTATTACTGACAATAGATAAGCTAGTAACGCTAGTTTCTGCTGGGGTATAGATGTATTTAAAGTAAGCGTTTAATAATTAATGAAAAGCTAAACTTTTTTTTCTACTCAAAATCCGTAGTTTGATCCGAACCGAGAGTGTTGTGATCCGTTACACCAATAATTAAATTCAATTAGATTCAACTGCTAATTTCAATTAATATGATTTTTCATTTTTCATTCATTTTATAATTATTAATTTGTAGATATAATAATCAAGATTAAAAAATTATGAGTCATATACAAACATTTGCACATAGTTTATACCTTCAAATTATATAATTGTATTGCTAATTTCAATTTGTCAAGATTTTGTAATAGATGTATTGTGGCTGACATGACAACTTATGTTTCAGGCATTGTAGGATGGTACAAAAAAAACATTTTAATAAAAATATTTATATAAAATATAAAGAAATAAGGTGTGTCATCAGATTCCCTTTACCATTTTATTTTATTTAATTTTTTTTGCAAACTGTTTTAATGCAAAAATGTAATTGCTATTGATTCAGCTATAGACAACCGCCATTGTCTATTGTCAAAAATAATAAGGTAATTCATACTTTTTACTTCCAAAAAACAAATTTTTGAAGTATTTTGCAGTTAAATTGCATCCAATCATTGTTAAAGCTAATATTTCATCATAAATGGTAACTTACGGTTAAAAAGCAGGTTTTTACCACTAATTTCTATTTAATGTACTACTATTTCTACATAAGACATACATAGTGTGTCCAGTCTGCTCAGGCTTTGAGACATCTCCAATGTTTCCCTTGATCTCCAGCGGGGGTCCAAATGAATATGTTTTGGAGTGTGTGGGCATCTGTGTATGGATGTGTTTGAGCATCAAAGGCTCACTCTGGGGGACTAGAGTTCTCAGGAGCAGATGCTGCATGTGTGCTCAGAGCTGTGGGGAGAGGCGAAACCAAACCCCCAAACAGACGATTCGGCAATAACGTGAATCTACCATTTCATTAGATTACATTACTTTACAAGACCACAAGAACAGACTGCTTGTGTATGAGTTCGCGTTAAATGGAAAGAAAAACAGCATGCACAATATTACAAGCTAATTTGAAGAACGGCCATTCAACGATTGCAGTGGCACTTTATTAATGCATAGTTCAAAATGTAATTTACCAATTACATTATCTGTGTTCAGTAATGCTATGTAATGTTACACCTAATTAAAAGTCATCAAAACCAGTCACTCACATCACATTACTACTTAGACTACCAATTTCATAATTATGCTTATTTTCAAGAAAAATATATTTTTTAAGATAAAACAAAAATGGCAGTATTAATATCCATTCAAAAGATACCAACTTGTCCATTCAGTGCAAAAAGTACTAATGTGTACTTTTAATGTGGTGTCACATTAATTAGCCTAGTCACCATTGCTGATGTTTTCATTGGTAAGACAAAAATGAGGGGATGGGAAAAGTGTAACTGTCAAGCTCCATAAAGTACATAAAAGTAGTCCATAAAATGTCCCAAGTTGTCTGAAGTCCATCTCGTTTTGTTAAGTTTACTTAAGTGCAAACAGACGGAAATATGAGCTGTAATTCACTTAAAATCTTACCTGGCCTATCTGTATTCATCTCTGGCACGCACAGAGAACGTCTTTTTGTTTAGATAACAGCGCGGCACATTGCGCGATGTCACCATATAAGGAAAAAAAGGCGGAGAATAAATTGGGCACGCAAACCTAATTGGTTCTCGCCCTTCTATCGTTAATGCAGTAGATTTAAATGTGAAAATAAAATGAGGTTAGAAAATTCACTTTTTTGAGAACCAAATGTGGTAATTTGGTTCACAACTGTAAAAAGAAACAGATAGATGTTCAGTTCATATCCTATGCATTGTGTGAACGTGCATTTTCCTCTCCACTGTTCATTCCAGCTGTTAAATATAATTCCAGCTGTTAATTATAATTCCTGATGTTAAATAGCATTGTAGACAGCTTGCTTTACTGATACACCTTTTTCCATTCATTTTTAATAATTTATTGTATGTCTTAATTGACTTCTTATACAGTTGGTCAAAAATTAGAAAATGCTCTGTATTCTGAGGCTGAGGAGGTGTCATACTATCATTACCAATTTACTATTTGGTGCCAGTCTTTTCTTAAAGGATGGATCTGAGCAAAATCAAGTAATCAACAAACTGTCATTTGCAAGAAGAGCGTACTATTTTCTTTTCATCAATTACAGCAGCACAGAATGACATATAAACAGTTACTTTAAAAAAAAGATCATTTGTAAAGCTAGATTGCAAGATCAGGATGATGATGACCAGAAAATAAAAACTGTAGTGGCTAAAAGCATCATACATAGTGTGACTTTTAATAACAATGTTAGTGCAGATAGCACATTGTTTAGCCTTCAGTAAAACCGTTTCTGTGCTGCCATCTTGTGTCAGACTTTCAGAAAGCCTCTCATTTCCACAGGAGAATCTCACGTGATCTATTTACTGTAATATCTTTATACTCCAGTATGTGTTTTCTCTTAAGCACAAAATAAATTATGGAGATCAAATGAATGCTGTCCTGAGAAAAACTTCTCAGTGGTCTCACATGTGCTGTTCATACCGTTCAGAAATAAAATAGCGCAAACTGTAATAAAATTGGTCAAAACACCAAATTCTGAAATCAAAAGTCCAATATCTCAACATAAATTCAAACATGATATTCTCATTTTATATTGAATGAGCGGAAACAAGTATGGCTCAGCAATGAAATGAGCTGTCTAAACACACTGATGACTCAGAGGATAGACAGTAAGAGTCTGTTACATCACCACTACTGGAGGCCTGCCTCTGCCTACTTACATTCACAACCAACAGAACCAAGACATCTGTACATAGATAGAATGTTTAGATCAGGGTAAAGCACGAATTATAAGAAGTTCGGCTGTATACAGTTTTTTACAGTATTACTGTTTTTTAAGATCATGCATTACATTTCTTAACATATATGTCATATAGCATTTACATTTTGAGAGAAGAATAAATATAAATGTTAAATGTAAAAATTTAAATAAATATAACTAAATAATAAATTCATGAAATATGCAAATGTGTGAACACACACACACACACACACACACACACACATATACTGATTTTCATGTTTTATGGGGGCATTCCATAGTCATAATGTTATTCTTTAACTGAAAACTGTATTTTACATTCCCTTACCCCAAACTTTCACCTCATACAAAATGTTGTGCATTTTTAGATTTTACACTTAATTCAAAACAAACAAACACAACACATAGTTCTATTAGCTTGTTTCCCCATGGGGACCAAAACAATTTATATATTTTTTATATATTGAATATACAATACTCGTGGGGAATTTGGTCCCCATAACACAGGGAATTCCAAACACACACACACATTTTCTCCACTAGAATTTTTATCAATATTGTAAATGTGAGATTTTACTGGAAGAGTTTTGACTGTGTCAGAAGTGTGGGCTATTTATATTATTGCTAGGCACTGTTTATAGAGACACACGCTACTATTTGAAGCAGCAGCTTTTTAAGTCACTACATTGTCCTTTAGAAGCTCAGAGTCTCTTAAAAAACACAGACGAATAGACAACAAATCATCTAACTGACAATTCAAAGTACCAAGATAATTAGTCAAACTGTGAGTTTATCCACACCCAATTTGAATGAATAACTAAACCAAGACTAAATACAATGCTGAAATTGATATTAAGTTGAGCAGATTTTTTGAAATGTCTTATTTATTTTAAAATAATGTCAGGTAAATAAATAATACTTGAATCATCTACTGCAGCACTGTCTTTTCAATATTATTTGTCCCTAAAACAAAAGCTTATTTTGGTCCAAATATTGAAAATCCCATTAAGACAGGGCTGTTAAATTATATGTACAGCTATGTAAAGTAAAAAGCTGAGATGTAGTTGGATTGTATTTCCTGGGAAGAGGAGTAAGCATGAGATTTTCAGTAAGTGGTGTGTTTATATAATAAATGTAACCAGTAATTGTACTAATTGCTTTCTGTCATAGTAATGTGATGTCACAATTATAGTCTATTTTTAGAAATTGTTACCACACAATGTCACAACCACTGTAGCTAACAACCACAAACAGAACAAAACAAATCTTTTAACAAAAGGTCATCATGCTGAATACAATATGTTCCAACTGAATTAGTCAAACAGTTGTCCACACCCAGTTATTAATCACAAAAAGAATATCACCAAAGCAAAGGCATATGTTTTTGTGATGAAATACATGGCATGTACATGACATTGTGAATTTAGGCTGTGAAGAGATAGTTGGAAATTGTCAAAACAACAGAGCAGTCTCAGATAAATTTGATGCAAAAGATCAGCACAAGTGAAAGGGAAAATGCTCTGGACCTTATCGGGGAAAACTGTTATGGCTGGTATATTATCTTTATAGGTCAAATACACAAATGTATCAGACTGAATAAAAGTGTATTTAAAGAAGAATAAAAGTAATACATTCAATGAAATTGACCTGACAAAAATAATATATAAAATTAAGCATTAATTTAAACTAGGGGTGGGCATAGATTAATTTTTTTAATCTAGATTAATTTTGGAATTAATCTAGATTAATCTAGATTAAAATGGCTCATTTGAATTCTGCCGAAGGCATTCAGAATATGTGTGCTACCCAAATAATGGCTTAAAGTAAGTCTTTGAGAACGGGTTTCTCAAGCCAGGTGGCGCATTAGACCAGGGGCTCATCTCCTGTTTCCAGAATGCATCACAAACTGCTTGAGAAAGCTGTTCTACTATGATAATTGGTGATGAAAATAAACTATGTTCAATAAGATGTACTTGTGTTTACTAACTGTTTATTCAGTTAAACATGAATTTTGAACTGTAGGCCTACATAAGAGGTCGTGATGAACTGTTTACAGTTTCCATTGGGAAGCTTCTTAAAAATAAATTTTCCCTGAAGCAAACCCGGCGGCTTCATAGCTGCATCCATGTTAGCACGTCACGTTTGATGTGGTAATTTCACAGTAACGTTAGGCATACACACAGGTTCGAAGCAGAGGGTGACACGGGAGTGAATTCTCAAATTCACATGAGACCTAAAGCGCATCCTGTTTGCTTAAAAGCGCAACGTTTCGTTGTTATTCTGAGTGTACACAAATAAACGTAAAGTCTTTACAGATTCGAAAGATGTAATAGGCTACTTTTATCTGTATGACCAAAAATGACGGAGATTTTAAGAGCAAGTGAGCGCACCGGAGCCTGTCCTGCGCAAACGCGCTTCCACACAAACACTTAAATAGCGCACATTTCTCTAGGTTAACATCATATTGAGCGGCCATGTAAAGTTGCTACTACATACATCTTTCAGATGAAAAGCCATATTTAAGGTTGATGAATGATAGGTGCGCGTTTGGATGTCCTGCCCGATTGTATTACCATTAAACACGTTAATCTCGAACGAAAACAATTTCGTTCAGAATCAGCTACTTAGGTCGGCTGACTCGATTTCCTTCTCATTCATTCCCGTAGCGTACAGTGCATTACTCTGTTGAAGCCCAGCGTCCATTGACTTCAATGGGGCTGCTTTAAACAGTTTTTTTCAGTGCTTAGTAACAAGACGGTCATTGGATAATGCTGCGATTATGTCCCGCCCACGGACGCTCAGCGTCTCTGGGATGAATGGAGGAGTGGGCTGGCCCGGACTCCGAGCGTCTGCGTGATGATTGGAGGGTCTGTCGAAAGACTGCATCTCCTTTTGATTGACAGCGATTTTGTACTATAAAAGTCACTGACACTGAAGCTATTCGAGCTCAGTCCCATCGCGGAAGTGTAGTCGAAAGACAAACTGCTGCAACCTATTTCTTGGTATTTGCTTGGTGAAATTGCTAGCCAATTTTCATCATACATTTCACCCAGATTCCTTGTTTCAGTTCAACCTATAGACCAGCCGTTAACAATCTGTCCATCACGGACTGCGAGCCTCTAGTTCGAAGACTCGTTCTCGCCCCCTACAGTGCAATTCGGCTAGGTATACATCCGCGCTAAAATATCAGGGTGAAAGTCATCATAGCTTGCGTAGTATAGACCCAGCTCCCATCCCAACTTTGAGAATAGATTAACGGCGATATTTTTTTTATCGCCGACAAGAGTCTCACGTTAACGCAGCACGTTAACGCTGATAACGGCCCACCACTAATTTAAACATTTATTTATGAAATCAAAAGAATATTAAATAATCAACCCACAAAATGAAAATATGTAACTATTACAATAAATCCAATAAATATCACAATGAGTGCAGAGCTTTTGCTTGTGTAGACTTGAGCAACATTTCGGTCAGTGATGTTACTGAGTGATTGCATCGGTTTTCATATGTGGTGACTTCAAAAGATGTCTGCATGCAGGAAAAAAAACATAATATATATTTAATATTATGATGGAATGTGGGATGAATGAACATACTATTATTATATGTGACCCTGGACCCCAAAACCAGTCATAGGAGTCATTTTTTTTAAAATTGAGATTTATACATCATCTGAAAGTTGAATAAATAAGCTTTCCATTGATGTAGGTTTGTGAGGATAGGAAAATATTTGGCTGAGATATAACTGTTTGAATATCTGGAATCTTACAGTATTGAGAAAATCACCATTAAAGTTGTCCAAATGAAGTCCTTAGCGATGCATTTTCATTGTCAGCATCCCTCCATCTTCAGGAGACGATGGTGTGACTTCCAGTTTGATTAAATTCCATCTATATGCACCTTCGTGAGTGATTATGGATATTGTTTCATCCAGTGCCTCATAGAATTGATCTTTCTCCTCTGAGGTGGAGCAGAGATACATTTACAATTATTTATTTAGCAGATCCCTTTATCCTAAGTGACTTACAAATTAATAATATAATTAGTGATTAATCATAAAGAGGTAAGTAAACACAAGAAGTTCTAATTGTACAAGGTTTCAGACATTGTTTAGAATAGTACAAGCTATAACAGGGAGGGATTAAGAAAAATTGCAAAGCAAAGAGATTATTATTATTATTTTTTTTAAGTATGCAAATCCCATTTAATCCCATCAGTCACAATAGTGACCTTAAAAAAATAGTAATAATTTATAAAGCTCTAAAATACCGTACCGACTGATGTTTTAGTGCACTTCCTGCAAATATGGAACAATTACAGGCTCTCAATTAAATATGTGCAGTTTCATATGATTAGTTCAGATTGCCACATGACCAGAGCAATATATCTACTGTTTGCACCTTGAGAAGATGATGACTGCATCAAAGCTCCAAAACGAAAGGCTAGTAAAGTATGTTAACATAAAAATATGACAAAGACTTTTGGTACACATTATAATTAGGGTGTATAGTATTAACATATGCATTCGCGTATATGCAGTTTTGTTGAGTGTGGTCATAGAGCGAGTAAACATGTTTATGGTCATAATAGTGACCGGTGGGATAAAGGTGATTGATATGAAAATGTCATGTTATATTTTAGAAAAAAGTTACGTTTTTGAAATGCAGTGATGGTTGAATTTGTTTGTTTTTTATCTCAGTGTTTCTATCAATGTTGCAAAAGTATTTTATAAAATGAAATACATTTATTCAACAATTTCTTCTCTTCAATGTCAGTTCAGGACACATATTCACAAGGGCACTACTATGCATGTGTGTCGTACTGCTGGCGCATACCCGGATAATCTTACAAGTAGAAGAAGACAAATGGAGTTGTGTAGTGATCATTTTTCAACAGACGACTTCAAACCGGTTCAAGGAAACAAGCGACAATTGCTTAAATCTACAGCTGTGCCCAGGGGCATACTGGGTCCAAAATGCGGCCCTGGAATTTTTGGCACAGAGTGGCCCACCAAACCCGGTCTGCTCACACTCCACCAAAAATGACTGGCATAATCCTTTACATTATAATTTGTGTTTCCTGGTGTATATGGCAAATAGTAAATCATTTTTAAGAATTTGTAAATGGGACAGTCCATATGTCAAATATCAAACCATATGACACAATGCTCAGCTATTGTCTAAAAAGACTTTGGTAGTGCCGAATGCGGACTGTTTTCATGGTGCCTTTTTATTGGTCATATACAGTATGTGTCTTTTGGCAAAATCTTGACATCTATCATTTTAAGTAATAGAGCTCCAATTTTGGAAAACAGTATAACAATTATTTTAATGAAAAAAAACAGTAAAGAGCAATACTCTTATTTATAAAATATATAGTGTTACACTTTTAAAATAGCTGTCTTTTATGCAAATCGGTGACGTTACCTGGGGTCATCGGATGTTTCAGGTCTTTCAGCATCATACACCCTCGCCCAGGTGACCCAGCCAGGTGTGATCAGTCCCCGTCTGTGGAATACACAGGGAATGTGTATTCCACGGATTGCCCCTTTTGACCCACAGCCATCTTGATGCCTTCTCTGCGGCATCCATTATGTTCCTGATGGCTTTATTCTTGTGCAGTCCCCTGATTCCTAAGAGCATGAGAGCCTTGCACAATGACTGACCGGCAAACCCTCAGCAGCCAACCTCAGTGGGGAGGCAGCGGGTCTTCCATCTCCTGTTAAGGCATTCACCTGCCAACTCCTTATATTTGGCCCTCTTCCATTCAAATGCATCTTCCAACCGGTATTCTCAGGCCACAGTTAATTCCATTAGAACCACCTGCCTTGATGATTCCGAAAATAGGACCATATCAGGCCTAAGTGTGGCACTGGCGATGGTTTGTGAAAATCTGAGCTGCCTTCCCAGGTCAACATTTAGCTGCTAGTCTCGAGCTGTTGCTAGAAGTCCCCCCCCCCCCCCGCCACTTAGTTCCAGCTCTTTTGTGGTTTCTCTCCCGCCTTCACAAATGGCGCCACTGATAACCTCCCTCTCCAAGTGTCTTAGGGCAGCAGCTTAATATTTGCTCCAGGTGATCCTCTTTTTTGGCACAAGAGGCCTACAGAGGTATCTTTCAGGCCCCACGAGAAGAAGTTGGTTGGATTGAGGAGAATACCGTAGACTGATTGGATAAGGAACGTCTAGGTTACGGTCTAGGTCCTGATGGAGGGAACGGAGACGTTATGTCGTGACGACATAGGGGATTTACTTGGAAGCCCCGATCATCTCTGACCTTAGAAAAAACGCCAATGAAATTGGCTAGTGGATTTTGCATACCTGAGCCACTCCCCGTGCATATGGGTATAAAAGGGCGACAGGTGCGTCCACTGATTAGGTTTTACGCTGAGGAGCCGAGACAAGTCCCTGGCAACCAGCGATGGTTCAAGATTGTGGCATGGGGACATAACGTCTCTGTTCCCTCCATCAGGGAACGGGGGTTACGTACGTAACCTAGACGTTCCCTATCTGTCGGTCACTACGATTTATGTCGTGACGACATAGGGGTCCTATGGAAAGCGCCACAAGCAGAACCCCGTCACAACCTTGTGGCATACAGATGTTGACAAGCGAGTGCGTGACAGACAAATGCCATGCAAGAGGTTGCAACCTTCCTACCGCCCCAGCGCAAATTCGCTAACCTTGGTGCCCACCGGGACCACTGAGTACATCGCTGCTGGATATAGCCAAGCCGCTGTTCCTTTCCCCACGGAATCGGAAGGGATTTCGACCTCCAGTGAAAGACAGCTTCAGGTCTTTCCTATTTGATGTTACAGCTTGCCGTAACGGCAGGGAAGCGAGCCTTCCAGAGAAGGGCGTTACGGAGGCCACATCCTGCCCGAAGGGAGGTAACATGTGGAGACACTGATATGGAATGGCCCAGGCTTGGGGCAGTACTACATATGACTGGACTCTGGGGCAGATCGTACCTAGGAGTAGGGAGGAGGGGTGCCAGCAGAACCTGACAGAAGCTCTGTCACAGGGAAGAAACGGGTTTACCGTGAGGGAAACCTTACCGTGGAAGAATACACATGTGGGATTACCCGAAGGCCCGAATACAAGGCACTCTTCGCTTACCGAAAACGCCTGGAGGTCCCCGACCCGTTTGATGGAAGTGGGCGCGGTCAGGAGCGCTGTCTTAAGAGACAGGAACTTCAGCTCGACTGAGTCCAACGGCCCAAAGGGGCCCCTCTGAAGTCCAGCCAGGACGATAGAGAGGTCCCAAGAGGGCACAAGGGGAGACCTGGAGGGATTCATCCTCCTGGCCCCCTTCAGGAACCTCATGATGAGATCATGCTTTCCCAGGGACCGGCCGTCCACTGCATCGTGGTGAGCCGCGATAGTGGCTACATACACTTTCAAGGTGGAGGGTGACAGCCTATGCTCCAACCTTTCTTGCAGGAAAGAAAGCACTACTCCAATCATGCATCTTCGGGGGTCTTCTCGGCAAGAAGAACACCAGGTCGCGAACAGACTCCGTTTCAGTGCGTAGGTTTGCCTTGTTGAAGGAGCTCTAGCCTGAAAGATGTTCCTGCCGCGTCCCGTCCAGGAGCCACACATGGAGGTTCCGTAGATCTGGACGCGGGTGCCATATGATGCCGAGCCCCTGAGAGAGGAGTTCCTTCCTCAGAGGAATGCGCCAGGGAGGTGTTGTCGCGAGGGAAATGAGTTTGGGAAACCAGGTCCGGGTGGGCCAATGGGGCGCGACCAGCAGGATCTGCTCCTCGTCCTCCCTGAGCTTGCACAGTGTCTGTGCAAGTAGGCTCACTGGGGGAAACGCATACTTGCGTAAGGCCTGCGGCCAGCTGTGTGCCAGTTCGTCTGTGCCGAGGGGGCCCTCGGTCAGAGAGAAGTACAGCTGGCACTGGGAGGACTCGGGGGAAGCAAACAGGTCTACCTGAGCTTCCCCGAATCGACTCCAGATCAGCCGGATCAGTCTCGGGTTAAAGTCGCCACTCTCCGGGGAATGAGAGCTGTCGTGAAAGCATGTCGGCTGCACGATTGAGTTTCCCTGGGATGTGAACAGCGTGCAGTGACTTGAACTGCGTGGGACTCCAGAGGAGGAGATGGCAGGCGAGCTATGACATGCGGTGTGATCGTATACCTCCCAGCCGGTTGATGTACAAGACCGCTGCAGTGTTGTCCGTGCGGACTAGCACGTGTTTGCCCAACAACAGTGTCCGGAACTGCCGTAAGGCTAAATGCACTGCCCACAGCTCTAGGTAGTTGATGTGCCAAAGCAGTCGGGGCTGTGTCCAGAGCCCCGAGGCTGCCTGCCCGTTGCATGTAGCGCCCCAGCCCGTGCTGGAGGCATCTGTTGTGACAACAGTATGCCGGGACACTTGTTCTAGGGGTACCCCAGCATACTGTAGAAAGGCAAGGTCCGTCCAGGGGCTGAGGGAGTGGCGACACTGCTGGGTGATACCCACTCGCAGTGTACCGCGGTGCCATGCCCACCTCGGGACCCGGGAGTGTAGTCAGTGCTAAAGTGGTCTCATATGAAGCAATCCGAGCGGTGTGACTGCAGCTGCAGATGCCATATGCCCCAGGAGCCTCTGAAACTGTTTCAGTGGTACCACATTCCTGCCTCTGAAGGAACTCAGGCAGTTCAGCACTGCTTGGGCACGTTCCTCCGTGAGGCGTGCCGTCATACTCACGGTGTCTAACTCCACACTGAGAAAAGAGATTCTCTGCACAGGGGAGAGCTTGCTCTTTTCCCAGTTGACCCGAAGCCCCAACTGGCTAAGGTGCTGGAGCACCAAGTCCCTGGGATCGCCCAACTGCTCTCTGGATTGGGCTAGGATAAGCCAATCGTCGAGGTAGTTGAGGATCCTGACGCTCAACTCCTGTAATGGGGTAAGGGCGCCTTCTACAACCTTCGTGAACACACGGGGAGACAGGGAGAGCCCGAAGGGGAGGACCCTGTACTGCCATGCCCAACCTTCGAACGCAAACCGTAGGAACGGTCTGTGTCGCAGAAAGATCGAAACATGAATGTAAGCATCCTTCAGGTCGATCGCTGCAAACCAATCCTGGGGCTGGATGCATTTGATAATGCGCCTGCGCGTCCGCATCTTGAACGGGAGCTTGTGTAAAGCCCGGTTCAAAACTCGCAGATCCAGGATTGGTCAAAGGCCACTATGTTTCTTAGGTACGATGAAGTAAGCGCTGTAAAACCCCTGCCTCCTCTCAGCTGGAGGGACCGGCTCGATTGCGTCCTTTCCCAGGAGGACAGCAATCTCCTCGCGCAAGACAGGGGCGTTCCGGACTGCCACCGACGTCTCAAGAACGCCGATGAACTTGGGAGGTCGCCTGGCGAACTGAATCGCGTAGCCGAGTCGAATTGTGTGCGTGAGCCAGTGAGACGGCACAATCGACATACCTGTGGTGGTGCAGCGAAAGGGAGTAGGGGTGGATGGTACAGAAGGCGGTGTGTTCTGAGGCATCCTCACCGAACTCCCTGGGTCCCAAACGGGACTGGCCAAAGGTGCGTGGGGAGGAATGTCGTACCCGAACCGTACTCTCTTGGCTACTGGCAAAATGGGTCGTGGGCGAGAGTGAGGATGCAGGGCGACGTACACTGCCGTCCCATGGACCTGAGAACCCGGAGGAAAAGGAAATTGCTCTTTCTTGAGAAAGTGGGTACAGACCAGAACAGAAATGGAACAGAAACGGAAGATTCTCCTCCCGGCCCTCCACCAGGGGAAGGAGTGGCGCTGTTCTCGCCATCTCCTGAGAAAGAGCAAATTCCAACATCTCCGGGTTGCCCGCGTCAGGGCCGCTTCGTCGACTTCCTGGACGACTTGGGGCCTGGCTGGGATGCGGGGGGCGCCACTCTCCTGCGAGAGGCTCTACGCGCTGGCCAAGGTATCGATTCGGCCTGGGGCGGAGCAGCTCTGGAGGACGCAGGAGGGTGCCCACGGCGATGGGCAGACTGAGGCCTGGCCCCGGGGGCAGCGGTGGATGGTGCATCACGCCGGGGCAGGTGTGTTGGATCGCCTCGGTCTGCTGCTGTACCGCCGAGAACTGCTGGGCAAAGCCCTCGACGGTGTCGCCGAACAGCCCTGCCTGGGAGATGGGGGCGTCGAGAAAGTGTGCCTTGTCGACGTCCTTTATCTCTACCAGGTTGAGCCAGAGATGGCGCTCCTGGACCACCATGGCCAGGCCTTGGACGGGAGACGCGGACGGTTCCTCCAGGTGGCGGCTTTTTGTGGCCACAGGTGCACCGCGATCGCTCTCTCCACCTGGGGAATGCCCGCGTACCCCCTGGCCACTCCACCGTCGAGGGTAGTGAGGATGGAGGAGGCGGACGAGGGGCTTCTGGCCGTGAAAGGGGCCATCCACGGCTTCGTCAGCTCCTCATGCACCTCCGGTTGTGAGCCGCGCCCCGCTCCGAGAAACCAATCGTCCAGCCGCGAGGGCTCGGGACTGGGCGGTCTGTTGACCTCCAGCCCGATGTTCACGGCTGCCCGGGTAAGCATGGCCGTCAGCTCTGGGTCCGGTGCGGCGGTGGCGACAACACCCGAGGGGGGCAGCCCCACCGCACCTTCATCCTCAGAGGACGTGAGCCCATCCCCCTATGCTGCGATCGACATCCTTTCTACAGATCGCGCACCGAATGAAATGCTGGGCGCCCCGTGGGACAGACCAGCGAAATCACCCAGGGAACCGGACGGGATGTTCGCTGCGTGAGGAGTAAAAGGTCCGTGGGGGCGTGCCCGGCGGAGAGGCTCTTACAGTAACCCTCAGATCTCCCAGAGCGCCAGCCGGCGATCCTCTGCTCGCAGAGAGACCAGCACGGGTGGCGGCAGAGGGTGCCAATTCTTTCATAAAGGAAAGGCGAGATCGCAACGAAATCATGCTCATACGCCAACAACAGGCGCATGAGTCATCCACGAACGCATCTTCAGCGTGTTGGAAGCCCAGACACTGAAGACAACGATCGTGTCCGTCATCCGCAGACAGGAAACGACCGCAACCAGAAGGACACGGACGAAACGGCATCTTGAAAAAGATGTGATCGTCCGTGATTTGCTCTTTTAGAATTTGCTCTCTTAGTTGAAGTGCCCAGGGGAATCGCTGATGAGAGGGACTCCGCTGATCGCACTGTTACACCAACCAGGAACAAAACAAAGATGAAAGGCTTTGTGGAGATCAGCACTCTTCTCATCCACTCGGCTCCGAAGCAAAAATCTAATCAGTGGACGCACCTGTCGCCCTTTTATACCCATATGCACGGGGAGTGGCTCAGGTATGGAAAATCCACTAGCCAATTTCATTGGCGTTTTCTCTTAAGTCAGAGATGATCGGGGCTTCCAAGTAAATCCCCTATGTCGTCACGACATAACTCGTAATGACCGACAGATAGGGAACTTGATCCGCTATGGCTCCGCTTTCCACAACTTAGTCCACAACTATGTAGTGAAATGTCATTTATTTCTTTAATCAAAGCAAAGTTTCAGCATCATTACTCCAGTCTTCAGTGTCACACGATCCTTCAGAAATCATTCTAGTTTATTGATTTTCTGCTCAAAAAAACTTTTCTGATTATAATCAATATTGAAAACACTTGTGCTGTTTCATATTGTTTTGGAAAATGTGATACCATTCAGTCTTGGGTAAGATTAAGAACTATAAATTCCATTTTTCTTCAACAAGGTTGCATTAAACTGATTCAAGTGACAGGAACGATATTTATACTTATTACAAAGTATTTATATTTCAAACAAATGCTGTTCTTTAGCCGAGAACCATTATACCAATAATAATAACCATTGTTAATAATTGATCACAAATAATAACTGATAATTAAGCAACAAATTAAACAGCATTAGAATGATTTCTGAAGGGACACTGAAGACTGAAGTAATGATGCTGAAAATTCAGCTTTGATCACAGAAATAAATAACATTTTAAAATATCATAAAAAGAAAACGTCTCTAGGTTACGTATGTAACCATAGTTCCTCGAAGGAACGAGACACTGCACAGCGAATGCTAGGGGAACCCCATTCAGCGATACCATGCTCTGAATCATATGTTTAATCAGTCCAAACAATGGGCAAGACATCATGGGTGGGTGACGTAATGACCAGGAAGCTTGAAAGCACATGAGGTGCAACTGGCGTTAGCTTTTAGGAATAAAGCAAGCTCTAGTAGGGATGCCGGAAGTGTGGCCTTGAGACATAGTATCTCATTCCCTCGAGGAATTAGGCTTACATACATAACCTAGAGAAGTTCCTCTTCAGGAACTCGAGCTGCGTCGGAGAACGCTAGGGGAACGAGTATGTTTACGTCACCAGACTTGCAAATCCCTACCTAGTGTGGAAGAACATAGCTATGGCAAGAGAACAGAAGAGCCAGGAGTGGCTCGCAAATCTATGTCAAGAAACTGATGAATGTGAGGGGCGTAGACCACCCTGCAGCATTGCAGACCAGAAATGCCTTGGAGGCCGCCATACTTTGAGTTGAGTGAGCCTTGACCCCCAAAGGTGAGGAGAAATCAGCGGACTCCAGGTTATAGGAAAGCATCCTGATCCACCATTTAGCATAAACTTCTCTGGCTGGAGGCCTCGGTTTCAGCGCACCGGAGGAAACATATAACTAGAAGGTTCTTGCCTACTGAAAGGCCACAGAGAGGGGCATGGTATAGCTATATCTGCTGTAGACCTTCAAGAGTCTCAACTTCAACTGAAGAGCAGGGGCTATGAGTTGTGCCCCCTATGGGCCACACCCACAGCTTCCACAACTCAGAGCAGGGGTGAAAGATCATGCCCTCTGCATGTGAGAGGAGATCCTTCCTGATGGGAATCCGCTATGGAGAGCCGTCAAGGAGAGAAATCAGGTCCGAGAGCCACACTCGGCCTGGCCAGAATTGGGTTATAGCTATAGATAGACCCCATCCCAGCGCACTCTCTCTAGAACTCCTGTGAGCAGAGCGATTGGGGAAAGGTATACAGACGAAACCTCGGCCAAGTCTGTATCATAGCATCCAGCTCCACTGGGGCATAAACAGATTCATCTGAGCCTGGCCCCGGGCCTCGGCCCCTACCTCAACAGGATGTCTGCTCCTATACTGAGATGCCCAGGAATATGAACTGCTCTCAGAGAAAAGGAGCTCCTGGGACCACACATGGATCTGGTGCGCCAGCTTGTACAAGGGGCGCGAACAAAGACCTCCCTGGTGGTTGATATACGAGACCACCGCAGTGTTGTCGGTGCCCAACACACGACTGATTTTAATAAATCTGAGGTTATAATAGGGAAGTGTTTCCCAACCCTGTTCCCGGAGGTGCACCATCAGTACACATTCTGGAATTTCCCATGTCTGGTTCTTTTTAGGTCTTTTTTTATATTAATGAGAGGGTGAATTGAATAAGCTGTTTTTGATTTACAAAGAGTTTGAAAATGTGTCTGATTGATTCATTGATGTGCCTGCAAGTACAGGGTTTGGAAACATTGGCTACATCCCAAGTTCCACACTATGTAGTAGGTGAAAAAGATTTATGTATAAATTCACAGTACTAGTAAAGAAGCCGACAAAAAAATGCCTCGATGACCTACAACTTTCATCGAGATTCTAAAGTAAATGTTGGACACTTTACAATCCCATGAGGCCACATGAGTGGCACAACTGAAGTTAGATGTCCCTGGCATGTCCTGGCTGACATGCTTTGTACAGTCCTAATGCTTTATAGTTACATATAGATGACAACAGTGTACAAAAAATATATATATAAAAAAATCCTTTGCATTTTGAAAATATTTTTGCATTTGAGGACTAAAATGCAGTATTATGCATGTCAGGCCAGTAGTTGGCAATATTATTTAGTAAATAATGGATAATGATAACAGTACCATTTTCAAAAACTTGCACTTTGTTTTAACTTGCGCAGTTTTTAAAAGTTGGTGTTTTTAGACTCCTAAAACACCACTGCTGTGTAAATTAAAGGCCAAAGTGCATAAAATGTTTAAAATTTTTAGTTGAAAACAGTGTTGGTAAATACCCTCTATATGCGTACTTGCATTGCTTAGACCGTTCTTTGTAGATAACACCTTCTTGCAAGCCACAATTCGTCGATTATATTTAGTGTTTGGATGCTATTGGTAAAACTTTTCAGTCATTGCCTTCAGCATGTTTAAAAATAACAGGAAACGAAAGCCAAAACACCATCGTTTAGGGAATGTTGAAATCCTGGCTAGGAAAAGAGGTCGACCTAGTTATGAGGTTTGAGATCAAGTTACAAAGTTACAAAGACAAGTCAATGTGTTCTCAACAAGATCAACCTTCTTGGTAGTATTTCACTCTTTCCTCAAGGTTTCTATGTTTCCTAAGATAAAACCCCAAGTAAAAAGGCCCAGGCCTTACCTCAGAATGGCAGTCTTTGTTGCAGTGCCTGCTGGAATTTGTTTTGTTTTGCTGATAGTTCACATACAAATAAACATTCCGTCCTCATTTACTTACCATGATGCCATTCTAAATCTATATAACTATTTTTTTCTGTAAAATATATATATTTTGAAGAATGTCACCTCTGTTTTTGTCTTTTGAAAGTGTTGTCCAAAATAACCTAACAACAATAACAGTACAAATATTTTCTATTGCATCATATTCATTCCCAAAACAGTTTCATAAAGATGGAATTGAAGTTTCTGTCATGTATTTCTGTCATAACCAAGGAAAAGACTATCATCTAGAAATTTAGTCTGTTTAGATATAAGCAAACTGGAAACAATTATATTCTCATTACATAAGAAAATGTAGTGAATGTGGGGATTGCCGAATAAGCACAGGTAAAACTGTGGCACCCTCACACCTACACACATGAATTCCAAGCTTCATAGGAATAGCATAGTTTACACTACTGAAATATTTTACAAACGTTTGTGATGCTTCCAGCTTCAAACTTCCTTTCCTGGGAAAGGTCACTGATACTCTTATACAATACAATGAGAAATCAAGTTTCACCGAGCATACTCCTATTATATTATATTCTATTCTATTAATTACTGGAAATTGCTAGTAAATTACACAATTACAAAGAAATGGCAAGTAACATTGAATTAAACATCACATTTTGAAGTAGAAAAACGAATTGTATTTTATTGTAAAACATACTGCAACAATCATTATTTTATTTACACATAAAATAAATATTATTGTACACATGATGCTTAATTGTTTATTTATATAGACAAAAACCCTTTAGACAGGAAAGGCATACTAATAGTTTATTCTGCACTAATGTGTACAATATTACAACCTTTTTGGGGTTTAAGTATTTCAAATGAAATGCTGAAGTGTAGAGTTGCAGAAGAAGTTGACCAGTATAACATTATTATTAAATACATTTCATGAACAAAATCAATTTATGTACAAACTTTAACTTGTGGCAGGTAAAATAAAATGTTATTTTTTCCAAATGTATTTGGTATGGAAGCCCGTTCCCGCCACTGTTTAAAAAAGGTTGTTGTGACTTTTTACCGCACAATTCTGACTTTTTTCACAGAATTGTGAGATATAAACTCGCAATTGTGAGTTATAAAGTCAGACTTGAGAGATGTAAAGTCAGAATTGCGTGATAAAATCTCACAATTGCGAGTTATAAAATCAGAATTGCGTGATGTGAACTTGCAATTGCAAGTTAAAGTCCAGTTTTCTTTTGGGGGAGGGGGGGTGATATATTCTCAGAATTGTGAGATTATATCTCACAATTCTGACTATAACCCGCAATTATGAGTTTATGTCTCGCAATTCTGAAAAAAAGTCATAATTGTGAGTTTGTATCATGCAATTATTAGAGAAAAAGTCTGAATTGTGAGATAAAAGCTGCAATTACCTTTTAAATTTTGTATTCAGTGGCGGAAACGGGCTTCCATAATTTGTACACTTCAAACATTTGGTCAAACGAACATGTTCAGTTATTGTAATGACTTCACACATGCAGCCAATAAAAATTTAAAGACCAGCTATTGCTATCTTATTTTGCAGTCTAATTCAATAATAAGTGTAATAAAGAGTCCAGATACTATATGTACTTTAGAATTTAATTTAGCATATTTGAAAACGAATCACATTTGAATTGTGCACAAAGTATTTAAATATATATATATATATACTAAAGGATATTAAAGTACTCTCCACAACAAAACTATTTCATCATGATTCTCACTGTATCACGTATTCCTGATGTTGCTAGTCTGAAAGTATGGGGAATCCCCACAGACTGTATTTGCGGCATAAACAAAGCAAGAGGCCTTGAAGCGTTGCATAGCCTTACCTATACACAGACACCTACACACATGCAGAGTCACGGTTTCACTCATACTTTTTTCTGTTTTGTTCAAGTGCTTTAAAGGGAAGTACTTTGATTAAATAAAACAATCAGCAGTGTAGGTGTAAATTTCCTCAAAAAGCGAAACAATGTTTAGAATCCAGAGCATTTGATTACCGTAAGTAAAGTTTCTGGGACATTCATTGACAATGAAGGAATGTAGGATTTCTTTTTTTTAACGAATCTGAAAAACCTTTGATCTGAATACTTGTTGCAATTGGTCACATGCTTTTCCTAACGAGTTTCGTGTTTAGAGTGATAAAGAAAAATGCTTAACATTTTTTGTTTTGAATAGATTAGAGTTATATCCATGTTGATTTCATTTTGAAACACTGATACAAATTTCCAACAAATAGCTCAAACAAAAATGAAATTTCTGTCTATTACTCACTCTAATGCCTTTTCAAACCTGTATGGTAATATATGATGAGTAAATAACAGACTTTTTTGAGTAAATGATACCTTATACTAACTTATTGAACCTGGAATATCACTGTAACCCTTTATTCCATGCAATGTGTCGTAACAATTGATTTTTTATCTACTGAAGTATTTTAGATATCAAATGTTAACTCATTAATGTCAAATAAAAAACAGTGGTAACAGTAGAAATTATGAACATTTCAACATGTGTGCATTGTTTTCTACTTGTGTGATGTTATATATATATATATATCAAATACAAGTAGAATGTGATCACAAATCAAATAATAATCAAATTAAATCAAATTGTAATCAAGACTTATTCACTGATTTATTTCGTATTACTTTTACAACATTTTCAGGAGAGCTGTGGACATTTCCTGTATTTGCTCATTCACCTACACTCCCCAGTCCCCCACACAATATTCACAGTAAACTGCATGTATGTTTTATTATGTACACATTTTTATATATCTTAAAATGCTTCTGTAATGCAACCATAACAATGGCATATGGTAGCAAATGTCAAAGTGTCTGCAAAAGCGAGCTGGAGAGCATAATCTACAGCAGGATGTGATTGCATCACTCCTTAAAGTGTTGACTCATGTGTTTGAAATCCAGATTGGAATGAAAAGAAAGGGAGTGTCGCTTTCACATGTCATAACTTTATAGTTTCTCAGTTCACTATGTCAGACAATGTAAACTTTTATCAGAGAGGAAGTACTGTATATCTTTATGTGAACGTGTCAGTTGTCTATGTGTAAAGCTTTAAAAACACTAACAATAAACTTGCATCGACTGATCTTAAAATATCTCAGTGTGAATGTTTTTTTATTCTAGATGCACAAGATTAAAAAAAAAAAAATCTAAGACACATTTTAAAAAACTGCTTAAAGACTTAATTGAACAATGGCCTAATCCTTGTTTAATCTAAGCCTTGTCTGGGAAATCAGGCCTTTACTCAATCACAAGATCAATACGCCTTCAATTTACAGTGCATCAGAGAATGCATAACAAGAAATAAGGCTGTGATGGGATGAAGAAATTTTCAAAGATAGCTTTGGACAAACATTCTATTAACATCACTGGAAGAACATTCAATCATAACTTGCCAGAACGTTGCCGAAGTTCTGAGAACGTTCTCTGTTTGCTGGAGCCCTCTTAACAACATCTCACATGGGATTGCATGAATTAGTAAACAACATTGATCTAATCAATTCCTGTTGAACATAATCAAGTATACTTCAATTTTCCTTTTTTTTGAGAGACTATTCACTCAGATTTACGTCGGCATAGGGAAGGAAGATTATTTCATGCCAAATTTAAAGCACAGTCAAATTAGTGAAATCTCAGCAAAAATAGTTTATAGTTTGTAATGCATGAAGCAATTTTGATGAATCATGATGAATTTACAAGTTCAAAGTTCAACTAACCTGAATCAAATGTGAAACCAAAGCTTTCAATCTCACATATTCTTTGACTGAAATGATTATTCTCCCCGAGGAATATTGCAGCTCAAAGGGTCATTCTAAACGACTATAAACAACCTCATGAAGGGCCCTTCTACAAGGTTGCTGGCTAAATTGTAAATGCCATGGTCACTTCAAGGAAGTAATCTTGCCAGTTGTAGTCGTAGTTGTGCAAAAGGTAATGTTTAATTAAAATGTTACACAGCATTCGATTTGATTTTTGCATCTCCTGAGTAAGTGGGGTTTCGATACTCAGTGGAGAAAAGACAAAGGTAAAGATACTGTGTCCATTGTACACTATCAAGGCAAGGTGAATTGAGGCCATCACGCTGTGGACTGTTCATAAAGCATGTAGATTGTGAGCAGACAGAAGTTTTCTGATTGGATGGACAGGCCGATGTTGTGTGATTGGTTCAGAGTTCTTTGGAATTATATGTCGATTTCCCCTGTGTGCATCATGAAAGAATGTAAGTATTAATAATTGTTATCTAATATATGTTGTATTATTTGCTTTATTTTCTCAGTTATACAAGAAATTCAGAAATATTGTTTCTCACATGTTTGACTGCGTGAAGTGATAATGACTCAGCTTTTTTTAAAGTTTTATCTATTTTACTGTAGAACCACATCCACATCCTATTTTACTGTCGTCACATCACACACCCAGCGTTTTATGATACATACAAAGATGCGTATCCATGGATATCTGCCTGTTCAAGTCCACACGCCTATCCCTTCATTCAAATGGGTGTTTCCTTTAAACTTTTGGGAATGAAAACTTTAATTTCTATTAACTAATTGTCAGATAAACATCTCTGAATCATTTGAATCTTAAACTTGTTTCTGTTATTTAGTTGGTTTGTTGTTTTGCTCAGGCCTATGCAGTTGTATGTGTTTTATTTAATACAGAAAACATACTTCTATGCTGACAAGTACAAGTGTGAGTTACTAGTACATTCTCAATTTGATTTGAATATATATATACAGTATATATATACCCATATATATATATATATATATGTATATATATATATGTATATATATATATGTATGTATACAATGCCCTGCAAAAGTATTCATACCCCCTTCATTTTGGCCAAACTGAGCAATTGATGGAGAAGGTGAGAACGGCAAAGAAAATCATTGATTGCCAGTTGCCACCTTTGGAGGATGTTGTCTCTACACGCTATCTTAGTAGGGGACAAAACATCACAAGAGACTGCACCTATCCTTGGCCTGTTTGAATTGTTGCCATCTGGCAGACGCTACAGATCTGCCAAAATTCACACAAGCAGATTTAGAGACAGTTTCTTTCCGAGAGCTATAAACATCTTGAACAGTTATTTACACTAAATATCATTGCACGCTGATCAGTTAATATGCTGCTCTACAATTTTTGCACTTTAAGTCTACCCTTGTCTTGTCTTTATCTTTATATTATATTTATATGTGTTTGTGCTTTTACACCACAGAGATGCTTTAAGAATTTAGTTGTTTGCTCTGCTTGCAATGACAATAAAAGCTATTATATTCTATTCTGTTCTATCCTAATCTAAGGGGCTTTGGTTAGACTGGTGACCAAAAACCTGATGGTCACTCTAATTGAGCTCCATGATCATATGTGGAGATGGGAGAAACTTACAGAAGAACAAACATCACTGCAACAGTCCACCGATCTGGGCTTGATGGCAGTGTGTCCAAACTCAATACTCTCCTCAGTGAAGACACGTGAAAACACACTTGGAATTTGTAAAAAAGCACCTACAGGACCCTCATTCTGTGAGAAGCAAGATTCTATGGTATAATGAACTTCCATTCTAAGCATCATGTTTGAAAGAAACCAGCTTTGCTCATCACATGCAGAGTACCATCCCAAACGTAAAGAAGAAAAGCTCAACACAGAAACATTTTGAGATAGCCTTAATGAAAACCTAGTCCAGAGCATGCAGAACCTCAGACTGGGCAGAAGGTTCACCTTCCAACAGGACAATGACCCTAAGCACACAGTAAGAGTGGCTTATAGACAACCCTGTAAGTGTCCTTGAGTGGCCCAACCACAGCCTGGGCTTGAACCCAATCAAATATTTCTGGAGAAACCTTAATATGTCTGTCAGCCCCCATCCAAGCTGACAGAGCTTGAGAGGTGAAGAGAGACAGAGAAGAATGACAGATAATTGCAAAATGCAGATGTGCAAAGCTTGTCACATCATACCCAAAAAGACTTGAGGCTGTAAAGGTGTTTCAATTAAGTGCTGAATTAAGGGTTTTAATACTTATGCAATCTACTTATTTGAGTGTTTTATTTTTAATAAAACTGCAAAGTTGTCACAAATTTATTTTGTCATTGCTTTGTCATTATGGTGTATTGATGTGGAAAAACCTAAAGACTACAACATAAAATTTAAAAACAATAAAGGGGTATGAATACTTTCGCAAGGCACTGTATTTACAGGATGAATAACATCACATATATGCATGCTCCATCTTTCCCCAGTAATTTACAACAACGTTTGACATTTTATAATTGGCATTTACAGTAATAGGAGGATGACGTTAATCAACAACCAAATGTGATTTTCCAGCACACCAACCCATCCTCTGTAATGATGTCTACTATGACTGATTTTTCATTTGAGGTTTGAAAAGTATTGACTAATGACTGTATTGTATTAAAAAACATTCAGCTAATTCCAGTTTTGAAATATTTGCATTATAACTGTGATTAAGTTATTAAAGGCAACAGTCATGCTGTAGATTTTTCCATAAAAGAGTATATTCTATTCTTCCGCTATGCGCTGATTCTTTTACACTTGCCTAACTGTGAGACATAGTATTTGTTGTAACTGTTTAACCCTATGAAGGGTGTAGGGTTTAGGCCCCAGCACAATTAATATTGTTTTAGTAACAGATCACTTAAGGTGAATGTGAGAGTGAAATAATTGCTTCGTTCCTTCTAAATAAAAAAATATAATAAATAATTACATTTCACGGTTAGAACATTGTATATTTTCCTATGCATAATTCACTTTTCAAAATAATTGTATCGTGCTGAACACACACAGTCCAAACATGATTCCAAAAATGTGTGACCCTCTCTGTGAAAACCCTTTTTTTGTGATTTGCTGTTTTCTACAAAAAATCATCCTTCATATGGTAAAGTCATTCTGTGAAAATATAATCTTTATATCTTTAATATTGACTAGGTCATGTCAAAGATTGAAATTATAGTTAAATGTATGGTAGAAATCAAACTTTGATGCTTGTTATCTCATAATTTCACAGAGAGGGTCACATTTGATCTTTCACGCATTTATTCATGTATACCTTAATAGGTAAGTTTGTAAACATTGATGATGTGTCACAAACAGCCCTCATTTTCTGTCCATTTTAGAAGTGTGTGAAGATCTGTCATTCTGTTGTGGCTTCAAGCCACATGGCAAAGCTGGTTGTTCCTGTTGGTTCTAAGGAATTTACTACCCTTCACACTCAGGGAAAGAAATCAGGTAGAGCGAAGCTGTTCCTGTTTTTGGGATTTCATTGTTTGCACTCCACTACAGGTTTGTTAACTTAAATGAAGGAAAAAGGCATCAGTTTTTTTCGCAGAAACCTGATCCAATTCAAACGAAATTTTTTCACAAAAAACATTTCTACTACAAAAGCTTATTGTATCATATTTGATACATTAATTTCTAAGGTCTCTAAATGATCAGAATAACCAAAACTTTGCTAAAAACTTTATCGTTGTACATAATCCTCTATATGCTTTTTGTTTTTTGATTGATAGTCCACACTTTTTTGCGAAGAAATGTAATAACTGTTATATATTTGAAGATACACACTTACTGGACTGAAGCAACTTAGATTTACTTAATTATATCCATATATAATTTCAAAATAATGTTAAAATCATTGAAATTGATACAACAGGCCTTTGAGAAATATTTATTTGTACATCTCTCAAATATCATTGGATTGGAATGGATTATATATTTTGCCTCCACTATAAAAACTACAGGGCATCGATCAAAACAAATCGATCAAAATAAATATGATCTCACTAAGGCATAATTGGGAGATATAGAGTGACAGCAAGAGTTCAGGCAAGAATAGTAGATTCGGCAGGGGTTTGAATTCATGTGATATCTTTATTAAACGAAACAAAATACTCTGAAAAAAAACCTGAAATAAAAACACAGGAGAATAGCAAACCAACACCCTACACCAACAACCAACAACTGGGGACCCATACTGATGAAACTAGAAAACAGGGCCCATATTCCCAAAACATTTTATCTTACTTTAGTTCTCCTAAATAGCAATAAAAGTTATTTGCTAAGAGTTTTCTCTTAAAAGCTATTCACAGCTGCTGAGACACACTTTTACTAAGGAATAGAAAGAAGTCTTAAGCTAAGAGTAAGAGCGGGGTTGACCTCGTTGCTATGGATGATTTCAGCATGCTTAATAACTATGCACACAGCGATTGACTGATAGGGGTCTCTGTCAGAGATTTTTGGAATTTATCCCAACTTGAATTTTTTCTGTGATTATATACTTGTTTTAATTAACCAGTTGAGGAAGAAGTAACAGCTTTTCTTGTGTCCAGTTTGGTTTTCTTTTACGTTTGCATGTCTTACCATGATTATTATACTGTTAATTAAAAGGCTGTGCATATCCGCTAATTGTTTACATTTTTAAAAGCTGATTATTGTCAAATGTTTCTAAAATGTTTACGATCCGAGGCAGATTTCTGCATGGCAACAACCATTTTAGGATAGTTGTGATTTGGTCTTAGTCTTCTTCACTACTGGTTTTAGCCTTAAAACGCTTTGTGAAATACTCTTAAACCATTATATTTAGGACTGACACACCAATTATTTTTAAGATTTGACCCTAAATCAGCAAGTTATGAGCTACTTTTAGCCGTAGGATGTTTAGTGAATACAGGCCCTGGGTCCATATTCACAAAACATTTTATCTTACCACTAAGTGTTCTCCTAAATAGCAGTAAAAGTTTTAAGCTATAGAGTTTTCTCTTAAAACCTTTCCACAGCTGCTGAGGCAAACTTCTACTAAGGAATAGAGAGAAGTCTTAAGCTGAAGTAAGGGTGGAGTTGACCTTGTTGCTATGGATGATGTCAGTATGCTTAATAACTATGCACACATTGATTGGCTGAGAGGGGAGGGGTCTCTGTCAGAGATTGATTCATAAAAAATATTGTAGAGCGCAATATTATATTGTCATTTTCAAATAAAGGTTTAAAAATGAAATGCCAATTGCCACATTAATTTAAAATGAAGGCTAAGTCCACTAATTAAACAAGTATATGTTCAGCTAAATGTTAGCCTCTTGCATGTATGCTTCTCATAGCGGATATGCATATAAACAGATTTTTAATTAACAGAGTAGAACAATCATGGCTGATAGTAAGCCAAACTGGATACAAGAACAGCTGTTACTTATTGCCCTACTGGTTAATGAAAAGGATATAATCAAAGGAAAATCTGGAGTTGGTGATAGCCTCCAAACCCTAAAGGTGATACCTTTTTAAAAAGCTCATTATCTTAAAATGTTTTTTAAATCTTTATATTATGAGATTGATTGCTGGTAACAGCCATTTTATGATAATTGTGAGCTGGTTCATCAAAAAAGATGTTTTGTGGATACCGGCGTGGTGTGCAACAATAGGTAACTATGGAAACAAACAAGAGCACACTAGAAACTATTGGTGTAACCCAAATTGCATACGTATACACTATTCTATTATGTGTTGTAGTATAAATAGTGTGAGTAGTGTTCACACTGAAAATTCCAAAAAGAAAAAGCACTTAAATAACCTAAAAAAAAAATAGTGTGGAATGCTGAACACTTCGTGCACTCAACTGACGCAGTTTTAATCACGTTACAAAGGGGGAGGGGCTATCCGATTATTAATGACAAAATAACCTTATCAAATGCATGCACTACATGTTTGAGTGCATAGTGCATAAATACATAGTGTATAAGTGCATAGTGTGTAGGGCATCATTTGGGACACACTTTATGACTTTTTTTCTTCTGTGGAACATAATAAGATATAGGCAACAAAATACAGGAACTATGAACTCAGAAACAATAGAACCAAATGAATGGAGCACTAGAACAGAAACCAAACATGATCAGAATTGGGTAGGTGGTACACATCAAAGTAACATTCAAAACATTGCCAGGACACAAGGTTTCCCAGCAGAACATTGCCAAGAGCATAACGCTGCTGCCATCTCTTCTCCAAGTAAACGATGTACCCACCTGGCCATTCACAACTGAGAGGCACTGTGTGGACACCTTTCTATCGTGGCAGTAGCTCTTTTCTTATGGGACCAGACAGGCTCGCATTCACTCCCCACATACATCAATGAGCTTTGGGCACCTGTGACCGTAAGACTGCCTCACATTGTTTTTCCTTGCTGCACTTTTGGTAAGTACTAACCGCTGCATACCAGAATGTCCCACAAGACAGTGTTTTTAAGATGCTCTGACTCAGTCATCTAGCCATGACAATAGGACTGCTCACTAATCAAATAATTGTTTTCAGTTATATTTATGGGCTTTTTAATGCCTTTATTGGGACAGGACATTGGAGAGCTGACACAACAACATTGGGCGGAGAGAGGGGGTGGGAATTGGCAAAGAATTGGCACCTCGAGACAGGAATTTAACTGAGATCACCACAAGTGCAGTTGTGCTGTAAATCTATGATGTTTATTTAGAACCAATTGACTTGTCTTCAATGCCAACAGGGCTGCTTAGTAAGCAGATAATTATGGGTTTAGTCTTTTATCTGTCAGCAATTCTGAAGCAAATGCCATAAGAGCAGTTTCTATCTTTAGTTACGACTAATGTATGTGATACTGTGTTAACAGTGATGAACCATTTGCAAACATAAACCTAGTGTGTAAATAAACTGCACCGTATAGACATTTTCTAATGCTGCATAAATCGAATGTCAAAAATATTATTCTTGAATTAAATATCTCCTAAATAGTAGTTGAAGTGGTTGTCTGAAATACAGCAGAAAATGTTTCACTTGATATAATGTACAAATTCTGAAAAAAGAATATGAAGACAAAGACAGCTTTATGTAATAGTATTTATTGATTTTGCATGGACAAAGAATAATGACATTGTGAAGATGTAATTAAAATACATAAAATGATCTTTTGTGCAAACTACGAAGGTCATATTTGGTGATTGCAAACCCTTTTAATAGCAAAGTAACTTATAGCCTAAACATTCTATAGACAGCACCTCAAAAACACACTAGAGAACAGAGCAATACAGGGTTTTGATAATTCTCTTCACTCATTAATGTTACTGAAACTTTAAACTTTGCATTAAGAGCCCAAATCATTAATAAGACAATAATAAAACACAAAAGCATATAATAAGAATACAGTGGCATAATATATAATTAAATAATATACAATATACTGTATTATGCATACAACAGTATAATTTGTACCAAATTAAATCAAAATGAAACATAAATAACAACTGCATTACTAAATTACAATTATTCCACAGTTGTAGTGCTTAATGTAGCTTTTAAAATCCTAAGCCTATGCCTGTTTTGTCCCCAGCCGCGTAGCAGAACAATCTTCTCATAAAAAATAATATACCATACAATACTATGGTATTAGCATGCCGTTTTCCATGTGCCATAATATTCTTGAAAAACTAACCTGGAAGGAATGATTTTCAGTACCATAGTTGATATCAAAGTACCCTGAAATTACCTTGTGATACCATTACTGTACCGCATTATTTTTTTCATAATGTTTTCTTCTGTACATACCTCTGCTATAGATTATAGTACAAATGTATCTGAGATTCAAATTATTCTGTTGACAGAAGAAGAATCTGTTTAGACGTTAAGGCCATCTCAGAAGAAAATTATGCTTCATGGCAGCCCTTTTGATTTTTATGCAAAGCTACAGAAGGAACAGCTTTTCTGATTTCTATATTCACCATATCCTCATGTGGAAAAATGAGGATATGCCACAAAGGCTGTTTTTTGCGAAATTATACCTCCAATGTCAATGAGGTTCAGATTCATGGACCACACCTTGAGTCTGTCCCCAGATTTAAGAGAAAAAATACCCTCAGAGAACAGACTTTTCCTCCAGAATTTGAGGTTGACTGTTTCCCAGTGGGAGAGCAGGGACAGGGGACTATCATATGCATCAGTATAAAGATGAAGATCATGATGCAGAGATATTTCCTCTGAATTTTCACTTAATTTTCTGTATGTAATCTTTAGAGAAACCTTGAATGTTCCGTCATGAAGGACTTTCAGAGATTCATTATCGTCATCCAGGATGAAGTATCCGGTATGGTTTGGTGACGGATACTCTGGTGTATACATCCACGGCACATATCCTTCTTCTTTAGTGAACGTGACATTGTCTTTAACTAGAGAGAAGGGAAATGTGTGAATACAGTTGGCCAAAAAATGTCATATATTAATAAGTATCTCTGAGAATGAAAATGGCATTGTAACTTTTTTTTCTAAGAGTGTAGACATGAATTGTCTGATTAAGAGTACATCTCTTGCTTACAGTTACAACATCTTATCTTAATGTTAATTATGTTTTGTATTCCCTTCTACTTGTGCATTACATCTTATTGCAGCCAATGTATTACTTCTTACCTGCCAAGCGAGTGAAAGATGTGAAAGTGCTTCGTTGTGTCTGGATTATTTCTTTTCTGCTTTGCGATTCAACGCCTTGATACTGCATTTCTATATGGATGAAAAATTAATTTTGATTACTGTGAATTTACATAACCACAATGCAGAAGACACTAAATTTAGTAATTACAATAGAATTCATCTTTATTAGTGAACAATGAACTTACCAAATGTAGGTGTCTCCTTGATTCCATTTTCCTATAAAAAGAGAGCAATTGTAAACAGTTTAATACACATAATGAACTCTTAATTGATCAAGGTATTGATTCTATAAATGTACATTTCATTACTTTTAAGTAATCAAATAGTGAGGAGCATATTTTCCCATAACACTAGTAACTTTGTATTATTACATATTTATTAGATACTAGCACTTATTCCGGTAACACTTTACAATAAGGTCCATTAGTCAACAACATTAGTTAACATGAACTAAGCACAAACAATATTTCTACAGCATTTATTAATCTTAGTTCATGTTAATTTCAGCATTTACTGATGCATTATTTAAATCACAAGTTGTGTTTGGTAACATTAGTTAATGTACTGTGAACTAGCATGAACAAACAATGAACGACTGTACTTGTATTAACTAACATTAACAAATATTAATAAAGAATGCAATACATGTAGTGTTCATTGTTCGTTCATGTTAACTAATACGTTAACTAATACATTAAGTAATGTTAATGAAAGACACCTAAAGTGTTATCCTTATTCCTTATAAATAAGTAGTCAATTAGCCATTATGATATGCCATTGCTACTAGAAACACATTGTAAAAATGTACCATTGAATTCCCGGAGCATCAGTTTTTCATTTTTGACCAGTATGCAATTCAGTCACTACTAGTTTTACTAGTAACCTATTTCTTACTACTAGTGACAATAGTAGGCTACTTAAGGCTCAACTTTTACCTATGAACTATAATCCAATTAACAACTATTTTTAAATAAATCTGTACAAATTAATCAGTATAGATACTAGTGTCTCATAACTAATGACATCTAATAAATAGTCACGACTGGAAAACTTGATGAAAACTTAACTTTTATTAAATAAAATAAAAATGTCATAGAAATAAAGATTGGGTCATTTAACACACATTTTAGATTTGACGCGATCTATGTTAAAACGGTTATAACAACTACTGTAATGTAGTGTTGCCATGTATGAATATTACATATAAATGAACTCGTATCCGTTGCAAAAGCTTCTAAAGTACGTACAAAGGGGCACTGAGCAGTAACTCGTGACTGTTTGGCGTTGACTTTGAATGTGTATTGTCTATGCGTCTTACCTTGCAGGTCGGCGGGAAGGCGTGATACAGGAGCGTGAACAGGCAGCAGCTGAAGCAGAAGAGCACGCTGATGGACTGGATGAGGTACACCCGTCGCCGCAGTGAGTGGTACTTTGTCCTCAAACGGCTCACAGGCTCGGGCTCCATTAAAACAGCGTTTAATTGACAGGCTAGCTCTTCGTTTGTCATCTCCATAACGTACAGTTTAAAAGCGCCGCTCCATGCCCTTAGACTCCTCTCTCTATATATGTGTATATTTCTCCCACGTGTTTTCTTCAACGCCCAAAACAAACAGCCTACTCGTGGAGTTTCGGCCCTACTGAAACGTGAGGCACTCAGTCCAGTCTATCCAGTGTCGCTTCCTGCTTTGCTCATGCAATACCTGCTTGACTCCGAGCCAAATTCTTACAGCCTGAGGACATAAACAATTACACGATGACATTTCGTCATAGGTGTTGGAAGCTGTAAAGCAGTGCTTCTCCAACTTTAAAGAGCCAGCACACCTCTATCCATCCAGGTCCCTTAGCACAACCCCACCCATTAAATGTCTATTCTGAATAGGTATATTGATTATTATTCTGGTTTTATAATAATAATATAAAATAAATCGCTGGTAAAAACCGTGTGAGCGAAGTCAGTAGGTTTCAGTCCAATGCAATACATTTTGGGGGGGAAATTAAATAACCACTCCAGGTCAAAATGACCAGAACACAAAATTAAGGTTCATCTTGTTGTTGTGGCTAACAAATATTGGAATTATTGGAACTAAAAAAAAAGTTTTGTGGTGGCCAGAAGTAAGCCAGAGGACTGAAAGTTTTATGTTAGTAGGTTTTAGGATTTTCTGAACAGGAGTACTCTATAGGTCAGAAATAAAATGGGATGTCAGTTTACTGTTTTATCTTTAAAGCAGTTCAGGTCACTTCAGTAAGAGGCTTTTGCTTTGTTTGCTTCACTTTACCTTGGATTTATTTTTAAACGAGACACACCTTGGCAATGATATAATTCCATTATTGGATCTGACAGCAATGTCGCAACACACAAGTATGAGTAACAGCGTTTTATCATGTGTCTACTAAAAGAAAATAAAAAATAAAAATTGTCTGATACAGATCGTTTTATATGCATTTTTAACCAAAATGACTCATGTTGTTTTTATACATCACAGCAGCATCCAGCGTTTATTTTTATATGCAAAACTATTAGCCAATCATGCAGAGCCAATAATGTATAAGTAGGCACTGATCATCTGCAGAGGTTGTCTTTCATCACAATGACGTCATACTAAGACGAAATATGAAACAAGACTTGGTTTTTAATGGAAGCTGTTTTTGGATTAATGAGGAAGTACTGAGTTGTCTTACATGTCAGCAGATTAATGATTTCTTGATTTCTCAATTCTGACTTGAAAATAATAATTTCCAGTAAAGCACCACTAATAAGCATGTGAGATGATTTACTTCACAAGCACCACCCAGAATATGAAAAAGATACAATCCTTTCTCAAGCCAACAGCATTTAAAAAATAGAACATTTAACACACAACTTGATATTTCTAAACAATATGCTTGTCCACAGGACACAGTATGTAGTTGACTCTTGCCTGAATGTGTTGTTTAAAATGTAATTTATCCAAAATATTTACCATATTTATGAAACACTCTCATAGCCACATAAGTCAATTTAAGTTCCAAATAAAATCAGACCAAAAACACTGCTAGATGCATAAATAATTGGATTTAATATTAAAGCTTCTAATTAAAACCTCTAACCCTT
The DNA here is from genome assembly GCA_003573665.1 of Oxygymnocypris stewartii. Classification (NCBI taxonomy): domain Eukaryota; kingdom Metazoa; phylum Chordata; class Actinopteri; order Cypriniformes; family Cyprinidae; genus Oxygymnocypris; species Oxygymnocypris stewartii. The sequence continues at coordinate 1,169,825 of QVTF01022339.1, read as the reverse complement.
TTTAAAATTATTTTTGCAGCAGAATATACAACATTTATACTCTGGAGGAAGATTACAGGAAAATGGTACAAGAATGGCACAAGGCCAGCAATGACTCATTGCCATGCATGTGGGTTTTTAGGTATGTAGAGCAGAGAAACTACTGCTGCAAAGAGAAAGTTCTGGAAAAAGTGTTGATTACATTATTGCAAACTGAATGAAGTTTGCATGAAGCTCCAAAACTGTGTTGTCAAGTTGCCTTTTTATTGTTTGCCAAGGTAAAAAAAGACCTAGAAATATTAAGAATGTTTGTGAGTAATGGCATTTTCCCCTCCTTTCATTGGACGGGTTTAGTGAACTTAGGGAAATCACATTCTCACATCTAGCCAAGTCTGCATTAAACATTTCATTTATGAGGCGGAGCCAGGATATTATTTCAGCTTTCCTGTAACGCATTTGACCTGGTTTCTTACTGGATATTTTTTTATTAAACCTTTAAGACTTCATTGCTTGTTATCAATTCGTTTGTGGGTGCTCTCATTGGAAGCAAAATATAAAAATGCTTTGTTTTTGTCTAATTTTCCTTTTTCTGCATTTATTGATTAAACATCTCCTGATCACCCTTTGACTGTTTGGGCATGTGGCTGTCGTTACAGTGCTTGACACAACCAGGATTATCTCAGCCTAGACTTTCCATTTAGGTAATGGAAGCTTAGACCAGTCTTGCAAAAAAGGAATGCTGCTTTTCAAATCTACTTCCATCCTTTTTGTGGTTCAAAGTGTGCTTATTATCATTTTTAGACAAATATATCCAAACGTGAGTTCATGAAGTAGGCCATTCATAGCATTCTTGTTGCTATCCGAGTCAGGTCTGACAATAATTGATAGTTTCCATGACATACTGATATACACAGATCCGTCAGACTTAACTTCACACTTAATTTGTTATAAAGTTTTCCAGCTATTCATTGCAGCTGTTATCATGGCGATACATTTAACTCTTTAATTAACTTTATTAGATTCAACAGGGTTAGTGCAGTCAGACACAATATAAAAAGTGTGGCTGTATCACTAACAAGGCTGGTTTATTGAAGTGATTCAACACTGTTTATATGTAAAAGATTGCCATATAGTGATCAAACACATAGAGCACCAGCTGACTGTGCCTACCTAGCGATTTTCTTGCCTTTACTAATCTGCATTTGTGATGCAAATCATTGATTCAGTATAAAAAAGTAAAAGATCATAAGTGAAATGCGTGTTGCATTTTTTTTAGTGGTGGGCCGTTATCGGCGTTAACGTGCTGCGTTAACGCGAGACTCTTATCGGCGATAAAAAAAATATCGCCGTTAATCTATTCTCAAAGTTGGGTTGGGAGCTGGGTCTATACTACGCAAGCTATGATGACTTTCACCCTGATATTTTAGCGCGGATGTATACCTAGCCGAATTGCACTGTAGGGGGCGAGAACGAGTCTTCGACCTAGAGGCTCGCAGTCCGTGAAGGACAGATTGTTAACGGCTGGTCTATGTGGTAATACAATCGGTCAGGACATCCAAACGCTCACCTATCATTCATCAACCTCAAATATGGCTTTTCATCTGAAAGATGTATGTAGTAGCAACTTTACATGGCCGCTCAATATGATGTTAACCTAGAGAAACGTGCGCTATTGAAGTGTTTGTGTGGAAGCGCGTTTGCTGCAGGACAGGCTCCGGTGCGCTCACTTGCTCTTAAAATCTCCGTCATTCTTGGTCATACAGATAAAAGTAGCCTAATACATCTTTCGAATCTGTAAAGACTCTACGTTTATTTGTGTGCCCTCAGAATAACAACGAAACGTTGCGCTTTTAAGCAAACAGGAAGCGCTTTAGGTCTCATGTGAACTTGAGCGAGAAACTCCGTCTTTGAAAAATATATCTATAGAGAGTGAAATGTCTAAAAAATAAAAATAGAAGACGTGTGTTAGCATGGATGATTTACATGAAATTTAATCTGTGCAACACTGTGCATAAGATGGCTTTCAGTTCAATATAATAACAAAAAACGACATTTTGGGTTTTTATTCAACTAATAAGGTGGGCACGCTGTGATCTGTACTATATTTTTACTGTAATTGACAGTTATCGGCAAAAAAAAAAACAACAACACGGGAGTGGGAGGGAATGGGAGTCATTCTTCCGGGAGTGGAACGGGATTTTCCTCCAGTTTTTTCGTGGGATTGGGACGGGAAGAGATTAAAGTTTGTGATGCATTTTGGAAACAGGAGATGAGCCCCTGGTCTAATGCGCCACCTGGCTTGAGAAACCCGTTCTCAAAGACTTACTTTTAGTCATTATTTGGGTAGCACACATATTCTGAATGCCTTCGGCAGAATTCAAATGAGCCATTTTAATCTAGATTAATCTAGATTAATTCCAAAATTAATCTAGATTAAAAAAATTAATCTATGCCCACCTCTAATTTTTTTACAATTTGTGCTAACAATTTGACCAGAAATTTGCATGTTCCATAAGTTTGTAAATATCCTGAAGATCACATTGCCAGAATGATACGAGAATGATCCAAAGAGCGAGAACATCTGGTCATCCAAACATCATGAATTTACTTATTTGATTAGTTACCTAGAAAAAGTGCAGCATGCAGTATTTCTATATTTCCAGGTTTAATAATACATTTTGAATCCCAGTTTATCCATGGTTTGGGACACTATTACATTTATTTTATTACATTTGAACTACGTACATTTGATTGATCGAATGGTGTTTCAAGAGTGCTGATATACAGTCCAGCAGCTTTAGGATGTGTGCTTTAGTGGTGGGATACACACTTTCGGTGACTCTTTCTGTTTCATCTGTTTCCGTCTTTCGGATGAGACGTTAAACCGAGGTCCTGACTCTCTGTGGTCATTAAAAATCCCATGGCACTTCTCGAAAAGAGTAGGGTGTAACCCCGGTGTCCTGGCCAAATTCCCACCACTGGCCCTTGTCAATCATGGCCTCCTAATAATCCCCATCCACTTGATTGTCTCTATAACTCTCCTCTCTATCTGTAGCTGGTGTGTGGTGAGCGTACTGGCGCCGTTGTCCTGTGGCAGCCGTCGCATCATCCAAGTGGATGCTGCACACTGGTGGTGGTTGAGGAGAGACCCCTCACATGATTGTAAAGCGCTTTGGGTGTACACAAAAAGCCATATATATATATATATATATATATAAAAAATGCATCATTCATCATCATTCTTTCATTCATATTTATGTTAATAGATAGGGACAAATGAGTAAGTAATTTAATTATTCACTCAACAGATTCATAACTGATATAGTCAATAATTAGACGGCATCACTTTGGTTTTGTTTGGAACTTCTTAGGTTGGCATAATCAAATTAGCTAAAGTGAGTGACCGTTTTTGTCTAAAATGTAAGCTACTCAGTATTAACTTACTGTTAAACTGTTCTTTTGTATAAAACCAATATCTAACACTGTTTACACTGCTGCTATCGGTCCAAATACTATCATTTGAAGTCTTTTATGGTCAGCAAGGCTGCATTAATTTGATCAATACAGTAATATTTTAAAATAATAGTACAATTTACAATAAGTGTTTTTTATACACATATATATTTTACAATACAATTTCTTCCTATGATGGCAAAGCTGAGTTTTCTTATTATTTTCGGTGTTGAAAAATGTTTTTGTGATACTTTTTTTCCTTCAGGATTTTTTGATTAAAACAGCATTCTAAAACAGTAATTATGTAAAATAAAATCTTATGTAACATTATGTCTTTGTTATAATATTAAATGCATATATATATAAATGTGTGTGTGTGTGTGTGGGGGTGGGGGTGGGGGTGGGTATATGATGAGTTTATTTGCAAAAATATAACTTTTCAAAAAATATGTTTTTTATTATGTTATCATGTTTTTCTTGTTTCATTGTGTTAGTTAGCTGCAGTGTTTTTTGTTAGGTTTTTTTTACCTAGTCAAAATAATGTACTCGGTTACTATCGTAACCTCGGTTTCCGATAATTTTCTTCAGATATGGGAACGAGTACCGCGTCTATATATATTGACCTAAATATGGGAAAATCCCTTTTTTCCCCCTTCACTGAAGCCTTTTTCAATCACGCAGTTATAACTGCACGTGATTGGTCCATGTATGGTGAAAGAAATGAACCAATCCGCGGCGGTAGCGAGCGAGCCAATGGCTATGTAGCCCGCCATAGCCCGCCAAAATGGGAGGGGCGTCTGGCTATATAATAAGCTACCTGCCACCGCATCGCAAATTTCTTTGAAGGAAGCAACCGAGCGTGCAGCTCATAACACGACCAGGAACGAAGTACTAGTTCCCATATCTCAGGTTACGATAATAACCGAGTACATTCCCTTTATGTATTTCACTCGTACTGCGTCTATATATATCAAAGTAAGTATGGGAACCAGTTCAATCACGCCGTGCTATGACGTGAAATGACTCGAAACCAAGACTCACATGGGATTAGGCCCAGGGGAGTAAATAGAATACATCAAGCACAGGGTGAGCCTTGAAGGTCATCCGTGGCCTGGGTGGCGTCCCGAAAGTGATACCTGGCGTCCATAAAGCTCAATGTATATTCTCAGGGTGGTTTTCAACGAGAGTACTTTGAGGCTCGAGGATTGCAACGGTTCAAACGGGGGCCCTTCCCATTCTCCTGACGCCTCGTAAAAATTGAGTTACCGCGCTATCTCTCCCCACCGATCGGCCAGCAATAGGGGCATGCAAAGCCGCTATGGCTGGCGTGTAAACCTTGATGGTGGATGAGGAACGCTGTTTATCCAGCATCTCTCACAGAAATGAAAGAACCACTGACACATTGGAGGTGACCGGGTCTAAGTTGCAGTCTTGACACCAAGTTGAGAAAATGGCCATTTCAGAGCATAGAGGCGTCTGGTAGGCGGGGCTCTAGCTTCTGCCATAGTGTTTAGGATACGCTCTGCGAGGACGAAAGGCTCCCGTCGAGCGACCACACATGCAGGGCCCATAACTCAGGCCGTGGATGCCATATCATGCCATTTGCTTAAGAGAGGAGGTCCCATCTCAAGGGGATCGGCCACGGAGCTGCTTTCAGCAGCTGGAATTACTCAGACACCCACGGTTGGTTTCTCCAGAGAGGGGCTATTAGAATCAGCTTGTGCCGTTGCTCCCTGACTCGCCTGAGTACCTGTGGTAGCAGAGCGACTGGGGAAAAAGCATAGGGCCAGGGCATCCGTGGGCCAGGGCATCCGTGCTCCTTGTAAAAAAGATTGGGCAGTGAGAGTTGTCTTTGGAGGCGAAGATGTCTACTCGAGCCCTGCCAAAGATTTCCCAAATTCTCTGAACCTCGAGCGGGTGGACCGTCAATTCCTCTGAACAGACATTATTAATTGACAACATGTCTGCTCCTTGTTTCATTTTGCCCGGCACATTCGTTGCCTTCAGTGAGCGCAGATTGTTCTGAGCCTACACAAGAAGGCCGTTCGCCAGCGTGCAGAGTGACTTCGAGGCGAGGCTGCCCTGGTGATTTATGTATGACACCACGGACCTGCTGTCTGACCGTATTAGCACAAGGTGTCCCCAGGCAGGTAGAATTGACAGGCCTGACACACTGCTAGCATTTCTAGGCAGTTGATGTGCAGGCCCGACTCCTCTTCGGACCACAGGCCGAAGGTCGGTTTGCCTTCGCACAGCACTCCCCAACTCTTGTTGGAAGCATCTGTCATGACAACCTTCCTTCTGTGCGGCGTGTCTAGGATCACGCCTTGCTTTAGCCAGACCGGGTCCCTCCAACGGGCTGGGGCTGATACAAAGGCCTGAGTCACTGTTACGCGGTGGCGCCGTAACGCCAGGCCAGGGATGGAACCCTTTGCTGTAACCAGAACTGGATAGGTCGCATGTGAAGCAAACCCAACTGAAGTACCGGTGAAGCCACTGCCATAAGGCCCAGCATTCTCTGGAAAGCTTTGAGCGGACGGGCGGTACCTTCCTTGAAAGAGGCCGCGTGGCGCTGAATTGTCATGGCTTGCGACAGTTGCTATCATCTGCACTGAGTCGATAATTGTACCCAGGAACAAAACTCGTTGGCTGGGTGACTGTATGCTCTTGCCAAAGTTGACCCTGAGCCCCAGGCAATCCAAGTGGCTGAGGAGGAGGGACTTGTGTGATGTTAAAACCGCCTGCGACTGGGCCAGAATGAGCCAGTCGTCGAGGTAGTTCAGTATGACAATACGAGTATGAGTTTTTTGACAATACGTTGATACGTTAATACATTTTATTAACAGATTGTAGCAATTTGAATTTTGTCAGAACCTCTAGTAAATTGCATGCTATTTTGTTTAGTTGTCTATTTTTTCCAGAATCGTGGTGGGAGAATCGTGATTAAAAAAAATGCGATTCTCCATTTATCCAGAATCATGCATCTCTAGTTGGTCATTTATCCACACATAATGCAAACAAATAAATTGATTTAATGTCAGATAAAGCATCATCAAGATGTGGTTAGTGAGGCTCAGGCTCCAACGTATGGGGGCGGCCCTAGTGGAAAAAACATACTAAAATGTATTTGAAATAAATGCTTTCGAAATAAAAGTGAAATACAATGAAATAAAAGTATTCCACAAATACATGTATATATGTATGTGCATAATACAAATACCCTGCAATTGTACTTTTGGAATACTGCACAGGTATAATTAAAGCCTGCTAAATTGGAACAACTAATTTTGTACTTAAGGCACTTTAATTGTGCTGAAGTTCAACTGAAGATTTGATTGTGCTAAAGTTAACAATCAAATGATATATCGGGTACACTTTAAATATCTTGCATTTAAAGACTGATATTATATTACAGAGATCATCCAATCCTTATTAATAGAGATAGTCAAAACACACTTTAGGCATAATATTAAGAAATGTGCATTGTGCAATAAAGACATACTCCAAATAAAGTTTACTTATAATTTTATATGAGTAATTGATATGTTAAGAAATATTATAACTATTATATCAATTAATGTATTTGAAGTATTAAATAAATAAACACATTATTTAATTAATTAATTACAGGGGGGGGTCGGTGGCTAAGCCCCTTATCTCTCCCAGCCCTAGCAACGCCATCACAGTTAGTCAGTTTACGTTATGTTTTCTTTTTTATAGCCTGTCACTATGTGTCACTGACAAGTGCACAAAATGCGCTTTAATAAGCCTTTAAAAGAAAGCAATTCAAAAACTTTGAATGATTCACATGTACATTCACCCATCAGGAAACAATGCACACATAATCAGTCAATATCATTCAGTCATATAAGTATAAAGATTCCTGACAGATGGCCGTCATCCAACATCTCTCGTGTAAAAGAAAGGTTGGGTTAGAATTACTCTTGGCTGAACTGGACAAAGCTACACCCTCGAGGAACAAAGGCTTTCCTGAATACAGAAACTTCCAACAGGCTAATTTTATTCAGTTCATTGTAAGTCAGATGCCTTCCGATTAGCAGTTCTACAGAATTTTTGTGTACAACTGGGAAGGTAAGGTGAAACCTAAACACACAGATACAGGCTGATTGGGGTTGTAACATAAGTTATTCTGCTAAGTTGGAATGCTTCTTTTTTTTATAAACAATTATGCAATTAAAATATTAAAGTGTCTAAAATTACTTTTCTTTTCCTCCAAATGGCAAATTCTTAGATTTAAGGCCTGTTCAGACCAAGGACAAAAGACTATAATGATGATAGTAAAGACATAGTTTTAATGATCATTCTAAATTTACCAGAGTCCACACCACAACTATTACGATAACGGCTCTGAATGATATATTTGGAATTGCTTTCACACTGATTTTTTTTTCTCTCCAGCTAATGAATGACAAAAACACTCAGCCAATCAGAATCCATCCTTTGAAGAGCTGGATCATTTACAGCGGTAAATGACAAAACTGTAGCACATGTTAAAAAAGACTAAACATTATCATGCATTGATATGGATGCAAATATAGTTATCGTTCTTGGTGTAAACAAAACTTTTAAGATAAAATGTGTAATTTCTGTAAAAATACTGACTTTTCCAAAAATGTTTTATAATCATATTGAACAGTTTCCATTGGTCTGTCCAACAGATAACACCACCAAAAAGTAATGTAATTGGCTGAGCAGTTGATATGTCAGGCTGGTCGGCATGATCAAACAAACAGAGCAATGTTTTGATAGCACTGCAGATGCAACCTACTTAGAATTGACTGTTCACATTAAAGTGGGAAAGAGATGTTATTTTAAACTGATCGTTCATCAAAATTTTCAGTATGTCATTAATGTGTTGTTCCAAACCAATATGACCGATATGTTTTATCTGTATAATGAAAAAGAATGGGGTCCAAAACAATATCAGGCCCCATTGACTTTTATTGTATGGACAAAAAATAAAAATGTCATGTTCCACAGAAGAAAAGTCACACAGATTTGGAGTGACATGATTTACATAATTTTAGTTTTTGGTTAACCATTAACATCCAAAAGAGACATACGCTCCCACAAGCAGTCTCAAAAAGTGTCATCTCATTGAAGAATGTCCTTTGATTAAATAATCCTTTAATTTCAGTAATTTGACCACAGGAATTAGAAAATACAGTATTTTCCACCGAAATCCAGTTATATATTGTAAGTTATTAACGCGTAACCTGACTAAATAAATTAGAAAGAAAATAAGAGGAGAAAAAAAGCCTTCCAACACATCTTTTGAGGTTGTGCTCACAACTCTACAGAGTTTGCATTCGGTATGATACACTATACAATGCAGCACGAAGATTGAAAAACATCAGTAAAATAAGACCACAGACACAAACACAAATTATAAATAAATAGGAATTAACAAGACAAATTCGAACAGAAAGCAAAAAACAAAACAACACACAATAATTCAAACACCGGTCGTTTGTCCAAATCATCAAAATGATTCTGAATCACATTTAAAAGGGTCCTTGCAGATAAATGGAGGAAAAAAAACACTGTGTCCACCGTCGTATCGTATAGGTTCCAAAAAACAGTCTTTCCACTTCACAAAGTCCTCTGAACACGCTCCTCCTGGGTCATATTACGCTTTCATGGCTTTCAAGTCTACAATATTGTTTCAAACGTTTGATCAGTTTTTGTGAAACTATGCAGCAGAATCAATCCAGTCTTTTTGTACATTCCTGCGTAGAATCCAGCTCTACACAGTTAGATCTGAAACTGTTCCCACACACAACACCAACTGTCTCTCTCGCTCTCCCATGCACGCACATACACATCCACCCACTCGCGCATAAATACAATAAGGCTGAAACAGGTGCTGGTGGAGCAGGTATGACTGTTATGTTGCATGTTCAGTTTGGTACCAATCTGTGACTGGAATCGTGTAAAGAGGAAATCGAAGCGAGACTGCATTCCAAAGAAATCCAAAGTGCCGCCATTGTATGAAATAGTATCTGTCAAAGACACGCACATACACGGGACTTGAAACTGGCCGTCTTTGTTTCCTTTACAAAAGCCTTGCAGACTGAATTACCTTCTTCTGATTTCCATTGAAAATTGCAACGCCAAAGTGAATTTCCTGGGTGATGCAATTGGGACAGACTGAAACCTTGTGAGATTTTTATACAAACTGTAGTTTTAGATGAAATTGTCTTGGCATGTGGGTTCAAAGGTCTTTCAGTTGCCTCTGAAATAGTGTAATTCCCATTCATGTAACAATTAACTGAAGTTTAGCATCCTTAAACTCAGTTCTTAGTTCAGAGGCTCATTTAAGAGGCAACGTATTCGCATTTTATCGTTTTTGTGTCCAATAAGTAACATGTTAATGGCTTGTCTTGTAATTCCTTAAGTCCTCTCTGAAATGTTACAGGAAATATTGTACATGAAAACACTTTGCATGAGGATATCACACAGGAAGCAATGGGGAGCTAAATAGGATGTAGAAGCAATTAAAAGTTTTGGCTCCCAGGCTACCTTCTTTCAATAATCATCAAAATTAACAGGATAGTTCACCAGAATAAGACAATTTGGTTCTTTAATCACCCTTACAGAGTTTCATAAAATTACGGTTGAACCACTGATGTCACATGGACTATTTTAACGATGTCCTTAGTTCCTTTCTGAGCCTTAAACCTGGTAGTTACATTGCTGTCTGTGCAGGGTCAAAAAGCTCTAGAATTTCATCAAAAATACCTTGATTTGTGTTCTGAAGATGAACGAAGGTCTTACGGGTTTGGAATGACACGAGGGTGAGAAATGAATGACAAAGTTTTCCTTTTTGGGTGAACTATCCCTTTAATATCTTCCCAAACTTGTATGACTTTGTTTCTTCAGCGTAATGTTATTGAAATTGTCCCAATGTTGTTTCGGATTGATTTTCAGTGTTACGTCCCACTGAAAATTTAAAGTCAGGTTTGGAGCGACATGAAAATGAGAAAATAACAGAATGTCAATTTTTGGCTGAACTATCCCTTTAAGAAAAGATGCAATCATACCGACGACTTCACGCTTTGTACATGTTGGCAGCAGTGGCGAGCGCTAACTGCCCATTGGCCGCGACCACACATGGCTCCTCCTCCAAAAGTCCGTTGGGGTCGGCATGTGGGATGCTGTCGTGGTAGCTGCTGAAGCTGATGTTGTCTTCCTTCAGCTCAATGGTCCAAAACGGGGCGTTGAGTTTCCGATTGCGGTACTCGCGATACGTATACACGCCTCCAACGAAGCCCATGAGGAGAACGACCACCACGATAATGACGGCCAGGATGATGATGTTAAACTGCGTCCAGGACACTACTGTCAGGGCAGAGGCCGTGCTGTTGTGTCCTGAGGAGTCTCCCATGCCGGACTGAAGGGTCGGTAGGCTTGGGTGGGTGGTAGGGGAGGAAGAGGAAGTAAGGAGGCGGGAAGCAGATGTAGAAGCAACAGAACTTGTGGATTTGGGGATTTCTATAGTCTTGATGTCTTGAGTCGGGAGGATTCTCACAGCTGAGAGAGAGAACAAGAGTCAATTATTTAAATGGTTAGTGTAAACAGATGATAAAGATTATAAATGAAAAATTATTAACTAAGAACATTAGGTGAATAAGTATTCAAGACGAATCGCAAATCAGCCAATAAACCAAACTAAATTAGGATTAGGACTGCATCAATAACCGTGTAAAGTTCATCAATTATGAAACAAGTTCAATTTAGTGATAAGCAGCTTTACAGAATAGAACAGTAGTGCTGTTATTGTTAAACAATCCCATTCAAATCAATGTAAATGGGAAATATATCCTCCAGCACACTGTCATGACAGCTTTTTATAGTTTGTACAAGATGTCACAATTGCATGGCATATATAATTTATTTAAAAAGTGAATAACTCTTTTGTTTTTCATTGTAAAGTTGTCTGCTTAGGCAACAACTAAAACAGCAATACATTAATTTAGGAACACAGTTTTTAGCTCCTTTGTGTGTGTGTGTGTGTGTGTGTGTGTGTGTGTGTGTGTGTGTGTGTGTGTGTGTGTGTGTGTGTGTGTGTGTGTGTGTGTGTGTGTGTGTGTGATGAGTATATGCAAATAAAACAACGATGACATGACATTTTTTTCATATGTAGATCCAAATTTTTCTTGTATATTTTCATCCTTTAGACAAAAAAGAATACAAGAACACGTCAAGCATGTCAAGTTCTACCAGCACTATTAATCACATTTGTAATATTTGACCTGGAGCTACTGTGAACTAACATGAACTTTGTTCATTTTTTCAGTCCTGTGGTCTGATGCCTCCACATAACGGAAAAAATGAATGCATTAACAAGCATTAAAGATGTCAAAAATGTGCTGATTTGTGTGGATTCAGCATATGGGTGTCTAAGTGTTATAATATAAGTCAAAAGAGTTGCAAATATATACATTCAAGTTCAAACCTTGTCATCTTTATGTCCATCTCCATTTGTCATCTATACCCTAAAGTTAATCTAATGTTCTATTACTTTAAAAAGGCATATTCAAAGAATAGAGTGCTAACACAGGAAGTCTACACTGACCATAAACAACTACCTCAACTAGGATCCTTATCCTTAGTCAAGGTAAAAGTGCGAACGGCATAATAAAATCATAAAAAATTATCCAGACTTGCATTCATTATTCATGACTCATGTGATGGGATCCCAGCAACCACTTCAGAAACAAATGCACCTGCATATTTTTGATGTGACACCATTATGATTTACTGATTTCATCAGTGGGAAGACACTCCCACTCTCTATTCAATGACCACCTGATATTGCCCAGAAAACAGCGAGCACTCACTAAAATCTTCCATTATGACTGAATCTGGCTGGACGTTTTTACTAGTCAGCGTGAAACTGGCTACAAGATCCCACTTTTGAGGAAGAAAGAATCACAGGACTTGCAAACGCTTGCAAGTTTCATGATATCATATGAGTGTCTATATATATAATTGGTAATTTTAGATGGACAGAAATTGCGGTATATCACATGTCAAACACCCTATCTGTGCAACATGTCAAGGAATATTTTTATCTACACTAAAATATTTGGAAAATAAATATATTTTTTAAAGGCTACATATTTGATCAAAAATATCAATTATTATAATATTATTACAATTTAAAATAAGTGTTTTCTATTTAACATATTTCAGCATTGTTACTTCAGTCTTCAGTGTCACATGATCCTTCAGAAATCATTCTAATATGATGATATATATATATATATATATATATAACATAATATATAATATATGTATGTGGGCTGTGTATATTTATTATTTATATATAAATACACACACGTGCATGTATATATTTCATAAAAATAGGTTATGTTTATATATTAAATATATTTATTTAGAATATAAATTATATGAATATAAATATAGACAAGTAAATACAAAAAAAATATTTTCAAAATATGTACTGTATGTGTGTATTTATAAATACATAATAAATATACGCAGCATATATATATATATATATATATATATATATATATACAAACACACACACACACACACACACACACACACACAATACAACAACAAAAATAATAATCATAATATTAATATCAATTGATATTAATTGAGTTCAATTGATTTGAGAAAAACATTTAGTTCTACAAAAGATGTTGGTTGAATTTTCTATTTATCAAATAATCCTGAAATATTAAGAATATTAAGGAGCATGTTTTCAACATTGATAATAATAAGAAGCATAATTAATAACTGAGCACCAATAATGATTAATAATAATTGAGCAGCAAATCTGCATATTATAATTCTTTCTGAAGGATCATGTTACACTGAAGACTGAAGTATTTACTGTTGAAAATTCAGCTTTGACATAACAGGAATAAATTACATTTAAAAATATATTAATATATAAAACAATTATTTTAAATTGTAATCATATTTCACAATACTACTATTTTAAATGTGTTTTTGATCAAATAAATGCAGACTTGGTAAGCGTAAGATAAGTTCAAAATCCAAACGTCTGAGCAGTAGTGTATATTCCCACAGTGTCGTACCTCTCAGGGTGCAGTTGTGGTACCGGGCGTCCCCCGTGTATCCACGAGCGCAGGTCTCACAGAGTGCTCCCGCCGTGTGGTTGATACAGCGGTGGCAGTGGCCGGTCTCAGGGTGGCAGATTTGTGGCATGGAGCGAGGGTCGGCGTTCCCATTACAGTCACAGGGCACACAAGAGCCTGCCGATTTAAATAAACCATCCGTGCACACGTTGCATGTTGGGCCGGAGAAGCCAGGCTTACATTCGTCACATACAGGTCGTCCACTGGAATCTGGAAATGCAGTTAAACAGATCTGATCAAAAACTAGAGTTACATAATGACACAAATGTGCAAACAAGAGATTTGTGGTTTATTTTATGAAGCATTATACAGTAATATTTTAGTCTCCATGTGCACAGTCTTCAGTTTCCTTTCTAATGCTGGACTAATTTTAATGTACAAAGGGCTAAAAAGGTATTTGGATAGTTGTGCGATACTTGAAAATTAATGAATGTCATTATATACTGTAACACTTTAGAATAGGGAACACTTATTCACTATTAACTAAGACTTTTCCCTCAATAAATTCCTAATGTGCTGCTTATTAATAGTTAGTAAAGTATTTGTTAAGTGTAGGTATTGGTAGAATTAGGGATGAAGAATAAGGTCGTGTAGAATAAGGCATTAATATGTGTTTAATTACCACTAATAAATGGCTAATATTCTAGTAATATACATGCTATTAAGCAACTAGTTAAGAGACCCTAAAATAAAGTATTACCATATATACATACATATAATTATATACATACTGCCCCCCAGCTTCTCGAAAGGAGAGGCCATGGATTTTTACATGGTCAATTAGGGTAATTCTGTTTTCATTGGAAATTCATCTGCACATTCTACCTCTCCTTCTACCCTGTTTTCCACTTCCTCTCTGTTTATGTCTTCTTACAGTTCCTCCTCTTACTCTTTCCTCAACACTAGTTCAAATCACTGCGTTAACTGTTTTGAGAAAAGTGACCTGAGTTTGGAGAAATGTCAAATCATTTGAGAAACACTGTATTGTATTACATTTAATTCTGAAATTTTAGTCATTGAAAATAACATTTTAGTTGACAATTTTATTTGTACAAGAACGTGTAAAACTGACCACATTTAAGTAAATATGAACATTTATTAATTTTAAACAAACAAATTAGGTTTTATCAACAAAAAAGAAGTATCAGATAACAACTGCATTCTTTCTAGATTTTTCTTATAAACACATTAGTGTATTACTAGTACACCATCTTACTGAAAATGAAGATATTTCTGAGAAAAGCTTAAAATACTTTTAAGGATTTGTAGTTCCAACTCCAACAACTAGGTAGCGCCACAGCACCAAATTTCAAGTCTGACATCATATTCTACACAAGAGCAGAATAAAATGACTTGATGACATGAAGTGGTACTTTAAACCATTATATATATATATATATATATATATATATATATATACACAAAGACAAAATGGTACAGTGATGGTAGTTGATGGAAACAAATGGAAATACTATGGCACCTCAATGTTTATAATTTTTTTCTCTCGAAAATACATTAAAATGCCAAGGTATTACCATAGTGACACACCCAGAAACCATGGTATTGCCATGATGTGCTTTTAAGTGGAAGACTCTTAAGTTAAGTGTGTTAAACATATGACCCCCCCCCCCACCCCCCCCACCCCCCACATTCCACACACACACAAAACCAGTGTCATCAATGAAATATTCATGATTGGATAAAAAGCCAATTAGGAGGTTGTTGAGTGACTGCGCTGAATTAACATCCTAACCTGCTTGACTGCTGCAGCACTCACTGACAGAACTACTACCGCCTGCTAGCTGAAACATCATGCAGTAATGCAGGCTTCTGCAGTTTCAATAGACATGACACAGCTGATCAGTTTTCTCAATGGCCGCTGTTGTCAGGGTGACCCCTCCCTGAAGCAGATCTTCAACCCCACACCACCCCACTGCTGCCACAGCCTGTGACACAAGAGCCGGAGACACACTGCCGGCCAGTGACAGAAGGAAGCAGCCAGAAGGCAGAAGAATTCATTGCGGCACTCCTCCCGTTCCTGCCATGAGAACGCCAGGCTGTGCCTGTGCCAGCCTCATGCTCCAGCTACAGACAGTGTGATGCCAACAGACGAGGCTTTACCACCTTCAGCTTCACCAGGGGAGACAACTCAAGAGTTTAGAAATGCATACACACACATTTGGCCTAGAATTTGTGCTCTTTTTGACTATTTTGAGAGTTTTGTGACCATAAGAGACCCAGAGAAATGGCTTGACATCAGGATTCTCTCCTGGGTTGAGGTATTTCCTGCTAAAACAGGAAGTTTGGTGGGTCATATCTGTGTCTGTCAATGTATGTATGTATGTATGCATCTGTCTGTCTATCTATAATTCTATCATTCATTTTCAGTGTGCATATCTTACTATATTGTATTTTCTAACCAGTAAAAAGTACTTTTAGATATATTAATCTGAAAAGACACAAAACAGAGAAAAAATCAATAAAATAATAATTTATCTCATGATTTTCAACCTCTTTAAAAAGCTAAATTAAACAGTCCTGATGTCAAAATATATACTTAAGCTTATTTTATTATTTCGTTTTTTGTCAGTATTATATTAACAAATTATTTTATTTATATAAATATTATAATTAATCATTTATTAGTATATTTACTATAGATATTATTTTAAGTAATACTTTTATGCATAACTATTATATTAAATATTTTATTTAAATTATTTTGTAACATTTATTGTTAAATGATTTTATTTACATCTCAATTTATCTCTGGACTTTTTGGTGGACACCCAGTTTAACAGGTAGTAACTTAGCAGATCCATGGAAATGTCAAGCACGCTTATCGGAGTAACCTGGGTTCAATCATTTAGCTCAAGATCACAACGGTGGATTAGTGAATCTTGAAGGATTTAAATCTACAACATTTCAGTCATTAGCCCAAATCTTCAACAACACCACCCCACAAAATTTAACCTTAAAATGAACAATCTTATGTGGACAGTGAAAGACACCGCTGAAGGTCTGTTGATAAACTGATAATCACTTATGTACCGCTTCAGCTCCCTCGCTTTCCACTCTCTTACATTTTCCATCTCTCTCCTTCATAAGACAATAAAATCATTTCAACTCAAATGAATACTTAATGTCCATATATTTATTTGTTGGTTTGTTAAACAGTAATATCTGGCAGTCTAACGATCATTATCAGTACAAATATAATGACAGACTGACTGTACATTATGCATTACATATTTTACCTATAAAAAAATAATAATACTGAGTACACTTATATAAGGGTTCTGAACTTTCAGTGCCCTTTCTCTCTCTCTCTCTCTCTTCCTCACACTGGCTCACTGACTTTCCTCCTCAGGCTCCAGTGACCGTAAATGTAAAGTGACAACCCAAAGCTACATCACCATAGTTGTTGCTGTGCAATTGCATCCAATGGAAAGGCAGCTGTGATATAAGCAAAGCCTCTGATTGGCTCTTCAGTACCATACACATTTTTAGCTGTGACAAATATTTAAAACCAGGTTGTGTATAAATGACAAAAGATCCTAATTACTTCTAAACGACATTAAAATATCCTAATTATTCCTGACTTTTGACCGGAAATGTAAATGTCGTGGCTTGAGGTCCTCTTTTACATGAAAATCAAACATAAAATCACATAAAAAAATCAAACTTTCTGTGCATACTATTGTCGTGCCCTGCTGAATAATTCCCAGTCACTTTCAGGACATCAAGTGCTGAATGCAGAAGCTGCTCTGACCCTTGTCAGTGTGTCACAGAGATGCAGACTCACCGAGATGGCAGCTGCCGCTGGAGCTTTCAGAAGAGCAGGGACAAGACAGACAGGCGTGCGCGGTCCCCTCACCATGACGCCAGTAGAAGTTGGGCAGACACTCCTCACAGTTGTGGCCCTGAGTGTTGTCCTGACAGTCCAAACAAATACCTGAGGAAGAGAAGGACAATATACAGAACAACTGATCATTAGCTATAGTATAGACTGAGTCGTATCATTATATAAGGTATAAGGACTAGTTTAGCCGAGTGAGACTTTAAAAGCTCTTTCTAAAACAAAGAAATCTGCTTTTTCAGAGAAGAACCTAGTATCACCAGTTTCAAGTTTATGTTTAAAGTGCTCTCGGTCTTAAATGACACTAGGTCATTTCTTGACGATTTAGGCCTCAATCAAAAAGAAATGCTGAACTGGAGCTCTAGTTAACATATTCAAGATCAGGGTTTTCAAGTGTAGAGATATAAAACAAAGACATTTCTGTGCTGTTAATGCTAACAAAAACTATCATTATTATTATTTGTGTAAATTGAAATTAAGATAAGATTAAGATAATACTTTTCAGTTGAAGTACTAACATTTCTGAAAGTAAAAAAGAAAAAAAATATAAATATAAATATATTTTTTTAAATAGTATGATAAAACACATAATTTACTAAATTAACAAAAAACTTAATGAAAACTTAAAATATAAAATAAAAGCTAATTTAAAGTCCTAATAAATACTATAGTAGTCAGAGGTGGAAAGAGTACAAAAATATTGTACTCAAGTAAAAGTACCTTTACATTACTGAAATTTTACTTAAGTACAAGTAAAAGTACCAGTCTAAAAATATACTCAAGTAAAAGTAAAAAGTAGCTCATTTAAAATTTACTCAGAGTAAAAATTACTTAGTTACATTTTAACAATGGGAGGGAAAAATGGGATAGACCAAAGGTGTCAAACTCAGTACCTGGAGGGCCACAGCCCTACACAGTGTAGATATTACCCTAATTAAACACATCTGATACAGCTAAACTAATCATTTAGGCTTATTTGAAAACTACATGTATGTGTGTTGGAGCAGGGTTGGAACTAAACTCTTTAGGGCTGTGGCCCTCCAGTAACACCCTCCAGAGTTTGACACCCCTGGGATATGGGCCTATAAATCTCGAACTAGGTGTTTTTAATTAAAGGAATCAGTTATTTAGAATAATAAGACATTTAGGCTGTTACCAGGGAAATTAAATCAGTATCAACAAAATTAATCTTTGCAATGCAGAGGAAACGCAGAAGCTTCATCTGAAGTGGCATAGATGTATTTACACACTGACATGAATGCATTTAGCCTGCAGTTACAAATGCAGAAATAATGTTTTGATAAATAAGACATAAAATGTGACCCTGAACCACAAAACCATAAGGGTCCATTTTCCTAAATTGCGATTTATACATCATCTGAAGCTGAATAAATCATATTTCCATTGATGTATGGTTTGTTATGATCGGACAATATTTTAAAATCTGGAATCTGTGGGTGCAAACAATCCAAATATTGAGAAAATCTCCTTTAAAGTTGTTCAAATTAAGCTCTTAGTTTTTATATATTTACAGTAGGAAATTTACAAAATATATTAATGGAACATGATCTTTACTTAATGACTGCTTTTGTGCTCCAGGCCAGGGTCACAAATGTTAAATAGTCATTTGAAATAACAAAAATCTTAAGATACTTTAAATGTTAAATTAGAACCACCAGTAGGTGTCAGCAAGTCACTCATAAGTGAGTCATTGCGATTGAACAGAATCATTTAAACGGTTAATTTATTCAGGAACAAAACACGTCATTGCTCAGAGTCAGAGACGCAAAACTGTGTATGGAATTATTTTTGTTGTCGAAATAGAGCAAAAACAGGCGATATGGTGACTAAAACGGCATTCTTCTTCATGTTATGTTGACTTACTATATTAAATTATATAAATATATACATTTTCTGCTTCTATATCTTCAATTTTGTGATCATTCTAAACGCATTTAACAGACTGAATCACGCAGTGAAAGAAAGCATTCCAGATGCACGTACTAGTCTAATCTAACGTTACTAGATTTCACGGCACACTGTTTAGAGTGATTTGTTTGGTTTTTGGCAAAATACTGATAATGTCAAATCGCACATCGTTAAAACAACAATTACTATATTATCTCAGATGATATTGCACACCCTGCACCACTGTCTTTTTGGCTCATTTGTGCAAAACCTTTTGCTAAACCGTCAAAGCTTCATTTTAACCACCAATGCAATGATGTAAGTATTTACCTTACCTCTACATGCTTGCGAAGGGCGATGTCGATATATTTATAAGCTGCTAGTTCGGTCTCCCGAGGCCAACACAGCTTACACTGCATAATAGAGCATGAATATATGGCCAGGGGTTCACTTCATTCCTTTGAGTTCAACTTCAGCAGAGTACGACGGGGTTTGGTTTTCAGCTGGGTCTGCCTCAATAACGCTACCGGTTACTATGGTAACCTCGGTTCCCTGAGAGCGGGAACGAGACATCACGGAGATTTCTCCGTTATGGGAAACTCCTTCCCTCCAACCTTTCCTGAATACCTATTGGCTCACGCCAGTCAATGACTGGCCAATTGTCGCGAAGCATGCAAATATGACGAGCTCGAGAGGCAGTATAAATGCAGCTGCCCGCGACAATTACGTCAGAATCTGATACTGAACGCCGCTTGGCTGAACGAGCAGCGATCACGGCGATCACCGTGATGTCTCGTTCCCGCTCTCAGGGAACCGAGGTTACCATAGTAACCGGTAGCGTTCCCTTTCGAGCTGTCACGAGACATCACGGAGATTTCTCCGTTATGGGAACGTTATTCAATCCCACCGTGAGAGAGGCTACGGTCAGCCTGTACCAGTTACACAGCACGATAGCATTCCCACCAATAACTGCGCTCGTAGGGCGGGCTCACAGCTGATAGATGGAGATAAGCCAATGAGCGCCTACACCTCAGGTATACTAAATTGCATATCTGGCAAGTGACTACATGGGCTGCGCTGAGAGCAGGGCAGAACACATCCAGCCATAGCAGTATTATAGGAGCTATACAGAGTTAACTGTGTTTGAGCAGCATACCATAACATGACCATGTCCGCGGCACTGAACTCAGGGCCGACAAGAACACCTCATAAGGGCTGCGTAATGTACTATACAAACACCTCCTAGAGGGCTGCATAATGTACTGTACAAACAGCACCTCCCACAAAAGGTAACGTTAGCAAATGAATTAGTTACTCACCGACCGCTCTTGGGAGGCTAAGGACTGAACGTCCAGCTTGTAAAACCTGGCGAAGATATTCTGTGAAGATCACCGGCTGCCAAGCAATATCTTGAATACACGTACATCCAGACCACGCTAGGTGGAACGATAGCCCTCAATGTGCAGAGGGAATTCCAAACCTTGGGTTGTATATGCCTCCGTGATAGCGTCCACAATCCATTGTGACAGACTAGTTCCGATACGGCTCGGCCGTTCGCACACCGCCATAGCACCCAAAGCTGGATCGATTACCGAAAACTGCTTGAACGGTCAATGTAAAATCTCAAAGACACTGACGGGGCAAACTGCAGTCTGGGCGTCCGCACTCCGTGAGGGCGATGATTTAGTAGTAAGGACTGACGGCGAACCGTCTCCGTCCTTTCGAAGGGGGTAGACAGCGATTTAGGCACATATTCCAACCTCGGCCGGAGAGTGACACTGCAGTCCCGGGACCGAATCGAATACAGCCGCTGTCCACAGAAAAGCGTGTAAATGCTCTATGCGCTTAGCCGAAGCGAAGGCCAGAAGGACTGTAGTTTTAAGGAATAGCTCCTTCAAACCTACGGAAGTTAAAAACCCAATGGTTGCAATGAGAGAGCTCTTACCCCACTTCCTGGTCCCAGAGCGGAAACGAAAGTGGACATGGGGGATGTAGTCTTTTACCGAACGATTGTCCGCTCTACGGGGAACGGACACGGCAATGGCCGCGACATAGACTTCAGTGTCGATGGAAACGATCCACTATCCAGTCTGTGCAGCGGGAAGCTCAGAACATACGGCGCAAGTAGTCGGGTCGATATGAGCCTGACTCCTTCACAAACACTCCCATTTGAAGCATACAAACGTCTTGTAGAGGGTTTTAGCACTCCCATGAGCGTGCGAGACTGTAAGGCGCCCATCTCCTCCGATACCCCTGAAGCGATCACACATGATGGCTCTATAGTTCAGGTTCGACCTGGGATAGCAATATTTCCTGCCGGGGAACGGCAAGGCGGTGTCTCCAGCAGTTCCATCAAGTCTAGGAACCCAGGCTGGATTCAGGGCGATGTAGTATCACTGATGCTCGCTCCACCCTGATCTCTCATAACACCAGCGGTAACATTTCTCGATCGGAGGAAATGCATACGGGCTAGCTGCTGGTCAGCGTGATGTCAGCGGGGAGTGAAGAACAACAGGCAATGCGTGTTCTCGCTCTTGGCGAACAGATCCACCTCCGCTCCCCCTTAACATTAGCGGTTCCGGATCATCCGAACCGACTCGGGGTGCAATCTCCACTCTCCTAAGGATTTATGTACGAAAACACAGACGTGTTGTCGGTGCAAATCAGTACATGCTGCTGTTTCAGCTGCGGCTGAAAATCCTTTAGAGCTAAGAAGACTGCTTCTGTCGTGGCCCAAAGAACGAGAGATGGATTCCTTCATTTTAGTCAATGAGGCTCGAGAAGCAGAGTTCCAGATGTCAAAAATTAGACTTATCAACCAGTAACAAGTCGAGATACGGTCGCTGCAGCCACCGCATCTGAATCTCTGTCTGTCCGCTCATCCATTTTATGCCACCGACTCGGGGTGCAGTCTCCACTCTCTTTGAGGATTTATATACGAAACCACAGACGTGTTGTCGGTGCGAATCAGTACATCTTGCTGGTCCAGCTGTGGCTGAAAATCCTTAGAGCTAAGAAGACTGCTTCCAGCTCCAGGCGGTTTAAGTGCCACCGGCTCTGAGATTCCAGCTACAGTCCCGAAGCTGGCATTCCCTCGCACACTACTCCGCAGCCGTGAGCCGATGCATCCATCGTGATCATCTGGCTCATCTGGGTTGCGTCAGAGCTTCGATGTGGCCGCGATGCGCAAACCTCCCGAAGTCCACGCCGTTCACGGGACTCGAGATTCCAGCCATAGCTGCAGCGGGCGCATGTGTAATAACGGATGTAATACCGCTGAATCCACCACCTTGAGTACGAGCAGTCTCTGTAATACCCTCAACTGAACAGAGCTGCCCTGCCTGAAAAGGTGCAGGGAAGACATTGGCCGCGGCTCGATCTCGCGAGAGGCGGGATTCATCTCCACGCGATCTCACGAGAGGCAGGCTCTCATCCCACGCGATCTCACGAGAGGCAGGGTCTCATCCCCCACGCGATCTCGCGAGAGGCGGGCTCTCATAGCCGTAGGGACTCCAAGTGAATAACAGAGAGTCTATGTGGCTGATAAGCGTATCCAGGGACCGAGCTAAAATCAGCCAGTCGTCCAGATAATTGAGGATGCGCCTTCCGCTCGATCTGAGGGGGAAGTGCTGCATTGATGCACTTTGAAAGTGCGTGGGGCCGGAGCAGCCCGGACGGGAGGACAGAGTATTGGAACGCTGTGCTTCTCCCTGACAGTTGACAGCTATTCAGAAAAACCGTCTGTGTATGCGGTGCTATCTGAATGTGAAAGTACGCGTCCTTTAAATCTACGGACGCAAACCAGTCCCCGGGGCGAATTTGCGCCAGGATCTGCTTAGCGTTAACATCCTGAACGGACGCTTTCCAAGCGCTCTGTTGATGGGTCCGAGATCTAGAATCGGGCAGAGTCTACCCTCTCTCTTAGGCACCCCAAACAGAGGCTGGACAAACAGCCGTCCCGCCTGCTCGCTGAAATTGTTCTATTGCTCCTTCTCCGAGCAATTGTATTAGCTCTTGTTAGGATAAGGGCATTTCGAGTCAGTGTTAGAGACTACGCCACGCCATTGAAACGGGGTGGTCTGCGTCTGAATTGAAGGGTGTACCCTCGCTCTTATGCAGAGCAACCAGCGTGAGATTCTTGGTTCTTTTTAATCGCTTCCCACGCGCACATGAACTGACACAGCGGCTTGGCAGCTATAACCCGTGTGGCAGTGGGTCCGGTCGCTGAGGGGAGGGGCGAGCGGCGGTGGTGACTGAGCAAGGAGGAAAAGCTCCTCGTGCAAACGTATGCTTCAATGAACACACCTCGTCCCACACATTTTACAATTTTGAGACAGCTTGAGGACTCCTGCACTGGTCGTGGTGCCTCTTAACTTGTCCGAGAAGACCTTGATCCCGCGGTCTTCTACAACATAGCGACTGTAATAACTACAGGCTGACTATGCTATACGACCTAGTTGAACACCACGTGAAGGGGCGTAAACAACTGGCGTAATAGTCCGGCGAAATCTGGGAGGCTGATAGGATGCGCCCTTCAGGGCATCAGGTGACTCCCCGCCTTCGCGCGCTTTCCGCGCAGGGGTGTCATGTGACTCCTCACCTTCGCGCGCTTTCCGCGCAGGGGTGTCATGTGACTCCTCACCTTCGCGCGCTTCTCGCGTAGGGGAGTCATGTGACTCCTCACCTTCGCGCGCTTTTCCGCGCAGGGGTGTCATGTGACTCCTCACCTTCGCGCGCTTCCCGCGTAGGGGTGTCAAGTGACTCGCCTTCGCGCGCTTTCCGCGCAGGGGCATCAGATCCCATCGCCTTCGCGCGCTTTGTGAATTAGAAAAACATGTCCTCTACACACAAGGCGCCGCCGATGTTATCATGTGAATTATAAAAAGTTCACTACACACTGTAGCCGCTGATAAGGGGCTGTTACCATGTGAATTATAAATGTCCTCTACCCACTATAGCCGCTAATGAGGGGCTATTATCATGTGAATGAGAGGTTGTCCCGATCACACGGTAGCCGCTAATGAGGGGCTATTCTCATGTGAATGAGATGTTGTCCCGATCACACGGTAGCCGCTAACGAGGGGCTATTATCATGTAATGAGAGGTTGTTCCGAACACACGGTAGCCGCTAATAAGGGGCTATTATCATGTGAATGAGAGAGGAGCGATTGTGCTTTGCAACCAGCAGAACGCCGCTCTGAGGCGGGGGCTGCATGCTTACACAGTGGGTTCTTCCGTGCAGCATCTGCGGCGACGTGAGATCCCTTTGCTCCCGCATCTGCCCTCGGCTCTCCGCACCGCCATGGAAGGGGGGCGTGAGAAGCCGGGCTGATGTCTTGTCCTGCAGGTTCGACGGTGAGGAATGCGGACACTTAGTCGGCATGAGCTCATCACCTGAGTCCCGAAGGTCCACCGCTGATCAGAGGGCAGACGGACTACCTTTAAGAAATGTCATACTCACCTGAACGCTGCAGAGGAGCAGCCATGAGGCCTGCCCTCGAATGAGCGAACCTAACCGTGAGCTGAATATTTTAGCCATAACCTAGGTTCAGCAAAGTGAAGAAAAAGATTCTGACGTAATTGTCGCGGGCGCTGCATTTATACTGCCTCTCGAGCTCGTCATATTTGCATGCTTCGCGACAATTGGCCAGTCATTGACTGGCGTGAGCCAATAGGTATTCAGGAAAGGTTGGAGGGAAGGAGTTTCCCATAATGGAGAAATCTCCGTGATGTCTCGTGACAGCTCGAAAGGGAACGCCTGTCTTGTCCGTCTGCATCTTTCTTGTGATTTTAGCGCCAGTTTCTTCTTCTGCCCATTATTTGCTGCAGTTGTTTCCACTGAGCGATTTTTTTTTTTTACTCAGTAACGAATGTGTTTTAAAATGTAGCGAAGTACAATACTTCACACAAAATATACTTAAGTAAAAGTAAAATTACAGATTAAAAAAATTACTTAAAAAAGTACAAGTACACAAAAAAGCTACTCAATTACAGTAACGCGAGTAAATGTAATTCGTTACTTTCCACCTCTGATAGTAGTATATAATAAAACTAAAATAACACTAGCTTCTGACTTTTACATATATATATGCACACCATTTTTTACTAAGTGCAGCTCATCTTTTAGGAGGCAAGTAGGTTATTTTATGCATTATGTACTTTCTATTATAATAATGTTTATCAATGTTAATGAAAGCCTAACATTATTACAGAAAAAAAATTTGTTTGTACACTGAAAGGCTAAAGTATCTCAGAAAAAAGGTAACAAAAGTACCTTATTTACACCATAAGGGTGCATATAAGTAGATAAAGTACACGTATGTATCAATATGTCTAAATTATGTATGTAATATATTAGTACCTTAATTTATACATATATGGTACATATTGTGGTTAATGAAAATATGCAATCTTTTGTCAGTATATCTTTGTTATTTTAGAGAGATTTTATGGTTTAATTATGTTAATCACTCTTAATGTCAGAGTGTATAAATTTATGCATTTAGCAGACACTTTTATCCAAAGTGACTTACAGTGCATTCAGGCAATGCATTTTTTATCAGTAGGTGTGTTCCCTGGGAATTGAATCCAATGTTAACGTGCAGATTAACACGATAAACAACACTGCTGTGTGAAAGGAACTGGACTGGATAACTTTCTGTAACATCATACAGTGCGAGTTCAGTCATTTGCGTGGATGTAATATGTGTCAGTTGAAGGTTTTAGATTAAGGTGCTGCTTTAAAGTCTCAATTTTAAATCCAGGGCTGGAAAAATAGGAATCGTCCTATTGCTTAAATGTGATCATTACACTTTATACGGCTGTGATTTAATTAATTAAACGAGAGCACGGCATGTTTCAAAATAAAAACGCACTTAGCAATCACCAAACAGCCCACATTTATGCCAACATGTTGTTGTTTCGTAATGAAACTTTTGTTTTAATGATGATGAATAATGAATATTTTGTGTGATTTATGGTGTTCAAATCATACCTGTAAACTCAAATTTCAGCCAGGAAAGTTTTGATGGCATTTTCTTTTCATATTGCCTCCGTATAAAGTCTGTAATAGTGTTATGTAACAGCTATATTCTGCTATTCTTAATTTGACGTTCTTAACCTTGTGGCAAAAAGTGAATTTGCATATTCACTTATATTTACATTTACGCAGAACAGTGTTGTGAATGTTAACTGGCATATTAACAAGAAGAAAAAAATGAAATTTGACAAATAATTGTCAGGAAGCTAAAACAAACAAAGATTTTCTTGGGTAGGGGGCCAGCCGTAATGCTGTAGCCCAGGGGCCTATGGTTATCTTAACGCAATGCTCTACCACTGAGCCACAGGAACAATTCTATTTTTCTTCTTTGTTTCAATTACATGAAAGCACTGCATTTGGTTTATGCTTTATCACATTTGAAGAGGTATGTTAATTTTCCAGTAGGAGTTTTGCGTGGACAATGATAACACAATCTAACTGGCCAAACACCAAAAGCCTTTGTGTACTATGCACAGTATTGTTTTGGCTCTGTGAGTTACTGTGCGTCTCGTGTGTGTGGTATTATGCTGCGGGGCGGCTGTGAGTCTATGAACTGTACGCAGTCTCTGGAGATGCTGATTGTGTTTTATGACTGAGGAGGGCTGTAAATCTGACTGTGGCTCTCCGCATCGAGGAAAGGTTACCAGCTACCATCTGCACACACACACACCGCAGAGAAGGAAAGACCGAGACAGATGGGTTCCTAGACACACACGCTCACATGCACTTGAACAAGCAGTTGACAAACATGTCTGTGACATCAGTAGACTGAGGCCTGGGTGAAATGATTTAAGACAAACACGCCTACACTTCTCAGATGTCAGCAGGTTTGCTTAACAAATTAACACACACACACACACACACACACACACACACACACACACACACACACACACACACACACACCAACATGATCATTATGTTGATAGGGGGTTTTTGTCCTGATTCAAATTGAGGTTAATTAAGTCCAGGTTGCCTAGGATACAGGAAGGAAGAGAGCAAAAGAGAGGGAAGTGTGGAGGAAAATCTGATGAATCGCTCTAAGTGAGTCAATCTCAAATCTGGAGATGTCATATTAAAGGAACAGTTCACCCAATAACAAAATGTTATTTATTCATGTAATTCCAATATATTCTTCATATTCTTGTATGACTTTTATATGAATTTGTAAAAATATATAAAAAATAAACTATGATTTATATTAAAAAATCAGATTATACAAATTAATCAGTTAATTTGTTACTGTTTTTTTTTTTTACTGATAAGTAGTTTTTTGTACTACCAATATATTACAGATGCATCTCAATAAATTTGAATGTCGTGGAAAAGTTCATTTCTTTGAGTAATTCAACTCAAATTGTGACACTTGTGTATTAAAAAAATTTAATGCACACAGACTGAAGTAGTTTAAGTCTTTGGTTATTTTAATTGTGATGATTTAGGCTCACATTTAACAAAAACCCACCAATTCAATCTCAATAAATTAGAATATGGTGACATGCCAATCAGCTAATCAACTCAAAACACCTGAGCCTTCAAAATGTTCTCTCAGTTTGGTTCACTAGGCTACACAATCATGGGGAAGACTGCTGATCTGACAGTTGTCCAGAAGACAATCATTAACACCCTTCACAAGGAGGATAAGCCACAAACATTCATTGCCAAAGAAGCTGGCTGTTCACAGAGTGCTGTATCCAAGCATGTTAACAGAAAGTTGAGCGGAAGGAAAAAGTGTGGAAGAAAAAGATGCACAACCAACCGAGAAAACCGCAGCCTTATGAGGATTGTCAAGCAAAATAGATGCAAGAATTTGGGTGAACTTCACAAGGAATGGACTGAGGCTGGGGTCAAGGCATCAAGAGCCACCACACACAGATGTGTCAAGGAATTTGGCTACAGTTGTCATCAGAGGCGTCTTACCTGGGCTAAGGAGAAGAAGAACTGGACTGTTGCCCAGTGGTACAAAGTCCTCTTTTCAGATGAGAGCAAGTTTAGTATTTCATTTGGAAACCAAGGTCCTAGAGTCTGGAGGAAGGGTGAAGAAGCTCATCGCCCAAGTTGCTTGAAGTCCAGTGTTAAGTTTCCTCAGTCTGTGATGATTTGGGGTGCAATGTCATCTGCTGGTGTTGGTCCATTGTGTTTTTTTGAAAACCAACGTCACTGCACCCGTTTACCAATAAATTTTGGAGCACTTCATGCTTCCTTCTGCTGACCAGCTTTTTAAAGATGCTGATTTCATTTTCCAGCAGGATTTGGCACCTGCCCACACTGCCAAAAGCACCAAAAGTTGGTTAAATTACCATGGTGTTGGTGTGCTTGACTGGCCAGCAAACTCACCAGACCTGAATACTATAGAGAATATATGGGGTATTGTCAAGAGGAAAATGAGAAACAAGAGACCAAAGAATGCAGATGAGCTGAAGGCCACTGTCAAAGAAACCTGGGCTTCCATACCACCTCAGCAGTGCCACAAACTAATCACCTCCATGCCACGCCGAATTGAGGCAGTAATTAAAGCAAAAGGAGCCTCTACCAAGTATTGAGTACATATACAGTAAATTAACATACTTTCCAGAAGGCCAACAATTCACTAAAAATTTTTTTTTTTTTCTTATTAAGTATTGTAATTTGTTGAAATAGTGAATTTGTGGGTTTTTGTTAAATGGGAGTCAAAATTATCACAATTAAAAGAACCAAAGACTTAAACTACTTCAGTCTGTGTGCATGACATTTATTTAATACAAGAGTTTTACAATTTGAGTTAAATTACTGAAATAAATGTACTTTTCCATGACATTCTAATTTATTGAGATGCACCTGTATATTATCTTATATTAAAGTCAGATGTATATGTATATACACATACACAAGTATATAAATGTTATTCAAATAAATCGCATTAAACATGATTTAATTATATATATATATATATATATTGCTAATTATACCTTTTTTAATGTTAATGAATGAATGAATGGATGATGCATTTATATAGTTATTACACCTTCAAATTGAGATACAAACAATATTCAGGAGAATGTTCTGTTTTGGGAGTATTTGTTTTTTTTCTTTCTTTCTTTCTTTCTGGTTAGAATTTTATTTCATATTATGCTTTACATTTACATTTATTCATTTAGTAGACACTTTTATCCAAAGCGACCACAATTGAGGAATACAATAAGCAATACATTGTAAAGAGGCAAACAGACATAGGAAGTGCTTGTAATACAAATGTCTAGGCATTGTTCAGAGCAAATTATATCCAAACGGTGAGAGTTTAGGGAAAGAGAGCAAAGTTAAGGAAAGGGATTTTTTTTTAAGATAAAGTCAAGACATGATGGAAGAGATGAGTGTTCAGGTGTCGCTTGAAAATTGTCAGGGATTCAACATTACGGATGGGGGTGGGAAGTTCATTCCACCAGCCAAGAACGGTGAATAAAAACGCTCTGGAGAGTGATTTGTTGCCTCTCGGTGATGGCACCACGAGGCATCGCTCATGGTGATATGAAGTATTAATATGAAGTCTGCTTGTATATTTGTTATTCCCAGTCTTCTAAAGAAAAGGTATAGCTTGACTGAAATATAGACAATCTTCATCTGCAGAGAACTGAAAACAAGAAGATTTTATGGATATAATTCCTGGTTGTATAAGTTGCTAAAAATTCAATATAGAGATATTAAAGGGTCATAAAACACTAAACTACATTTCCTGATTGTTTGCACAATGTTAGCAGACAATGTTAGATTACCATCCATTCATTTTAATTGTAGGAGAAAGTAGTTACTTTAGAGATTTGTTGTGCTATTTTTATCATCCAGGTTTAAAATATTTTTTGTGTTAACCATACCATGGTTTCATGAGTATGTATATTTTCTCACACCTGAGGAGATGCTTCACTATGACAGATGCTTCAAACTGAGATGAACGATGCGTGAGAAATCCGTGTATTGCAAGTGAGTGTTTACTTTCGCTTTGTAAGATTTATGAGTGACATAAATTCATCATATATTCCACGATCCATCATACCATGAGTGTAACCGGTCTTTAGAACTTCTTGATATAACTGATCACACAGCTTGAATAAACACTGAAAAAAACAAAAATGCAACAGTGTGCTCACATATAGTTTCTGCAGAGTACAAATGCATTCAACTATAGCTGTATACATTTGTGCAATGTACGGTAAACTTACAAAACCAGTGTATGCTATACTGGATCATTTTGGTGTGTGCATTGGTGAATCACAATTTGCATTTGTGAAACTGACTGGATCGGAAGCAGTTGGTGTGTTGTGTTGTCTAACCGGTTTTGAATTAGGTGTTTTTACAACCCTTTAAAGGGGTCATGACAACCCTGAACCTCTCTCTGTACCTCTCAGAAACAGCTTATTTTCAAGGGACGGGTCCTTTAAGGCTTCCCAGGAATAGGCCACTGTTAAGACTGGCTAACGTCATTGTAGGAAACACTATCAATGCCCCCTCAATATTACATGTTTTGAATGTTTTGACAACATAAAATAAAATGGTAATTTCAAAACAAAACATTATTAAATCATCTACTTACAGTTGAGGCAGCTGAAGTTAGATCAAGTACCGCTTCATCTTTTCTTTGTGAACTCTCCATTACACTGTGCCTCATTTACAAAACAAAATGCTCCGATCAATAACCTTGACAATCCCTCCGTGGGATTAAATAAAGTGCCAATAAAATTAACTATGAACTTATTCCTTACACTGGGATCCTTCTGATATCTGTACAAAGACGCGAACGAGCTGTTTAACCAAACGCGTCAAAGTGAACGTTCATTCACTCCATTTGTCCTGACGACAGACTCGAGCGCATAGACTGTGTCAGAAAGTACCATCTATATAGTGTATCCAGTGTAGACAAGATAGCGGCAGTGATTGTAATTTCTATTTGTATTTGAAGTGACACTCTCATTCAGCATAATTAAATGTCAAGCCATTAAGCAACTGAACGCCAGTGGGCAGGGCCTATGTCGACATGTCGCTCTGGAGGGAGTGTTTATGTAAATGACTGTGCCCAGCTGATGTCACCTTGTCCCATAGGGATTTCTGAGGGTTATTAAATGCTTTTTGTATTGATGATATTTTAAGTTATGAAACTTGCAGGATGTATTAAGCATACAAATAACTATTCTATATCAAAAGATCAAGGGAAATTTGGTATCTCATGTCATGGCCCTTTTACTTTTACATTTATGCATTTAGCAGACGCTTTTATCCAAAGCGACTTACAAAGCAAATTAAGGTTATACATTTGTTGTCAGTATGTGTGATCCCTGGGAATTGAACCCACAACCTTTTGCACTGCTGACGCAATGCTCTACCACTGAGCCACAGGAACAGTGGCTCAGTGGTAGATGACACTGAAAGCGTGGATCTCTCTCAGTAAATGAGAGATCCCTCTCAGGTAGATCTCTCTCAGTAAATGACGCTGAAAGCGTGCTGGACTGACCTGACTGAGGGTGGCAGTAGGTCGAGTGGTTGTTGCATTGGCACAGTTGGCATCCTGTGCTGCTGAAGTGGAAGAATCCAGGGTGGCAGTCGTCACACTTGGGCCCGTACACACCTGTCTTACACTTACACAGCCCTGAGCTGCAAGAGAGAAACACATGAAAAAAACACTATATCACTGCTTGACAACATTTATGACACTGGCAGCCTGGAAATTTTGCATCCAGTTCTTGTGGTTTCTGACCACACACATGGCTTTGACCAAGACAGCTAACAATCCTGGTTTTAATTAAAACGCAGTCATGCACACTTTAAAGCAGTCTAGACATTTCATTTTTAATTCCTCCATCTCTACATTTGGGTACACATGAGGGACCTGTGGCCCAGACCACATTTGAAACCCATCTGCTGCTTCAGACCAGATTCCAGGAATCCCTCTGCATCTCTTCTCCTTCTCTCTCTTTCTCAGTAACACACACACACACACAAACACACAAACACACACACACACACACACACACACCCCACACACACCCACACACACACACACACACACACACACACACACACACACACACACACACACACACACACACACACACACACACACTAACTGTGTTTAGTCTCAATGTGCCTGTAAAGTTGTCAACCCATAATAACAGCAGTCTGACTATGGAAACTACAGAAGCTGCTGGAAGTGTTACATATGTAGGTAATCACAGAACTAACCAACAGAGGAAATCCCTGTTGAAATAAATCCAGCATATGCTGGTTAGGTATGTTTTGAAGCATGGCAACTGGGTTGAGCTGGTTTTAAGCTGGTTATGAGCTGGTTTAAGCTGGACCTGAGCTGGTTATAAGCTGGTTATGAGCTGGTCCTAAGCAGGAGCTAGTTGCTCAGGACCAACTTAGAACCTGCTCAAGACCAGGATAAACCAGCTCAGACCAGCTGCCATGCTTTAAAACATACCTAACAATCATATGCTGGTTTAGTCAACAGGGATCAGACACCCAGATGAAAACAAAGATTGACAGGGAATGATCACTTTACAGTTCGTCTATTTATGTAGAAACAAAAATCACACAACCACTAATTATACAATATTTTTACATTTTCTTAAGTGACACATGTGATTGGCCAGAACTTAGCATCCATTAGCAAAGATGTCAGATTTCAAATTGTACTTCCAGGGGCTCCTCCACCCACAGAGAAATTACCTTTGAGATAAAATCCGAAACACTGTGTTTAAACAATAGCAATAGAGATGCTTGCCTTAGCAAGTCCACGTATGACCCCTTATGCTTACCACTCTTTCATATAGTGATTTTGCGGATTATAATGTCATTTGATGGACGCTTTAGTCCTCACTCCTGTAAAACAGTCATTAGTTGACTGACTCCCCAAACAAATAAACACACCTCCATATGCCCAATCACACACGCACTCTCACACCCGAGGTCTGTTGCGTCAGGTCTGGGGTGAAAGTTGAGGTGAGGTGGGGTTTCCAGGGGCTGTGTGATTGGTTCTTGTGTGTGAGTGGGGCGAGTGATAGATGAGAGAGGGGCGTATGACACCCGTGGGACAAACTTAAAGCGCTCAGCCATGCTGACAGGAGCTCAATGCTGGGGACCCCAGAAAAACAACAACAGCAGCGATATAAGAGCCCACGGATGAAGCACAAAATAAAGATATCTGAGAGAAAGAAGATTTTAAAAGAGGGAGAGAAAGGGGTAAAAAACAAACAAAGCAGCTGATGTTTTTTTATGGGCAGTTAGTTTGATGCTTTAAAAATATAAATTAAATATAAACAGACTTTAATAATTCATTTATTAAAATAGTTTTTTTATAATACAGTAATGAGATTTAAAGTGAAGATGTGTGCAAATTGTCAAAATAATGCCAATTAATCATCCTTAAAATAGTGACAGGATCAACATCATCAGTATCATCACCATCCACCCACATTTACAGGCGCATTATCGATATACTGGAACATATGGAAATTGTGACACTTGAGTTTCGCACAGATGCTTCCTACAATGCATTGAAGAATCACACCTGCTCTGCACCTTCATACACTCACACAGTCTGTAATCTGAATGAATAAATACAGACACACATCTTAAATTATACATTACTGGCCTAGAGGAAGCAGGGGAGTGAAAAATCAGAAAGAAAGACAGAGGGAAAAAGACAAAGAATGCTACACCCTATTTTGACTAGATCTTAGCCAGAGAAGATACATATTTAATGTGATGCAAGTGAAAATGAGCTAGTGAGAAACAGATGTACAGTGTGTGCAATATTCTGCACTGTATCTTTCAACTTGTCTAAAAATAATGTCACAATGTAAAAAATGTATGTTTCAAATATGTATACTCTCTATACACACACACACACGCACGCACACACACACACACACACACACACACACACACACACACACACACACACACACACACACACACACACACACACACACACACAGACAAAGACACAGACACACACACACACACACACACACACACACAAACACACAATTTAAATAATACATAAAAAAAAACAAATAAAAAGGCAAATAAATATACTTTACAACACAGAGACACACATATACATGTATATATATATATATATATATATAACATTTAACATTTTGCTTAAATATAATTTATATTTAAATATAATATAATATAATTCAATATAAAATATACCGGTAATTGAATATAAAATATTCATCAGAATATATATATTTCTTATTCGCTGTACTAACTTAATGTTCATTTTAATAAAAAAAGTATCAGGATGATTTTCATATATTCTTATATACTATTTTTCCTATACTAATTTTATGTAATAAATTATGAAAATGTAATGTGGAAAATGTGCGTAATTGTCAATAAAATAATGAATAATTGTCATCTAACTGAATGAATGAATATATCATATCTTAAATGCAATATTTCATATCTTGTTTCTTGCATATGGCATCTACTCTGATTAAAATATATATCAAGTTGGTTGCTGTAGTTCCCATTCACTAGAAA
The DNA here is from genome assembly GCA_003573665.1 of Oxygymnocypris stewartii. Lineage (NCBI taxonomy): Eukaryota > Metazoa > Chordata > Actinopteri > Cypriniformes > Cyprinidae > Oxygymnocypris > Oxygymnocypris stewartii. The sequence goes on along the minus strand of QVTF01022339.1, from coordinate 1,134,904 downwards.
CGGTGTAACACAGGTCCTTTTAACATTAGTGGGGTGTTAGTAGATACATTTGCACTTGCTGTGGCAGAGCGTGTGGGTGTGTGTGTGTGCGTTCGTGTATACTGTATGTGGATGTGCACGGGCCAATAGACAGGTTGCCATGGTGACGGCTCGGCTCCCAGAGCATTCTGGGGAATGAGAGTGAGGTGTGACATATATGACCTATCAATCACAATCTCCAGAGAAAGAGCTAAAGAGATCAAGAAACAGAGAAAAAGGCCGCCTGTTAACCCTTTATGCAACCAGAGAAAAGTGTTCTTGTGGCAGATGCAAAACACAAACATCTGCCCTTCCTAAAAACACTATTGATACAAAAGATGAGTCAGTGAAAGCATATAAAGATGTTTGTTTCCCAAACACACACATACACACACTGTATCACACACACACAAACAGAGTGATTATCAAGGTCAGATAATGATCAATCACACCCTGTCTGACTGCCTTCCCTTGCATTGACATTCATTAGCAGACAGAGCCGTCGTCTGTGTGTCTAAAGCCAGCTGTTGAACAGAACCATTCATTAGGGCGGCACATTTAGCATTTGAGTAAACACCAAACAGGGCGGCGTTTTGTAGCTGTTAGCATCAAGATGCTTATCTAAATGCATCCACCCCCATTCCAGAGCAATAAATTTAGCCTTATTAAAAAAGCCAAGTGTATAATAGAAGCACAGCACTGTGTATTAGGAAAAGCTGGTAAATGCGGCTTACAGCACATTTTTTTAATGTTTTTTTAAAGCAGGCTATTGAAATCCAGGCTGGCAAAGGATATGGGTTATTTGTTGTCATAATATGAGAGACAATACCTGTAATACCAGAAATAAACTGGCCGTTAGCACCATCTCAGCTGTGTGAGCATGGCATGATGGTATTGAGAGATCTTTTCTGAAGGATCATGTGACAGTGCAGACTGGAGTAATGATGCTGAAAATTCAGCTTTGCTATCGCAGGAATACATTAAATTATCAAATATATGAAAATAGAAAATAATCATTTTAAATTGTAATAATATTTCACAATATTACAGTTTTTTTCAGTATTTTTGATTAAATAAACGAAGCATATTAAGTGACTTCTTTCAAAAACATTACAAATTTGACTGACCCCAAACCTCTAAATGGTTTTGTAAATTGTATATATTTTAAAGCAAAATACGTAACTATATAAGCTTAAATTAGTGCTGTGTACCGTGTATATGTATTATGTGTATATATACACATTTATACGCATGTATACACACATGCATGTATATATTGAAGAAAAATATGTTATGTTTATATATTAAACATTTATATATTAAATAAATTATATAAATATTAATATATACATGTAAATATTTTCAAAATATATGTTGTATTTGTGTGTGTTTACATATACATAATAAATATACAAAATACACACACATATATTATGTAAACAAAACTTTTATTTTGGATGCAATTAATCGCGATTAATCATTTCACAGCGCTAGTTAAAATACGTATTTATTACTTAAGTTATAATATACATGGCATTTAAAGTAATGTATAATTAACATCACATTGTGAATTAATAAAAAATTTAACTGAATTTAATAATTGGAGATTGAGTTAATAAAACTGAATTAATTAAAATGATTTAATTACTCATGAGTGACTGTGCTCGTTTCAGTTGTAACCCTATAATTCATACTAAAAGGTCATTTGATCAAATAAAAGTACAAATGGACCAGCATCAGGCAGCACAGACCGTTTTTAGCGCTCCAACACTGCCGGCTTGACACTTAATATATCGTAATACCATCACCAGGGGCTTCCTTAATCATTTGGATTGGTTGTGTATGTGTGTGTACGAGTGTGTTTTCAGAGAGACGAACTGCGATGAGCAGGCAGCAGCAGCAGAAAGCTCATTAATGTTTCAGAGACCCTGGGGCAGATCAGCTGCATATTAACTAGGTCAGTGTTACACAACGACTAGACCCCCTTCCCTCACTCTCTCTCTGCTGCCTTGGAGATGCCAACATCATTCTACTGCCTGCATCCTTCACAACCATGACAACCATGGAACTGGGCTGCTATAAACCTCGCCAAAGTGAAAGACTTAGATGCTTTCCTAAAGGGGAAGAATGCATGAAAGATCCAGTTTCTAAGCAACTGAAGCTGCACAGAAACTAAAACCTTCACTTGCATTATACTTCACTGACTTAAATCTCACAACACTCAATGTTTGATGCTAATTTGTGACTCATGTGGGTTTTTTATAGAGCAGTATATTCCAGTCCTGTAATCTGATTGGCTGAGCAGCGCTACTTGACTGAGACTTTGTACTGTTTGTGTATTTGCCCATTCCAGACTTATTAAAAGTATTATTTTAAAGCACATATCAAGTCATAATGTTTTGACAATCTTTTGTTGGGACTTAAACACGTGCACTTATTTTGGTGCGTTAACCACATACTAAAAGCACATGTAAAGTACTTGATTATAATAATATAACTGTAGTGTGTTATTCAATATTACATTTTAAATTAATATTTTAAATGTAGTAATTTGTAACATCATTACAAATGTGTAATTACATTTCATAATAAATTAGAAATCAATCACAATAAATTTGATTTGAATACATCACACTAGTTTCAATAGTACTGACATTAAAGTATATTAGTTTAGCATAAATGTTTGTCAGTACATTCAACAGCACATGTTAACCATACTTCAATAGAAATAATTATGAAATTATAAATGAGTTGTAGCCTACTTGGTTTACTCATATATTGCTTTCATGATTCATTACAAAGCAATGGCAACACACTGAATTAAATAGACACATTTTTTAAGTAGAATGACTGAAATACTAATTTCTTTGCAAAATATAACTGTCTAATTTATAACTTCATAAAAGATTACATTGTACTTAAGTGGGTCAAAGAACACACTAAAGTTGAGTTTTAACTGTATAGCTATATAATACTTATAATACATGTATCCAAAATCCTTTAATTTCATTCACACTTAATTCTATTCTTTTAAAGTATTTTATTTCCATAATAATTTTAAAAATGTATTCATATTAAAAGGAAAAGTGACCAAAAGTAACTAAAAAGTAATTAATATAAAAGTATGCTATAGTATACTATAAGTGACTGTATAATGGGATATAATGTCATTACATTTACAAATGTTAACATTTATAAACAGGAAATAATTATATCAATAAAGGGCTAATGTGGTAAAATTAAGTGCTAATAATGGGAGATGTAGATAATTTAGTACTGTACCTGTACTACTTAAATCAGTCCTAAAATCCCCGCTGTAAGATTCAAATAATCATATCCTCTTTTCTGGGAAATGTCCATACAATTTTTGGTTTTAACAAATGCATTTTAAAATATGTAGATGCACATTAACTTGTGCACTATGGTAAGCTAATCTCTATTAAAGAACAAAAAAAGCATTGCAAGTTCAGTTTTGATATGGCCATTAGGATATGCTAATATAAGAATCCATAATACGCACTGGATTCATATTGGTTGTTATAATTTCCCTAAGGAGCTCTTGAGGTATGAACACCAGGATACCAGCCATAGCAGACCAGTGATTTCACACAAAACTCTAGCCTTCCAAGTACAGTATAATGATAATTATTATTAGAAGCTTCATTTCATAGATCACACAACATCAAAGCTTTATTACGGATTTAAAACGAGTTACAGCAAGGCATCAGCTATTTCCCCAGCGTGGCCGTGTATGAGAGTGAATGCTTGGGTGCTTTTTGAGAAGGTTTAAAACAGATCATAAAATATGACCTTCATAATTTGAGGCTGAAGCGTATGATATGCAGCAGTTCAAAACTGATATTGCTTCATATTCTCAACTGTAGCCAGCAAAACTCTACACGCATCCATAAAGATATCAAATTTAGGCTTATTCCTGATTTTGGTTATGGTTTCACGCCCATGTCCTAAAACAAAGCCAGGATCACAACAATCTGCTCCCTACAGGGAATGTCATTTAATTAGGCTCAACCTGGCAATACTCAGCATGCCTCACTGTAAACCCAATAAACAATTAAAGCACTGGAGAAATATGATACGTCCTCAAGGTGAGACATAATCTGCCTGAATATCAGTTTACTTATATACCCTAGGGAGAAAATGAGCTAAATCTGACAAAACTCTTCCCATGAGGAGAACATTCTCAGAGCTAATAATCAATAATAAATAAAGTAAATTGTATTTTTAATCAAAGCAATTTTTAAAGATAGAGATCAAGATAAATGTGTAATAATTATAATTAGATTTATATGAAAACAATAGTGTAGCAAGTATTTTTGTCCACGTTTCTGTTCTAAAAGGACAATGACATAAATTACATACATTTTTAAAGAAATCTGCTGTAGTGAAAACTGATTCATAATTTAAGGCTTGAACATTATTATTTCAGAGCTGCTGGAAGAAATGGAAATTGTATCTAATAAAAAAAAAACACGTAATTTCATACATATTTGTAAATGGCTGAGCAGATACACTACTCAATACACCTTTTTGTTATATATAAATTATATACAATAAAAAAGCACTTTCATTAAACAAGGATGCATTAAATTGATCAAAGGTGACAGTAAAGATATTCAAAATGTTACAGAAGATTTCGAACTCTATTCTTTCAGTCTTTCTATTTATCAAAAAAATCCTAAAGAAAAAGCATCACGGTTTCCAGAACTGTTTTCAACAATGATATCAATAAGAAATGTTTCTGTATTTTTGTTGTCTACTTTTGTAAATCTGCAAACTGTCCAAACTATAGCAAGACATAAGAATTGAATTTTCCCACAATGCCTCTCACCTGTCACAGCTGGAGCCGTCGGCACCGAAGGAGTCACATGCGCAGGGCAGGCAGCCGATGGTGCCGTTGGTGAAGTGGTCTTCCTCACACTCTTCACACTGCAGCCCAGTGTACCCTGGCATACAGTCACACTGTCCCGTCTCACGGTCACACTCGTCAGGGTCCGACACTCCTTCACCGCTGCAGTTACACACCAGCTCTTCAGAGGAAACACACACAGGCCTGCTTAGGAATGTTTGACTAGTAAAGTAAAGAGGGGCAATGCTAAGTTCATCAAATATTGATATAAAACTACAACAGAGTCATCCCATATATATATCTGCTCTCCCTAATACCTTAATGGTTCAAGACAGCTCCCTTAATTTACATCAAACCAGTAATGTTTTCAGATTTTGACATAACTTAATAATTTAACATAATTGAAGATGCAAAGAATACTGAAAATACTGAAAAAAAAACTGGTTCATAAACTTGCACATATATTGTAATGAGTGTCATTCACACGAAAATTCTTACATTTGATTTATTTTATAAATCCATCATTGCACATTAAAAGAAGCGGATAAAAATATTGAATAATTCATGTTTCTTTATTTGTTTTATATAATTTTTGTTCTGTTTTATACAACACACTCTCATGCCAATTCATTACTAAACTGTAAAAATGTAAAATCTACTGTAAGAAAAATACAGGCAGCTGTGATTTCCATAATTTGACCATAAAAAACAGTATCAACCATTTTAGGTTGTACAGATTGATCTTAAATTTTAAAATAAACTAAGAATACGAATTTTTCAATGAAAAAATATAACATTTAAAGTGTCACACAGGGAATTCTAGAATTGCCACTTAACATTTTATTTCACTAATTCCCAGGTTCACAGACAAGGCTTAAGCCTAGTCCTAGACTAAAATGTAAGTCTGAAGTGTTTAAACTGAAAGAAACTTGCACTGACTGATCTTACAATATATCAGTGCTTTTGTTTTGTCCGAAGATACACAGTAATGTTTTTTTATTTAAGCAAGTTTATAAAAATACTTAAATGTCTTAATTGAACTATAGCCTAATCCTGGCTTAGTCTAAGCCCTGTCTATGAAACTTGGCCTAAAAAATATTAAAAAAAGAATTGATCACTTCCAAAAACCATATATTGTAAAAATAAAAAATAAATAATCTGACAATCTGAGTTTTTTTTACTGTATATACAGTAAAAACAATTAACAGGTTTTTTTTACCATATCATTTAACAGTCTTTACTGTTAAACTGACCTTTTTACAGTGTATTCGTACAAAATAGCCATTATTTCTCAAAACATAAAATAGTTACATTTTCTCGTGGGGTCGGATTGGTTTTATACACTTAGGGGAAATAAAGGTAATCTTAAAAAAATGACATTCAACAATCTTCTTAAAATCTAACTTAATTGATTTTAAACTCGATTTAAACCTAGCATTATGTCAAAACAAGTATTTATTATCACTGAATCAACCTAAATACTTTAGATTACAAGAACCAAGCTAAATGTAAGAAGAGTTGTGATGAAATCCATAAAAAACTGTCACCCGTACAGCGTTGAAACTTAAAGTCTTGTTAATGCAGCACTGCTGCTCCGTAGTACATTTCTCCTTTAAGTTGAAGTCTGCCACGCATCACACAACTCCATCTTGCTGATCTCTGCCGGCTGTAATAAATGGCTCCCTGCAGCCTGATTCTGATACCTCATTAAGTTGATATTAGACTGCAGATCTTTAGTATGCAGGAGAGGATGTAGATCCATGGAGGAAAAGCACAAACTCTAAAGGCAAATCAGGCAAATTACAGCTGCTGGGGGTACAACTAAAGCTTGTGTGATTCCAAATCTATCCAGCTGATGTTAAATCAAAGATGATTTTCCAGCAGAGCTGTATTTAAAAAAAAAACAATCTGAATTATTTGGCTCAGAATTACTGTGTTGACCCAGCAACATCTGCATATGGAGACCAACTGCAAATAGATCTAGAATGGAATATAGTTAGTTGTATATGTATACATACAACTGATAGAGACAGTAGAAAGAGCCAGATTTGAACCTGCATCCCCACATGAACGACATGTGCTAACTGCTAGGCCACAGCTCCTCGTGTCTGGCCATGCTCAAACGCATTTGATCTCAAAAAGCAATGTGGCCTAAAAATGTAAATCTGAAAAAGCACATTTGAATCAATCTTTCATGTGATACATGTTTTTATTCATCAGCCTTTGTTTATGCACATGTCCCAGAAGCAACCTCTTATCCCTTAGAGAGGACGGCTTATTCCCTTTGGAGGGTCATTTAGTTCAGAGGACAGAAATCAAAGCCAGGCGAGGTGTTAAAGGAATAGTTAATCCAAAAATGTAAATTCTGTCATCATTTATTCACCGTCATGTTGTTCCAAAGCCTGACTTCATTCAAAGCCTGAATTTGAGTCAATCTTTTATGTACAATTAGTTCCATACAAAGGCTTCAAAAAGGAATAATAAATACATTAAAAGGTATTCATACAACTCATGCACTGTCTTCAGGAGATATTTGACAGCTTTATGTGAGGAACAGACTGAACTTGAAACTGTTGTTTGATGATGATCCATCGAGCTGTAACTGGATCATGGAATGAACCCAAGTGAACTTGAGAATCAGATCAGTCTGATTGATGAGGAAATCATTCAGACCGATTCTGTAAACTGGATCCACTGATTCACTGAAAAGATCCAACTCAAAAAGAGTCACTTATTCACAAAACAAATATTGATTTGCATATACATGATTCCAAGAAGAAAGAAAAATTATATGAGTTTGGAATGAGATGAGGGTGAGTAAACGTTGACAGACTTTTCTTTCCTTTTTTTCTGATCATAATATGTTATTATTATTTTTAAACCACTGCAATTCCCTTAGAAGCACAATTGCTAAAAATGTCCTCCCTGCATTACTGTACTGTTCAGAAATGTGGGGTCAGTAAGTTTTGTATTTTTTAAAGAAATAAATTATTTTATTTAGAGAGTGTGTATTAAATTGATGCTGTCCTTTTCAACTTTCTATTTATCCAGGAATCCTGACAACAAAAAGGTAACATGGTTTTCACAAAAAAACTTACAAAATATACAGCACAACTGTTTCGGGTCAGTTTTTTAATTAATACTTTTGCTCAGCGAGGATGCATTAAATTGATCAAAATCATAATACAAACACTTACAATTTTAGAAAAGATTCATATTGCCAATAAATGCTGTTCTATTGAATTTTGTATTCATCCAAATAGTTATGTTTTTAAATATGTTGCATGGTTTCTACAAAAACATATGCAGCACAACTGTTTTCAACACTAGTAATATAATAATTTTTTTCTTGAGCATCAAATCAGCATATTATAATGATTTCTGAAGGATCATGTGACACTGAAGACTGGAGAAGTTTCAGCAAAAAAAATCAGAATTTCCATCACTGGAAAAAATTATATTTTAAAATATATTAAAACAGAAAAAACTTTCATAGCATCGCTGTATTTTTTATCAAATAAACGCAGCCTTGGTGAGAATGAGAGAAAAATCTCACTAAACCCAAACTTTTGACTAGTGTATATATAACAACCGAATAATCAATGCACTCAGTCACCTCAATTAACAAACACAGCCAACATAATGTTACCAATAACATTAACAATGGCATGTTCAAAGTGCAGTTTAATGCATATGACTGAAGATTCAGATCAATGAACTCCATTAAGAGCCAGACGTCTTTCTGTGAATCTCTCATGCCTTCATCCCCAAGAACCCATTTGACCAGATTTACTGCACTAGGTCACCCAGAGGGGCACCTGCCGAAAGGGAAAACATCATTTGTATGCAGACAGACGCACCTTCTACCACACGGAGCTGTGGACTGTGTTCGTAAACACCTTCTGCTCCTGAGGGGGGCTGTGGAGGGCGCGGATAAGAAGCTTACACATCCCAGCCTGACAGATTATACATACATCCATGCAAATGAGGCTGCCGACCAGACTCATCGCTTTATGAAAATATTATGAAAATATTAAATATGACAGAGCGATTACAACTGAACCAGATGAGAGGATGAACCTTTGATGTGATGTGGCTTCATTGACCTCAGGCGTGATGTGATAATGAACTGTCAGCAAATAAACACAGGAACTAAATGATTTGTTCATTTTGAAGTAGGTGCCACTGTATATTAGGGGTTATTCAGTGTTGGATACGAAGCTAAAAGACAAGACGGACACTGAGTGTCAGACAACAAAATAAATAACTTGACAAAGGTGTCTCGGTATGAAAGAGTGAGTCTGTACACACATCTTTCAGACAAACATATTCTGTCCATTAGCTCCAGTGGAAACGGCACTCATCCCACTGACTCCAGCATACAGACTCGAGTGCAGGGGTAAAGAGAGTTCACTGGGCCATCTACTGGACAGCTGTTATGATCTAGGTCAAAGTCGCTCACCTCTAAAATCATAAAGGATTTATCCTTTTCCATTACAATATTTGAGATGTGCAGTCAGATGCCCCTCTAGCTAAAGTCTTATACGTAAAAGGAAAGCTCTGTCTATTGAAAATGCATCTGAATTAGTAAAAAAAACATGTAAACAGATGTCGTTTCTAAGGTTGTACACCATTCAGAATCTAAAAATTCCACATTCATTCTTGAATTTGAATTTGTAATTCTAAGACAGTCAATATTAATATAGAATAAAATGAAAAGAAATGTATAATTAAACATAAAAATTTAAGATAAACTAAAATTACTATAGTTTTCAATAATTATTGAATTTTTCTGTATGAATTACCCATGTTATCATATAACATACTGTATGGAGTATTTTCATTAGATAATAAGAAATTACATAATACATTAATGCAAATAAGAATTATTAAAACAATTAATAAAAATAGCCAAATTAAATAACAAAATCAGTAAAACGTATATATACTGTATATAAATACAAATTATAAATATTGACATTCAAGAAATATTGCATTCAAGAAGTCTAACACTCCAACAATATGTAATCTAATTTAAATTCCAGTGCTCAGTTTGCAAATGGATGTGGCTGATTCCAACCAAAAATCCCAACTCATGAATGAATAAGAGAGTCAATTCTTCAATTCTGAATTTGCCCAACCCTGGTCTCTTCACAATAAAAATGCCTACTGGACATTATAGACACTTATTTTACGAGATGCCTGTATTATACTGAAGAATATCAATCTAAATGTATTTCCATATAGTGTCTATTCTTGATTTCTAGCCCACTTTCTCTGGCCCTAAGGCTGTTATCTAAAGGGCTCCCCCAACACTTCCTGTGTCCTAATAAAGGCAGGCTTAGACACAACCTATGCGTTTCTAAACATTGTCTCCCGATTATAACCTCAGCATCAGGAACAATGGCTGTGGAATGTCCAATCACAATGGCAGGGTAGAGAAGGGTTAAACATCTGTACATGCTGCATGTTTCTGTTTTGGAAATATGTTTGGTGTTTTTCAAGATAAATGTGTGCAAACATCTAAGCCTATACAGTGTAAAATCACTGGGGTCAATGACCCCGTTGTCAGTGCACTGGTGATAACTCTTGGTTTTGTTATCTTGGGGATTTAGCATTATTATAGGAAAGTAGACCAAGTCTATAGATACTTCCATATGAACAATTGGTGCACCCAAACGACCATTTCATGTAAATGCAAGATTTATGTCGACCTCACTCTCAATAACAGTGTGACCTGGTTCTTTAACACATACTCACAATGGATAATCTGTGGCCTTATTTCCTACCAGCTATACACTAATGAAACAATTCTAACAGAAATGTAAATAATCTCAGCTGGATATATATACCAGAAAAATACTGACTGATGATGATGCCTTTTAAGTGACACAGCCCACATGTCCTGAATCTGTTTGTACAGAAGGGGTAAAGTCAGGACAGATAAACAACTGAATAATTAGGACACATATCCTGCAGCTCAATCAATGAAGGGCCTGTATGGGCACATTACAGTATGACTTGCCATATTATATCACTGAATAGGCACTTAGACATCAGCCTGTTGTATAATAATTTTATGTAAATAAAATAAAGTTCAAGAATCCAGATGTATATTAAATCAATGCATGGATGGATAGAAAGATAGATTGGATAAAATTTAGACTCCATGGCATGATGATAGATAAACAAATGGATGGACAAAATAGATCCAGATAGATGGATGGATGGACAGAAGAATAGACAGACAGAGATAGATAGATAGATAGATAGATAGATAGATAGATAGATAGATAGATAGATAGATAGATAGATAGATAGATAGATAGTTAGACAGACAGACAGATGGATAGATGGATAGATAGATAGATACTGGACAGATGGATGGATGGATGGATGGATGGATGGATGGATGGATGGATGGATGGATGGATGGATGGATGGGTGGATGGATGGATGGATGGATGGATGGATGGATGGATGGATGGACAGAAAGACAGACAGACAGATAGATATGGATAGATATGGATAGACAGACAGATAGATAGACAGATAGATAGATAGATAGATAGATAGATAGATAGATAGATAGATAGATAGACAGATAGACAGATAGACAGATAGATAGATAGATAGATAGATAGATAGATAGATAGATAGATAGATACCGGTAGAGTGAGGGTGAACGTGCTATTGATCATATCTCATCAATATATCATGTTGCATGGCTATGACTGCTAATGAAGTGATTGCTGGAGGCAGACGGCGGACTAAAGGAATGATGTGTTACAGTACGAGATTAAAATGACAGATCACGAAGCAGAAGGCAGCAAAGACCTGCTAATCGCATATAACTGTTTCGATAGAATAAATAGCATAAGCTTTAAGAATATTCTGCATTTTAATACCATGTCTGTTGCCAGAAATGTAATTTCTTCATTTCCGTATTCTGCTATTTTTGTTATCATTTTAACTCACCTTGAGAATTGTCCGAGGTTGTACTAAAGCCGGGCACGACGCCCGATCTGTCCGCTTTATTATCAGACATCTGCGATTTTTTCATCTGTGCTTCAACAGAGCTGAGCTTCCTCCGAGCAAATGCGGCCAGGTACCTGGGAATAGGCAGAGATGGGGTGGTGGGCTCCGTTGTTGGTGGTTTAATGGTGGCTGCTGGTGCGGCGACATTTATCGGTTTTCTGGCGGACGCGACCGTGGGCGCTGGTGTCAATGCGACAATACCGAGCCGGTACCCTAGAAACCCGTTTGCGCTCGTATTTGGATGCTCTTCGGCGACTGAACGAGATTTCCTTATTACTAAAGGCAGCGCATCGTAAGAATGAACCACCTCGGATAACCCCATGCACACAAACACGATGAATGGGAAAGCCGGAGATATAAACATCATTAAGGCAAGCCACCACATAATCATAATCTCAACGCTCCATGAAAACCTCCTCGAGACGGACTTCGCAAGGCTCCCGTCCTCCTATTTCCATCGGGTTATTCCAAACCAGGTGGATTCCAAGCCGACCCGATGTAGCCTACTCCACCATATCTGAGAGACCCCTCTTTTCTCAATGGCTCTGAACCGACTGCAAGGTGTTTGATCCGCACCGACCTGTAGTGACAGCGAAGCGCATTGGAGTGGCACACTCACTGGCCAATCAGAATGCAGGACAAGACAACCGCTGTGATGAGATGTGTGTTTTTTCTCTGCGCTTGACAGACGGTGAGGCGTCTGATTGGTTAAAATTAGGCGCATCGAAACCTCGCTGGCTGGTCCATGCAGTCAGGCGATCATTATAATATTTTCATTTTATAGCCTATTGTTGAATCAACCGTGGATAACAATAAGAAAACACGTTTTAAAATATTTAAGGACTTTCAAAACATCAACATCACACAATGCTACTTCATTCTGCATCTCTGTGGGCAATTATTAATGTATCATTGGCGAACTAAAGGTTGTCTAACGGGATATTTATATACGCTACACTAAACAACGGCTAGTTTAATAATTTGAGTAAAAAAATGGTATATATAAATTATTTGATTCTAATATTTTGTCATTTATGTTATTAAAAATAAATGTTTGTTTTCTTGCATGTTTTTGCTTGTTAATGTATTGTTTGTGGTGGTATTTGGAGCATGGGTTGATATTCTGCGGCATCAATTGCTGAGCACTGTCAGTATAGGTTATTATCATCATCAGCACCATCTTCTGGTTGTGCAAAAGGATGAGGAACAATTTAGCAGATTTTCTGTGGTGGGATTGTGATACTATCTTAAGCCACCAATATTGGCAAGACTGCAAAATAGCTTTCAAGAACATAAACCTCTTCAAATTACAATAATAATTGCAATTTAATAATTGACTATGCTTGTTTTTTATTTTATCTAGCATTTGTGTATAAATAATGAAAATGTTTTGCTCTTTTATTTTAAAGATCATAAATAAATTAATGTGATGGGTTTGCTGCTATATGTATCTAAAACCTGACATAATGATTACAATGAAATAAAAATTATAAAACAAAATTATTTCCAAGATTTCATAGTCCTACAACAGAGCTTCTTTTAATGCATCGCCCACATTCCTGCTGTTCTGAGAAGGTGAAGGCCAACATCCATATGGACATCTCATGGATGTGTGGACGGACACCTGGGGCTCGGGGCAGTGAGCTGTGACAAGGTACAAGTGGAGCCACAGAATAATCATAACCAGAAATTGCTTTTGATATGGGTCTTCTAAATGTTGTAACAAAACAAAAAAATGTAGACAACAAAACAGAAGGAGGCAGGTTTATAGCCTACAGACAATGTAAATATTTATAGCCATAACATTGTTACGGATTGTGTTGTTATATGCTCATATATTTACATTGATCCTTTTCTCCCTTTAAATTTTAGAGCAGTGTATGTATATCTAGCACTGACTATTAGGCCTACACATCAATATATAGCTTCAAAGTGATTCTCCAAAGTATGAATGTGTAGGAGTGTACTTTGTCCTTTATGAAAATAACTTTTAATTGGTTGTAAATTATTTAGAGCTAAAATATGGTTTCAGGTAGTGGTTATTATAATAAACCAATTCAAAGAGTCCAAAATGACAATGTAAATTATGCACAATGTTAACAGAAACTGCTGAAGGACAGTGCTGTTTCTCAGAATACTGATGTGTAACATGCAGGTCTTGGCCAACAGATGAAAATATATGATGCCTAAAATAGTCCACGCGCTTTTGGAGGTGATTACACAACCCATATGAGAATCCTCTTAAAGTAGGCCTATTGTGCATAGAGGCAAACTTAAAGCGATAGTTCACTCAAAAATGAAAATGCTGTCATCTTTCTCTCATCCTCAAGTTTTTACCTGTATGAGTTCCTTTCTTCTGTTGAGCACAAAAGAAGATATTTTGAAGAACGTTGGTCACCAAACAGTTGATGGTGCACTGACTTTAATATTAAGGGAAAATATTATGGAAGTCAATGGCTATCATAAACTGTTTTGAACAAGTGGAGGGTGGGTGAGTAAATTATGACATTTACTTTAGTTAAAATTATGTATTTTATTTTACATTTTTATTTGTTTATTTGTATAAGGAATGGGGGGTAACTATCCTTATAAACTGTTAAAAAAATTAAGCCATTGGAGATTTTTATTTAATATATAGATAAATATATGTTTTTGTAGAATTATTTTCTTCATGTTTTTTGTATAATCCCAATTTATAGTAGCCTACCTAGGTATGTAATTACATAGTGAAAGCTCATGTACCGATTTATATTTAGTAAGAAACAAATAGCAAACTATTATTCAGAAGTTGCTTTAAAGTGTCCATAAAATAATTTTTGAGGGAAAAAATCCTTCAAGCATTAGAATACATTTGAAAGTCAAATCTAATATCCAATCAATAATTATTATTTTAATATCTTATCAATGTTAACAAATTAATATAACAACATATTTTTAATAACATTATACGTCTAATTTATCAAAGCGGTACAGGACTAATACTGTGACCCTTTGTGAGTATGACAGCTTTCAAGATTGACATTAAATCACGCGAATCTTTAGCCACGCCTCCCTCCTGTTTTCGCCCAATCAGCGACGAGCACAATCGCCAAGTTGTTCCTGGAACGTCATCAGGAATCTGGTGGCTGAAGATTACGTGTGAAGTTAGTTAGCCAGCTGCTAGCTCCGACAAACAGAGCACACACAGATGAAACGCCTGGAGACATATTAGCATTAAACGTGATTTCCTTTACAATGAACCCCAGCTCTGTCAGAGTCTATGGAGTTGTTACGGTAGGTCTACGCTGATCTGTTTTGTTGATTTAACGTTAGTAAAGGAGATGGATGAGAGCTAACATTAGCTAGCTCTGTTTACAATTTGTCTGTTATTGCTCGGCTCTGGGCTTTTTACCGACTGTTTATGGGCGGATGTTGTCATACACTGTCAGCAAGTGATGGATGAATGGTTCTGGCATCAAGCTTACGTGTCATAATCAAATCTGACACTGTTTAGCTTACTACAATGTAGCATATCAAGCCATGTAAAAACTAACCTCTAAAACATGAAAATGCATCAGAATTTAGTGGATATTAGTGGTTAATTTTACAGTGTTGTCCATGTTTTGCAACTCACCTACGTTAAATAATCCTGAACTTGAATATTCATATTGTAAGTGTAGTATTATTTTGATATGTCACCTCCACTAACCATATTAACAGGCACAGATATACACTAGATAGTGATGTGTACAAAGCAGTTCACTCTCAGCATGCAGGTTACCAGCACAGCAAACTAATTTCATTTAGAAAAGTATCTGCTGGTTAAAAGCCTTGTTTGATTGTATTAGTTTGATGATTCTTCGGCTAATGTAGTCCTATTGTTGTGATTTTGTCCACAGAGTCAAGGCAGCAGAGAGTAACACCAGAATGAGATCTGCATACGCTGTGGATAAAAGCCATTCTGCTTTCCGAGGTCCCTAAAGTGTCTCGTTGACAGTTGGGAAGGCGTTCAAATCATTGCTTCACACACACAGCTATACGCTTCATCTACACTACAGAGATGTTCGCAAAGTTGAAGAAGAAGCTGGCGGAGGAGGCCGCCACTGCCCCTCGATCAGGCCGCATCCCTCGCTCCACGAGCAAAGAGTCCATCACTTCTGTGGGCGCAGATTCTGGCGATGACTTTGTGAGTCCCGAGTATATCTTTCTCTGCTTTCATGTAATTCTGAGTCTCCAGCTTCTTTGCAATATTCATGCAATATTGAGACCCATAAAGTAGTTTGGTCTGTTTTAAAATTTCTAGCTGGTGATGATACCAGGAATACAGTAATCATTCCTGGATTGGAAATTATAGGATATCTCGGTCATAGTACTGTGCTACTGCTTTCTTCATATTTTATGTATACTTTTTCAAATGTTAATGTATTGAGTACTACACCAATTATTAGTGCATTTCACTACCGTTCAAATGTTTGGGGTTCATAAGTTCAAGGATGCATGTATTTGTTTAAAATACAGTTAATTAAAATAACGGTTTTCTATTTTAATATATTAAAATATAATTTATTCCTGTGATGGCGAAGCTGAATATTCTGTACTGTTTATTCATGGATAATTAAAAATTTGGAATTTGGTCAAAAAGTAATAATTTTGTGTTATATTTCTCTCAGGCTTGCTCTGAATGGTGGGTAATCTTTTTTTAAATAATTCTCAAAAATATTATCATGAAAAATATTAATAAAATGTAATGAGAATATGAACAGAATATTGTAATCATTCAAATTATCCCTTTTCTAACAAAATTTCCCTTTTCTAAACAAATATTTACACCTTCCAAGTGTACTTTCACATCTAGGTATTGGTAAAGTGCAAGCTGACACACTGACATTTTGATATGCAGACGGAGTCATTACTCTATTATTTCCTATTACAAAAGCAGAATTGCCCTAATAAATCAGCATAGTAATTATTCCCATTTCAAATGACTGGCATATTTACAGTATCCATTCTAGAGAAAGTTATATGACTGTTTGCTGACTGTGTTTGCACAGTGCTGGACCTGATCAACCCGGTAGTGTGACAGCGTGTATTACTAGAGCGCTGTGTTGTACTTCTTGGGAAACTAGTGAAATCTAGTGAGTGCTAAATAACGTCACGTGTTTCGACAAACCAGTGTAACCTGACACTCTTGTCCTCTAGGAATTACTTGCCAACACACTCAGCGTTAGGTTCAGGTTGTCTTTTGCTCTAAATAATTAACGCTGTAGGCTGGTTGGAGGATGAGAGTAGTATCAGTAACAGGTCAAAATCAAAGCAATCTTTATATAGTAGATGTTTTTCTGAGAGAAACCAGTGGTTTTGATCCCCAACGACAATGTGAATACAAACTTATAATTCTGTATTTGTGCTGATAAACCTTTTAGTTTTTTTTTTAAGCAAAATAAATAAACATCCCTTTTGGATTCTGTAGTTCTAATAAAGGATGTGCAATTATATTTATCTGATATTAGTGTTTGGTGCTTTTCTGATTTATTGGAATTGGTCAGTATTGTATAATTAATTGTTCACATTCATTTCCAATGTTTCTACATTTAGATTGTCTTTGCTGTCCTTTATTGCGCAAAGTGAATATTTACCATATATATATATATATATATATATGTATGTGTGTATGTATGAATATATATATATATATATATATATATAATAATTACTGTACATTATTTTTGCTTCCTACATTCACTTCTGCTTTAAATCTGTTGATTTAATTTTTATATTTTTACTTATTAATACTTATTATTTTAATGTAATCGCAATATATCAATTATTGGCTATAACACAGAAATAACTAATACTAAAACATGTATAAATAATATATAATCGGTATTAAATTATAAATAACACTAATCAGTATTAGCCAGAATTGTAATAGTGATCCATTCCTCGTGTTTTTTTTTTATTGTACATGTTAAAATATATGTCTCCATCTCTGTCATTGAATCCTAGGCTTCTGATGGCAGCAGCTCCAGAGATGATGTTTCTTCTCAGATTCAGCGCAGAAACGATCAGATACGAAAGCTGGAGGCCAAACTCTCAGGTATCACCAACACAATACAACACGAACAAGAGAAAAAGACTGAAAGGAGGAAAAAGATACGAAAGGCCAATCTGACGGCTTTACAAAACATCAGTGGAAATCAATGAGAAAAGCAAAAACTAGAGACAGGCTGTTATGTGTACATCCTTCTCTACTACTACTCTTACGTGCTGAGTCTATTTCAGTCTGTATTTGGACACCTCTAAACCCTTTATACCTTTTGCCACAGTGGAAATGTACAAAGCACATGACATTTGGCAGATTTTCTGCAAAACAAGCTTGGAATGAATGCTAATGACTCCACTGTAAGGGCCTGGAAAAATCTGCATAAATAATAGATACCTGGCTCTCGCTATCAGCCTGCCATGGTATGCGATTGCATAGCCTGAAATAGAAACTCCTTTAACCCTGAATGAGCAGTACTAGATAAGATGATTGCATAACTGACCTGATCAGGGATAAGCTATTAGTGTAAAGGTCAAAGGTCAAAAGTCAGTCATTGTTCAGCCTCACAATCAGTCTGGTTTTCTCATCTCAGAAAATCATTCGGTTTTTCCCTCCATTTGTTTATCTTCTCAATCATATTTATCCCTTTGTTTTCTCCCCCCTGTTTTGTCCCTCCCCCCACCCCTCATCCTCCTCTGCCTCCCTCCGGTCGTGTTTTTGTGTGTATCGGTATCCCATTCCCCAACCCTAGACTACGCTGAGCAGCTTCGGCTAATGCAGAAGACCAAGGAGAAGCTTGAGAGTGCATTAGAGAAGTATCAGGATTGTACGTACCGTTCTCTTCCTCCCATTTTCGCCTCTTTCTTCTTTTGGCTTTCTCTCCTCTGCTCTGTTTTCCGTTCGTTTGGCCGATGCTTTTACACAAACCTCAGGCTCACACAAATCAAACACACATTCTAATAGACAAATCAGTTTGGTTCTTGATCAGAAAGAAAAAAATGAAGATAGTTAATTGGTTTGTCGTCTTTTAATTGATGTTTTAACACAAATGTCTTCAGGATTTAATATGAGTTAAGCTTTTATATATATATATATATATATGTATATGTGTATGTTGATTATCACCGAATATTATTTTATTATTCTTCAAAGTTATGTCAGATGTTCATCTGCAATATTCTCACTTCAAAAAGAACAATTTACACTATTATTATTATTATTATTATTACAGCTTAATTATAATAATTATGTTTGTAACAGTAGCAGTAAGTTTAGCTTTTTTAAATAAATAAATATATAGATAGATAAAGAGCAATGGTTTTCTTTGGTGAATTAATCAAGAATATCCCATAAATGCTGTTGGTAGAGCTTGACTTGTGTTGAACCTGGAATATTTCTTTAACCTCTTTCTTTGGGAGTTTTCTAACGCCTGGGAAATATGTGTCTGGGGCCATGGCTTCTGGGTTTTAAAGGTGAAATGTATAGAGCAAACACGCTGCTTTAAACAATGTTTGTGACTTTGTTTTTTGGGGGGAAATTGGAAATTGTGCCTGTAGAGACGTAAGATAATTCACTAAGAAGTGTTATTAATCTCTAAAAGCTCAGATCCCATTGTTAGACATACCCAAAGTATAAGGAACACGGATTATAATCAACTAAAACATTCTTGTATATACTAACAATCTGTTGTACAGCTGTACTAACAAGGCCATCTGGACATTACTGGCAATGCTGTTCTTTTTTCCAATAAAGTTTGATTAATGAAACTAACAAAGATAGCAAAATGATTTTTTATTTTTGTATTGATATGTTAGGTACTTTACATATGTTGGGCCTAACATTACCATCTGTGTTAACACATACACACTGATTTCATGTTGCATCTATCTGTTTTAAAGGAACAGTTCACCCAAAAATAAAAATCTGCTGAAAATGTTCACAGGCCATCCAAGAAAAAAGTTAGTTTCTACATTGGAACAGATTTAGAGAAATGTAGCGTTCCATCACATGCTCATCAATCCTCTCCAGTGAATGGGTACCATCAGAATGAGAGTCCAAACAGCTGATAAATGCAAAACAATAATCAACAATTAATCCACTGAAGAAAATGTAATTATTGATTATGGACTGGTGTTTTAACCTGAAGCAATGGTTTAAAGTTAAAATGTCTTAACGTTGGATTTGTTTCTTACAAACTTGCAGTTTTTTGCTTCACACGATATTGTAGATTATTGTGATGTTTTTATCAGCTGTTTGGACTCTCATTCTGATGGCACCCATTCACTGCAGAGGGTATGTTGGTGAGCAAGTGATGAAATGCTACATTTCTCCAAATCTATTTTGATACGTTTTCAGTAAGTTTTCATTTTTGGGTGAACTATTCCTTTAAGGGTTATAGAAATAGTTATTTTTTTACTAAATATTTAATGTTGTTTAATACAAATATAAGCTGCATATTTCTGCTTTTAAACCCTCCGAATCTCTTTCCTGCTAAACTGTCAATGCAAGTATATTTAATGTAAACATGTTTGCTGCTACTTTACACATGCTGAGGAACATATTTAAAGTATATCATCTGTAAAAACTATAGATGCAGCCTATAGATATTATGCTGAAAATGATCTGGAATATGTCTTTTAGAAGGAAATCAGAAATATTAAAGCATCAGAAAAATGAAGTCTTTTGTCTTATTTCTGTGTTCAATCAGCATCCATGCGCAAACTTCAGGACCAGAATGAATCTTTCCAGTCCAACAGAGCTAAGATGGCTGAAGGCATGGCCTTAGCATTGGAGAAGAAGGACCAGGATTGGATGGAGAAGCTTGCTACTCTGGAGCAGGTAAAGATCCTTTGTAACATATTGGATAAAGATTTGGGGAAGGACTGTCGACACAGACTAGTGTTTTGTAAGTCACTTTCAGTTTAAAAGCATCTGATTGATGATTATGAGTGTTTTGTCTTCTTTCTCTCGAACAGGAGAAGTTGTCACTGGCAGCTCGGCTGGATGAGATGACGGAGCAGAGTTTAAGTCTGTTCCAGAAGAGAGATGACCTGGATGAGCTGGAGGGCTTTCAGCAGCAGGAACTGGCCAAAGTCAAACACATGGTCAGCACAGTGAACCCTTGAGTATTCTTTTATTAGTTGTTTATAGCAAGAATATCATTAAAACAGACTTTGAAAAGTCAGACACATCACCTTCCTTCACATTCCTGCACTCTACAATATTTTTTTTACACCGATACATATCTAAGATACAGGAATATTTAATCTAACACCCAGAAGTGTGAGAGAACAAAGACTCATATACAGTGCAGAAAGAAGTTAAATCTTTATTCCCAAACCGTTTAAGCAGCCTGATCATAAAATTTGTCCTGCAGCTGCTAAGGAAAGAGGAACAGCTAAGTCAGCGGGAGAAGGAGCTCAAACTGAGAGGAGAGGAGCTGAACACAGCGAGACTGACTCTGAGCCAAACCCAAGACAAGCTGTATGAGCTGGGAGAGGAACACGAGGAGATGTGCAGGGTCAACTCCCAGCTACAGGCCCAGAGGTGTGTGAAGAACGTGAATTCCATAAAGGAATAGTTCACACCCTGATGCATTCCTACTACAAAATATTTGGAATGGGATGAAAATGATTCAAAGGCTGTTGAGACATTCATTAAATATTGAACCACGTTGCCTTTGAAGGAATTCTTATTTCTGAAGAAGGTTCTTTCAGAAAACATAATAATGTCTAAAGGATAAAACCTGTATCTTTCAGGGATGAGTTGTTAAATGAGAGAACAGAGGCTGAGAGGAGGGTTGTGGCTCTGGAGAGGAGCGAGCAGGAGTTACAGCAGCTGATCCAGCAGGTGTCAGAGGATTTCCAGAAGGTGAGCGCTTGGCAATCTTCAGCTCTTCTGTGTACAGATGAGACTCAGAAACCGAGAGAGTCACTTTTGAGAACAGAGCCACGCCTCCCTTCAAAGTGTTTTCAGCCCACCTTGCACTTTACCATTTCCTTCACTTTTATATATATATATGTTGTGTATATACATTTATAATGGTGTTATAGCATTGCTCGTAGCTTGTTTTAGTAAACCCAAGTAATGTAATGTTTCCAATATTTCCATGTTATTATTTTTAATTGTTTTGTTGCAATATGTGTACAATAACGTGTTCGGATTGCTGTAGTTTGCTTACAATTGACTATGGAAAATTTGGTATTGTGAAATTCTTGACTAATTTCTAAGAAAAAAAGCTTAAATTCATAAACGTTTAGCATAGTCTGTTATACTGAAACATGTAAACCCTTCCTTTCATAAATTCCCCCTGAAGTAACCATACACTCCTGAGGAAAACACTCAAGAGCTGTTATAAAGAATAAGGAATATGTTTTGCTTGAATGATATGATATAAATCATTTCCACGTTGTTTCTGTATTGTTTCTTCTTTGTTTTCCAGGCACAAAACAATGCAAAGGCTCTAGAGAAATCAATGGAGCAGCTCCAGTCTGAACACAATAAGCTGAAGCTGCAGCACGAGCAGCACAAGAACAAGGTCTGATTGACTCAACAAAGAATCCATTGATACTAAAGCCTTCAATCTAACTATATATGCAAATAACATTTGATTTTCATTTTATATTCAATTGGTTTTTAAGAGTATAAAGATGTAAATCAATGTAGAGATACTATCACTGCACTGCATCTGGCTGTTTTTATTAATTAAGTTTAAATTGTATTAAGATTATTTTCATTTTTACTTGTGGTAGTTATTGGTATATATTGCATAATAGGTATTTTCAGATGCTCATGAAGTAATTAATCAGGGTTGCTGTTGATTCGTTCTGACATGTATATGAGAAATGTTTTTCTTAATGTGCCCGACCACTCTAAATGCAATACCATTTGATTATCACATTGTAAGAACTCTTCATATCTTACTGTGCTTGTTCAGGTTGCAGTGACAGAGGAGGAGCGAGAGCGTCTATTGGCTGATCTGCAGGAGAAGGCCTCTTCCTTAGAGAGGAGACTAGAAGCGAACCTCTCTCAGGATGAGCACCTATTTGAACTGCTCAAAGAGGTCAGAGGACATGATGTACAGTACACACCTATCATCTTACTGCAGTTTCAGTCATCTAAAAGCCACATATTCTCTGTTTGTGCGTGTGTAGAAGTCTTCATTACAGCAGAGGTTAGAGGAGGCCAGAGGAGTGTTACTGGAGGAGAGAAAAAGTCACACCACTGCGGTCAGTTCACTGGAGGCTCAGGTAAAGCCCAGCATCTAAACTCGTGCTGCTCTATATAACGTTTATACAATTGTGATTTCCAGGCCAGGAAAAAGTCAAGGAAATAAATAGTCTTTTTTTAATCATCGAATATTGAAATGTAAAAGTATTTTGTTGACACGTTGCACTCATGTAGCCTGTATGTATTTATTCCTGAGATGCGAGGCTGAATTTTAATTCTTCAATATGTCCTTACTCAAAAGTTTAAATTCTTAAAGTAATAAATAAATAAAAATGCTGACCCCAAACTTTTGAATGGTAGTGTAACAAGTATTTAAATGTATTTTTTTTAAATACAGAATTGAGTCATGAATCAAATCAAAGTTAATTGTGAATTGAGTCAGATTTAACAGTTTTTTGCGAAAACCCTTTTGAATTGAAAAATTGAATCTTATCTTTTGTCTGTGTACATAAATATTCACACCTCTAATCCTGCACTCTACTGTACTGAACATTTACATGCTGTGCAATCTGTAAAATTATTGTGCTGTAATCACTTTAATTCAGTTATAAATTCCTGTTTCTTATTTTTTCCAGATCTCTCGGCTAAACGGCAGCATCACAGATCTGCAGACTCTGGTCAAGCACAAAGACAACTCGTCCAAAGCTTACAGAGAGAGGACAGACGCACAGGTGAGTTAACCCACAGTTAACCCACACGTCACGTGACTGGCTGAATGATCTGAATGATGTGTGTTGTGTCAGATATCAGATCTGGAGCAGAGGCTAGCTGACTGCACTGAGACGACGAAGAGTCTGCAACAGCAACTTGAAGACAGTGAATCGCATGCAGAAAAGCTGGTCAGTCAAAGTCTCACAAAACATCCCAATAGCTGCCTCAGTTTTGGTCTGTTTGTCACAGGCTGTTTTTGCTGAAATGTCGCCCCCTTCTGTCAGATATCAGTCCTACCTATTGGGACGCTAACATTAGACAAGGAAAAGAACTTAAGGGGTTTATGTAAAAAAATTGGCTTATGAGGAAGCTCAGCGACTGTTAAACTCCTTTTAGTTTTGGCTTCGAGTGTTGACCTCTAACCTTTGGTCCCACAGCAGGCAGAGTGGGTCGAGGAGAGAGAGAGACTACAGCAACAGGTCTCGACACAGAGACAGAGAGGCTTGGAGAAAACAGCCAGGCTGGAGGAGGAAATTCTTGCACTACAGAGAGAGAGAGAAGCCGAGGCCAGCAAGCATCAGGACAACCTGGTGTGTGAAGCATCACTGGTCTTACTTTAATTATTATTCAATTAAAATGGGAACGTTATCTGATGCTTGTCTCTTTTTCTCAAGCGGTTACTGGAGGAGGAAAAAGCCTCACTGTTGGAGAGCAAAGCTGAGGTTGAGCGCACTGTAGAGAGACTGACAGCAGAACTAGAGCAGTCCAGAGTGAGAATCATCCGCCACAACTGATTCACTTCCCAGATTCACTGTCACTACACTACCATTCAACAGATTGGGGTTGATCAGATTTATGTTCACCAAGGCAGCATTTATTTAATCAAAAATAATAATATTATGAAATATTATTACAGTTTAAAATAAGTGCTTTCTTTTTTTATGAGAAGAATATTTAAAAGTATATGTAGTTATATGATGCTTCAGAAATCATTCTAATATGATGAGTTGTGCTGCATAATACAGCATTTATTTGAAATAGAGATATTTTAAAGTAACTGTTTTTACTCTCACTTTTGATCAATTTAATGTCCTTGCTAAATAATTATATAATATAAAATATTCATAAAAGTATTAATTTCTTTAAAACAAATTCTAACTGACCCCAAAC
The DNA here is from genome assembly GCA_003573665.1 of Oxygymnocypris stewartii. NCBI lineage: Eukaryota > Metazoa > Chordata > Actinopteri > Cypriniformes > Cyprinidae > Oxygymnocypris > Oxygymnocypris stewartii. The sequence continues at coordinate 1,109,909 of QVTF01022339.1, read as the reverse complement.
ATATGAAAGGTGTAATGTAAGCTCAAAAACAAAAGAAAATAAAAGTAATATTATAAAACAGTAAAACAAAATCCCTACTGGTTGATCATCCGAGCTTGAGTTATGTTGCTGACCAGTGTGACATGTATCATATGTGACACGTTTGTCGATGTTACAGGCGGAGTTGATCAGCAGACAGACGGTAAGCGTTGAAATTGCCAAAGCTCTGGAGGAAACCAGAAAACAGAGAGAAGAACTCCAACAACAGGTTAATTCACTGGCTTTTTCAAACATGCACCCATTTCTCACATGCATTTTTTACTCATAAAGCCATTGACCTGTGTTAGGAAATTGATGCTTTGCTTGACTTTGATAGGTCAGCAAAATGATGGAGTCTCTCGAGAAGGCGGAAAATGAAGTCAGTCGTCTTTCTCAGGATTTAGGAGCAAAGGAGGAGGAACTAAACATGCTGAAGGAAGGTGAGGGACCAGTTGTGTTTTGGTAGCCCTTGTCCACCCCTCAGAAACCTTAAGAACTGGTTCAAACCAGGGTTGTTATAGTTATAATTAACAGGGTTATACTATTTCAACATTACTTATTTTAATTTTTGTTTAACTTGATGAACTAAAATAACTCAAACTAAAACTGAATATATAAAAAACACTAAAAATAACAAACATTGTAACAAAATTGCTAAAACTTCGAAATTATAATGAAAATGGAAAATATAAAAATAAAATAATACATAATTTAATCTAAATTTCACAAACCCCTAGTAACGTTTATTTAAAAATAAATACTGTTTTGGTATTTTTATTTTTTTGTAATGTTTTTGTTTGAATCATTGCATAATTGTGTTTTATTGCAAATCAAAAATGTTTAATAAAATATCTTAACATGTTTTATATTACCAGCCAAATCATATTTATTATTTATAACATTTCTGATAATGATACAAAGATTCTCACACCTTGAGAACATGAAACTGTTCATGTCATTTTTATTTGGACATGTCCAAAAGTAATGTTTTGCAGTGAGTAGTTTTGATTTAGTAACTGCTTTCACTTGTATTAAAAGCATTCACTCTCAATGTATTAAAAAAACCTACTTCGGAACTTCACTTCAGTCATGATGTTTTTGAGTTCTGTCTGCAAAGACAATACAATAGAAAGATGTTGCACTCTAGAATAAATCCAGTGATGCAAAAAAAAAATTCTGTGCTTCATAATGGTCGCATTAAAAAGCTTGTGTTTCTATTGTGTGTCAGAGCTGCAGGCAGCCCGTAGCAGTCTGTCTTCTCTGCAGGCTGAGTGCGAGTCTCGTCGATTGGAGGCTGAGGAGCGAGAGCGAGAACACAACTCTCAGCTGACGTCACTGCAGCAGGAGATCCTCACAAATACACAACAACTCTCGTCTTACCAGTCACGGGTCAGTGTGTGCTTCATCTAAGCTTCCTGTTGCTGTTAGATACGTTGTCTTAACTATTTGATGTTTTTGTATTTGTATATCTCATTGTGTGTAACAGGTGTCTGATCTCGAGGGTGAGGTGTTGAGTTTAACAGCACAGTCACATGCAGATGAGTGTGATGGTGAGCAGAACGGGACGGTTACTGTAAGTGATCTTGACCAGTTACAAAAGGTCAATAAAGATTTGGAGCAACAGCTGGCTGAAAAGAACAAGGTAAGAGCAAAGAAAACCACCGAAAGGAAAACATAAGCTTTCAGAAGAGCAGAGATTTTAAAGTTATGAACTTGAATTTAAATGTAAGAATATAATTAAATTGAGAACATATATATATATATATATATATATATATATATATATATATCAGTTGTTAGTTATTTTACTTGTATAATTTTAGAGAGTGAATTTAACAAGAATATTATTTTTCAAATAATTACATCAATCATTTGTATGGAGAGGGTCTTTATGGGCTTTAAAATCCAAAAAGAATGTGACAAAAACAAATCTTAATAAATGTCTAGTTTCATTGTGCACTGTTTTTTTGTACATATTATTGTACATTTCATATTTCATTTTACAAATAAAATTATACATTTTTAACTAACTTTCATTACAAATGTAACAGTATTTTCTGGAAAAAAGAAATGGCTGACATAACCAATCCTGCACTGGATGCAAAAAAAAGATTTAGAAATTATTTCAAGTCACCCTAAATTATTTGAATTATAATGTGAAAACGTTCACCTGACATAATGCAAGTACATTTGTTTATGAACTAGAACATTCAGGATCAGAGTAGATCGCTGTGAATATTCAATTTTTTTATCTTTAAAATACAAAGTGTGTGTGTGTGTGTGTGTGTGTGTGTGTGTGTGTACACATACACATACTCACTGGCCCCCTTGCTAGTACCGGGTTGGACCCCCTTTTGCCTTCAGAACTGCCTTAATTCTTCGTGGCATAGATTCAACAAGGTGTTGGAAACATTCCTCTGAGATTTTGGTCCACATTGACACGATATTATCAGGTTCGACGTGTTGGGCGTTCAGAGATGGTATTCTTCATATCTAAGTTGTAACGAGTGGTTATTTGAGTTACTGTTTTCTTTCTATCATCTCTAACCAGTCTGCCCATTCTCCTCTGAAATCAACAAGGCATTTTCATCCACACAACTGCCGCTCGCTGGATATTTTCTCTTTTCGGACCATTCTCTCTAAACCCTAGAGATGGTTGTGCGTGAAAATCCCAGTAGATCAGCAGTTTTTGAAATACTCAGACCAGACCGTCTGGCACCAACAACCATTCCACGTTCAAAGTCACTTAAATCCACTTTCTTTCCCATTCTGATGCTCGGTTTGAAATTCAGCAAGTCGTCTTCACCACATCTAGATGCCTAAATGCATTGAGTTGCTGCCATCTGATTGGCTGATTAGCTATTTGTGTCACCAAGCAATTGAACATGTGTACCTAATAAAGTGGCCAGTGAGTGTGTGTATATATATATATATATGTATGTGTATATTTATATATTTTTTTTGGCAGACAATAAAGCAGCTACAGCAGAGGCTTGCAGAACTGAAGAGGACATTACAGAAAGAGCTGGTGAGTGCATTTATTCAGAAGCATTATGTCAGTGTATGCAACACAGTCCACGTCAGCTCTCAGTAAACATTTCCTCACAATGTGTTTATACAACAGAAACTGAAGCCAGATCCTGACTCTGAGACGAAGGAGAGATTTCAGGAAAGCAGGCAGGAGAAATCAAACGATAAGACATTCTCAGAGACACCGATGCCCACCGCAGCTCTAACCTCAGCCCCAGGACTCCCTCAAACTTCAGGGCCGCCTCCCATCACCTCCAACACTACAGTCACCAACAGTTCAGACCTCACCGACACAAGAGAGATCAACTTTGAGTACCTCAAACACGTGGTGCTGAAGTTCATGTCATCCAGAGAGGCAGAGGTGAGGGCTCGATCGATATCTGACCTGTTTGCTACAGCGGATTGATGTGATTAGTGTTTCTTGCTAATGTGTCACTATTACTGCTGTTCATTCTTGGAGTTATGGGTTAGAACAAACTCCTAGAAAAAAGTAGACTTTATTTGTAACCTGGCAGACGATTAAGTGACCAAGTAAAAAACATATATTACAGTTCAAAAGCTTGGGGTCAGTAAGTTTTTTTCTTTTTGTTTTTCATTAAAATTAAAGAAATAGTTCACCCAGAAATGAAAATGTACTCATTCTTTAGTTTTTTTTTTCAGCTTTAGTAAATGGGTGCCGTCAGAATGAGAGTCCTAACAGCTAATAAAAACATCATAATCCATAAGTAATTATAGTTAATTAACTGGTATTTTGGCCGGAGATGATGGTTTAAAGTTAAAACGCACAATAAGAAGAATAAGTTACCAATAAAATGAATTCAGTATTAACAAGAATTTTACTACAGAAGTGGCTCAGAAGGCTCATTTGGGTGTATTTTCAGACGTTTAATGAGGCTCAGAGGTGGCATGAGTGTAATTAAATTGATGTTGAGGTTAATGTTTTTAAAAATAAAATATTGAAAATAGAAATGTTAAATGATTTAAATAACTGAAAAGGTACTGTAAAGATAAAAATAAGACTGCGAGTAGGTGGCGGCATGTCACTGATTGTATCACTGAATCATTCATTCAATCGATTCGTTCGAATGGTTGATTAATTCGGGAATTAAGCAAGTGACTGTCTTTATGAATGGGTAATTGAATCATTGACTCACTAGATTTGTTTAAAAACGCACGATCATTCATAAACGAAACAACGCTGTGTTTGAATAGAGATGCACTGCGGCTTTGCTGTATCTTTGTTTGAAATTATTTTCATTGATAAAATATAGCCTGTGTTACAGTACACAATGCCGCAAAAACACGTTACAAGTAGAAACCTTTGAAGCTCCCCTGAGTGCAAACACAAATATGCTGATTGCGTCAGTCGCACTGGTGCGCTTTAATATTTTTTCATCGTTGCATGCTCTAGACCCCTATTTTCACTTTACAAGATGTTAGTTGATGGACTGGAGTCGTGTGGAATTTTTGTGACGTTTTTATCAGCTGTTTGGACTCTCATTCTGACGGCACCCATTCACTGCAGATGATCCATTTGTGAGCAGTTGACGTAATGCTACATTTCTCTAAAACTGTGCTAATGAAGAAACACATTTTCAGAATTGTTTTGGGTGAATGCTGTTAATACTTCTATTAAACAAAGATGCTATAAATTGACAAGGTGTCAGTAAGGAAATTTCTAATGTTACAAAATATTTATATTTAAAATAAATGTTGTTCCTTTGAACTTTCTAGTGATTCAAGAATCCTGAAAAAAGCATTAGATATGCAAAAACATTACACATCCAGTCATCTTTTGTTGCAGTAGCATTTGGTTTATAATGCAGATTATTGAAGCAATAGAGACCATTTCTGGTACATTATTGACCCTAAAGTCACCTTTCAGTACAATACAATTAGTGTGTACATCACTGATTTTCAAACACTATAGAGAGTCCTCTGCTAACTCTTGACTATAGCAGCTAGGCTTGCTGCGATAGACGGTGTTGGTGGTGATACCGGTGTTAAGCCGCAACGGAAGAGTTTCAAAACCAAATGTAAAAGCGCCTATTTTAAGCCTGTTGACTTCTCCCATTAATCTTAGTCAAGGGTGCCCACACTTTTGTGTGCGGATCTACTTTTCAAATGAGAAACTCACAGAAATCTACCAAATGAAAAATTAATAATTGATTTAAATATTAAATAAATAATTAAAAAGGCTTGTTGGAATGTATCTTTATATTGCATTAATTTAGTAATACAAAAATAAAATTGTTTTATTATCATTCACTATTCACGATGCCATCAGTAAATAGTTCCTCTGTAAGAATAAGAAAAAGTTGTTTGGAGCATCTGATACCCGTATGCACATAAACACCACTGATCCTCACAAACATCTCCAATACACGCGAGCATCCGTTATAAAACACTCGCTGTATTCAACTACGTGAATATACTGAGCTGTGTTCAAACAGAAATATGATGTTAGAGTGATCGAGAGCGCACACACACGGTTCGTTTGCGCATCAATTATAACGGACACAACGCACGCCTAATGCACGATACTATGTCACTGTAATCAGCTTTACCTTGATTACAAGTCGTCTATCAAAACTTTAGACTGCTAGTGTGACACTGGCTTCTTCTATCCAGCCGAGAGCTGTAGTTTGCGTATCATATTCTCATACAGCGGTTTTGAGCTGCCGTTCAGTCTGTTTTTCACACAGCGCGATGAGCAGGGCTGGATTGGTAATCGGGCATACCGGGTTATTCTCCCGGTGGGCCGACGCACTTAAGGAGCCTTTGACTGGTAGTGTGTGTAATTATATATTATTACACACACTACCATTCAAAGTTTTTGAACTAAGATTTTTACAGGTTTTTTTAAGAATTATCTTCTGCTCACCAAGCCTGCATTTATTTGATCCTAAATACAGCATATATAGATATATAGACGTGGTGGTGGGCCGTCTGGACTTTTTTGTCCCAGTCCAGCCCTGGCGATGAGAAAGTTTTGCTGCTCCGAAACACAGTATATCACTGAATGCGTAGAGAGGTGGTGCTGTTATTTATTTATAGGCTATGTATTTTTACATTACTTAACATGTTAGTCATAATATTAGTGCATATATTATATTGTAGTTTTATCTCTCGCCCCTCTGATTGAGAAACACTGACCTAAAGCGCGATCGATGTATTGCGCACCCCTGATCTAAGTGATAATGGAAGTTTTTTTTAACATTCGTTTCTCATTTATTTGGTTCCACAGTATTTACTGATTTTTATTTTATTTAAACAGTGTGATATTTTGTTTTTCATTATTTTACATCATGTATTCCATCCGTGCCTCCAAAATGTCTTATTCGTTTTTGCTAATAAACGTTCTTCGTTTCATAATTGTTTGTTCCTCATTCTTTACTGATTTTAAATTTTGTAAAGCCTATATTTAAACTTTGTGTATTACTTTTATTTTATATTTTTATACTTTTATTAGTATATTTATTTTAAGCATATAGCATGGTGTATGGTGTATTCGTTTTGTTAATAAAAGTTCCATGTTGTATTTTGTTGTTGCTTGAATTGAATTCAAGTAATTGATGCCGAGTTGCCGCTAATTTTAAAGTGAAAGTAAAATGCGCACGGTGCTTTTAGAAGCTATTTAAGAAAAGTGAGGAAAACTCAAACTAACTAAAAACAAACAACTGCTTGACACCAAATTGCCGCTGATATGAAAGTGAAAGTAAAATGCGCACGGTGCATACAGGCTATTTAAAACCAAAGGAAAGCCAGGAAAAGAGGGAAAACTCAAACGACCCCCATCACGGTGATACCGGTATTACCAATGTTGTCACATGTCGATTAACCGCTGGGAAAATGTCCTCACCGTCACAACCCTAATAGCAGCATAAGTGATGCTGGTATGAATTCTCCCATGAGAGGTGACCTCTCTCTGTCTGTCTATCTCTCTCCAGGCTTTCCAGCTCATCAGAGCCATTTCTGTACTTCTGCATTTCACAGAAGAGGAGGTGGACATGCTCAAACAGACGCTGGAGTACAAGGTGTGTGAGAAAAAAAAAGCTATGTGTATAAATCTGGAGGACGACATGTGGAAAGGTCAGCGTGCGTTCTTCTCAAGCCTCATCACACCCAGCACACGGAAGCTAACTAGGCCACTCTGCTAAGGCAGCTAACAATGTGGGTCAGGATATCTGGCTCACCGCTCCGAATCAAACCATTAGCACTCAGTGACACGGTCAAGAATAGCAGCTGCCAGGTATTTATAACTCACCCCAGCAACTGTGCTGGAAATCACTGCACATCACCGTGCTACATTACGCTCTCCGCTTCACTCCCTGACGCCCTGTGGTCTATGTGGGGCCTTTGTAGAAAAACTAGATTATTTTGTTACAGAAGTTTAAACTTATTTGAAATGGCGTTGAAGGATGTACATTGTCAGTTTTTAAAGGATCATTATTATTTTTTCCTTCTGTCTCTTTCTTTGTGACATCTCAAAAGAGAAATATGTATTAGTCTAAGTCATTAGATTAATGTAGACTTATGATTTTACATTTAAATTAATTTCAAGCATCTGAAATTTTAGAGTGAAGCTGTTGTTGATACTGGGCATATTATCGAAAAATCAGCTTGAAATATTACAGGCTAAAACATAAAAATAATTATTGGCATCAAAAAGGGGATAATTAATGACTTATGTTAATAATTGTTGTTAGTAAATATAAATAAAGTATATAATTAATTCTAATAATAAATATTAATGATAATATTCAAATAATTGTTAGGAAAATATGTAACTAATAATTTTGTTAAATAACAAAAATAATGTATTTATTATTAATAATGATAATTTATTGAGCATATTCACGGTTCATTACTCGTTTTCAGGAATCACATTAATTTAGAATTTAAACAATATTGTACACTACCGTACAGTAAGATTTGTGTATTAGAAAATCTCATACTATAAACAAGGCTGCACTTATTTGGTCAAAAATACATTAAAATTGGCAATATTGTGAAATAATACTATTAATTTAAAATAACTTTTTCTAATTTAAAATATTTAAAAATGTGCTTTATTTCTTTGATGGAAATCATGAAATTTAAGCATCATTGCTCCAGTCACATGATCCTCATAAATCATTCTCATATTATTATTTTTTATTAATGTTTAAAACAGTTGTGCTGCTTGATTTATTTATTTTTTTTAACATTTTTTTATTTATTTTTAGGCTTGAATAGAAATGGCAAAATACCAGCATATATGGTACCATAAATATTAGGAGTGGGAATCTTTACTCACCTCACGATCCAATACGATCCGATTCCGGGAGTCACGATCCGGAACGAATCTTGATCTACTCCCCCACCCCCCCTATTAATCAATTAGTTTACCGACTTGAGAATCTTAAAATTCTTACGTTTACATATCCTTACATAAGTAATTAAGTAGGCCTACTTTTTGTAAATAATTATAAATTAAACCGTTGTATGTTAAGATTTTTAAACTAATATACCTTCAAAACAGACAAGTAGCAAATAATAAAGAGGGGCATATAAACATGAATCAAGCAACAAGCAAAGAGTGCTTTGAGTATTTAAGATTATCTGAACGTTTTTCATTCAAGAACTGGGAGTGTTTTTTCTTCATCTTTACTGTTGAAGCACTGTTTGAGTCTCATGTTTTGTGTGTTTCAGATGTCGTGGTTTGGTTCCAAGCCCCCACCCAAGGGTATCATACGGCCTTTCATCTCAGGAACCTCAAGTTGGAGTTGAAAGACAAATACTCGGAGACAAAGTGAAAGAGGGAACAGTGAATAATCTCAGTAGAAAACTACTGACGTCTGAAGGGAGCGATTGCCGACTCCGCAGTTTTAATCTCTGCCTCAACAGTTCCTATGTAGCTCATGCCCTTTAAACAACGGGACACAAAAACAACCACTTTTCACTAAAATATTGCAGGGACTGGAAACAAATGCTTTATGAACATCATCTTTTCGTGACTGGGGAACTTCATCTTTTAAGTATTGGTCATCCATCTCACTCATGTACTCTGTAAACTGCTGTTTCCAACATCCTTCAACTGGAACAGGATTTTACTTTCTTTTACTTTTTTTTTTGGTTTTACTCCAATCTGAGCTCTTTGAAATCAAAGTTGGGCAAATCATATCCGCTGTTCCATTTCAGTGGAACTTAATGAAGACCATAAATGTCTATCCTTTTCCTCTAGTACTGTACATCAGTAAAAATCAGGAATGGGATGTCATGCTGTCGTGATTTTGAATATCTTACTTTAATCTGCCTTGTTTACGTACATTCCATACAAAGTATTTATATATGGATACCTGTATATAAGTGATAAGAGGATTTATAAATCAGTGAATGCATAACTTATGTAATTTTTTTGTTATCATACACGTGCATTAGTCTCTTTGTTCATATGAGCGTGTGTGTATGTGTGTGAGATTCTTCACTGTGGGCTTGAAACTGTAATATAGAGGCATATATGCACAGACTGTGGAAGCGAGCATGCATGCCTTATACCGAATGCTTTGATTGAACTTTGGTTTTGAGTGTATACTGAAGCATTTGAGTACACTTGGAACCTTAACATTCAAGGCTAACTGCATTTATAATTCTCTGAGAAAGTCAATAGAAACGTCTTTCCCTTATACCTGTGAAAACAAAGTGGTTTTCGGTCAAAGCCAGTGTTTTGCTGTCAGAACAATGTCATTGTGTGTGTTTTAACACTTTAAGGCCACCTCATCAGCACTACGGTTAATATTCTGAATGACAGACTCTTCTGGTAAAAACAGCTGACTAGAGACTTGAACATCTCCGCAGGATGCTTAACATGTTTCCTGTTTTTAGAAAAAGAAACCCAAAGATTTCTGTTTTGTGTAAAGGCCGATTTAATTTCATTTATGAAGCTCGAATCAGTGGATTCAGAGAATGAAGGTTAATGTGTATGAACCGCTTAGGAATTAGATTTCTATTGAAAGATCCAAAATGCACTTTTCTACAACCGTGTTCATGTTTTGTTCGATGTTATGATACTGTAGTCATCACAGTATCCGTTGCCTCTGCTTTCAGCAAAATACCACTACATCCTTATTTGGTTTCACTTCATGGTATGTCAGGAATATCAAAACTTGATAAAAATTCAAATCTTTCTCAGTGACTGTGTTTGCTCCTCTGTGTGGTTATCAGTGCTGACTTCAGTGCTTCTAACAGTGGATCTGAAAGTGATGAGACAAAGCATTTCTGAATCATTACAGAGCAGAACTAACATAAGATCAATGATCAGAACATCTAAGGAAGAAATTGAAACCCAATGTGCTTCCAACAGATCTACATTACTTTTTAACTCCTTTAAAAAACAAAACCTTCAAGCTTGAATTAGCTATGCTGGAATATAAACACTTTCACCATAACTTCTGATCGCACCACAAAACAAGCATCTTTATTATTTCTAGAATTTAACTTCTAGAAATATTGTTGTTTTTGTCTTTGAATGTGTTTTATATTTTGTTATTTCAGTACATCGGGTTGTTAATCAATGTTAATCGATTAGCTCGAATAACGTTTATTTTTAAACTATAGTCAGTTAAAGAAAATAAATACACTCTTAATGTTCTTTATTGCAGCAGGCACTTCACAATAACCCTCCCGACCCGACACTACAATTTCAACCATAAATCCACCACCTAAATATACTATATATTTAACATCATTCTCTTTCTGTACAATAAGAAAAAATAAGAACCGGAACTAAAGAAATGAGAACTACAAATCCGAGAGTGCCAACTAAGTAAAACAAGCAAATACAACTTTCATATTCGTCACAGTATTTCATTCCCTGAAACTGCAGCTCAGGGCTTAGACAGCAAAGTCTGGTCACGAGATTCCTCATCCTTCCGTCCCACAACCGTTCACCTTCATTAGTCGAGAATCGTGTCTTCCTTAACATATTGAAGAATCAATCATTTACATTAAATATCATACAATATCTCTGTTTTTATTCGGTTGAGCATGAGTGGTTTTCCCTCAGATAAGGTTGAGCTGTGAGAGAGGAAGTTGTCCTTGTTTAAGAAGACTTTCTTGCAGTCAGCACCCGTACGATAGACCCCAGACCCCCCACAGCGAAAGCCTGAGTGAGAAGACAACAATAGACTTGTGAGATGAAAACCGACTCCAAAGAGATCATGTCTCTTTAGTTCAAGACCGACCTTTTCGTGCCACTGGAGCAGGATGGCGCTGCTGTTGTCCGAGGGCTTCTCGAAGCCTCTGTAGATGTACTTCATCAACAGGTCCACTCCGTTCCTGTCCAGAGACTTCACGGCCGGCTCGATGTCACTGCTCTTGAATGAAGTCAGCACTCGTAACACCACCGCCTGTGCCCGCTCCTGAGAGAGGAGGTGGAGGATGCACAAAAAACAAGTGTAGGTGGTGGAAAAGATAAACTCTAATCAGAAAGACAATGTCTATATATTCTCAATGGACTGTTTAAATACATAACTAGTGATGCACCAAAATATATTTGATAAAAAAACACTGAAATTAAATTATGTCAATGTACTCAATAGTGCTGTCAAACGATTAATCGTGATTAATCGCATCCAAAATACGTTTTTTGTTTACATAATGTGTATACTTACGTATATATAAACATGCATATATTTAAGAAAAATATGTTACGTTTATATATGACATACATTTATATAAAATATAAATATATATACACGTAAATATTTTCAAAATACATACTGTATTTGTGTGTATTTATATATATACACATAATAAACATACACAGTACACAGTACACAAAAAACTTTTATTTTGGATTAATCGTGTTTAATAATTTGACAGAACTTGTACTCGTATATTTATTAATAATACTTTGAATGAAATAATGTTTACAAACTGGCCCCATTCACTTACATTGTCAGAGGCTCAACAACAGCCCTTTTTATTTTTTTTTGAGCAAAGGAGGTACAAGTGAAAACTATTTTTGTGGTATTCAACATTTTGCAATGAACCCGTAATATTCCCTAAAAGCATTCAGAGCGCTGTATTTCACACCCTCAAGGCAAATCAACAACACATGATGAGATTTCGGTGACAACCTTTTATGCACAAATAGGGCTCTTAATAGCAGTGTTATTGAACATCTTAAAACAAAACATCAAGCTGTCTGAGCAACAGAACAGGCTCTTACTTTCACTGCTGGGTTCTTGGAGTTGATTGGTGAATTCTTTAAGACGATGTGAAATGCTGTCATCATGTCCCCTGTGCATCACAGTTAGTTAAGGAAAGCTGACCAACCAGCCAGTCGCTCCTAAAAACCCTGAAGAGCATTATTTAGATGCGGAGAACATCTTTGTTTAGTGTGTGTACAATTCTGGAAAGTGTTCGAAAGGTTTCCAGAGAAGCTGTTGTAATGTAGTACGTCACTGGCTGTTTATGTATGATGTTTAAATCTGTCATTTAGTGTTATATGTACTAGAGACAACTAAAAATACACAATTTATAGGATGATTTCTTGCAAACTGTTTCTGTGTGGCATATAAAAACATTGCCCTGTTTAACCATCCTGAACAGCCCAAAACAGCAACACTTAATTTGAGGCAGGACTCGTGTCTTTATCATATTAGCTAGATGTCAGAGTCAGACCTCTTTAAAGCTCCTACAGTCTAAACATGTGCCTCTGAGCACCAAATAATGTATCATTCCAGTCACAACCGCTGATGACCTGATTCAATAAATGACAAATGATAAAGGACCTAATTATAATAAAAACTAAAATGAAACTAAAATCTCTATGGCACCAAAAGTAAAGAAATTATTTTCAAAAAGGGCATTCAAATAATGACTTCTTCTCAGTCAGTGTGTTAACGTAACAGCCCTTTAAGAATATGAAATAAATACCTTATAATTGATCTATAACAGCTAAAAGCTGAAGCTCACTAAACAGAACACAGAAAAAAAATCTGAAAAAAACTACAATAATCAGAGCAACAACTTGTTAAAACTACCGTACAGAAAAATTAAATAGGAAAAAATTTTAATTAAAACTTAAACTTCAAAATATTTATAGAAAAAATATTAATATATTAAGTTACTAGAATATAAAGTAATCAGCACCACCAATAACTCCACTAAATATTGTTACAAAACATTAATAATTTGGAATAAAGTTGAAGCTGCCCCAAATCACATTCACTGTGCAACTATCTGACAGGTTCACTCTATGCCTGTGAACGGTCTGTCTAGCCCCGGACAGTATTTCTGGACATCACACTCACTGTGCAACTATCTGACAGGTTCACTCTATGCCTGTGAACGGTCTGTCTAGCCCCGGACAGTATTTCTGGACATCACACTCACTGTGCAACTATCTGACAGGTTCACTCTATGCCTGTGAACGGTCTGTCTAGCCCCGGACAGTATTTCTGGACATCACAGGGGCGCTGATTCCTCGGTAGGCAGCAGAATGGGTTTGAGACACAAGCTGAGCGTAAATAATGTATATACATTACATCTGAACTAGGAGGAAAAGGTTGTTTTTTGGGGGTGACCTTAAGAGAGATGAACTTACTCCTGGCATGTTTAAGAGAGATGTATAATAATCGACCATGGTCTGATCTGAAGGATATTGCCTGATGAGATCGTCCACCTCGCACGAGTCCGGTCCCTGCTGCTCGGCCGCCTCGTCCTGCTCGTCCACGAATTTATTATCGTCGTACTCGTCGATGTCGACTCCCCGGAATCGTGAGGACAGGGTGTTTTTCGCCATGAGGAGAAGCAGCTTCAGTTGGTCATGCGAGCCCGGGAATGTGCAGTACGGGACCGACGCGCGGATCCGTGTGTGTCAGTACCGAGAGCAGAAGGCACGGAGCGCCGTTACTGCGTTCATCTGTCAGCAGGAAGGTGCGGCTGTTACCTCTCCCCCAGCGACGGCATCTCCTCCACACATTCCTGCAGAGCGCACTGAAATCCCAACTGGAGCGGAAACGGAATTACACACCATGGTTACGCTGTCACACGGTGTTTCCGTATCCTGTGATGCAACGATGGAATTATGCAGCTTATAATGTATGCATAACAAGAATTAGCAACAAAAATTGTTGTTATTAATTAATTTGATTCACTACCTTATTTTACTTCGTTTCTTATTTTACTGTATTTTCATATTTATTTAGAATGTAAATTAAAGAATAGAACACGAAAAGTATGCATATTATGGACTATAACATAAATAATACCGAGATAAATTTTTATTCGTAATATACGAATACAAATAATGGTTTCATTCATTAATTTATGCATTTGTTGATTAATTCGTTTTATTTATTTACAATTATATTATCATCATCATCATAATACATGCTCTATCCTTTTTTCAGTATACGTAAATATAGCTTATCTAATAATATTAGTAATTATATGCATTTTAAACACTGTTCTATTCAGTGGTCACTGAAATATGTTATTGCATCTTAATATTTATTTTATCAATAATAATAATCTTCGTAATACATGCTCTAATATATTTTTTATTTATTTTTTATTTTTTTCGTTTTACATATACATAGTTCTAATAATATTAATAACTGTGCAATGTCCTTTTTTATTTAATTGCCATTGAAATGTATATGGTGTCTTCTAATTGCAAACAATGTTCATTTTTAATACATTTTATTTTTTGTTATTAACATTCCATTTGACGAGCTTATCTGTTGTGTTCCAAGCTGTTTGGAAATTTAAACTGTAATAAACTGCTAAGTCTGGAGAATTTGTGACAAATACCATTTAAATAATCAAAGACATTTAGGATTTATCAGTATATCTTAAAGCTTACCAGACAGTTGGAGAAACGTTCAGAAAGCTAGACTTTGAATTACAGTAAGGGGGCTTTTCTTACCTTCCTGGCCAACAGCAAATGACCACTAGAGGACAGCAGATGTTTTCATATTCGCGTTTTACATTTCTTCCTAGTACATACATCTAATGTGTATAACATTACAGCTAATGTGTATAACATTACAGATTGATCATAAAGCAAACCAGTACGCCATCTTGCACAAATGTGTTTTATTTGTTTGAAAAATATTCAAAACCCTTTCTTCTTTTTATGCTGTTTAACATTGTAAGACATGCAGCTTGATGACGCAATTCATTGCCTCATAATAAAAAATTGGATTTATTATAACACAAACTTAAAACAAGGAAATAAACTAAGTTATCTAGCAAATAGAATCTAAAAAAGATGCTCAATTCACATTTTACTTTCATGAAATAGCATGCAGATCACTGACCCGGTCTGTTCCCATACCATCCAATCAATTTCATCACATCAGTGTAATTACTTTCAGTGTTTTTTTTTTACTTCTACATGTATGCTTTGCTCTTATTTTTTATTTTTCCTTGTGCACGCAGCTAAGTAATGTGTATGCACAGGCTTTATCAATACCCAATACCCAGCTAACATCCTCTCTCTCATTTTCTGAGGGCAATGCAAATATTTACTCTGAGTCTGAACTGGAAGGGAATTACTGGGAGACAGAGACCTCTGGGTATTTACACACAACCCTGCAGCTTTATAGTTTAACCATTTAATCAGATAATCACTGCATTGATAAGAGTCTCAAGTTACACTCTTTGAACAAGTTCAGAATCCGAATAATTCATTCAATATATAACAGTATAGCATGGATACAATGAAACAGACTAAAAAAGAATGACAGTGATTTAGAGAAGAAATGTTGTCCTTTTCATTCTATTCATCCAAAAACCACCACAAAAATATTAAGCAACACAACTGTTTTTAACATTGATAATAATAATATGTTTTATGATAAAGTGTTTCTTAAGCAGCAAATCAGCATATAAGAATTATTTCTGAAGGATCATGTGACACTGAAGATTGGAGTAAGGATTATATTACATTTTAAAATATATTTCAATAAAAAAATATTATTCACATACATTTACTATTTCACAACATTCCTGTTTTTGCTGTATTTTGATCAAATAAATGCAGCTTTGCTGAGCGTAAGTTACTGACCAGCCAAAAACTTTTGAACTGTGATTATTTATATATTATAAGGATATGTTCACAAAACAACTCATGAAACTAATATCAAACTATCAGTAACTGACCTTTTAGTGTGCACCATACTTCACTTAAATGTGCCATTTAGTTTCAAAATCAACAGCTGTAGAGGCCTTTTTCTTTTCAGCCTTCAAATGTCTTATGTAACGTCATTCCCCAGTGTTGAAAGACAGTCACCAGACGTCATTTTTGGATGGAGTTACATATGTTAGGCTGTGTACTAGTTTTATATCAAGTCAGAGAGAGAGAGAGAGAGAGAGAGAACACCAAAACCTGCAGGGATTTAATTTTGATGAATCATAATAATCTGTGTGAATAGACACCTGTCGAAGACCATTTTGGTGTCAGAAAACCTAAAAAGTCTATCCCACTTCCTTGCTGGACTTAATTCAACATTACAGCCTGTTCTAAAGCCATTCTTCTCAAAGCCATAAGACATTTAAATTGTTAGACCCAAATTGGTCTAGCACGCCAGTCTGCACTGCTTTGATTCAATCAAACATAATTTTGCAAAGCAGATTTTCTGTATTGGAAAGGAAGGAAAGGCCACACACAAAGGCCGTCAAAACGCTCTCAGACTTAATCCAGGCTTCTCCACCTGTTCACAGGACTGTGTAGCGTACACACTGTCCCAGTCTCTAAGGGCCCCTCTGATCCCCACGAAAACGTCTTGTGGTTTTAATTTTACGAGGCTGGGACCCCCTCTCAGTGCTCATTATTTTGGGGTGGGAGCTGACTGGCACTCCAGCCCTTGTTTTCAATAAGCAGGGATTTCCTTTTATTTCTATGGTATGTCGCATGTCATTCGTGGGCTCTGTAGATCTGCTGTCAACACAGGCTTTTCTGGTCCTTGTTTTGGCTCGGCAGGGCTCAGAAGTGGTTCTGACGCGATAGCCAAATGAAGTTCTATAAAACGATGGCAGGACACTGAGAGTGGGAGAGGGATTTCTGTCCGTCAGAGTAGATGGAAACGTTAGCGCTGTAGCTGTGGATGGGTAACGTGTTTTGACTATGAGTTTGGGATCAGAAGCTTTGTATGAACTTCTATTCGATTTGGTTCTCCTATATACATCTTCAGTCTTCTCTGTAATGTCATATTCATGCTTGTCCTCCACAATATTAAACGATCTGTCAATGTCACATTGAGTTTCTATGATTTCATGTTGTCTATTGTCATCTGTGACGTCTTGTAGACGTCTTTCTTCAGTAATATCACTCTCAAAAGTTTCCTCATTAGTGTTATTCTCCCAGGTATCTGTAATATCATATCGCATGCCATCTGTGAAATCATTTTGTCCTTCATCTGCTGTTTCATTGACGGTGATGTCTTGTTTTTGGCTCTCCATGGTGATGTCATGCTCTCTGAGTTCCTGCGTGACGTCTTGCCTCTCATATACCTCTGAGCTGCTTATAGGAAAACAAATTGTCAACACTTGAAGGAAAAAGGTGGAAAACAGCTTTCAGCTGAATGTTCACATCAAATCTTACTTAACCTAAAAGAAAATTCCACCCAAGTAACACACAATGCATGTACACTATATTTGTTCACAGATTAAAACACTGTTTGTCTGCAGGGCAAAATAATTTTACAGCATACTTTTAAAACTATGAGGTTTCAGATGCCCAAACATCATAAAGAGTGATTACATCCTAGGCTATAACCAGAAATCCCTTCCCGATTGCTGCACCCTGGAGACCCATGTTCAGAGAAACGTGGCGAACATGAGCGAAACCTGCAAATACTAAATGTGAAAATGATATTTGCAGCCTGACCTACAGCTGAATTACAGCTGCTATGATACTGACATACATTGAAAACATGCAGTGCACAGGGTAGTCATGGGAAACTGAAAACATGTACATGAAAATATATACAATTGTCCATTGTAATTTGAGTAGATTAGAGAACTTACACACTATTACCTCTCTGAAAATGCTTTGAGTGGGACCCTCTATCCTGGCCAAATGCATAGCCTTTATAATAAAGGGACTCAGACAATATTCCTACCTTGACGATGGCTTTGCAGCTTCGTAATATATGTTGGAAGCAGTCATTGAGTTAAATTTACTTTATCTGTGAGCATCAGGTTAATGCCATTCCTAACATGAGTTACTCCAGTCTGGCATCCACTATTGTGAGTTTCCATGGAAGTGAGAACATCACACTGTCACCAGCTGAATGCCAGACATTAACCACACAGCTCACAATGACACTTAATATGGCCTCAGTGTTTATCAGTCAAGTATCCTCATTAACCGCTCTAAGGCATGGATGAATCGTTTCCATTATTTTTGGCATTTGAATATGCTTGCCATCTATTTCGTTTCATGTAGTTTTACAGCACAAGGTCTTTAGCCTCAACATGTTCTCACTCCCAAGTCATCTAATACTGCTGCATGTTTAACAGACAGGCTGTCAATGAGAAACATTTGCCGTCAATAGAGTGCTACACAGCCTTCAGTGATGGTTTTATTATAATACAAATATAGTAAACATTGTTTTTTGGCATATTGATTGGCAGTTGAATAACAACCACAGTTTTACTGCAAATACTATGGTTAAACTATGATTCATGTGGCAAAACCATGGTTAATTTGTGGTTACCATAATATAACTATAGTAAACATGTTTTTGTGGTTTTATTTGTAGTACAACCGTGGTTAATTTTTGTAAGGGGTATTTTTTTGTAGGCCAACCCAGAAATTAGCATCACTCTGGTTCCCTCCACAAAAATCCCATGGGATTTTTGCACTGCTTTTTGTAATGCAAGAAAATAACCTCAGTGACCAACAAACGCCTCTGATTCTTACAAAGAATGTAATGTTCATTGTCCCCAACAACATTTAGCTGCTACTTGTTAGCAATCACTTTTTCAATACTAGTATCTAATATAAAATAAATACCTTAAGTGTGTAGCCTATTAACCACAGACCTTATTTCAGGCATTTAACAAAACTCATTAAAACCCCATTGACTTTAGGACGATAGAACCTGATGCTAAAAAAATGCTAGCTATTTTTTTTTTTTTTTTGCCTACAAAAATACATCGGGGGGATTATGGTTGGGGAATAATTATGTCACCATGACAAGATTTTGAGGTTTTCGATTTGAAAACCTAACCGACTAAATCGAACTCAATATAAAACACATAACATACAGCTAAATGTAAAGCAGACCCAAATAACTGATTATGGATTAAGGGCCGATTTCATTGTAAATTGCCACCTGTAGAAGCATGTAAAGGGCACCTATTATACAAAATTATTGAAGTATTTTAATGGATCTGCGCCGTGTTTATGAGATTAATTTGCGCCGCGCTGTCCATTTGGTAGCGCAGTGACAGGTCAGTACTGCACAAGCTCAGTAACATTGCACTGTTTCGTCCCACTTTCAGTGCATTTGGTTTCCCATATGTACGACTGAACACAAGCTGTTCAGGTATGTGTAGGTATGCAAAGCAGTATGTGCTACACCCTCTTCTGGTCTCTAAATGCTCATTTGCATTTAAAGTGATACGCACCAAACAGCTCTTTTTTTAGACATACCCTAAATATGACATTTTCCAGATGTTGAGATGATCTGTTGGGTTTTTTGAGCTGAAACTTCGCAGGCATTCGGGGAACACCCAAGACCAATATTACATCTTCTAAAAAGGGGCATGATAGGTTCCCTAGCCAGCTCATGTTTCATGATCACAAAACGCTAAAGCTCTTACTTGCATTTGAATGAAATGAATGCGGGAAGATGCTTTTTGTGTTGGTGTACTGGTGCGTTTTTATACGATATTTTCAGAAGGGGTTGGTTAAAGTGATATTATCAAGTAAGTGGAGTGTTTTCTAAGCGATGCCACTTGTCCGTTTCATTATGTGCTTGCTCAGGCTCTCTTATTGAAGCTGTAGGCCTAGCTCTATTTTACTACATGTTTTTCTATGGTTGATAGTCTACCAGTTAAGTATTAGTTTTACCTATTTTCCTGTCCCGGTGCTGTATCTTCTCTCTGCTTCTGAGGCTGATATGATGAAGGCAGGTAGAGATGTAGTAATGGGGTTAGACTGAGATTCTCATCTTCAGGAAAATGTTGAGGTCTCTCTTGAAGGACATTTTGGTCATCTTTTCTTCTCCAGAGAATCTTGCACATGGGAATTTCTTCATAAATAATGAGATTATTGAGAATGAGTGTGTGAGAAATGGACTGTGAAAATGTTCTTCAAATGTGCTGCTCATGTTTTGTGTCTTGCATTTGACACTATTTACTCTGAGAAGGAGAACATAGCAACAACGTTCTTCCGCTAGTTTATAACTTTGATTGTGAGACCTTCGAGATGGCATAAACAATCTCAGATGCCATACAAAACTCAGTTTGCCTTTGCTTACAGAATAACTGTTGAATCTCAGGAGAATTACAAAGTAAAAAGCAAATTTCCTGAACCAAGAGGTTTATGATATAGTTAATATTAGTATATATAGATAATATAGTTAAATATATATAT
The DNA here is from genome assembly GCA_003573665.1 of Oxygymnocypris stewartii. Lineage (NCBI taxonomy): Eukaryota > Metazoa > Chordata > Actinopteri > Cypriniformes > Cyprinidae > Oxygymnocypris > Oxygymnocypris stewartii. Next base: position 1,089,259 of record QVTF01022339.1, on the reverse strand, counting down.
ATGTGTGACCCTGGACCACAAAACCAGTCTTAAGTCTCTGGGGTATATTTGTAGCAATAGCCAAAAATACATTGTTTGGGTCAAAATTATCGATTTTTATTTTAAAGTAATCATCGATTTATCATCAAGTAAAGATCATGTTCCATGAAGATATTTTGTAAATTCCTTACAAATAAATGTATCAAAACGTCATTTTATGCATTGCCAAGAGCTTAATTTGGACAATTTTAAAGGCAATTTTCTCTATATGTAGATTTATAGGCACCCGCAGATTCCAGATTTTCAAATAGTTGTATCTCGGCCAAATATTATCTGATCCTAACAAACCATACATCAATGGAAAGCTTATTTATTATATACGTATAAACGTATACATCTCAATTTTGAAAAAATGACACTTGAGACTAGTTTTTTTGGTCCAGGGTTACACATATAAAGGGGTTTTGAAGGGGAAACAAATACATTTGTTTCTTGCTAATTTTTTTTTGATGTCAAATGCAAAAGGAGATGTTATGCAGAATAAAATGAGTTTGCTTCTTCATCCAAACAGATTTGGAGAAATTTAGCATTACATGGTTTGCTCACCAATGGAGGGCAGCATCTCAATAATCCACAAATAATATATTGTGAAACAAAAAGCCGGAATTTTGTAATAAACAAATCCATCAAGATTTTTGTATTTTTGTTTTTTTATTATTATTAAAATGGTTGCTTCCTGGTAAAATGCAAGTCCTCTTTCCATAATATTGCTGTCTCCAATGAAAAAAGGTTGTCATGTCTGAATCAAAAGAGGAAGCATTACTATTAATTATAGACAGGTATTTTGGCCAGAAGTGATGGTTTAAAGATAAAAAAAATAATGATGGATTTGTATCTTAAGTCGTGTGGATTACTTGTGGATTATTGTGATGTTTTATCAGCTGTTTGGACTCTCATTCTGACGGCACCCATTCACTGCAGAAGACCCATTGGTGAGCAAGTGATGTGATGCTACATTTCTCCTGACCTGTTGTGATGAAGAAACAAACTCATCTATTTTGGATTGCCTGAGGGTCTGTACATTTTCTGCAAATTGTCATTTTTTGAAGAATTTTTCCTTTAAACAAAAACAATTCAGTTCAGTTTGTGCTTTTAATGGTTCAATAAATGGTATTAGGCCTCACACAGAGAGATGTTTCATACCTGGTGTGCTTAGTGCTCGGCGTCTCGTCTGATTCTCCAGTGGGACAGTAGAAGGCCGGTGGTTTGAATCCAGCGGGACTCTCTGTCTGTGTATACTGCTCCTCACTCTTTCTCTCTCCCCAGCTCTTTTAATCACAGTGTATGCATCCCATACGTTCAGATCATTATTTGTTTCAACACAGTCTCTACTGCATTTCTGTGCTCTTGCAGAGGTGGAATGAGCTCTGTCTTTCTCGTCTTCATGGGCTGATGATGTGGAGCAGTTGGAGGGTCGTGGTGACAGGACACATCGCACTCCACATGCTTTGAGAACATAAACAGAGATCTTAATTAATAGGGTTTAAACGGCTTTAACTGCACCCGCTTCCAGCAACAACTGAATAAAGTACTAGGCAAATTTGTTAACTTTTATATGTAGCTGAATAATAAGCAGAATTGAATTTAAAGTTGTCCAGAGAAGTTCTTAGCAATACATATTACTAATCAAAAATTAAGTTTTAATATATTTACAGTAGGAAATGTACAAAATATCTTCATGGAACATGATCTTTGGTTAATATCCTAATGATTTTTGCCATACAATAAAAAATGATCATTTTGACCCATACAATGTATTTTTGGCTATTGCTACAAATATATCCCAGCAACTTAAGACAAGTTTTGTGGTCAAGGGTCACATATAATAATTCATGATATTAATAATATATAATTGGTAATGTGCAAGACATGTATTAAATGCATTGCAAACATATACTAATGGTTAATATAATATAATATGATATTATATAATATAATATAATGGATAATGTGTAATGTGTAATGTATAATATGTTTTTAACACATTCTGAACAGTTGGTAATATTTAATATAAGATATATTATAAAATAATATAATACACAGTATCTGTTTTACTGGTGTGTACAATATATATTTAATCATTTGCTTAACATTTTGCTCACATTTTAGAGAAGCATTAACAATTTACCTATGAGCAGAGCTTTTTTGGCTGTGAATGATTTCCTGGTGTTTTTTTCCGAGAGGTTTCTTGAGTCTCTAATGGACCTCCCCTGAAGCATGCTGTTGCTATAGGCACCAGTGTTTGGAGAAGATGATCCATGTTGATGTACAGGAAATGTTTTCAGAGGTGGGACCCCTCTCTGGTTTGTGACTTGGAGCTGTAGTCTTTGTTTCTCTATGGAGTTCCATGCCATTGAGCCTGCTATTCTGGGTCCTGTGTGCTCTCTGAAACGCCTCACGGGACAGAAATCGCATGGCTCTGCCCAGATTTGTTCACGGGTCAACATAGGGCACCTCGCTGAATCTAATGTGATTGCTTACAAGCTACACCTGCAGAATGTAAGAAGAAGAATGATAGAGAAAACATACAGTAAATTATGAACATAAATAATGTGTTATTTCTGTTATGCATTACCTTTTGAACTGTGTACTGTAACTTTAACAAAATTACTATGCTCTTAAGGACATATTTCTATAATTATTCTAGACTTCCAAAAATATGTTCTGGTCAAACTCAACTTCATTAACGATGACTTGATTATTTACACAATAGAAAGAAAATGAACATGATGCAAACTAACTAGAAAGATGAATGTACCCATTTATATATATATATATATATACAGTATATACATATATATAATATAATATTTCAAAGTATGAATGTACAGATTATCTAAAGGGAAAAAACATTTCCATTACACAGATAATTTTTTTTATCGCTTTTGAAACATTCACATTTTCTCGCAAAACTTTTGCATGCAAATGCAGAACTAATGATGGAAAGAATATGACATGGTAGGGACATTTTTATTTAAATTTTTTTGTATGTTTCTTAGTTTGCAAAACATTGGCATTCCACTGCGATAATTTGTGTTCGCATTTTGCATTTGAATGCAAAAATTATATTTCAATGATTTTGTGTTTGTTTGCAACTTTGCAAGCATTCACTTCCCAAATATTTAGTTTCGCAAGTGAATGCCTTTGCAAGAGAATACAAATTGAGATAGAAGGAAAACTCTAATTTAATGCATTTGTGAGTGAACACAAGTTTGTTGTGTTAACGCAGAACATTTACAAGAGAATGTAAAGTTTCTGGATGGATGAAAAGCAAAACCAAATAGATGTTAAAAAAATTCATACCAAATAAAGCAATGTTCATAAATTTCAAACAATTTGATTACAGAAAGGAAAAACATGGAGAAACATTTAATTAAAATATATATTTTTCATGTTAGAGATTAGTGCAGCACCCAGGGACATGACAAAAAATGACATTTGATAAAACATAGTTGTTGTATTGTAATAATATAATACTAACTAAAATGGTCTCCATGTTAAAAAATTGTGGGTTTCATATTTTATCTTTTATATTAAGACATAAAACAGGGTCATGAAAATGTACTAGAATGAGGAATGACTCTTCTAAACCGGGATTATCTGTCAGTGTGTGCCAGCAGGACTCATTTAAGGAATGTAGATCACAGCTGCATCTGCTGTACGTAACCCATGTGTTCTCTGTGTCCAACCCTCTCGTTCAGCGTTTTGATGTTTTATGATTTTGGACAGTCAGTTAAGCTATAATCCCATGATGAAAAGGCTTCTGGGTGGCAGATGGAATGTGAGGTCAACAGTACACCAATAAGGGCATCATCATTAGTCTATAATTAGCTCATCGTGTGAAGTTGTGTGGGTTTTAATTTTCTCTCTGTGCCCCACATTGCAGCATGATGTTCAGCTTTAGGCACTTAACTATATTTATATTTCTTTACATGATGAAAAGCAGTTACACTGTATGTTACACAACCGCTTTCCCAGATTATGAGCTGCTTTTTTATGTTTTGCATGCATCCATATGCTCATCATATATATGTCCTGAATTTTTGCCTTGCACTAGCATTCTCGTATGAAAAAGAAGGACAATTAAGAAGGCTTAAAAGAAGGCATGTATTTAAAAATGTAAAGAAAATGGGATAACACTTTATTTTAAGGTGTCCTTGTTACACGTTACATGTAATAACAATAAATGATACATAATTACATGCAAGTAACCCTAAACCAAACCCTAATCGTAACCCTAACCATATATTAAGTACATGCTAATTAATATTACTCTGTACTTAAATGTACAATAACACTGTAACATGGACAGCTTAAAATAAAGTGTAACTGAAAAGTGGTTAAAAGAATGTACTTAAGTGTGGATTAATTGTAATGTTTTGGACATTTTATTGCATGTTATTTGCAATCAAATAAAACATTTATTATATAGTTTAAATCCATATAGAATGCAATTAGTTGCACTTAAGAGTGTTTTTGACACTCAAATAGAACTTAATATGTATACGTTACTTCATAATTACTTCTATTGTCTTTGAAATATGGTTGTACTGTGGACAGACAAGCAATTTTGTGAAAATAAAATATACTTTAATGTCATATCTAATGAAACTTGTATGTATTTAAATATATTTGTAATTACACATTAATGATGGAGTTGCTATTTAGTACATTTAAAATATATTAACTTTAAATGTATAGTTTAACACTATATGATCAAGTGCTTTGCATGTACTTTAGTATGTCAGTCAACATGACAAGAAATTAATAAAACAATGATTTAAACGCTGCTTAGAAAAGTAGAACTTTTCATTTTAATTTTTACAGGAGCTCAAGTGTGTTAAAACATGAAAGTGTACTGAAAGTATTTTAAAAGCCTTTTATTTCAATAGTATATTAAATGCAAGAAGTTTTGTTTAAAAATACACTTTTTAGATTTAAGTGGACATTCAGTAATTAAGTGTGCTTCTTATTCAAAATGGTGTATTTGAAATCATCTCCTGACTTGTATTGTTTACACAAGCGACCAGAAGCTAGGTTTGACAATGTATAGTCTGTGATGTTCAAAATAGAGGAAATACATGAAGAAGGGCCCTCATTACACAATTCCCATGCTCCCACAAATACACAACATCTGCAAATCCTTAAATGATCCACCAACCAGAGAAACACATAATTCTCTTTCATGTGGCCCAACCCTGAAAAGGGATTGTTCATGAAAACCCCTCCGGTTCCTTTGAGAAACGAAAGATTTCCTCATTTCCTCAATCTGTTGTTTGAGAAGGTTGCTCTCTTACCTGCCTGTAAAGTCCAGGTCCAGACTGATTCTTCTTTTTACAGGGTTTTAAACTCCCGTTCAAAAGCGTAGACGTCTCTTTGTTGAAGGTTTGACCATCTTTGGAGTTTCCTAGGGAACTTGCAGATTTGGTTTGTGATTTGTTTAGAGTCTGGTGGCAAAGGTGAATGAGCAAGACCTATTATGTAGTCAATGGATACAACAACAAAACCTTGTATGAGCTCTATGTAATTACGTGTTTCAGTGTTAAACCACGGCACCGTTTCAAATAAGAATGCTTAGCGTTTCCATGATTTCTTTTCTGAATTTGTTCCAGACAAATGTGTTCACATGTGCAGCATGATTGATCCATGCATCTGTAATCCACATTCTGCTCATTTTGTCATTCAAAAGCTGTAGGGAACTGCAAAAACACCATCTAAAGATTGTGAAACACATCACAGATGGATTAACGGTCTCGTTCCCGTTCCCCTCTCCAGCCTCCCTCCCGCCCATTGTTAAACTGTCAGGGCATGATGAGGGCTGCTAGCTAAAGAAAAGCATGTTTTAGATTTATAGACACGTATAGTCATTCCAACAGCATGTTCCTTTGTTTCCAATAAAAATAATGCTTTGTCCATCTATTACAATTATAAATAAGTGACCTGATAGTCAGAATTTTGATTTGAATGTTATCATAAGTCTCAATTTTGTAACACAAATCTTGAGTCTTATTTACGCACCAAATGTGCCATGTCTTTCTGTCAGCACATTGGCCAATGCAAGCCCTCATGATCCTTTAGTGCCGCTGACTTGTGTCAGCTCTACAAACGTACATTACCTTGCAGTACAGGTGATGTAATGTCCATTGAGAGTATGCTTGCAAAACAAGTTTGAATAGTTGAAATACGATTTAAAATTTTGGCATTTCAGCTAGCAAGCATAATAAAATCACTCTGTCTGATGGGTTTTACAATGAGGGAAATGTGTTTAAATCATTTTAGGCTCTTCAAAAATGGCTGGTTTTGTTCTCTCAACACCCTATAATAAATTTAAGCTGTATATACATATATATATATATATATATATATATATAAAATCATCCCCATATATATATATATACATCCGTTGAAAACTGAATAAATAAGCTTTCCACTGAAGTATGGTTTGTTAGGACAGGACAATATTTGGCCTAGATACAACTATTTGAAAATCTGAAATCAGAGGGTGCAAAAAAAAATCTAAATATTGAGAAATTCACGTTTAAAGCTGTCCAAATGAAGTGCTTAGCAATGCATATTACTAATCAAAAATGATGTTTGGCATTAAAGAAAAATCAATAATTTTGACCCATACTATGTATTTTTGTCTATTGCTACAAATATACACCAGCGACTTAAAACTTGTTTTGTGGTGCAGGGTCTCACACACACACACACACACACACACAAACATATATATATATATATATATAAGTTGAATCTTGTACATGTTTCTCTCATTGTACTCTTTGTATAATGACAACATTCCAGACATTAGCCAACTATAACATAAACATTATTAAGTGAAGGTCTCTGCATCTTATGGATATACACTTTATCCGGCAACAGACGGGGGTCCAGTTTTTGCTGTACATCCAAGAGCCATTTTTTTTGCATTCTTCGGTTGATTTTCACATCTAATTTTTTACATTTATAAAGCGCTTTTCTAGACACTCAAAGCGCTTTACATAGTAAGGGCGGAATCTCCTCATCCACCACCAGTGTGCAGCATCTACCTGGATGATGCGACGGTAGCCTTAGTGTGCCAGAACACCCACCATAGACCAGCTTACTGGAGGAGAGGAGACAGAGTGATGAAGCCAATCAGTGTATGGAGATGATTTGGAGGCCATGATGATCAGAGGCCAATGGGCAAATTTGGCCAGGATGCCGGGGTTACACCCCTACTCTTTTTTTTTCGAAGGACATCCTGGGATTTTTTAATGACCACAGAGAGTCAGGACCTCGGTTTAACGTCTCATCCAAAAGACAGTGCTTTTTGACAGTATAGTGTCCCCGTCACTGTACCGGGGCGTTAGGACCCACACAGTCCACAGGGTGAGCACCCCCTGCTGGTCTCACTAACACCTCTTCCAGCAGCAACCTAGTTTTTTTAGAGGTCTCCCATCCAAGTACCGACCAGGCTTAGCCCTGCTTAGCTTCAGTGGGGAACCGGTCTTAGGCTGCAGGGTGATATGGCTGCTGACATGTTGAGCCAAGCTTGCTGCTATATAAACATGCTATCATGTGTATTAACAAAACCATGCTGCATTAAAATTGCCCACTAGCAGTGAAAACTGATACTAACTGCTCCAACCAAGCTCTTCAATGATCTTCAGTGATCTTTGTTATCTTAACAGTAAAGCATGATAACATGCATTCTTTTTTAATGCGATTTGCTTGGTGATGTGCTTTTGTTGGATGATATCAATGAGAACCCAATGTTGAACAGTTTATGCTGACTGTCTCATTCTTCCTCTACATTTCAGATGGATCAAAGAAGACAGTTGACGATGGACTCTCCAAGGGAAATCTCAGGGTAAGGAATGCAACGGACACTTGCTTTATCGACTTCAATATCATAAAAAAATAAAGAAATTCAAGCAGCACTTATTACAGCCTGGGGGTTAAGATAAAGATCGCTTATAAATGTCCATTTCATTTTTTCAACACTCAGTTTGAGGTCTAAAACACATCGGCTCCCTTGACTGATCTCCTTGAATCGATTTAACATGCAATATGTTCAGGCTCAAAAAGAGCTCATAAGCCCTATAACAGTGTTTCATATTCCTGCTTTAAAGGTTCTCAACTGTAGAGCTTTGTGGGACGTGGGAAACACTCAACTAAAAACTTTAAAACATACTTGTTAAAGGAGTAAAGATACCTGAATGGGTCACACTAGGCCAACAATAAGTTTAAATTCATGCAGTATAATAAATATACAGCTGTAATTTAATGAGATAAAATCACAAACATTTGTACTAAAATTACACTGAAAAAAATATTCATTGCATTTACTAAATGCTTTTTTATGGTAAGTGGTTGCAATCAATTTATTTTAGCTTCATTTAAATAAATTTAGTTTAATAAATTTCAACATGTTTTTTTATTAAATGTAGCTAAAACAAATAGTTTGCGACCACTTTCCTTAAAGAAATGTAGTATCATTTAGATAGTTATTCAGAATATTATTGCATATTATGTTTATACATATTTGGTTCATGCCATTGACATATTTAGACAGAATTCACAACTGTATATCCATGGTCTTTATAATCTTTGTAAATCCTTGTAATTTTCTAAACAAAATGTCATAACTTTTTTGTCCTCTGAAAAAACATTTTCTTTTCAGCGAACATCACAATTTTAAATTCCTAATCATTAGAGTCAAGTGTTATTCTGCCCTTTTCCATTGAATATGCTATGAATAGGCATATATTGAAAATATTTTAAACATTGACTTAACTGGAAATTTGAGTCTTTAAAGAGATACTCCATTACAGATTTGCACAAAAGTTTTTGTAATATATTATAGATTTCAATTGAAAAAAATAAAACAATTCATTAAACAATGTTACGCAACTAAAAAGTCCTTTTTCCTCTCGTGATAAGTAATGGTGACAGAACAACGTTGGTAGGTTTACGTATATCGCCATTATATAAAATAATGGCGCAAATACCAGTAATTTGACGAGCTCAAACGTTGCATTGTGCGAATAGTAAATCCTGACAGTACTATTTTAACGACAAAAGACGGTTTTGTGCTGGCGCAAGCTGTTAGTAAATCTGTCCCTTAAACTATAAATCATTGCTTCCAGCCAACAGGCCAGCAATGTTTTTTAAGTCTATTTAGTTTAAAATATAAGTATTTTCTCATGCACTTTCATTGAAGGACTATGAATGTTGAGGGTCCCATCCACTTGCATTATATAGATTCACAGAGATGGATTGATTTTATAAAAAATCTCTGTTTATATTTCACAGAAGAAAGAAAGTACATATACATGTGAGATGGCATGAGGGTGAGGAAATGATGAGAGAGTTTTCATTTTTGTGTGGAATATCACTTTAATCCTACAGATACACACACTCAGGTCTTAGAAAGTTGCCAATGAAAAGGAAAATTCATGTTTCTCTCCCATTCAGAAAGTCATTTTGCATATTTATCATCATTTGGATCAATAGATACAGGCCCTGCTTTCAAACATACAAGTTTTATTATGATAAAAGCATTTTAACATTTGTTTAAAGCTGGATTTTGAGTAGCGCTGAAGATGAAGTAGCCATCTTTGGCTAAGTGGAACATATTTAATAAACAGCACAGGAACAGCACATATTTCAAGTTGTCACATTGTTGTAAGTTTACGCTTGTTCACATTCCTCTTCTCGGCAACCTCGGGCAGTGGCTACTTTAAAAAAATAAATATTTGCTATAGTTGACAGCTCACAAGTAATACAAAGCAGATGTATTAAAAGAATAAGTTCACTTTATGGCTTCTTCCATGGCTTTGCCACGTCATTAAGACAAACAATGGAATTACAATGAACTGAAGGCCTATCCACTGTAATGTATCCACTCTCTAAATAACACTCTGTGCTCTTGGATTCAGAGATGCTGCTATTTCCTTCATAAAAACCCAACAGGCAATTCCATGGAATGAGCGTCTAAGTATTTGCACCAGATCCTTGACTTTCCGCTCGACTTTTACAAGTCAAATGAACTTGTGCCCTGCCAACATCTGCTCTGTGGAAGACACCAGTAAATCCATTTTTATATTGGCTCTTTATCTTTCTGCCCAACACATGCAGATACTGCTGTCCATCTCGGCTGCTGGAGGAGATGTGTGAGTGGAATAGAGATACTAGAGTTTCAGAGCTTTATGATTAAATGAGCTGGGCAAGTTGTATCAGTTTCATTGGTTTTATGTCATTTTGGTCTTTTATATGATTGGTAAATTAATAGTTAGTCCACCTTCAATGTACAGTATCATAAAGTCCAAGTCTTCCAAAACCATACAATAGCTTTGTGGAAGAAACAGACCAAAATGTAAGTCTTGGACCAAAACATAAATAAGAATAAAAATGAAGTTATCTTTGTTCCATTCATGAGTTTATGAGGGAAAGAGTGATGTCTGATTTCATGAAATAATCAGTTGCATGCTTTCAATGCAATGGTTGGCTCAGTTCACAAAACATAAATGATTCATGCATAAATCCCGCTGATTCAGTGCTTGGGTTAACGTTGTTGCAGTGTTTAACAGATCAGACTATAAGCAAATGACAATTTGTTTTGGTATTTTCCTCAAAAAAAGCTGTTATATGACTTCAGAAGATTTGAAATATTGTGCAAAAACCATATGGACCACTTGCATGATGCTTATATTGTGTCACTTTGAAGCTTAACAATAAAACAATACAAAATAATAATGAATATAAATATATTTTGCTCTCAATACCACATTGTATTATGTACTTTTTATTATTATATTTTTATTTTAATGTATTTAAAAAAATAGAATATATTTATATAATTAAATTTAATCTACTTTAATACATAATGCAAAGTAAGACTATATAAAAATATATTTAAATTTAAAATCCATTTTAATAAAATATTTTTTCTAGTAACAGTGTGCAGTTTAATTATAACTTCTGTATTTTATGTTTCTAATTGTATAATTTTGTTTTGTAACAAAATATTCATATTTTTTTAAATATTCACGTTTCTAGAGTTATGCATTTTATTTTGCTTTAAGAAAAATCATTGTGAGGTGATTGGTAACAGGACAATAAAGTGTGTGCACATTAAAATCTCATGCCAAAGAGCGACCGGTAAAGTTTTCAAAATTTCTCCTTTTGTGTTCTCCAGAAGAAAGTCAGTCATGTAGAATTGGAATGTGAGTAAATGATATTTTTGGCTATTCTTTCCTTATGCACTCTCTCCAGACTCCAACACTCACAAACATCAACCTTCTCAGACTCGGTTCCGGGTGATAGCACAGTTTACTTTTTGAAACCTTTCCTCTCACCCCTTGTTTGCATTGGCGCAGCATCTGAATCTCATTGGCTTCAAAGTCCGTTGCAGAACGAGGCGTAACAATCAGTTACAATATGAGCCACGAGCATCAGAGACACGGGGCGATCTGATTTCACAACATATGGCATCACCTGTTCTCAAGCATATCGCTCATCCCCGTGCATCCCACTCAAACATCTGTGGACAATTTATCATTCTCACATTAAACAGAGGATTTTTCAGATTCCTGACTGAATCTGCTTTCAAACCCATAATGCACCAAATCCTGTTATATCACTCGCAGCATATCTCAGCTTGTCATAGAGAGAAATGTAATATCACACCCTATTTTTGACCCAATTTATGTAGGGTGGGTTGGTTAATGTATTAAATGTGTATTTGATTTTCTTAGAGCTTTGAACCTGCGGATCAGATTCTATATGAGTTAAAACGTATACAGGGGAAATTGGTACAAGTTATCACACAGGGAAGTCATTACTAGGAATTTGGAAATTGTTACAAAATCTCAGTATATGCAATTAAATCATACTAGCATATATTCAAAAACAGGTCAAGATATCAGATGTTTTAAATGTTATACATTTAAATTAATATTATTTATAATATTTTTGTACAGAAATAATATTTTTTTAAATAAATTAATAGGCTTTTATTAGGACTTTTATTCAGTGAGGATATATTAAAATGATCAAAAGTGACAAAGTTATTTATTTATAATATTCTAATGAATAGCTCTGTAATGATCTATTTCAAATACAGTTCAATTACATTTTCTAAAATATAAATATACATATGATTTTCAAAAAATACGAAGCAGCACAACGGTTTTATGATAATACTGATATCTTTCAGTGTCTGATATAACTGATAATAATAATAAGAAATGTTTCTTGAGCAGCAAAACAACATAAGAAAGATTTTTGATGATCGTGACACTGAAAGAAACTCAGCTTTGCATTACAGGAATAAATTACATTGTAAAATATATTCAAATTCAAATTATATTTTAAAGTATCACTGTTTTTATTGTATTTTTATCAAATAAATACAATATTCCTTAAATAAATGCAACCTTGGTGAGTCTAAAAGACTTATTTAAAAACCAATCATCATACTAACCTTTTTCATGTTCATGAACTGTTTACTGTTCAAGTTGATGAAAAACCACAAACTACTAAATTCACTTAATTTTTTTTTCCTGGGCAATATTGGTAGAACTATTCAATATAGATAACCCTTTAAGCTATGTGTAAAAATAACTTTTACAAATAAACCTTCCTAAAGAAATATTCACTTGAGTAAGAAATGTGACGACTAGCCCTTTATAGAAATAAAAATGCCCACCCACAAGATTCAACTGAGCAATGGATCACACACATAAAAATAAATAAAAACTGAAGAAAATAGTTGCTCATGTGTCATTTGAAAAACAGTGGGCCAGATGAAGACTTATTTACTTATGGCCTACGCCATATCTTTCATAATTTCCCTTGCACAGGAAATTAGTCTTTAGTGATAGAATGTGTGAAAAAGCTCAAATTGATGCAATAATAATTCTGCAGTATTGGGTGCAATAAAACTATAGCATACTATTTATTGCTAGAGATTCAATGTTGTTTTTATTTTTAAAAAGCGGTCCAGAAACACAAATTAATTTACAGAATGAGTGAAATTATGCTTTTATTAGAAAGTTGTGGTGCACAAGAGAATAAAAGAATGCTTCCAGCTAATTATTTTAGTTGTATGGCAGAGCACATGCCCTTGGGGACTGCTGTTGTTGACAACAGCCTTTTCATAAGTATTTTCCCAATGCTTGGAGCAATGATACGTTTTGATATGATTCCGATTACTCAAGGCTTCCAAGCAGCTGCAATCTCGAGTGAGTGAGCGAGAAACGGGGAAAATCTCTGAACAGTCCACTGCTTTCCAAACAAATGAAAGTACATTTCTGCAGAGAAATAACATGCATTTCAGCTGGGCTGCTGAGAGCAACACGTTCTGTTTTCTTTTCTGTTGTATTAAATACAAACAGTCCAAAGCTGCTTCAAAATTCTCATCTGTGATGGTTTTTTATAACGTGTCAGCTCTTTCCAATTCTAAAATATTTTTCTCTCTCTCTGTTACGTACAAGTATTAACTTCCAACTGAATTTAACACTAGTGGTGTTAAAACACCAACAACTTTAAGTCCTTTTACACAATGATTATAATGGCAGTTTATCGATTAATAAAAACGTATTCTATTCTGTTTCTCGCACTATATATGACCTCAAAACATGTTTGCATCACATAACCAGCTCCATATGTACAGTATGGCTTTCTAATATAGTAAACTTGCTCAGTTGATTGCCTGGTAAAGTATTGCACTTGAAATGCAGAGTGCTTGGGTACGAGTGAAACAAGTCACTAAAAGAGCTCAAAACAATCTAAAATGGCTGGACCACAAACAATGCAGCCCAATAACAAACATATGTTTCCACAGTGTCACTAGCTGGACAGGACGTGCTTGATCACATCTCGTTTCTTTTGCATTGCCGTTTGACAGTTCTAAAATTAAGATGTTTGGAAGGAGAATAAAAAAGGGCTCTCGACATTGCCTTTTCATTCCACTGCACGTCACATTTTTAAACAAATTCTGTGTAAGGGCTGCTTTCTTCATCAGTTTTCAATGTAAAATTTCTAAATGGCAGAGGTGGAAAGTAACGAATTACATTTACTCGCGTTACTGTAATTGAGTAGCTTTTTTGTGTACTTGTACTTTTTTAAGTAATTTTTTTAATCTGTAATTTTACTTTTACTTAAGTATATTTTGTGTGAAGTATTGTACTTCGCTACATTTTAAAACACATTCGTTACTGAGTAAAAAAAAAAAAAATCGCTCCGTGGAAACAACTGCAGTAAATAATGGGCAGAAGAAGAAACTGGCGCTAAAATCACAAGAAAGATGCAGACGAACAAGACAGTCGTTAATGGTTCAGACCCAGCTGAAAACCAAACCCCGTCGTACTCTGCTGAAGTTGAACTCGAAGGAAATGAAGTGAACCCCTGGCCATATATTTATGCTCTATTATGCAGTGTTAGCTGTGTTTGCCTCGGGAGACCGAACTAGCAGCTTATAACATCTCGACATCGCCCTTCACAAGCATGTAGAGGTAACGTAAGGTAAATACTTACATCATTGCATTGGTGGTTAAAATGAAGCTTTGGCGGTTTGGCAAAAGGTTTTGCACAAATGAGCCAAAAAGACAGTGGTGCAGGGTGTGCAATATCATCTGAGATAATATAATAATTGCTGTTTTAACGATGTGCGATTTGACATTATCAGTATTTTGCTCAAAACCAAACAAATCACTCTAAACAGTGTGCCGTGAAATCTAGTGACCTTAGATTAGACTAATCTGCGTGCATCTGGAGTGCTTTTTCACTGCGTGATTCAGTCTGTTAAAATGCGTTTAGAATGATCACAAAATTGAAGATATAGAAGCAGAAAATGTATATATTTATATAATTTAATATAGTAAGTCAGCATCACATGAAGAATGCCGTTTTTCTCAAAAAAAATCACCATGATTACATAGCCCTGTAGTTTTTATTTTTACAACAGTTCAAAAAACAAGAAGTTAATTAAGAGACTTGCGTTTTAGTCACCATATTGCCTGTTTTTGCTCTATTTCGACAACAAAAATAATACCAAACAGCCATCATACACAGTTTTGCGTCTCTGACTCTGAGCAATGACGTGTTTTGTTCCTGAATGTATTAACCGTTTAAATGATTCTGTTCAATCGCAATGATTCACTTATCAGTGACTTGCTGACACCTACTGGTGGTTCTAATTTAACATTTAAAGTATCTTTTAATTTTTTTATTTCAAATGACTATTTAACATTTGTGACCCTGGCCTGGAGCACAAAACCAGTCTTAAGTCGCTGGGGTATATTTGTAGCAATAGCCAACAATACATTGTATGGGTCAAAATTATACATTTTTCTTTTATGCCAAAAATCATTAGCATATTAAGTAAAGATCATGTTCCATTAATATATTTTGTACATTTCCTACCGTAAATATATCAAAACTAAGAGCATAATTTGAACAACTTTAAAGGAGATTTTCTCAATATTTGGATTTTTTTTGCACCCTCAGATTCCAGATTTTAAAGTATTGTCCGATCATAACAAACCATACATCAATGGACATATTATTTATTCAGCTTTCAGATGTATAAATCGCAATTTAGGAAAATGGACCCTTATGGTTTTGTGGTTCTTATTTATCAAAACATTATTTCTGCATTTGTAACTGCAGGCTAAATGCATTCATGTCAGTGTGTAATACATCTATGCCACTTCAGATGAAGCTTCTGTGTTTCCTCTGCATTGCAAAGATGCATTTTGTTGATACTGATTTAATTTCCCTGGTAACAGCCCAAATGTCTTATTATTCTAATTAACCGATTCATTTAATTAAAAACACCTAGTTTGAGATTTATAGGCCCATATCCCAGGTGTGTCAAACTCTGGAGGGTGTTACTGGAGGGCCACAGCCCTAAAGAGTTTAGTTCCAACCCTGCTCCAACACACAAACCATGTAGTTTTCAAATAAGCCTAAATGATTAGTTTAGCTGTATCAGATGTGTTTAATTAGGGTAATATCTACACTGTGTAGGGCTGTGGCCCTCCAGGAACTGAGTTTGACACCTTTGGTCTATCCCATTTTTCCCTCCCATTGTTAAAATGTAACTAAGTAATTTTTACTCTGAGTAAATTTTAAATGAGCTACTTTTAACTGAGTACTGTACACTTGTTAAGTAAATTCAGGCTGGTACTTTATTTCAATGTTCTTTATCATTTGCTAAATGGATAACTGACAATTGTGCTGGCATTTCATGTCTTTTACTCAGTTTTGTGAAAGACCGTTCTAAAAATGCAACTGAATTTAAAATTAATTTGGCTTAAAAAATAAAATAAAAACGTCTGAAAGAAATCTAATTGACAAACTAAAGCACACTTGGTCACTTCTGAAATTCTAGAGGAGACTATCATACATAATTAGTTTGAGAAACTGAGATATTAAGGGGATTTTGTTTGCGACCCATATGGAGGCAGCATTTTAGATGTCTTTATTGATTGCAACTTGCTCCGATTGTAGATCTGCAGACAACATTTAGAGCGGATTCTCCTAAAAAAAATAAACTAAGTGCTAACTCACTATAGTCATTAATATCTAAAGATAATCCTTATGAATTTATAACAGCTGCAGGTGACATGAAAGCTACCTTTTTTGCGGCGTTTTTGCTCGTAACTTCATGACATACATAGATTGTGGAAAATTGCACAAAAAAAAATCCTAACTAGCCATCATTTAGATCTAAAGATATTCCTGTGGTTATAACATACATTTGTTTTCTTAAATGATACTACCAATTCAAACATGATATTATTGAAGTTACAAGCATTTCAAAAGAGTTGTTTTTGCCAAGCAGAGAAAATGCATCGGGGTGGTTTGAAAACGGTTTCTGATTGTGCAGCGTTCATGTGTTAGTGATTAAAACTTCAGTTACTAAACCAGTAGAAGAGTTGAAGCAATCCACGCCAACATATCAATACTAAAATTAAGAGATCTGAAGTGTGATATTTTGGATTATAGGCTGGAAAACTGACGTCCAAAAACTGATTTGCAATTGGCAGATGAGTAATTTAAAGATTCAAAACGTCAAATTAGGATTTAATATTGGACCATGCACTAATATAAAGTATAGCTTATTCTGATAAGAGTCAGATATATGTACAGGAATACAATCACCGGACACATTTCAAAAGCAGAAATTATCGAAATGTTCAATAACAACTAAACTGCATATTACAGAAATGCACTTTTTATTTAAAAAAAAAAAAGTCAGTGTTAATTCGGTCCAGTTTACAGTTCTTCAGCACTTCTGATCATCGCCTGAAAAACAATAGTCAATTAACCTTTTATCAAACACCACATCCATTTATATCATTAGAATATATAAAAGACGCATGAATATGATGATTTGGCGCGCAAGAAAAACAGTTGACATCTTTGAAAATGTAGATTTTTTTTCTCAGGATTCCTTTATGAATGAAAAGTTTAAGAACATTTGATTTTTTTTTTTAAACCTGTAAATGTCTTTATGGACTGGTATTCAAATTTAAAAGGACAATACAATTAAACTAAAGTTTTATATAAAATGGTTTAAAACTAAAATGACTGTACTTACCGTGGTATTAACGCACACGGGGAAGTGTAGTCAATCACAGATGAGTCACCTGGAGGAACACACACAAGCTAGTTTTATTGTGCACTACATTAAGTTTCTCAATCTTAACTAGAATGCATTCATTTGATTAAATACAGGCTCATAAGGCAGTCATCCAATGCTTGTATCATGATGTCACTTAAGATTTATAAAAAATATATACACACATTTAGTCTTAAACATTAAAATGGAAATAGGTTGTCATTATTTTTTTTAATTATTATATTTTAATAATAAAACAAATATATTAATAAAGGGTTACAAGGTTAATAAAACCTTGTGACCCTGGACCATAAAATCAGTCATAAGTGTATTTTTCATTGCGATTTATACATCTGAAAGCTGAATAAAATAGCAACTATTTGAAAATCTGGAATCTGAAGGTGCAAAAAAAAAACACCCCTTTACAAATTGTCCAATTGAAGTGCTTATTACTAATCAAAAATTAGGTTGTTATGTTTATTGAACACGATCTTTACTTACTATCCTAATGATTTTCGGCATAAAAGAAAATCAATAATTTTGACCCATTCAATGCATTGTTGCTATGGTTACACATAATACCCGTGCATGCTACTTATGACTGGTTTTGTTGTCCAGGGTCACATATTGAATTTTCTTTCAGACTTTTCAGAGTGCATATGAATATACACATACTGATCTTGTAGTAGTCATAGACCGTCACTACAGCTGGTTTCAAGTTCTGCACTGGTACTTCCTGCACAAGCTTCAGGCTGATAGACTTCTCCTCATTCTTTTTCAGCTGGAATGGAAGAGAGTTTTTACATTATGATTGTGGAGATTTGTTTTCTATTGGGCATGGAGATAAAATAATGCATTAAAGTAATAGTCCACCAAAAAGCTCAAATTTGTTTCTTCATAAGAAATTTAGCATGACAACATCTGATCACCAGTGGCATCCTGCAGTGAATGGGTGCCGTCAGAATGAGAGTCCAAAAAGCTGATAAAACCATGACGATCCACATGACTCCAGATAAAGGATGGATTTATTACAAACATGTGGACTGGAGTGTTGTGGATTATTATAATGTTATAGCAGATGTTTGGACTCATTCTGATGGCACCCATTCGCTGCAGAGCAAGTCATGCAATGCTACATTTCGCCAACTCTATTCTGATAAAGAAACTCAGTCCAATCGAGACATTGATGAGTTGGAGTACATTTTCGGGCAAACTATTCCTCCAAGTAAACAGGGTTAGTTCATGCCTTATCAAAATATATGCAATCCCGAAAAAGATTTTAAACCCATTAATGTATTTGAATAAAATATTTACATTATCCAAATAGAAAATGACATGATCCTCGTCCATGTCCACACGTTTGATGATGGGGTCTTCTCTCAGCTGTGGAGACAGAGGAGCCAATCAAATGCTGGCCACACAACTTGATCAAAAGAGGACAAGAGCCCTTCAAGTGACACTCACAGCCTGCAGAGACGTCTCATCCGGCTTAAACCCAGACAGGAGCCTGACGTTAATGATTACCATGTTGGTCTCCTCTCGTGCGCCGCTATACCTGTCATACAATCATTTCAACAATCACAAACAGAGTTCACAACCACACATTGTTCTGACAGCAAAGAGTATATTAGGCCATAAAATAGGTTGAATCTGTATTCAATCTCTCTTTATAGAGTCAAGTGGTTGTTATAGATGTCAGCATGACTTCTCTACGTAAAATATAAACATCTATGTTTTTTAATAGACATTACCATTCAAAGATTTGGGCGGTTGTTATGGATTTGTGTTTTTAAGTCTTGTATTCTCACCAAGAATTTGATAAATACAATTCAAAATATTTTAAATAGGTTTCAAGTATAACTTATTCCTGTGATAACACAGCTGAATTTTTAGCACCATTACTTCAGTGTCACTGCTGACATTTAATATGCTGATTTGAAGTGCAAGAAACATTTATATTGAAAACAATGGTGCTTCTCAATATTTGTGTAATGCTCTTTTTGTCCAGGATTCTTTGAATAGAAATAAACCGCATTTATTTGAAATATAAATTAACATGTATAATGTCTTTAGTCATATTTGAGCAATGCAAATCTTACTCATCCTTGCAAAAAAAATAAATAATAATAATTTTTTGCTAGTTTGTAGTATTTAAATGATTAAACACTTTTTTATAGTGTCTAAGCTCTTTTCCATACAAAAAAATATTTAAAAAAATAAATAAATAAATAAAAGCTTTTTGGTTAAAAAAAACACTTTTTTGTTTCAGAGGAGACAATCATACATGTTTGCAAGGACATGAAAAAGGGGTCTTTAAATAAATAGCAGCATGCAAAGTCAGTCTTTAAAAGGATTAATATATTAAAATGTATTTTTTCGTTGCACAAATTCACATGTTGAAAGTATTGCAAACAATGTCTGTTTCCATGAATGAAGATGGTAGTAGTTGTATTTAACCGGTGTGGCTCACCTTACAGTAGTGGTTAGTGTAAAAGCTGGGTTCCTTGTGTCGCTGCAAACCCCAGTATTTGCACTGATTTTGAAGGCCAAAGAGTCTGGAGGCGGCGGGATATTGTAGTGCAACGCAAACTGAGACAAAAAAAAATAAAAATAAGAAGTCAAAGTAATTTCTATCACTTGTATACACATCATACATCCTCATGCAATTCCAAATCTTGATACTTTCTGTGATCTATTGAAGAAAGTCACACTTTTGGAATGACATGAGGTTGAGTACATGATGAAAATTCTCATTCCTAGATGAACTCAATAGAGGCAGCGCACAGACCTGCACAAACACGCAGCCTTTGCCTTCTGCCCTGAGCTTGTATGTGCCAGTGGCTTCCAGCAGCTGTTTCTCCTGGTAAAGCAGCCTGGTGTTCCGGTTCACAGTGAACTGGTTCTTCTGGCCTGAGGGGGAGGTCACTGTTACGCTAATGAATCCTTCTGCATTGTAGGTGGCAGCACTGTACTTCACAAGAGCCTGGAGTGCTACGACAGTATCCTGTTCACAGAAAGAGGGAGAGACACCACTTAGTCAATAATAATGAAACACATTATAGAGACTTGCTGCATGAGAAATAACATTACCTGTGTAGAGGAGAAGCCTCCATACGCATTCTGCTGCTTGCTCAGCCAGTGCACGATGCTAGCAGAGTAGCCCAGTCCAAATCCAGGCAGTGAGGGTCCCGAGAGCAGCGCCAACAACACATAAGCACTCATCTCTACCTCCACAGACCCCATCGGTTGTGCATTATTAGCCAGAGTCCAATATCGGCCAACACCTGAAATAACCAGGGCAAGAAAACTGGAACATTGAAGGATGTTTTTGTGGTTTATTAAAAGCAGCAGAATAATCTAGATCAGGGCTTTTCAAACTGGGGTCCAGAGAAATTGGTAATGGGAGCACAAAAAATGAAAATTTGAAACCAACAACATGTACCTAATTTGATTAGTAAAAATAAAATATTACAAGAAATAGTTTTTGCATTTCCTTTTTTCCCTCCTTTACAACATGATAACTATACAATAGTTCATGCCTTCTCTTTTTAGGGAGTTTTCTTTTTTGTAAAAAGTGCTATACTGAGCACGACATGGAGTGTCCACAATAAAACATGAACTAATTAGCAAGTAGTAGCCACAATTGAACTAAAATGAGAGAATAAAATGGTCCCAAATTAGAAAAAAACTAATTAAAGTTATAGGAACAAATTCTTAATTCATGGGCACAATCTTTCTTAGCTGACCTGTGGGGCTCTGTGCTATATAAAGAAATTAAATGAAAAATTCTGAAAGCAAACCCACATTAAGCTAAATATTTAATTTGGCAAACAAAATAGAAAAGCTGAAGTAGTTGAAAAAAAACTGCAATTATCCATTTCTCAAAAACAATTTTTTGGGGGGAAAACCTCTTAAAGTACGTGCAAAATATATATTGTGAAAAACGTATAAGTATTTTAGTATGGTTATTGGTCTTTGATCTAAATGGTACCTTCTCTCTTGGCCTGCTTGTCCAGATCGGAGAGGAGGTTCTGTCTCATCGGTTCATCTCCAGCTAGAGTGAATGTGTAGGACAGCAAGGCGGTCACATAAGTGTTGTTGATGTTACGGGAAGATTCCTTCAGACATGCAAGGCTTTTAGCCACCATGGGATCCTTACAAAGCACACAGAGACTGATGAATGTTCTCTTCCTTCATTAGTCACATTCTCTCTATTAACAGATTTTAATTTATCTGTGACTAGTCCATCTCTTAGGACCCATAAAGAGGATTTTACTTACGGTTTTCTGAATGCCTAACTCCAGCAGCGCTGCCGTGATGTACGCAGAGAGAGTGACTTCGTCATTGACACCACCCTGGGAAAGCAGAAGCAAGGGGAAAACACATTTAGACATGCAAGAGTGCATCAATATAGATCATTCCCACCCTAAGAACTTCAATCTCCTCACTTTGTCAACTAACAGACATTTCCAAAGTGTGAAATCCAGGACCTCCAGACCAAGGAACAGTTTCCTAGCCATGAGTGACTGTGCTCCATTAGTTCTCCTCGAGTCATCTCCTCCCACTCACTGACAGCTTCTCATAGGTGCTCTTATTTTATGTCATTTCAATTTTTTGTCCAGGGCATTTAGGTTCCTTAAATAGTGGGTTTCTATTTAGGATGTTTTAAAATGTAATTTATTTAATCAAAGCGGAATTCAGCATCATTGCTCCAGTCTTCAGTGTCCCTTCAAAAATTATGCTGCCTAATTGTCAGTTATTATTTATGATCAATATAATGGTTATAATTGAAAGAACATCATTTATTTGAAATACAAGTACTTTGTAATAAGTGTAAATATCTTTACTATTAACTTTTGATAGTAAAAAAATTAAATAAAACATTTGATTTAATGCTACATTGTTGAAGAAAAGTGATTAATATTTTAATCTTACCCAAGGTAAGGGATCACATTTTCCACACAAACATGAAGCAGCAGTGTTCAACATTAATCAGAAATGCTTCTTGAACAGCAAATTAGAATGATTTCTGAAGGATCATGGGACACCGAAGACTGGATTAATTATGCCGAATATTCATCTTCGAGCACAGCAATCAATTATATTTTACAATATAGTCGCATAGAAGACAGTCGCTTTAAATTGTAACATTTCACAGTACGGTTTACTGTATTTTAATCAAAATAATTTGTATTCTCTTCTCCACAATTGGAGTTCTATTCCTTAAAATGATAGATGTCAAGCTACTGCAAAAGGACAAATACTGCATATGACCAACAGAAAGCAGTCCACATCCTGCACTATTGAAGTCTTCTAGACGATACCAGAGCATTGTGTCATTTGGACTGATAATATTGGTATTTAACTTTAGTGATATTAAACTGTCCCTTGTAGAAATTCTTTAATTTACTATTTGCCATATACACCAGAGAAGAAATTATAATGTCAAGAATATGCCACTCGTTTATAGTGTGGTGCGGTATGTTGCAGACCAGGTTTGGTGGGCCTGCCAAAATGTTCAGGGCCACTTTTTGGCACCAGTCCGCCCCGGATCTGAACCCTAAATACATTGTCAAAAAAGCCGGTCCACTTTCAAGGTCACATATTACACTCTCTGCAGAAGCCGACAAGCGTACTTGCTGTTTTTGAACAGAAGCCGATAAGTCCATTGTAGCAAATCAGCTCTCTGTATTCAGGTCAGGAGACAAGGCTACTTTCACTTTGAAAAGACATGCTAGCTGAGAGTTTCATCAAAGCGGACTAAACAACGATCGCGGATTGATAATTTTGACGTACTTGGACCAGTGATACCTTCTTTTTCCTATAAATAAAACTTATGGATCTTGTGAAAGCAGCGCTCTGCTCTTCCAAAAAAAAAATTCACTTTAAATTAACTAATTTGGTAAATTACCTGTATTTAAGTTATTACTTAATCAAAAATCAACTGCAGTTTGATTGATATTACCTGGAATGTGTAAGAAAAAAAACTATTTCTAAAAAAATAAAATGGAATAATTTTTGCAAATGAACTCCTCATTGATCAGGATTTTTTTATAAAATACATCTGATGATATGACTTACTATATATAAAATCAGCATCAAACAAACAGAATAATTCTAATTCCTAAGGATTAAAGATAAAAATAAAAATAAAAATAGATTCCACAACGTCCAGTTAGGTGGCAATATGAACCAACAGTAGTAGGGCACGCTTTTTCCATAGAGACTCCTCTAGTCGTCACTCTGTTGAGTAGGTCTTGCGTGTAAAACCAGGAACATAGTGTTGCATGAACTTACTCCCCAATGCATTTTTGGAAGCAACAAGGTTCAAGTAAGCAAGGTTTGGGGGTTAATCAACCGAGCGTTTAGCAGATGGCAAGAAACCCTTGCTTTCTGGAATACACCCCTGGTCTAGCTAAAGATGGTCTACTTGCCCTTTCATCTGGTCTACCAGCTTGGCCAAGCTAGTCTTTAGCTGCTCTTTCAGTCTGACAATTCAGCTCCCTTAAACCAGCCTGACTGAGCAAGGAGACCAAAAAAAAAAAAAGAATTCAGGACCTATAGTGGATCCTCACCTTCAACATGTTGTTGAAGAGTTTCCCCACAGAGGCGAAGCAGCCGTTCTCCTGCTGTTGTCGACCCAGCCAATCCTTTGCCTGGTCGATGTTGGCCTGATCTAGTAATATATACTTCTTTGCCCCACTGAAAGACTTCATCACAAATGCAGTTAACCTGAACACACAAGGGATAGAAATTGCGGTCAAATACCCGTAAATTAGTAAATCTGCCTCAATACTTTTCAGTAATTCCATATGGACTAAGATAAGTTTAGCGACAGTGGTTTCATTTTCTCAGTAGCACTCACCAGGTGTTACCAGAAGGACCTGTCCTCCCAAAAGCGCTGTAAGATCCATCATCATGCTTGTATGTCAGCTCTCTCTGGTAGCCTGCAATAAATACAGGTCTGATATGCAGAGCTGCTGAAAAGCGGGACACCTGGACCTTTTGTTACATATATACACACACACACACAAGTTAATCATTACATTTCTTTATCAGAGTTTAATATTTCTCTCATTAAAATGACAATATATCACTTTGAATCTACCAGTCAGTCATCAGCTCTGTGGTGAGTTAGTTTGAAAAAAATCTTAAACTAATTGCCTGTGTTGATGTTTTACAAGTTTAACTCAAATAAAATTAAACAGACTGCAAACAATAATTTTACATTTCATATTTTTGCCAGTAATAAAATATTAAAACATTTGTATTTCTCAATAGTATTTACTGTACTGTAAGATACACAATCATAAATTCATTGCATATACTCACCGCTCTCCAGGAAGGTTATGGCTCGGTTTTTATTCTCCGGAGTGAGCTGCCCGCTGCTCTCCAGATACTGAAGGATGTAGATATTGGGGGCAAAACGCAGCATGTTCTGCTCTCCACAGCCATACGGCATAGCCAACAGATCACCGATGTTCTTCGGAGCACGACCCATCAGATCCCCTATGGTCAAAAAAAGCAATATTGCCATCATATGATTAAAAACTACTCAATGAGAGCATTTCAAATACTTAGATTATGGACAAATTTGCCAGTATATTTTTAGGCTCACCCAGAACAGTGACAAAGATTTTGGCAGAACCCTTGACAAAGACTTTGGGTAGAGTGAGAGAGACCGATGTCTCCTGTGGACGGTCTAAAGGAACAGAAAACATCAGGTAAAAACCATATACTTTATCTGTGAATACACAGGGTTTAAAAGCTGGAATAGGAAGCTTTTTGTTAAAGCCTTAATGAAATGTTAAGTATTTTATCATTGATCCAGTTCAATACCTTGCATTATAGACTTCGTTTAAAAACATTATTTAATGGTAAATTAAAATGTAAATTATTCCAGCTTTAACATAAGCTAACATTTAGACAACACAAGTGTTTATATTGCCACAAACCTATTAAGCAGATGAGTTCATTCTGAGTGACTGACTGTTTGGTTCCCTCTGGCTGAAAAATGAGTAATAGTCAATTGCATTTATAAAGCAAATTTACAGACAGATAAATAAAGACTAAAAACAATACCCACATAGCTATTTAAATGGCTATATCAAATAGCCAAGTGTTTTTCTTTTGAATACTTTGCACTGTTTCAATGCAGTTACGATCATAAATAAGTATTAAGAAAGCAATTATAGTAGATTATCATCAATAAGCTAACAAGTCAACAGGATATAAAAGAGTGAATCAAGGTTTTCTGAAAGCGCTACACAGTTACGTACCTCCACCATAACGCTCTGCATCACAGCATCAACCCTGCCTTTGTCTGGCAATGTCACCGCTTCATTGCCACACAGTTCTCGACTCTGCACTGCCCCAGCACGTACAGTAATAGTCACTTTTCCTGTAAAACACACACGATCAGTCTTTAGGTACACTTTAAATATCTTGCAATAGTCAAGCACAATCAAACTTCAGTATACATGCAATTAAATTGCAATAAATGGTCAAGATCTATTACAGTCAAGGCAGGAAGTGGTAAATAAAAATATAATTGTCAGTTACTCACCTCCGTGTCTTTCTATGATTGGTTACATTACATCTATTTTGTATCAGAAGAAATTCATACAGGCTTGGAACAATAATACGGGTGAGTAAATTACAAGTTTCATTTGTGGATGAACGATCCCCCAATTAATTTTTATTATAAGCATAATATCATGTCCTAGCACAAACATGATCAGATGTAAAAAATCTTTTCAGTTTAGGGAATCAAATTGATGTTTGCTCATACAGAAGTCAAAGCATCTGGCTTACCCAGTTCAGAGGGTGCAACAGTCCACTGGAAGGTTTTGCTCTCTTCAGAACAAACACACTGAGTGTAAGTGCAGCCTCTGCACGGCTGAGCTGTGAACTGTGGCGAGTCTGCCAGCGTGACCTTCACCTTTATTAAGAAACAGATTTCTACAGAAATTGCCTTTACTACAAACACTTGCAAAACCGCTCCAGGACAAGCAAGTAAACACATTAAGGGGGCTTACCCTGATACATTTGGGGAGGTAGTTGAATACAGTGGCTTTGAGAGTGAATGTTTCCCCACGAATAACAGAGTAAGGGAGGGTGAGGCTCACAAAGAAGGGCTTGAAAGCAGTGAGATCAGTCTTCGGGGCCACTCCAAACCCGACACGGGATGTGCAGAAAGCCCCTGCTGCCCATTTAGTAATGGTGTCTGGGACAGTCTTTGCAACATCCACAGATGCGGATATCCTGGTCAATGAAAAAAAAAAAAAGCAGCATTTATTAAAAAACTTTTTTTCTGCACAATTAATAAGGACTGTAACGCATACAGTAATGCGATGATGCAAGATACATACCCCACAGGTATAAGATCCCATATCCAGGTTTCTGGAAAGAATTTGCGTATCTTCGGAGTACGTTTTTCCACATTTGGACCAAACGTCATCTCTGGCCCAACCAAATCCACAACATTGCTTATAGAGGCTGTTTGAATTGAGAGTTTGTGAATACAATCAGATAAAAATGGTATTTCCAAACCAAAAAAAAAAGTTGTACTTACATTCCCTCATCAACATAGTCTCATAATGAGGACACACAACAGGTGCTTTCACATCAGAGTTAGTAGCGATTTTGATTCCAGCTCCCTAAGAAAATGCAAATGTTACCGTGTAAGATGAATATCGTAAAGTGAGACACTGGAGGAGCTCTGAAATAAGACATGTTGTGTATCTTACTCTAAAGATGTTGTAGACGTCATTTTTGTTGTCGTAGTGAGGGTAATAGAAGCGGGAGCGTTTGCGTCTTGTGCGTTCAGCAAATGGAATTATCCCCCCAGGATATGGGCAGGGATTGGGCTCCCACTCCTCAACATTGTATGGGTAACCGGACAAAATCTGAACTGGTAACATCCCAAGGACCTGTAGAATAATAACAGATATTGAGCCTTAGCAGTGACAAGGCAATTTCCTAATATCCAAAAATAAATCAATTTAATAAGATTGAATAATTTGTCCTAATCCCAATTTGTTTAAAATCAGGCTTTTCTGCAATTATAACAAAAGGAGATGACCTTGACATTTTAACTTTTTACCCCCCCAAAAAATATCACAATTAATGTTAGTTGCGAAATTAAAAACAAGCAACTCATTTTTGCCAATTAATCTAAATTGATACTTGTAGTGCTGCATCCCTGACCCAGCTCTTTAAAAAAAAAAATAAGTAAAAAGAAAACGAGATGATCTACTAGTTATAGCTGTAATGTAGATTATGGTTTAACATACAGAGGCTGCATCCAGCTCGGCCTCTGGTCTCAACAGCAGCACACTTTGATCAATGGCCCGCACGGAGCACAAGGAGCCAGGGATGGCTTCCAGGTTAAGAGAAGTCTTCTCTCCAGGTAGTGCGGTGGGAGATGAGAACTTCAAGGACACCTGTATAAGCACAGGCATGCTCTCATCACACAAAAGCTTAAGGGCACATTGAGTTCTGAAATGAGATGTGGGATTTTCTGACCTTGTTTGGCAAACATTCTTCAATAGGGAAATTCATACTGTCTGCTACAGCTTCTCTATTGGGTAGAACGGTGTAAACCACCACCTGAGCATATGGAGTCAGAGCCGCGGTCTTCTTCAGTGTGAAAGTCAATTCTCCTTTGTTTTCTTTTATGAAAGAGAGCAAGAGGAAACAAGAGGCGCATGCTGAAGAACAATTATACACAAACCATAAAAATACACTTAGACAAGTGTAAGACAAAGTGATTGTTAACAAAATAGCCATGTACCTTTCTCAGCATTCACACTCACAGACAGACGACCATTTTGAGCCATGCTGCCTCTAGACAAAACCTGGAGTGCAGGTAGATGATTACTGTTTGACAATTTATGTAATGCATAAAAAGCTTCACTAGCATTGTGATTTTTTTTTGCCATCTTTGTGATTATGGCTACAAGATTTAGGAAACCTTCAAGAAAACCAGATATTAAAATCCTGTCCAGTCCTGCTAATTTTCATACTATGGCAGCAATAAATGGTAAATATTTAAAGTGTTGTCTAAATAACATTTTAATATCAAGTATAGTATGAAAAACTGACGTTTATTTTGAGATTTGCTTAAAAAAAAAAAATACATTTAACAGCATTTCTAAATTTGCGTTTTTAACATTAAATGCAAGTAGGCATTAATAGTAATGTAACTTCTGGGAAAATGAGCATATACAATTACATGCCAAACTACACATTATATAAGGTTTTAATATAAACCTACAAAGATAAAAATTGAATCACTTTAATATTGACTAATAACCAATATAGTACATGATTAAAACTAATAAACATTTTAAATTAAACGTACAATGTAGAAGAAGTCCAAGGTTTTCTGGCCTGTTTTCAGTGCATTGCCCTGAATGATGTAACTGGCCATCACTGTTGCATCACTGTTACAGCGGAGCTTCCCCGGAGCCTTTGTCAACATCAGGAAACTTTTGCTTTTGGAGTGAAAGGGTCTTACGTAAAAATAGCCTGATGGGTAAGGTGCATAATCCTGGAAATCAGTTTGTGCTCCCTTATGATGGACCTAATATATATTAAAAAAAAAGAATATATTATATATAAAATACCTGAATTATATACATAAACATGTTAGAAAACAAAAAACACCACTAACCTGTAATTGCACAGGATTTTCGGACCAATCCAGAGTGTCGAATGAGAAGTGGGCAGTACCATCGATGTCTGTCATCAGGGTCACATTGACACTTTTATCAGCATAATATGCATATACAACCACTGGCTCATTTTTCATTGGTCTGGGCTGTGAATTAGTGACCACACACTGTAAAATAAAGAAAATTATTAGCTCACAAACAAAAGTAACTATTTCTATACACAATATGGCTATGCTAGCTGCTAAACATTTGTTCATTAGTGTTGCATCTTACAGAGTCCGACAAAAATATCAGTTCTGAACTTTTTATGAAGATGGTTATGAAAATACACTGACTGTAGAGTTACAGCAAACCTTATGACCTCAAGCTGTTACCTTTCCCTTAAAGAGCATCCCAGGCCTGTATGTATCTGGTGTGTCCTCAAAATAAACATTGACATAACCCCTGTTAAACTCAGCCGAGGTAGAACCCTGCATAGTTATCCCTGGAGGAACAAAAGACCATCTTTCATTACTCCATTTTGAAGAATAAAAATGGACAATAGCCATTTGTTTTACACTCTCACCTGTTCCAGTCTCTTCCACATTACAAGTTACTGCAAAATACCCATTGGAACTAATGCCGAATTCGGTCACATGTATCACCCGAGACCCACAGCCAGTCCTGTCAGTCTGAAAATAAAATTATTATTTAGACTTCTAAAATATGTTGCAGTATAGACCCTTGTGAAAAAGTACACTTTGGCATACATGTAATGTTAAAGTAGTACTTATTATAGAAGTATATATCCCACCTGTCAATTTTAAACAGTAAGATTTTTTATGTTTTTTTGGGTCTACAAAGCCTGCATTTATTTGATCCAAAATACAGAATTAGTAGCAAGATTGTGAAATATGTTTTACTATTTAAAATAACTATATATTTGAAAACTTAAAATTATTCCTGACTTCAAAGCTGATTTTTTAGCATCATTACTCCGGTCACATGATCCTTCAGAAATCATTAATTTTCTGATTTGCTGCAAAAAAAAAATGCTCATCATCACTATTATTATTGTAGAAAATGGCAGAGTAGAATTCTTCAGGTTTCTTAGAATAGAAAGTTCAAAAGAACAGCGTTTATCTGAAAAATAAATATTTTGTAACAATTCAAATGTCTATCACTTTAAAGCATCCTCGCTAAAAGTATTGATTTCTATAATGCACTGGAGTACTGCCAAAAGCACGGACAAGCATTATGGAAGTTTCCTAAATCCAATTTGAATAGGTGTTTAAACACTAGCACATAAGGATTACCCCTAAAATACATACGCTAATAATATTGAACAGTAATATCAGCTCATTGTATTTCTTGTAATTGAGACCATATATTTAAAGATGTTAAGGACGATAGATGCCAATGAAAGATGCCAGTGTTTTAAAAAAAAAACAAGCAGAAAGCACAAGAGCAGCATTTAAAAATGGAAATATAAATTCTAACACAATAAATTACACTTTTGACAAGCCCAAAAGGTAACAGTTTTGTGTGTGCAAAGGGTAACGCACCATCATTGAATAGGTCTTGCATACATTACCCACACCAGGGTCAATGTCAGAACCAGGGTAAGGTCTCCTCCAATAGTAATCATAGCTGTGTCCACACACTTCAGCATTCACAGACCCCAGCACAGGCTTGCCATAAGTGTATCTAAAGACAGTGAAAATGTATTTAATCAGGCTGAACATATCACTCCTACACAAGTATGCAGCTAATTTATCTGCAAAAATTATTAAATATATTACTTTGCACAAACTTTCAGAGTGACCTCTTTGTCCTGGATGGTTATAACAGATGGAAAATCGATGTTTACTTCATATTTTGGTAGAACTAAAAGAGACATGTGGGGGGACTTTTAAGAAATTGCACACTTTAAAAGCTGATCGGTCTTGGACTGACAAAAGCTAACTCCTGGTTCTGACCATATTCTTTAATTTCAAAGCTGTGTGATATCTGTCGGTTCTTCTCATCCCAAGCAGTGATCCTGTAGTAACCCTGAGCGGCTTCTGGAGACATGGTGTGGGACAGATCCAAAATGCCAATCTTTGTTGTCAGATTCAACCACTGGCCAATACGATTTGAATAAGGGTCCTAAAGAGTGGCACATTATGAAAAAGCCTACAGTGGAATTGAACTGGATTTAAGTAGTAATAAATAATGAACAGCTTGTGGCTGCTTTAAGGGTTTTACCTGGAGTTCTACAGTTCCAAACTGCAAGAGTAAGACAGAATTATTTTAGTACGAGCAAAAGAATATAAATACATTTTGCCAGCACTTTAACTGGGAAATTTAAAAAAAAAAAAGCTATTTAAAGTAGTATTTTCACAAATTAAATTAACCTTACCACTTGATTGTGAGCCAAGAAATTGGTATCCAGAGACACAATGCGAAATTTAACTAAAAAAAAAAAAAAAAAAACAAGGGACAATTTTAACATACAGTATGCAATGCAGGAAGACTCAATAAGAATAAACAATAATTTAACAGTTCTCAAGAGCAATTTTACTTTAAATGTTTTGGGAATAGTTAACAAAGACATTACTTGTTTGTCCAGGTTTATAGATAGGCTTGTCTGAAAAGAAGACTTTTTGGGGGATTTATGAGGATCTCGGTGGCTTTGCTCAGGGATGTTTCGGTCCCTCGGATTGCAACATCGACAGATGCCACAGACTCTACAGTGACTACAGGGACCTGGAAAATACGAATAAATATATTCTGGAAAGGCCCTTTAACCTTAAACTCGCATAAGTTATGCTATTAAATTTTAATATTATGGTCTTCATAATTTATTGGGCATTCCCAGAATTCCTTGCACAAACCTTGACATTTGATCACAAAATCATATTGACCTTTTACATGTTTCATAAACAGTTTACTGTTCCGATTTTGATCACTACTATGAACTTTATCTCTTTTTGTTTTTGCTAAGCAATATTAGTGGAAATATGTGTAAAAAATAACTTTCACAAATAAACCTTCCTAAAGAAATATTCACTTGAGTAAGAAATGTGACAACTAGCCCTTTATAGAAATAAAAATGCCCACCCACAAGATTCAACTGAGCAATGGATCACACACATAAAAATAAATAAAAACTGAAATAAGAAAATAGTTGCTCATGTGTCATTTGAAAAACAGTGGGCCAGATGAAGACTTGTATTTACGTAAGACCTCCGCCTTTTATGGCTTGGATCAGCATCACCTGGGGCATTGGGTGATGTCATCAAGCTGTTTTCTGAGTGACTCTTAATAAAGGCATCAGTTAGAATAATAAATGTAAGTGCATGTTATGGGTTCAGGTTACTGGGTTGTTTCCTCATGTTGGGTCTGGACAGAAACAGGGCCAGAACAGGAAACCAATGATTAGTGTTTTGTCAGATATCATACATGCACTCTGACCTTGCACAGGAAATTAGTCTTTAGTGATATGTGTGAATTTTTATGTGTGAAAAAGCTCAAAATGATGCAAAAATAATTCTGCAGTATTGCCTGCAATAAAGCTCTATTGCATACTATTTATTGCTAGAGATTCAATGTTGGTTTTCTTTTTAAAAAGCTGTCCAGAAACACAAATTAATTTACAGAATGAGTGAAATTATGCTTTTATTAGAAAGTTGTGGTGCACAAGAGAATAAAAGAATGCTTCCAGCTAATTATTTTAGTTGTATGGCAGAGCACATGCCCTTGGGGACTGCTGTTGTTGACAACAGCCTTTTCATAAGTATTTTCCCAATGCTTGGAGCAATGATACGTTTTGATATGATTCCGATTACTCAAGGCTTCCAAGCAGCTGCAATCTCCATCTAGAGAGAGAGAGAGCAAGAAACAGGGAAAATCTCTGAACAGTCCACTGCTTTCCAAACAAATGAAAGTACATTTCTGCAGAGAAATAACATGCTTTTCAGCTGGGCTGCTGAGAGCAACACGTTCTGTTTTCTTGTCTGATATATTAAACACAAACAGTCCAAAGCTGCATCAAAATTCACATCTGTGATGGTTTTCTATAATGTTTCCGCTCTCAGTTATGTATGTTGCATATAAGTATTAACTTCCAACTGACTTTAACACTAGTGGTGTTAAAGTACCAACAGCTTTAAGTCCTTTTTTACACAATTATTATAATGGCAGTTTAACGATTAATAAAAACGTATTCTATTTTGTTTCTTGCGCAATATATGACCTCAAAACTTGTTTGCATCACATAACCACGTATAGCCACAGCCATATCACCCTGTAGCCCAAGACCGGTTGCCCACTGAAGCTAAGCAGGGCTGAGCCTGGTCGGTACCTGGATGGGAGACCTCCTGGGATTACTAGGTTGCTGCTGGAAGAGGTGTTAGTGAGGCCAGCAGGGGGTGCTCAGACTGTGGTCTGTGTGGGTCCTAACGCCCTGGTGTAATGACGGGGACACTATACTGTCATAAAGCACTGTCTTTCGGATGAGACGTTAAACCGAGGTCCTGACTCTCTGTGGTCATTAAAAATCCCATGGCACTTTTCGTAAAGAGTAGGGGTGTAACCTCGGTGTCTTGGCCAAATTCCCTCCACTGGCCCTTGTCAATCATGGCCTCCTAATAATCTCCATACACTTGATTGGCTCTATGACTCTCTCTCCTCTCCACCTGTAGCTGGTGTGTGGTGAGAGCATACACTTGATTGGCTCTATGACTCTCTCTCCTCTCCACCTGTAGCTGGTGTGTGGTGAGCGCATACACTTGATTGGCTCTATGACTCTCTCTCCTCTCCACCTGTAGCTGGTGTGTGGTGAGCGCATACACTTGATTGGCTCTATGACTCTCTCTCCTCTCCACCTGTAGCTGGTGTGTGGTGAGAGCATACACTTGATTGGCTCTATGACTCTCTCTCCTCTCCACCTGTAGCTGGTGTGTGGTGAGAGCATACACTTGATTGGCTCTATGACTCTCTCTCCACTCCACCTGTAGCTGGTGTGTGATGAGAGCATACACTTGATTGGCTCTATGACTCTCTCTCCTCTCCACCTGTAGCTGGTGTGTGGTGAGAGCATACACTTGATTGGCTCTATGACTCTCTCTCTCCTCTCCACCTGTAGCTGGTGTGTGATGAGAGCATACACTTGATTGGCTCTATGACTCTCTCTCCTCTCCACCTGTAGCTGGTGTGTGGTGAGCGCATACACTTGATTGGCTCTATGACTCTCTCTCCTCTCCACCTGTAGCTGGTGTGTGGTGAGCGTACTGGCCGTTGTCCTGTGGCAGCCGTTGCATCATCCAAGTGGATGCTGCACACTGGTGGTGGTTGAGGAGACCCCCCCCCCCCCTTTTGATATAGTAAACTTGCGCAGTAGATCACCTGGTAAAGTATTGCACTTGAAATGCAGAGTGCTTGGGTACGAGTGAAACAAGTCACTAAAAGAGCTCAGAACAATCTAAAATGGCTGGACCACAAACAATGTAACCTAATAACAAAAATATTTTTCCACACAGTGTCACTAGCTGGACAGGACATGCTTGATCACATCTCGTTTCTTTTGCATTGCCGTTTGACAGTAAAAAAAAAAAAAAAAAGATGTTTGGTAGGAGAAAAATAATAATATTAAAAAAAATGTATAAAACAAAAAAGAAAAAAGCGTCTGCTAAATGCATACATGTAAATGTAATATGCTCTAATATACGGTATAGCTTT
Source organism: Oxygymnocypris stewartii (assembly GCA_003573665.1). Lineage (NCBI taxonomy): Eukaryota > Metazoa > Chordata > Actinopteri > Cypriniformes > Cyprinidae > Oxygymnocypris > Oxygymnocypris stewartii. The sequence goes on along the minus strand of QVTF01022339.1, from coordinate 1,054,225 downwards.
TCTTATAAGATTCATATATTTGCATATGTACAGTAATAATAAACCTAGATAAAACATAATCACCGGACACATTTCAGATGCAGAAATGTAATTTAAGAAAACAATAAGATAAAAATAAAAAGTGAACAGAAAAAAAGTCAGTATTAAATCCGTTTCGCCATATATCCCAGTTTACAGTTCTTCAGCGATTTAGTACTTCTGATTATTTCCTGAAAAACAATAGGGTCAATTAACCTTTTATCAAGCAACATCACACACATCTATTTATATCATAATATAACATTCATATTTGTCCTTTATACGTCATTCTAATAGGATGATTTGGTGCACAATTTAATTTTTTTATATTTCTTTGAATTTTTATTTTTTATTTTTATAACATGTAAATGTCTTAATAGATATAGGCATTTAAATTTAAGAGTACAATTATTAAAATATACTAATAGAGTTTTGGATAAATTGTGTTTAAAACTGAAATGACTGTACTTACCGTGGTATTTACGCACATGGGGAAGTGTAGTCAATCACAGACGAGTCACCTGGAGGAACAAACACAACCTAGCTTTTTTGTGCACTATATTCTTGAGCTTGCCTTAATAAAATGAAAATGCATTATGGTTAAGATTAAATACAGGCTCTTAAAGCACAATTACGCAATTACTATATCATGATGTCACTAAGATTGATACAAATTGAAAGTCTTAAACATTAAAATGGAAATAGATTTTCCCAGTTTTGTTATGCTTTATTCATTTAGTTTTTTTTTTATTATATTTTGCATGGGTTTTTAGTAAAAATCCTATGTTGTATTTTCTTTCAGACTTTTCAGAGTGCATATGAATAAACACATACTGATCTTGTAGTAGTCATAGACGGTCACTACAGCTGGCTTCAAGTTCTGCACTGGTACTTCCTGTACAAGCTTCAGGCTGATAGACTTCTCCTCATTCTTTTTCAGCTGGAATGAAAGAGAAAGTTAGCACATTATGATTATGGAGATATTTGTTTTCTATTGGGCATGGACATGAAAGAATATTAAAGGAATAGTCCACCAAAATTGTACATTTGAAATTTTTTCTTCAGACCTATGTGCCCTCTAGAAGCTTGCGTTCTGCAAGTGAACGTCATTTTATTGTGCCATCCCAAAGAGGCACAAAATCACTTTCACAGACTTTTTCATTAACTGTTCCCATCTGGTGGAATGACCTGCCTAACTCAATCCGAGCAGCTGAATCCTTACCCATCTTCAAGAAACGGCTAAAACACATCTCTTCCATCTTTATTTGACCCTCTAACTCTAGCACTCTCTATTCAAATTCTATTTTATCTATCTGTCTTCTTTTTATGAAAAAGAACACACACACTTGACCCTCTATCAATTGCATATTTATTCTATAACTGCTAGCTTTTCTTGAAAAACAAACATGTTCATGTTTCATCCACATTGCTTATTTTATTAGCCTACTCTGGGACATAGATTAGAATATATTACCTCTTTACCTTGTGTTTATTGTGCTTGTTTGACCCTGTCATTCCCAGCATGCTGAAAGAGATACTTTCACAGCTGAGTGACTTGAATCACAACAAGGTTTATTTACAGCGTTACGTTGTCTTTAATGGTGCTGAACTCAGTCTGGACAACATGATATAGTTTATTATTCTGGCATTTGACAGCATTCTTTGTGTGCACATGTATTTGTGTGGATGGATGGGTTATTGAGTGTGTGTTTGTGTGTGCTGAGTGTGTGTTTTTCTTGGCCGGTTGCCTCACTTTTGTGTTAAAACAAGCAGCTGGGTAACCCCATCGCTCCATTTTGTTACATGTTTTTCTTTTTACAAGCGCCATTGCCGACACTGCTGAATCAATAAAAATGTTGTTTTTGCATCATTAAGTTTTATGTGTTTTGTCTTTTGTGTTTCTCCTCTAGTGTGTCATCGCTCAATGTGTCTGGAAGTAATCAGTTCTGCATGTGTTTGTATGTTTACTTTTTTACCGTACAGGGCAAAAGTGAAATTTTTCTTTGGAAAGTACTGTCACAATTCTCAAGAACACGGTAGCACAGAACGAGGAGACGCGGAGAATTCACAAATAGAGTCTTTAATAATCCACAGGGAACGTAGGAGACACAAAGAATGACTTACAAGAACCGACAAACACTAACTGAAGGACTGGGGCTTTTAAACACAGGATAATTAGGGAGGAAGACGAGACACACCTGGAATCAAATTAAACAATCAACATGAGGGAAAAAAAACTTTTTACAAAAGTGAACTTCATAATAATGTCAGATTAAAAGTTTTACTTTAAAGTATATTTTAAATAAATGTTTTAATAATATGTTGTTGTAATTTAAAGAAGTACACTTAAATTGATGTGCTGTCTAACATACTAAAGCACATGTAAATTACTTGATTATAATTTCAATTACCATTAAAGTTAATTTTGGTGGTCATAGATGCTTGCCAGTATATTCAGCAGTATACTTTTAACAATATTTCAAAGACAATAATGGAAGTAATTATGAAATGACATGTAAATATGTTGTATAATTCGTATAAGTGGATCAAAAAGCAAGTTCAACTAATTGCATTTAATATAAATCTAAACCATAATACCTTTTAATTCAATTATAATATGCAATCAAGTGTCCAAAAACATTACATTCAATTCACACTATTCTTTTACAAGAGTATATTTGCAGTACTCTTTTTAAATATGTACCCTTTTAAAATTAACACTTTAGTTATAAATGTCTTTTACCCCCCAAAAATTTAAAAATACTTTAATAAAAAAAAAAAAAACGTATTGCCACATACTTACCATGGGAAAGGATTTCTGTTGCTTTCTATCATAGATTTATTAAGTGTCGTAATGCTGCTTTTGTGGCAAATGTGCCCCTTGTGTTTCAGCGTATTAAGATGTATGTTCTCAGCTTCCTGTTCATGACCCCTCTTGTCATTTCTGTTTCCTCTCAGTTTGAGACTTTGAATGCAGTAGGTTAGCCCTTGGGACTGTAGTTTACCTCACAGTCTGAATATGTTGAGCTTTTTTCTGTCACAACACGGATCATTATTCTCTCTCTGGACTCTCTTCCCGTGGAAGACATTTACTCTGAATGAAGACAAACTATATTCATTCAGCTTCCTGTTGCAGCCGAAACTCTCAGCACTGAGGTTGATGAGTGTTACACTAAGGCCCATTCTAATACAGTGCTCTTTATATCTGAACAATCAAGCTACTATTCCCAGACATTTTCTGAGCCGATGTCACAAACAATATGACTTGGGTCGGCCGTATTTCTTGTCAGGGTCAGAGTAAGGAACAGTTTCTTCATCAATATTTCAGCTTTTTATTTCAGGCAGTGATATATGAAAGTGAAGTATGACAGTATTCAAATATGTACATAAATCTCTCTTTTGAGTGGGACCTCTGAATTCCTCTGACTTCACATTTGACTCCATCGGTTCTAAAGACTGCATTTTTTTTTTTTTATGGCTTACTACAATGCCCGGTGTGTGTGTGTGTGTGTGTGTGTGTGTGTGTGTGTGTGTAAGTCACGAGGGCTACTTCTTTGCTGATTAGGGCTGTTCATACAGTACCCCTCACATCCTCTTAGTAAATGCTTGCACACACGACAGAACACATAAAATAATTGCCATCTATTACTGAAAGAGTCTAGCCTCACTCACTCCTTTTTTGAGCACAGACTTCTATCAGTTTTGCGGAATCTATTTTGAAACTGTCTTGAGTCAGAATAAGTCATGTTTTTCAAGATTTATATATATATTTTTAAAAGCTAACAGTACTACAGCAACTTAAGTGGGGCCATGTTTTTTTATAAGTTTGCAATGACAAGTTATTATTTAATCTGAACCTACTGAGAAAAATGTAATTAAATTACAGTTACTTATAAAAAGGTTTTTGACTACAAACTGAATATTTTCACACACTCACTCACGCACGCACACACACACACACACACACACACATTGTAGAAAGCTATTAAAAAAGATGTCCGTGTTTCCTGTCATACCTATGCAACGATTTGATTTCAAAAACAGTGTCACATAAACTATTTCTTGTTTTAAATCAGTATTTAACTTCAGAGGTGCAAACATCTGATTTTGTGGTGGCTGTGCTTTAAAATTAAATTATTATCATCGTAATTTAAGTGATGTACAGTACAGTAATCAGTGTTTAGTACTACCCTAAGGTTAACCCTGACTGCTTTCAATGTTTGAAAATGATTAACCCTTAAAAATCAAATGCAATCAGTTACATTACTTTAATAAAGTAATTGAAATAGTTACACTGCTTATTACATTTTTTAATTGGGTAAATTATCAGTAACCTATTACATTTCCAAAGTTGTTTGACAAAGTAACCTTCCCTAAAAGAGAATCATTTAGTATAAGCCACTTCACTAGAAAGATGCAGATTTTTTTTCAGTGCTCTGAGTTGTTTAGTATTCAGATTGTTCAGTGCTACATATGAGAGAAATATTCATTTAGTGTGAATTCACTAAAATCAATGATTCATTAGAATGTTTCAGACTTTCCAACACTATGTATGAGGTAGAAGCATCTAGGATTAACTGATTCACTAGAATGATTCAGACGTAACACTAGGTTTGTCACGCTATGGTGAAATACATGCACGAAGACGGCGAAGATAGATGCAAATAGTCTTTAATAATCCACAATAGGGCAAAACACAGGACAGACATGCAGGACCAACACATAGTGACTAAGTAGACTGGACGTCAAACAGTGAACTGAACACAATTTACATAGGAGGGCTGATGAGGGTAACGTATGACACACACCTGAACCAAATGACAAAAATCAGACATGAGGGAAAACTAGGTCACACAGAGCACATGGGGAAGGAAACACAAAACAGGTCCTTGAGGTGTGACAATGGGTTGAGGCTAGAAGGGATATGTATAGTCTCGCGCAGACTGACGGCTGAAGGTCTGGAATATATGGCTGCATTCATTGGTCAAGGCCCGCCCATGAGACCATTTGACCGACATGTCAAGCAACCAATCACAGTTAGTTTTGTTCAGGGTCAGGTTTCGGGGCGTGGAAATGTCGCCACAAAAACAAAACCAGTGTATGAAACTCTCGGATGTATTTTAAAGATTTTATGGCACAAACTTTGAATATTTCACATACTTTTGAAAATCCAGCGTTCAATCTACTCTGATAAGCGTTCGCCGTCACATTTGTAAACACAACGGCTTTATTCTTTCGCGAGGGAGTATGACGCCATGATATCATTGTTTCCAGGCGGAACGTTAAAGATCAGTTAAAGCGACACACACGTCTCCCAGAAATCCTTTCAATTCAACCAATTCGATGATGACTTTGACACTCCTAAAGTGTTTCCAGATAAGTGTACCAAACGCATCAGAGGTTTAGTCAACGGTCTGTGGGCATCTGAGGCTGAGACTGGGATATGTATGGCGCTACTGGGCATCCGCACATTAACACAGCGTCATTTTTGTCACACTGTACACCAATAATTACAACTTTTTTCATTATTGTTAGGGGTAGGTTTAGGGTTGGGAAAGGTGTAGACATTAATAAAACACAATTAATTAATTAATTACAATTTATTTCATTGTTCGTTTCCGGTCGGAGCTGTATCCCTTCTAGCCACAACCTTGACAAGACTGTGGAGAGAAGAAGAATTATTATGATATCACAATGCCCCAAGAAAAAGAATAGTTTAGGATGAATCAATTCACTGGAATGATTTGGATTTCCAGCATTTTATGTAAGATCTAGAATTGGTTAGGATAAATTATAATGATAAATAATTATAATGATTCAGACTTCAATGCAACAAATGCAAAAGATACATTTCACAACAAACCAATTAATGAGAATGATTCCCAACACCCTGAGAGAGAACTGTTTGGGATGAATTGGCTAACTATAATGATTCAGATTTTCCAACGCTATGTAAAAGTAAGAACTATTTAGAATCAGTTCACTAGAATGATTTGGATTTTTTTGTGCAAAATGCTACATATTAGATAAAGGTATGTTCTAATGTTCCATTCCTAAACTACTCTCGGGCTACTGAGAGATGTCATGTTTGAGTTAGTTGCTCCCCAACATGGCTTTTAATGAACTAATAGCCTGTTGCAGACTTTTCACTTTTTCTTGTTTTGTTGTGATGGGTTTCCATAGAGGAATCAAGCCTTATACAAGTTCTCAGTATTGTAATGCATACAATGTGATTTGAGTCACAGCCAGACAATTGCAAAGCCATTGCCAAATCAACGCGTATTTCCTGAGTGTCTTGCGCAAGTGAAGAACTTCTAGGGGCTTCTTGCAGTGCTATTGTCATAATTAGTTTAAATCCCCTTGTGGTCAGGCATCAGATTTCTTTTTGTATGCCTTAACCACATTCAGAGAGCACTGAATTAAAGACTGCTGTGGAAAATAACCTCATTAAGCTCCAATGAAATCAATTCAATCCAGTTATGCCTGTAGGTCAGAGGCTCTGATGCACAGGGAAGGAAATCCCCTTTTTGAGTGAACAGTCATGTTCAAAGAACTTGTCGTTCATCTTGAAATGTAGTTCTTGTACCTCTGAGACTAAGTGTTCGGTGGCTTCAGAATCTGTTTATTTAATGTTTTTGAAGGAATAGATGACTCGAAGTCCCAGCGTAGTAATTTGGATTAGGGTGTGTGTTGGAAAGGTTGACTAGACTCTCCGACACTCAAAGCGAATTGTAGGCAAGCCAAGAGGAACTTTAGGTGGTCTGGGACACTGGAGCTGCACAATACTAACCCGCCACGGCTCATTTGTCTTCTCAGTTTAATCATATTAATGACATCCTGCACCAAATATGACATCCTGCAGCTTTTATTAGGTCTTGATATCTTGATTAGCCAATATTAACAAAGAAACGCAAGTATCCAAGTGTGGCTTGCATATAAAACAAATCCTTATCCCGCTGTGCATTTGAGCAGATAGATGTGGTTTATTTGTTCATCACTGATGTAGTACTGATGTTGGCTTGGAATTCTGCTGTGCAAGACTTTGGCTCATGATTAGTGTCTTGTGGGTTAATTCAGATGTGAACCCTCCACGCATTAAAGCTGAACCTCCACCCTGTTCCTCCAACAATATACCATACCTCTCCTGAGTTCATCCACACACCCTGTCGTGTCAGTCAATCCTCACCACACCCAGACCTCCCAAATGCAACAATGACTTCATGAAAACACTTTATCTGGGTTTCCTCTTTCTTGCTTAGACAGAATGAATGTGACCTCAGATCTGGAAGAGCAAAAATCTGCATTCCATTAGGGCATAAACACCCACTGATTTGCTTACAGGAATATGTGTTATTAATGGATTTGAGCATGTAACTTTACGGTTACTAGGGTGTTCTGAGTGTTTTTTACTGTTTCTGCTGTTTTTGTCCATGTACTGAAAGTCAGTGGGGTTCAAAACAAAAATGCAACCCATCGATTTCCGTTGTCGATAAAAGACATTTCTCTAAATATTTTCTATTGTGTTCCACAGAAGAAAGGATGTCATATAGTTTTGGAACATGAGGGTTAGTAAATGATGATAGAATTATACATTTTGGGCAAACTATTGGTTTAATTCTTGGATTGATCAATAGTACCCTTGTAAAAATAAGTGTGCTAAAAAAAATGTGTGAATCTTAAACATACAGTATATATTTAAAGACTGGTAAGACTATTATATGAAGTAAAAAGCCACTAAAGTGTACACACACGTTCATGAATGTTTCAAAGTGTACTTAATGTCAAGTAGTAGGTTTGCTTTAAAGTACATGTAAGAAATAGAGAATAAGATAATAGAAGTATAATTCTAAAGTTACATATAAAAATGTACTTATTTGAGTGGTCAAAATGTCACTCTAATGCAAAGTGCATTTAATATACTTAAAAACTAACTTTTTAAATTGCAATTAAGTTGTGAAAACACTATTTAGTTTGTACTTAAGAATATTATTTAAAAGTATATTATTTAAGTGCTATATTTAAGTGTACACGAGGGTAAAAGTGCTAATTATAATAACATTACATTTAAATGTACTGTATACTCTGACCTAGAGTTATATCCCATTATGTTAAACATGTCTTCAATCATACAATGCAGAAGGGGAGTTGTTTGTCAAGAGGCAATGATTCATTGTTTCCATACATTTATGGCTGCACATTGTATTATATACCACATAATGAAGTACAGAATGTAAAACATTACATCGTACATTAGGAAATCCACTGCAAAATGGTTTTAGAGTAAGTTTATTTGAACTATTTTACACAAAATGTGAAATTTTACATATAAATGCAACATACAAAACACTGTAACTCATCCAGGAGTAATCACAAGTAACTATAATATTGAATAGCTGAGGATGATAAATCTGAGGTTTTTAATAGGACTATTGTAACACAAATTATTCTTGGAAATATTTACAATGAGAATGTAATATTTTACAAAATGAATATCTAAAATAATGAAATGTACATAACATTCAAAATCCCATCCCCCAATATTGATATTGTGAGCAAATCTTGAATGTAAGATTACTGCATAAAGCTGTGCAAAGCCAATCAGGTTACACTGTATGTTTGTTCAAGATCCTTAACTGTACCATTTATTTTACAGTGGTAAAGTTGGGGCCTAATTATTAACTACATAAAAACGAGACATGCATCGCCTTAAATTCCTCAGACCGTTTATAGTTGAGGGTAAAAATATATTCCCAAGTCAGGACTCAATTTTATGGAAGCTTATTTCTGCCACTCAATAAAAAAAAATTATAATAATAAATTGCGACCTTTTATATCACAATTATGTGTTTGCAGTACTTGTGCAGTAGTTTACTTGTGCTTTAGATAATTTTTCTTGCAATTTTAAGTTTAATTCTTGCAATTTTGACTTTTTTCTTGGAATTCTGAGTTTATATCTCACAATTCTGTCTTTTTTCCATGTAATTCAGAATTAACATCTAGACTTTTTTAAGACACCTGTTCGCACTCACATTCACAATTTTGAGAGAAGTCACAAGAGTAAAAAAATCACATTAACCGCTTTATATTTTAATTCCGCTTCCATAGTTTAACACTTCATCCTAAATCACTATATTGATAAAGAAAGTAATGTGCTCCCATAAACAGTGTATTTTCCTATGCAATCAGATTTTAGACAGAACTTTACTGGCCCACAAAGTGAATATTGTAGGTCATCTGATGGCCATTGTCCCAGGCATACAGTACCTTATCTTTGGGATTGTAGTCCACTTGGGTCACAAAAGCGTACTCATTAGTGAACGGCAAACGTGGAGTGGCCTCTGTGTTCGTGTGCGTGTCGTAGGCATATGATATCTCGCCCTCCTTCTGGTTGTAGACGTCAATGGTGTACAACACTCCACACACAATGAAGCAGTTTCCATACGAGTTGCGCTTCAGTCCAGTCCTCCATGTCGTCTCCTTCTTCATGGACAGGTCACTTGGATCCAGCTTGCTGATGACGATGACTTCCTGTTGTGAGTAGTCATAATCCAGCGCAGGGTAGATCACCCAGAGACCGCTCTCATCTACAGCGAAATCGATGTCTGAATGTCCTCGCCATTTCCAGGGTGTGGTGTCCTCATACACGGCGTCATGAAGCTGAGTCCAAGCTGCCACGAAGCGCATGCGCAAGTCATATTTGATGATGTTTTTGGTGAAGGCTCTGTTGTAATAGAAGGCACCGTTGTAGACCACATGACCTGTTCCTATCCAGTTGTAGGGAAGCTTGTAGAGGTTACTCCAGCGACCTATCATTGAGGAAGACATTCAAAAGATCATGTTTATGATTCAGTTTGTAACACTTTATGCATGTATAATTTATATTAGCTATGATGGAGCAATATTCTCAACTCCATAGTTGGGGGAATTTACTAAGAATGAATTGTGTTCGCTAATAGTGTATTTTATTTGCTATTTGCATTATTTTAATTTCACTAAAGAAATTATGCAAATTATTAATACAATTTTCTCTGAATGCCATTTTCGCAGTGCAATTCTCCATATTTCAGGTTCATTTTGAATGCTGGGTTTGATTATAGCACTCTGATTATAGCACTCTTCTCCAAGATTTAATCTTCATTTGAATAAAATCAAATAAATACAAATAAATATTCAATTTAATTCAATTCCAAATACAGTTATTATAGTAAATAGAAACAAAAATGCAATTTTAATTTAATCTTAAAATCTATATTTTATATAGTTATAATCTAATTTACATTAAAAACATTAAACATTTGAAATACTCATGGTACTGTGATTTTTCAGTGCCTATGGAGCCTTGAACTGGTTTGTGCATGGTTAGTAAACAAGAACCATAACAAATGTCAGAAATCTTTAGTATATTTGCCCCTCGTTGTTTTGCTGTTTTTACCTTGTTTGAAATTCTCCAGGTTGCGGAACTCCACCAGGTTATTGCCGTAGTAGTAGTTGGTAATGTAGATCTTGTTGTCTTTGGCCACTGGGTCTTTCATCCAGGCTCCTTCATTCCGTCCGTAGCTGTGATGCTTCTCTGGCATCTCCACTGATGCCAATGTGCCCTCACAGTCTAAAGATTTACATGTTCAAAGAAATAAATATAGATTTCCATATATCTCCACACATGTTCCATAAATAAAATATGGAAATAAAAAATAAAAAGTTTGAATAAAAATAATACATACATAAAAAAAATGTTAGATTTATTAGTATTTTAAATGTTGAAAATAGTTTTGCTGCTTAATATTTTTGTGGAAACAAAGATACATTTTGTTTCATGATTTACAGACAAATAGAAAGTTTGGTAGAACTTAAAGCCTTCATGTATAATGCATTATAAAGGGTTATTAAAGGCTACAATGTATTATAATTATTTATAATGTGCGTTGTAACACATTATATTTTGTTGTAAATAATTATAACTGTTCCTGTGGCTCAGTGGTTAGAGCATTGCGTTAGCAGAGCAAAGGTTGTGGGTTCGATTCCCAGGGAACACATGTACTGACCAAAAAAAAAAAAAATGTTTAACCTGAATAAGGTTAAGTAAGTCGCTTTGGATAAAAGCGTCTGCTAAATGCATAAATGTAAATGTATAACCAAATTTGAAATGCATGGTATAACAAAGAATGAATAAGATTTATTATGCAATCACATCGCCAATCTCCGATGGATTATGGAGATATCCAGAGAGTACTTAAGAGAGTGCTTAACTGACTACAGCAAAGCATTTGACTGTGTTGAACACAACAAGCTGTGGGCTGCACTGGAAGAACTAGGCATTCCACTGCATTTGATTATGCTGATACGATCGCTATACATCGACCAGGAGGCAACTGTTTACACAACATACGGTAATACAGAATGGTTCAAAATTGGCAAAGGTGTACAAAAGGGCTGCATCTTTTCACCTCTTCTATTCAACTTGTATAAGGAAACCATCACAAGAAAGCTCGACCTGGACGAGTCAATCATCAGAGTTAAATTGGTGGCTGGAACATCAGCAATCTGAGATATGCAGATAACACCACCCTGCTCGCGGAAAGCACCCAGGATCCATGACAACAGTCCACATTGCGATCGACAGTGAGGAAATCAAGGTAGTCAGATTGGATCTTCCTTGGATCAATTATTGAGCAGGACGGAGAATGCACATCTGAAATTAATCAGAGGATTGCACTGGGTCGTGGCGCAATGGCGAACATGACCAAGATCTGGAAAAACAAAGATCTTAGCCTCTCCATGAAGTGCAGAATCATCTAGACCATCGTGTTCCACATCGTCACATATGGTTGTGAAAGTTGGACAATGAGAATTGCTGACAAAAGATGGATTGATGAGTTCGAACTTTGGTGCTGGAGAAGGCTGCTGCGAATTCCTTGGACGGCGATGAAAACCAATGCGGAAGTCCTATATCGAATCAAGCCAGATATGTCGCTTAAAGCCAAAATTACAATGGTTACCATGCAATGGTTAACATTCTTTGGACGTTTCATGCGAGCCGATTCATCATTGGAAAAATCTATCATGCTGGGACTGGTCAGTGGAGCACGCAGGAGAGGCCGTCCAAGGACACGCTGGTTGGATACCATCCAGATGGACACTGGCATGAAAATTCGTGACCTCAAGGAAGCGGTAAAAGACAGAAGGACGTGGAGGAGGCAGGCCAAAGAAGTAGCCAAGAGTCAGATACGACTAAATGGCAAGAAGGAGAAAAATAATGCATTAAATGTGGTTATAATTATTCATGAGATTGTACAATGCATTATAAGGGGCATTACAAGGCACAATTAATGCACTTAAACTACATTTATAATGCATTATACATAAACGCTTTAAGTAAAGTGTTACTGAAAGTTCAAAAGAACAGCATTTGCTTTAAATAGTACTCTTTTGTAATATTATATGTTGTTGTTGCTTTTGTTCAATGTAATGCATCCTTGCTGTATAAAAGTATTATTTAAAAAACTGTTTAGTAAACTAATACAGTTATAGATCTGGACACACACACACACACACACACAATATATACATCTCACACATATAAAATAAATGAATAAATCATACCCGCTTTGTGCAAATGTGTCTTTCCTCCACTGCCTATTGGTTTCTCTGGTGCTGGGGTGGACAGGGTTGAATTTATGATGGGCACTTCACTACTGGTTGCTAGTGTGGTGCTTGTCGTGCTCACAGAAACAAGCGTAGTGGTTGTTATTGGTGGTACAGTCGGCGTTATTTCAGAATCTTCCAAAACTAGCTCCGAGCCTCTTTTGTCCTCGGTTAGGTGGCCAGTGTGGGTTTTGGCAGAGTTTTCTGAAAAGAGAATAAGAAGAAAGCCAGGGAATGTTTGAAAGGCAGATTACAACTCTTGGCCTGAAGTTTCACCCCAAGCATTTTAGATTCCTCACATCAAAAGAATTATTAATGAGATGTTGCACTCGAAGAAACTTCCTGCATTGTAACCCAGTCTCTGCCTGCAATGCTTGGATTCGCATTCCTACACTGAGCCCATTTCATCTCATGCCATGTACAACAGATCTCTGCAAGACAATGTCAGCGGAGAGACCCTAATCTGAGCCTCCTCTTCCTGCTCTGTGGGAGCGTCTGGAACATTAAACGTGGACATGAGCACAGGACATAAGTACATCAGATATTCACATACATTCCATCACTGCTATCTGTCATTCAAGGACACAGGGCTAGTACTGTAATAGTTTTGGACACCTTTGGACAATCATAAGTAAACTTATGATTATTTTCTCTTCCCTGCATGTCACTGTTTTATATTTGGTTCTGCAAAGCAATGGAAATGATTTCATCCCAGAGGAAAGTTCTTGCTGATACTGTTGATGAAATAAGAAATACAGAGCAGTATTTCACTAAAATAACTCAAGTTATTGCCTCTCAGGGGATACATTTATTACCAAAGAGGAACTTATGGATCCACTATACAGTAGATTTCAGGTTCAGATTCATGAGAAGGGAAGGGAATCACATTTTCCTAACCATGGGCTATTCTGGTGTTCACAATTAAGGATTTATATGAGAAATAAAATATAAGAGGAAAGGAATTGTTGAGGAATTTTAAAGAGGATATGTCGGAAATCCAGTCTCGCTTACAAGAGGCTCGTGAAATATAAACAATAAAATGCTTCTCTTGACTTTCTGCTCTTGTACCTCCTGTAAGGTTTTATATTTGTAAGGTGCGCTTGGACACTTTAAAGCCTGGGGTCACAAAAAAACTACAGGTGCAAACAACTTGTCCTCAAAAACTTTATGTAAATAGCATGGACTACAGTACAAAAAAAAGTAATGAAATTTGTAACAATTTTTGGGTGAAAATGTGAGTTGTGATTTCTAACAATTGCTGCCTCAATAATACATGTTGCTAAAGGCTGAATGCACTACATAACCTTTGCTTAGATCTTTGCCCCGATTTACAGTCTAGACATCTAGTTGATGTTGCCGAAAGTCAGAGCCAGTCTGCAGATTAAAGTTAACAGATTCCATAGAACAGAATGTAGTTTATGATGATTTTTTTTATCTTAAGGCTTAGATCCATTCCAATCATTGGATTTAAAACATGTCTGATATTATGATTTCAGCACGAGTTTGTTGTGATCGGAACAAATTTAAAGTCTGGTAGTGTGTGATTCTCAGTCTTGTAGTGTATGATGGCCAGTTTTCCTCTGTGACTGTTTACAAAGTGCACAAATGTATGATGTTAAAATCTGGTCTAGTTGGCGTCATAGTTAGTGCACCAGAATATTGTGCAACTGTGCTCACAATGACCCGAGTTCGATTCCCGTCTCAAGGTCCTTTGCCCCTCGCCACCCAGTGCTTTCTTGTCTGCTCTCTACTCTCTAAGCAGAGACTCTCTAAGTGGATAGTGGATGCTGTTATGCTGGCATACTCGTCTTTGGGCCTGCAATGCCCCATTGGAGTACGAGCCCATTCGACTAGAGGCATCGCCTCGTCATGGGCGTGGTCTAGCGGTGTATCCATTACAGAGATTTGTACGGCGGCTGGCTCGGCCACTCCGTCCACATTTGCTAGGTTTTATAACCTGGACATACTGGCCTTACAGGCCAGAGTCCTCTCTGCTTAGATGAGCTTGTACACATACGCTGTGGGAACAATCCTGTCAGAGATTTCTTGACCGCAATGCGCTCAGGCTCTCTGATTGGCACCCTGCATACTCCGGTTAACTGAGTTTACAGAAGTGGAACGATTATCCAGGCCGAGCATGACCTCTATGAGTTTAGCTCGCTTTAGCCTGAAGTATACTACTTACTTCCCTATGGGCATTTATGTTTATGGAAGTATATACATTCGTTCATCTACCCTAGCACGGCGTGATTAAATTCAGTTCCCATATGCGTCTTTACAAGACGCAGTACGAGTGGAGTATCGATAGGGAACGTACTCGGTTACTATCGTAACCTCGGTTCCCTGAGATACGGAACGAGTACTGCGTACTTTGCCGTGCCAAGTAGCTGCACGACTCAGTCGTCGCTTCAGTCGAAGTAAACCTGAGGATCCTATGGCGAAACGACCGCTTATATAGCCAGATGCCCCGCCCGTTTCGGCAGGAATATTGGCGGGTATCATCGCCATAGGTTCGTGCAGCTCCGCTGCCGACCCATTGGTTCGTTTTTGTACACCTGCACAAACCAATAGTCGTGCAGTTTCACTGCGTGATTAAATAAGACTTCAGTTCAGGAGAAAAAAGGCATTTTCCCATATGCGTCTTTACAAGACGCAGTACTCGTTCCGTATCTCAGGGAACCGAGGTTACGATAGTAACCGAGTACGTTTATTCCAGCCTTAAGGTATTTTGCTAAAGTGTTCTTGGTAGTTACTTGGGTGTTATTAGGTGGTAAAATGTGTTTTGGGTTGTTAGTAAGACAATTGAAGGAGGTTGCTAGGGTATTATGGGGCCAGTCGTGTGAACTTTGTAGAACTTAATTTACTATGTTAAGATAGTGTATGAAGTACGTGTCTAACCAACTAGCAGTTAGCCAAGGGGTAATCAGTCTTATACTTTGGATTCAACTTGGACTAATCATCATACCATCATACACTACATGTTTTTCTATGTAATCTGTCAACTCAATCTATAGACTGGCTCTTACAGTAAGTGTCAACTTCTCCAAAATGTCAGTCGGAACAAAAACTGGGCAAAAGTCATCTTAATGTGTTGTGAGTAGTTGCCTCGAGTGATGTTCAAGATTATAGAATTATTTCACCCATTTTATCACCCACAGTTGGTATCAACTAGGGATGGGCATTTTAAGCAAAAGTAATATTCGATAATCGCTGGTTATTATTCGATTTCTATTCGAAAATCGCACCCCTCCCGCGCATGCACCCGCCCACCCACGCGCACACACACACGCACGCACGCACGCACGCACACACACACACACACACACAGAGAGAAAGGGGGAGAAAGACCATCCAGGCTTTCAATCTGTATGATAACAAACTGTTTAATTAATTAGAGAATAGTCTATCTTAACCCAATATAATTAATGGTTGTAAAGTATGAGTGCTGAAACATATTAATATAACATTACCGAAGGACGGCATTTATTAACAGAACAGTCCATCGATTATCAACTGCTCATAAGGCTAGACATTTCTATTTTAAAAATGAGCATGAACATTCATATTATTAAAAAGAAAATCTTAAATCTGATTAATGCATCAATGAATAATAGGCGTCAAACATATTGCGCGCTAAACAGAATATCATTCTTAAAACATATTACGCGCTAAAACATATTGTGAACCACCTGAATAACGGCACTTATTATGTAAACATTAATTTTAACGTCTGTCTTCATAACAATAACCTATTTCATATAAACAAATATATTAAATGAACATGTTCACATGCTCGGGAAGAAGACGGGAGTGTTGTTCACAATTAGTTCGGTGAACTTTGAATTGAAACAAGGGAATAATATAGATCCCTGCAGCTTCTCAGAATTCCCCGCCTGAGTCTGAGCCCGTGTCTCTCTCTCTCTGTCTCTAGCTGAGCCATTTAAATAGTTCAGTTTTGGTTTTTAATAGCAAATTGGTCATTATTTTGTTTCCTTTCTTTATTAATTTAATTTAGAAATATGATTGGAACATCTTTTTTTTGTTAAATTCAAATTTTAGTTTTTTTAAATACCAAGCGGCCAGCGCAAGTTTGATCAGTTTATCCTTCTCAAATAAATAACTAAATAATTAACGTCATAATATTTTAAGCATAAAGTCAAAATTACGATCATAAAATCATGTTACATTGCCTGAAGTTAAAGTTAAAATTACACCTGTATCTGCCAAAAAAATAATAATAATAAGTGTGGCATCCAACCTGTCATTCTTCACATTTAACACGAAAAACAACACAAATATTTTGCATTTAAATATAATATATCAACCAGTGGAATATTACGTTATTATTTCAGCAAAAAACGAATAATTTGAATGCAGGGAGCTCGTCACGGCTTCATTAATGGGAAACAGGACGTGAAGGCAGCAGAGAAGCACTCTGTGGAGTGCATCGTTTTGTTAACTTTGGTTTATTATTTTGAGTTGTTTGGGACGATGTAACAAACGGCCCTCTCGCAATATATTGTTTAACAGGTCTATTGTTCACGCAATCAGGCTGCACGTATCAGAAGTTCTGTTCTCCAGCCTGGTTAGTGCTCACACTATGTGTGCTGCGCCCGAGTGCCGACAGTGCAGTTTGTGTGCAAGCACGGAACAGAAGATGCTCTAAAATAAAACAAACAAATATCCTGTTGATCGGTGCATCTGTACTCCAGTATATCAATTTAATATAGATGAATTATTGCTAAAGTTACTTGCCAAGAGAGGTAGTTTGACATACTTCATGTATTTGCCCGTTCAGGCGGCTCGCGCGTGTCAGAGACACGGCTGTCTGTGCTCGCGCTGTTCACACAGAACAGAACACAGCGTGCAAGTACTGAAAGGAGTTGTCTTTCGCGCCCAAATGCTTTTTACTCGCTTACATTTTTAAACAAACAAGGCTTAAAAATGCATGCAAATGATACAATTTAGTGACCACCTGCAGTGGCCCGATCTGGTGTGACAAATCCGAGCGTCCTTCACGCCATCGGACAGTCTTTATTGTCAAGCCCTGGTACACCTTTAGAAAATAATCGCACAACCTAATCCATATTCTATAATTAAATAGAATATTCGAATATTCGAAAATCGTGACCCATCCCTAGTATCAACCCAATTGCTTTTGGCTCTACACTGAGGTGGTTTTCAGAAAGCATTAATTGAACACAGATGTGATGTGCACAGTCTCCATACCTCTGTCTCCTCTCCCTGCTGAATGTGACTCAGAGTTGTCTGTCTTGGACGCTTTGTAGTATGTGATCCCTCTGATGACTCCCGCCTGGTGCACTGAGGGCTTGGTTTTGCTGGTGGGGTCTGGCTTCACAGGTTTTGGTGCTTTGGCAGGAGCCTCTTTCTTGGGCTTGACGGGTTTCTCTTTAGGCTGTTTTGGTGGAGGTTTGACAGCTGGGGGTTTCTTGCTGGGTGGTTTTATGACCTCCTTGGATTTTTTACTCTCTGTGCCCTGGAATCATACAGTTTTAAATTACAAGACTGATTTTGTGCATTTGTGTGTGCCATTGTGTTGGAGAAAGTGTGTTTTACCTGTGCTTTACTGTCAGCGGCGGCGTCTTTCTGCAACAGCTGTAGTCCCAGGCTGGAGATCTCTTTTTTGATGCTCACCATAATGTCAGAGTAGCCCTCGTAGCGCTTCAGCTGATTGGACAGATTTACTACGCTGTCCCTCACAAACTCATTCTCCCTGGTAAGGTTTGTCTTTATGGTCTATGAAGAGATCGTCAGAATAGTGTCATACTTATGTCAGCTGAAGCTTAATTGATGTTTCGCATTCAAATCTGATAATTAAGATGGTTACCTCTTCTAGTGTGTTCATCTGAGCCACAACCTTGTTCATGTAAGCATGGACCTTCATCAGATCCATACTGTACAATGTCCCTTCAAGCAGATCCACCATGGAATGGAGCTGGACACAAACACAGAATAATAAACAATAATTATTTGAGCCAATGTGATATTCGATATGAAAACACACTGCATTGAGTAATAAAGACCTCCTGAAGCGAATCAATGTGTGTTTGTAAGAAAAATATATATATTTAAAACTTTATTAAACCCTAATCTCTAGCTTCCACTAATTGTTGTACACACATTCCCAAGAGAGTGACGTTCCAGCAGATGACGTAGGATGGTAACGAATGTGGAAGTGCAGAGGAGAGAGCAAAACAAAACGCTGGTCACGGATTAGAAGTACAAAAACGAGGTTCTGGTTCAAGTGAGACTATGTCCTACGTCATCTGTTGGAATGCCACTCTCTCGTGAACGTGCATATGACAGTTAGCGCAAGATAAAGATTAAGGTTTATAAAGTTTTAAATATCTATATTTTTATTACATAAATGCATTGATTAACCCCATCGATGCCTGAGGAGCACGTTTTATGATAGATGGATGCACTTTTTTTTGGACTATTGAATATAAACAGCCATTTAATGCCTATATAAAGCTTGGAAGAGCTATACATTTTTTATTATAGCCTAACTCCGATTGAATTCGTCTGAAAGAAGAAAGTCATATACACCTAAGATGGCTTGAGTGTGAGTAAACTACCATTTTTGTGTGAACTATCCCTTTAAAAATGCCAAATTCAGGTCTGTATATCTTGTAAAAGTAAGGGCAACCTAACAAATTTTAATGTAAGGCAAGAACTTATAAAATGCATTACACCACAACATCTTGATGCAAAAGTGAATGTAACAAGTCAAAGTGAGTGATCCAAATACACTTGTACTGTTGTCGGAAGTAGCTTTTTCTATTAACTAGTTTTGCTAATCAAATTTAAACTTCATAAAATGTTGGTTGTCGACATCAACTATTCAAACTAAACATGCACTGCTTTATGTTAAATTTATTTAAATAATTTAGCTATTTTTGTAATGGTGTAACTAATGTGTGTCTAAATACAGTTTAAAGAAATACTTTTATGGTCTACTACAATAACTAAAACGAGTTGTAGTTATACATTTTACAGATCTGCTGATGTGCTACTATCCAAAATCCTAATTTTAGTGCTTTTATTAAAAAAATTCAGGACCTCAATTTATATTCTGTTGGTGTCACTTAACCGAAGCAGTCTCATAAAAGGAAAGCTTTCCTCTCAAAGTCCCAAGCTCCTGACCTGAAGAAAATGCCGATTTTTACCTTAAGTAGTTCAGGAGCTTGTTTCCTGAGTTTTTCCGTTCTCCATTCATTCTCACATGGGTTGAGTGAGGAGGGAGGAGCCGTGCAGGAACATTTACAGTCGGAGCCTGAGCTGACCGTCTCCACCGTGTAAAAATCATCCACTCGCATGCTTCCATCACGGAGCCTGTGGCAAGCCTCAATGCTCAACGGCCGCATCACACACTTACAGCGGCAGTCTGAACCCTCAGATATCATCCTGACTGGCTCCGGCTCACCGAAAATCTGACAGAGGCAGAGAATGTGAGAAGGTCAAAAGAACATATATATGAAAAAAATAGAAAACATGCTTTCCAAAAACCTTTGTGGCATAGTGGTGATATATACACTACCATTCAAAGGTTTGGGGTCGGCAAGTTTTTTAATGTTGTTGAAATAAGTTTATTATGTTCACTAAGGCATTGATTTAATCAGAAACTAAAACAGTGTAGTATTGTAAAATGTTGTTACAATTTAAAATAACTGTTTTCCTATTGTAACACTTTTAAAAATGCAATTTATTCCTGTGATGACAAAGTTGAGTTTTTTCCCCCAGAATGTTTAAATGATTCTTCAGAAATCAAGAAAATTTTTCATTATTGTCAATGCTAAAATGTGTTGCTTAATGAATTGTTTTTAGGATTCTTTGATGAATATAAATATAAAAAAACAACATTTATTTGATATATAAATCTTTGTAAGATAATGTAGTCACCTTTGATCAATTTACATTTTCCTTAATAAAATAATGTATTAAAACAAATCTTACATATGGAGTTATGTAAAGTATAATTGTATTATATGGATTAGGCCTATTTCTTATCATAACCAGCCTGAACATGAAGATCACACTAAATCCTTCAAGTGCCAGTGCAATGAAATGTGGTGCAATTGGGAACAAAACAAGAGTTTAACCCTTTCATGTCCCTCTTAAATCCTCAGTTTAAAGTCTTTCTGCACTTTAGTATATGACCAAGCGAAAGGCTGCTAATTTACCTTGAAGAGCGTAACAGACTTTGCCACTGCAGGGAAACTTTACCAGGCCCTATAACATTTGTCCACAATTTGAACTCCCTACCTTCACACACATATTTTTACCTGATGGATCTATGCCATTTTACATCCATTTCAAATCTTATCTCTAGGTCCAAGTTACACAAATGCACAAAAATCTATCTAGTATCTGTATTTTATGAATCAAGATAGCTACCTTTGGAGAAGGCTCAGAAAAATACTCTTTTCTCTCTCTCTCACGCATGCATCTGTTGTCAGTTAGTGCTAGCTTTTACCATGGCACTGGCTTTGAAGACAGCCTGGGGCTTGAGATTCCCATAAATTCAGCCCAGCGATGGGACCTGAGTGGATTTGCACCTTCTCTCATAAACAACTTGTTTTTAAACCACATCCTGCAGCACCTCACAGTTTGACAGAACGTCTCTAATTTCTCAATAACAGCCTTGCATGACATCCAGTGGGTTACATGTGAATATCATTTACAGAGTACTACTTGTGCCATAAAGCAATAATTGAACTGATGTGAGGCTTCATAAAAGCCAGGTTTTATTGAATATGGAGGTTGTCCATATATGGTGCCGTACTCTCCAAGATGTCGGCCACATGTACTTCAAAAAGCTGCTTTCGTAATACCTACCTGACACTGACAGTACTAATAAATACAGCTTCATGAACAGTAGCATTAAAAGCAAAACAACTATGTGGAGCCACAGGGGCAGAACCCACAGAACGGACGAATGCGCAATGACGGCATACGATTGAGAAAGAAGTAGTAAATGAGTAGTAAATGGTGCACAGATGTGCTGTTTTCTTCTCGGACAGACAAAACAACTTGCTGCTGTTGAGTATGTACTGAAAATAGGAGTGCATCTAAAAAGTTATAAAACGTTAGTTGCTTGGCTCATGAATATTAATTAGTATGTCATGACTCATAAGGCTCTACTCTACTGTATTACAGAAGCTCTGCTTTGTCTTAAAGGCACAGTACACCCGGGTTGCAGGTTTTCACAGCAAAACTCGCCCAATTGCTACTCAAAATAGCCAAAAACTAGCCCAACCACTTTTCAGGAGCGATCCCCTGGTAAAGAAATCGCGTTCCGGGGGGTAAAATACACATTTTTGGCAGGGTTCCCCTTGTAAAAGTTGTATTTCAGGAGCTAAATATCATGTTATTGGGGTAACTTTAATCTGCGGACATTAAAAAACATACCGTGGCAATAATGTCAAAGGAGCCCAATTCCACTGGAAAACTGTGGACTTTGGCCAACACCCAAATATGCATAATTTTGTCCTGTACTCGCACTCATGTTGTTGTGAAACTATATGACTTTCTTTCATCTGTGGATCAAAATATGAGATATTCTCAATGTTTCATATGTTTTTGAAAATCAGTGGGATCCAAAATTGGTTTGGAATGACATGAGGGTGAGTAAACCATGGGTGAACTCTCCCTTTAAGACCACTACAATCTCAAGGATGGCTTTAATGCATTTACTTTCCTTTCTGGTTGGCATTAATACATAAAGACATAAAGACAGTATGACCCTTTATAATTCAATTCCAGATTATTTGTATAGCACTTTTTATGATATAATCGTTGCAAAGCAGCTTTACAGGAAATTACGTTTCTGCAATATATAAATCTATAACCTTTATAAAACCTTTATAAAAGTTGAAACACTAAGATTTACTGTATTTGATCGACACGTGGCTCCGCCTCCATCTAACAGCGGCCCTTTCGGTCTCTGACTGTTTGCCCAAAGAGCTCAGGCCTGTCATCTGTCTGTACTGAGATTTAAAGGTCTCTATAAATGCCCAGCCACGGCACATGTGGAACAGCTTACAGGCAGGGAAATATTTCAGCATTTCAGAAATTCTTCATTATAAGATGTCTTTGAGACATCCCTTTGTCTGATCTTGCAGCTGCCAAGTAGTCGGGTACAGTGAGGCTAAAGGCTCCCCAGGGTAAAAGGACCTTTTGGGTTATAGCAAATAAAGACACCACAGTGCTTTCCTAAACACCTGTCTGTTATTATGTGCTGCAGATTGTCCTGAACTATATAAGGTCATCATGTGCAAAGGTTGCTATTTGCTAATGAGGTGATTTTAATTTAATTTCTTTCTTTTTTTTAATGTTGTCTTACATGTATCCCTGGAATAAATGATAACATATATTTAAAAACAAAAGCTTGTACATTAAATACGCACTTTATTAGTAATTGTCAAATTAATGAAATGATATCTGGGATAAAATGCTAAATCATGCTTGTTAAAGGGCCTCCCACTGTGGCTAAAAATGGCATAAAAAAATAACCAAAACACCACCAAAAACACTGAAAGGAGGAATAATACAGAATACTCACTGAAAGGTAAGTAAATTAAAAGAAAAGAAGGTGGTAAATCATATGCTGACATTGTAATGTATACATTTTAAAGTAGAAGGCCTTGAGCTGAAACGTTTGTTTTGTCCTGCAGGTGATAAATGTAAAATAAAACATTAATAGGAGACCAAATAAAGTGTTACGTGACAAAAGAGCATGATACATTGTACAAAATTGATATATATATATATAAGGTGTTTTACCTGTAATTTAGCATTCCACTGCATTTAGAGTTAATATAAATAAAGTAACTGTATAGCTTATACTACCAATGTTGTTCTCAATCTCAAATCTATACTCAATACAGTTAATAAGCAAAGGCAAACCAGTTAATTAACTGACTGCTTGGATCGAAAATCTTAATAACATGGCTTAAAGTCCAAGTCCTTCTGGAGACTTTAATCATGTAGTTCCACGACAACCACATAATAATGCACACGGGGTGCCACACAAAATCTGAGTGACTGCCAGCTTGAAGTGGAAGGATTTAATAAAGCTCTACTGTTCTTTTGTGTAAGGTCAGACTGATAGAGGACATTAAAAAGATTTAATCTGACAGTATTTTGCTCAACTTCTCAAAAACACATTGCATCCTCTGTTGAAATTACCCAGAATAGCTTCCATTGTTCAAGTGCGTTAATTAGGTGAAATGTCTTGTAACCCTTGCAAACATATTCACGCACACACTCAGCGTCTAAAGCATAGTGACTTTGACAATAAGAGCCCTTGTTAACCATAATGAAAGTGTGTGTTATGGTCATTTTGGTGTGTGTGCATCAGGCATCAATGCATACTCAGTTCTTTGTATGCTCTCTAAAGCTATATAATATAAGCTACAACATTCTAAATACTCTCTAATACATGTATATATGCATTATATCTATATATTTGCACCATTCAGTGAGAGAGAGTCTTTAGTAAAGTTCAACCTCAATGAAAAATGGACCACAAAATTATCTGGGCTGAATGAAGGTTTTCATATGGATTTAGCTATAATTAATTCAATAAATGGCGTTCCAACAGTTACAGGTCATGCAAACAAACACATTTGTTATCTAAACCTGCTACTTGGACATTTGGTCTGACTGTAGCAGTGTACCTCACAACTGACCAAACATGGAATGGGCTGCTATCCTGAGATAAGATAGTTGTTTTTCCAAAAATACTTGGCAGGAGCAGTTGTCAACATTGGCCGCTTTCCTGAAAAGCCTCTTAACCCAATAACCTCATGCCTGGTGAAGCAGTTCAGGTTGTGAGTTTGATCTCTCTTTCAATGAGGTGTTGTCAATGGCCGGCTCATCTTCTTCCTTTAATCTAAGGCTTTGAAACAACACTGAAGCAAGTTGATGGCTAGAATTCAAGATGATCCCACACTAAAAGAAACATGTGAAACTTTCTAGAGCATTCTGAGATTACAAAGATACATCTCTTTGACGTGCACCAGGGTCACTGTTCATATCAAGTGTGCCTTCGTTATTCCGCTAAACATATCAAAATAAGAAAACAAATCCAGGGTCAATTTGGGGACCATAGGTACTCGAGGAGATCTGTGGATTGATGTATAAATCTATCTATCTGTAAAAACAGCACTATTATGTAATATTATTACAATTTGAAATAACTGTTTCCTGTTTGAATATATTTTTATATGTAATTAATAAATGAGATGCATCATGCAAAGCTGAATTTTCAGCATCATTACTCCAGTCTTCAGTCAGTGTCACATGATCCTTCAGAAATCATCCTAATATGCTGATTTGCTGCTCAAGAATTTGTATAATTAATGTTCAAACCCTTTTTGCTTCTTAATATGTTTGTGGAAACTGATACTGTCACGATTGAAAACTGTAGCAAAATGAAGAACACTGAGACAAGGATAAACTCAAAATAAACAGTGTTTAATCCACAATCTAACGGGGGTAACACAAGGCAGGGAGAAAGTCACAGGAACACAACATCGACATTAATACCGGACCAGGAACACAATGCTTAATAATCTGAACTAAACTAGATAATTAATACAACACAAGTGGTGACTAATGAACTAATGATGAAACAACGAGGACAGGAACAGGAACTTCTCGGGTCTAGAGGCCCTCCCTGGGCTGGATTCGGGGACTGGAGCCCACTCTGGGCTAAACTCAGGAACAGGAGCCCTCCGTGGGCTTAAACTCAGGAACCGCTTCCATCGAGGGAACAAGAGAAGCAAGCGGCTTGGGAACGGCCTCAGTGGCCATGACAAGAGAAGCAGCCTGATTCTGAAGAACCCCTATGGACAAGACAAGACTGACTAGAATAGTTCCTGTGGACAAGACAAGACTTCAAGGGACAAGGCGTGATTCTGGTCAGGGGCTTTTTGACGCAAACTCTGGGGCTGGAGCCGTCGCGGGAGTGAACTTTGGGCTGACGTGAGGCGCGGCCGGCGGGCTTGACGTCGGAACGGTCGGCAGGTTTGAGGGAGCAGCGGCCCGCAAACTTGACTTTGGAATGGCCGCCGAACTTGACTGATGAGCAGCCGGCGGACTCGCAGTCCTCACGGTGATCTCGCAGAGTTCCCACGCTTACTCTCTGTGGGGTAGGGTGGAGTAGCAAGCGGCGACTTCCACCCCGGGGATGATAAAACGAGCAAAACACATAGGAGAACAAGGTAACTGGGAGCAAAACACAACACGAACACAAGCGTGATAGATACTTTTTCAACTGGATTTTTTTCTTGCATTATAAATTAATTTATTTCATGTATACACACACACACACACACATAAACATATATACACATATGTATAATTGAATGTGAAATTTAAATCTTTCTGTCTCTGTATGGAAGAGTGTATTGACATTCTAGTCAACTCAATGACATGATGAATCAAGGATATGGCAAAGAACTCAAGATAAGCATACCAAGACTAATATATATAATCTATAATATCTAACAGTTTATATTAGTTGGTTCGCTGTGTTGGTTGAGCATATGGGTGTTGTTCCCAGGGTCAATATATATTCACTTTGGATAAAAGTGTCTGCCAAATTACTAAAATGTAAATGTAAAAAAGACTAAAAATTACCTGATTATAGCTGTAAAAATAATACAAGTAAAAATAATAATAAATCAAAGGAGTAATGTATCCTAACAAAATATATCAGCATACAATTATTGTATTACAGTTTTTTCAACTGCTTACACAATATATTTACTTATACAATTATTAAACCATAAATACAATTATGAATCATACAATTTCTGAAACCTAACACTGAATTTCTGAAATTTATGAAACCACAGACCTAATCTGCAAAACCCTGCACTAATTATCTGCCTTTAACTCAGTTATCAATTTCATAAAACACTTTTTGCAAAATTTAACACACAATTCTCTATGTAACACACAAAAATCTAACATCAGTTAATATTATGGCAAAGGTGTTTGCAAATGTTTGCTTTTGAGATGTGTTTGTGGTATTTTGAATGCAGTGCTTTATTTTGCAAGAGATGTGAGGCATTTTGCATTTTGTGTGTGAAATTCTTGGATTTGTGTAAAGTTTTGAAAAAATAGGCAAAGTTTTGAGAGTGTGTCAAGACAAAATAATGGATCTACATCTGAAGACACAACTAGAGTCTCCAGCAGGACACACACAGACAGACAGACACATGCCATTAGGACAGACGTGTCAATTGGGCCCAAACTAGCTAAATGAGCACTTGTTGATTTTGGGGACACACAGCTACATTCCAGCTTAGCCTGTTTATGTGTCACAGCTCTCTCTGAAGCTCTAACTCTTCATGCTACCAGTCTCAGCCCTGCCAAGAGATGCGAGACGTTCTGGCTGAGGAAGTCAAACAGATGGTTCACGTTTAATAAAACAGATTCTGAATCTCAGATAAATGCTACCTGATTATAAAACAAGCTTTCTTTACATCAAACTGATAATATTGATAAAAGTCTTTAAAACTTTGCATGTTTATATTCTGTTGTGAAAAGGAAGTACACTTTTAAAGCATACTTTTAAAAAGAATACATGTTATGGAAATAAAATGTCAAAAGAACAAACTTCAGTGTGAACACAGTGTAATGTTTTCATACACTTAACTATTTATAAATGAAAACGTATTCTAGTGTAAATTTACAGTAAATGCAATTTAAGACTTAAGCGTAAACTTGAGTGCTTTTTGATCAACTTAAGTAGGACTTAAGTACATTTTATATGCAATTTCATAAATATATCAGCTTTGAAATAAGTGTACAGTTGAATAAGCATTTATGGTAAACTAAAATATAATTTAACGTCATTTCTTAGGAAACGTGTATGTCATCTATATTTAAATAATTTTGTAAATGCCCATTTGTAATAAGTTGCAATATAGTACATTTAAAATATATAAACTTTAAATGTAATGTCAAATAACAAACACTTTTAGTCAATGCATCAAAATAAGTCTACTTTACAACTCGGGAAAGGATAATTAAAACACATTACATTTTTAAAGCATACTTAAATGTGTTGAGAAGTGTAAACTTAAGATCTTTTATTAATGATATGTTATTGCATGTATAGTTTTAAATATACTTTTAAGATTTGAAGTACACTACAAGTGCACATTCAGTCAAATTGAATTAAATTCATAATTCAGTACTTCTTTTACACAATGTATTACATGCCCCTCTCCTCATTCACATAATCGAATGCATTTAATGTATTGTTAGCACAGTTTGCATCGTAGACATGATGCAAAGCTTTTTACTTCTATAAAATGAGAGCAACAGAAATTTAATTCAAACCACCGATATTCAATAATGAGTTAAATTATTACTAATAGTTCAGCATCGCCACCTTTTTTGTCAAGAAAAATAGCTGTTCTCCACCCAGTTCAGTGTGGCGCGGGCACCAGAAAGGGTTTTATCCACTAGTCATTGGGACATCGATGACTCAGTTTCCAAAACGAACATGTTTGTGCATTAAAACATCACTGTTATTTATTTTCAACAATACTGTATAACAGAGAACGCTTGATTTGTATTGATATGATTTGTAGGACTTGTTTTGTTTATCATGCCTCAGTATGAAAATCATTAGGTTTTAAAATGGATTATGGCACGAATGTTTCAGTGATCTGGAACAGTTTTGAAAAATGGTACTGACCTAGAAATGTCTGACTCCCTGGACAGTGCACTGACTAAATAGGCAGCCGATTGAGACACACCCATAATCCATTGATCTAACTGAATGCTGTTTATAGTTGCCAGACAGCTTGTGATGTTAATATAGATTGTATAATAGCTTTGAACATGGCTTACCCAATCAGAATTTAGCATCAAATCTCCTTTTATAGCTAAAAAAGGAGTTCAAAATGTAAAGAAATGACACTAATTTGACGATTTAACAGAGTGCTGAAAGCACTTGAAAATGAATGCCGAGAAGCCAAATGTTTTACGCAAAGCTGCTGCAAATAGTTCATGCTGGCAAATAAACATTACCCAAACATCATCTGCTGTGGCAGGCCATGAGTTATTATAGTGCTGGGTGGACAGTAGCTGCCAACAGAAGGGCCACTAAAAGTCCAGATTTTGCTCACCACACAACCAGTGTATTTCCTGTTCATTCACTGAACATACTGAGGTCAAAGATCAGGTTTTATATAAAGGTCTATATAAAAGAAGACTGGTATTGTTGCAGGATTCTGAGGTTCACTGTCTGGTCTGGATAAAAATATGACAGCCCTTCAGCTATGATGGCCATCGTTACCGTGACAGCTCGGTAAAAGATGTGACACATTAAATGGGATGCAGATGTTGCCGGTTACTCCCAGTTTAAATCTTGTGGTAGAAGTGTCACAACAATTTTATAAACAGGAACTGCTCAGTCTTTGATTGGCATTGTGTGAGGTAATGTCCCATGAAACTACAACCAAAAGAGCTTAATATGAACAAAACTCAGCGGCTGACCTTTCTATGCCTGTGTTCTCTTTTAGCATCAACCCTATCATTCCTCATCCCTCCATCTTTCTCTCTCTCTTTTCTCTCATGGGGAACTCTGGGATTGTTTATCCATGCCTCCGTATTAAACTTACCTGGAATCAGCTCCAAGATCAGAATTTTGGGATGTTATGCTAATAATTGTATATGTTATCTGTTGTTTTTAATGGTTTTGATGTAGTATTTTAAAGAAAATCACTGCAATGGCAAATCTAATCTTGTGACTGCAAAGTACCTTGTTGACATAATGCTTGTTTCTGTCCAGATTATAAAATAATATATAAAAAATGCATATGCATTTTTTTTTATATTTATAATCATTAATAATTCATGATATTAGATTATCTATCTATCTGTCTATCTATCTATAAATATATCTGTCTGTCTGTATCTATGCATATAATATATATTTTGCATGACCTGTAATATATATTTAAATATATCTTTAAAATATTCAGTTATGATTCATTTTTATTCAAATAATGATTAAGATGTGTATACTCCTGCTATTTTAGTATATATTCATGTACAATTATAGTCTTTCTAAATATTACTTTGTATTTCCAGCATTCATTTTAATTTTAGTTTGTTTTAGTAATTTCGTTATCTGCTTTTGTCACTTTTATTAGATTTTTAAATATTTTGATTCAGATTTCATTTAAGTTTTAGTACATTTTAGTACTTCAACTTCAACTTATCTTTTAGGTTGTAGCTTTCCATCAAATTTATATTTCAATTTAAATGTATATTTTTTATACTATCATATATTTCAGATTTTATATTTCATTTTAGCTTTGAAAATTATTTTAAATGGTTTATTTTTGATTTAGTGTTGGTTAACAATAACACTGTAGACATGTACTCAAGTGCAAAAAAATGCTTTTTACGGGTATTATATCAAAAACATTTGTCAAATGAATGCCTAAATAACAAAAAACAAACAAAAATAATTGTCACATTGGTTTGTGATTTTTAGGATTTCACTAAATCTTCAGTTAATTATCCCACAGTAGTATCAGGCTTTGTTATCACAGCCCTGCCAATGCTGTTTTAACCTCCTCACTTCTTCACACATTTAACCAACAACAAAGACATGTACAAAAATGACACAACATTATACAATTAGTTATGGTTTCTGAGTTGGTGACTATCATTTACAATGAGTCAAGACCTCTTTCTCTCTCTCTCTCTCTCACACACACACACACACACACACACACAGCCATAAGAGGGTAGGGCATGTTTCTGTGGGACTGACAGGGCTGTTCTTAAGTGCTACAGCTGTGTAAGCAGACACATATTGTTTTTAACCCCAGCGGAACTCGACTCTAATTACCGTACAAGGCATCGAGCCCAAAACACACACACCCAATCAGGGGTCAGTTTTGAAACAAATGTCACGCTTTTCTGAGGAAATGACGGTGGATCTGTCTTTCCAAAAACTTTTCTTGAAGTACATTTGTCTCTGGTTGTATCAGTTGCACTGTTAACACAGCTGAGGTTTGATAAACCCACTCATCTGAGTCTAAAACAAGGTCAAACAGAACAAAATCAACAGCGTGTTCGGCTATTTTATGGTGTTTTACGGTGTATTGTTCATGTAAACCATTAACACATGCTGCTTAGCATGGTGGCCAGTTCTCACAGTGTTAGGCCAAAGCTGGACTGGAATAACAGTAAGGTCAGGGGTCTAAAATGTCAATTAAATGATATTGCCATGCCATCTCAAGGATTAAAGATTGGAATGTTCTGGCAGTGCCAGGAGGAGTCATTTAGGCCAGCGCATATGTGCCAAAATACGTTGCCTGCAGCTCTGGGAGGGGAGGTTGTGTGAGAAAGCTGATTTGTTAAGTGTTGTTTGACTTATTCTGAGTGATCTGTCTGTGAAACTAAGTGTGAAAACCCCCAGTCTCCCATATGGGCTTTTCTGTCCAGTTGCACCACTCACATACTCTGATCTGGAACGCTGTGAACATGTACAAGTCCAGTGATGCAAATCCCAATGCTGTTGGACTAAACAGCAGAACTCATGGAAAGGCATTTGGCCAATCAAATTCAAGGACCATAATAAACTGTAGTATTGTCACTATATAATTGCAATAGAATTTGCTCACCAAGTTTGCATTTATTTGATTAAAAAAACTTTCTTAATCAACATCTCTGTTTTATGTTTACTATTTTATTACATTTAAAAATGTAATTCCTGTGACGGCAAAGCTCAATCAGTCAGATCAATACTGAAACCTCTGTTTGTTTGTTTTTACTTTGACAGAGGTCAGAGTAAATCTATATATTTGTGACATAGCCTAATACATTTATTTACTGTCATTTTTCAGTTTAATGCTGATGCTTAAGTACTTGCTTAAGAAATGTGTTTTAAAAATACATAAATACATATTAACCTCAAACTTCTGAACGGAAGTGTAGGCTATAATGGTTTAATACAGGTTTCGTGTCCTCGTGCACTTTATTAATAAGGATCAACATGATAGATATGATGATCTCGTGGAATATCACGTTTTATTAACACTGATTACACGATTTTCACAATCCCCAGATGAACTTCATTTCAAAACCTCACGAATTCTGCAAATACAGACACTCCCATTCATTTCTATTACAACATCAAGAAAAAGCTGTCTGCTCTTAGTAATTTGGCTGGAGATTTAAAGTCAAGTCTTAAACACCATGCGCAACAAACGAATGGCATGCCAATGCTAAAGACAAATTAATCTAGTTATCAGATGATAAATGCACTTGTCAAGTAATCGAAACGAGATCGAACCAAAGCTAATTAAATCATACACTAATAATCATGCTTGGCTATTGCAAACCCGTATTTAGCATGCAAGCTGTGCGTAAAATGTATGTCAGAATAAAATACACATAAAAACACATATTTACCTTGCTCGTAGCTCTTGCATCTTTTGCCAAAAGCAGCACATAAGTTAAAATACTTGCGTAGATCCACATTTTTCATTAACTAACCCAAGTCCCTTTTTTTGCACAGCTTCCACCTGATGATATGATTTGGCGTCTCCGAAAGCACCTGTATCCTCAGCCTTGAATTATGAGTCTAGATCCGCAAGAACACAGCTCCATGGTTTACGGCTCCATGATTACAGGTCGGTGCCATGCAGAGTTGTGTATGTTGTGACGCGCAGCTCCGGCTTGGCTCCGCACAGATCTGATGGACACGCGCGCGCCGCACACACCCACCCACCAGCACCATCTCCGACTCTCGTGTTCGACTTGAAGCGGAGCTGCGCAGAATGATCAGTGTATGACATCAAAGTACCGCGAGAGCGATTCGAAAGCATAAGGATCCATCTGCTCTCTTATGGCTCTCGCGGTACTGTGATGTCATACACTGATCATTCTGCGCAGCGCTGCTTGAAGTCGAACACCTTGTCTGTGCCAAAGCGAGGCGGAGAACCGCACTTCTGTACCACAGCAACATTTATGTTTTATGCGTCTGCAACATTCCAAGAACATTTAAAAGTGACTGTTGAGCAGTAATTATATTCTATAGTAAAATGTTATGCGAAAGCTATTTCGTGGTAAATAGCCTAACATTAAATGGAGATGTTTCTTTTCTAAAGTTATTCTTACTAACAACAATCGTATCGGTGTTATTAATTTTAGAAATGTTATTGTATAAATTATTAACTGTATGGTTTATATTTTCAGTGACAAATAATGGGCAACCTCAAGCAACCTTCAGGAAAAATGTCCGCTGTTGTATAGCGCCCTCTTTCAGTTAATAAGCGAATGATTATACAGCTGTGACTGGATTCATCCTATTTCTTATGGGAATGCATTAATGGGATAGTTCATCCAAAAATTTTAATTATTTCATCATTTACTCACACTCAATTTGTTCCAAACATTTCCTAGTTTCTTTTTAACCAAACAGAAGATAACTCATACAGGTTTGGAACAATTTACATGATGGCATTTTATTACTTTAAAAATTTATTGAAGTTAGTTTTTTTCGTTATTTGTAATTTTTTTGGAGGGGGGGGGGGTGCTAAATTAATAACAATAATAATGATGTTATTATTATTATTATTATTATTAATATTATTAATAAACATGAACAGGGCTTAATTCTAAAGCATTGTATTTCAGGGACGGCAATTTTGGGGCTGAAATTGAACATGATTGTGAAGCTTGAATTGTATTTTATTGTATATAAATATTTAAACTGGGAAAAAGTACACACACATTTTTATTATTCGGAATCAGAATAAAAAGGGTTTTATTTTCAAGTGTGTTAATACACACAAGGAATTTGTCTTCGTGACAGGAGCTTCCAGCGCAAAAAAAAGTACAGTCATACATATAATAGACATACATGTAATAAAATTAAATATAACACTAATAACAAAAAGAATAAGACAATACATTTACATAATAATAACTATGTGGTGTTATGACTGTGTAAATGTGTTATTTGTAGATGAACAGGTTTGAGAAGTAATGTACAGATGTCTAGTCCTGAGATTTAGGCAGAGGCAAAAACATGTGCTTGATAAGCAAAAGCGATGTCATCCTTGTCATGGCGCATGAGGAGAGATGAGGCGGGACTCAAAGTGCAGGAAGTATGGGCTTTTAATAATAGATTGAAACTAAAAAGAACA
Source organism: Oxygymnocypris stewartii (assembly GCA_003573665.1). Taxonomy (NCBI): domain Eukaryota; kingdom Metazoa; phylum Chordata; class Actinopteri; order Cypriniformes; family Cyprinidae; genus Oxygymnocypris; species Oxygymnocypris stewartii. Next base: position 1,020,347 of record QVTF01022339.1, on the reverse strand, counting down.
AAAACCACCCCGAGGGGGGGAAACAGGCAGGCAGGCAGGCAGAGGACTGTTACACAGTCAAACATTACACACACGGGACGAAAGACAACGGATCAGCACAAGACTACAGACACCAGGAGGCTAAATAAGGAGACAAACGAGGGTAACGAGGGAGACACAGTTGGAGCCATTGAAACAACGATTTGGTAACAAGATGTGAGGGGACAGACAATAGACAGGAGAAAGCACATGGCACCACACAAACACAACAAGCCATGTGCTCAACACAGACACAGTGACCTCTGGTTGCCGGTAACTGTGACAATCCTCACCGTTCTTTGCTTTGAGATGTCTTTCCCCTTCTGTCAACCTACATAACAGACCAAGAGCTGCTCTGAGGTCCAGAGGCTTTATTTCTGGTCCCTGTACAATCTTAAAACCCATGTCCCTCGAGTCATTTTGATCCGAAACTGATTTTCAAAAATCGAGCGTTGATTCTTATGATACGAGACTCCTTGACTTTTGTCACACTTGCACTAGGAATACACCAAAAAAATGTATTCTATGATTCCGAATATTGGCTTTAGTCTTAAAATGTCTCTTATTTAATACCTCAGCCTAAAATGTATATTCAGAATTAAATTGCAAAACGCTTTCAAATTATATATTAGATACTTTAATTGTATTTATCATAGAGGAAACACACCAATGTCTTAAAAATGGAGCCAAGCAGTCTGAAAAACTTGTTCTGGTCCATTTTACTGTTGCACTTAATTCCTTTTCCTAACCTTTTATTAGGTGTCTGCAGGGTGTGGACAATTCCATTTGTATTCACACTGAATAGAAGTCAATTCTTGAAATTCTTTACTGTAAAAGGAAACATGTTCTTTCAATGAATGCTGAGTCAGAAATGATACCATATGATGATGATTTCGGGGTCAGGAGTAATCCTAAATAATCTGGGGAGAGCCCTGATGTTGATCTTGATCTTTCAAGTACTCAGGAACAGGCCACAGAACCAGTAGTGTGTAATAATCAAACACAAAAGAATGAAGATAAACCTGAACAAAGGAGAAATCCTGCCAGGGAGAGGAAAAGCAGCATGTGCCTGTTTTGTTTAATAAAGTGTGCCAGTCAGAGCGACTGGAGGATGAGAAAAGCGCTATGTATTTTGTGTGTGTGCTCTGCTAACACAAGCAGTGTTGCCAACACATTTTCAGAGAAAGTTGCAAAAGGTCAATTTGTTGCTAAAAGTTGCTAAATTACATTGTGATGTCATTGCGTGATGACATCACTGCGTAATCACGGCGCAAAATTGAGTCACAACATCAAATATCAAAATAATACTATGTTAATTTAGATTTGTTTGTAAAATAATATGCCTAATATAATATTAAAATATAAATAGCTTTATTTTAAATACATTGAATTATTGAACACTTACATATTTTTGAATTATTACAATTTAAGTTTTTTTAATAATACATTATTGTACAGTGTACAATAATGTACACAGTTTCAATTTTTTTACAGTGTATTAACTGATCAATAATCGCAAGTAAGTTACTAACAAAGTGTATCATAAATGAACATTTATTAAATTATTATTATTATTATATATTTTTTTTATTAAACAATTGAAATTAGCCACGAACTCAATTCACGTGATGTGTGTGTACTGATAGGCATCTTTGGTTTTCTTCTTTTTGTGTAATTTGGATGTAAATTTGCTAAAAGTTGCCAAATAAAAAATAAAACATTGCAAAATGTGTTGCTAGTTGTAAGAAAAAGTTGCTTGTGTTGTCTGAAAAGTTGCTAAATTTAGCAACAAAGTTGCTAAGTTGGCAACACTGAAAGACGTCACATAGGGCTAAATGCATAGTATTTGAATAAAACTGCTAACTTTACAGCAGCGGGGAAGATCAACATGCAAGTCTTATTTTATTTAATCTGTGTTATTTTAATGTTTTTGCCCTAAAACATAGAGATCTGATGTTGATGTGCATGCATTCAAGCATTTCAGTGGGCTTAAATAGATCACCCATTACAGTAGATTTAGTTCACAAACAACTGACAGTTTTGACCTAAATATGATTTTCAGTTACAATAACTGATCCTAAAATTCAACATTAGTAGCTTTCAGACGCGCGCGCTTCCAAGATCTCGGGTCTAACACTGTGTCCTAACTATACGCTACGTGACGGCGCGACACGCGATAAAATTTATCTTTTCCATGTTAATCAGAGTTTCTGTCCTAACTAGCCGCGACAGTGATTTCAAATTTTCGAATTTAGAAACGGTTTCTATTTCCACGAAGTCACGGCTGGAACAACAACATATTTTTAGCAAATTTTCTAATTCAAATTTTACAATTATTTTAAAATACAATAATGATATAGTATAACAGATAAATCTTATTTTTATTGTCCTTTCATTTAGTTCACTTATTTCTGAGATCACTATCAAATTGCATGAAATTGTCCAATATTTGACTGAAATAAATTATTTTGGAAACAATAAGCTAATGGTACCACCAGCAACTGTTCAGTTACTCACATTCTTCAAAAATAAAATATTTTGTGTTAAGCAGAAGAAAGATATTCCTACAGATTGTGAAAAAAAAAACGTGGGGGTGAGTAAATGATGACAGAGTTTGACTGTCCTTTTCCTTCTTTTGTTATTACTCTCAATTCTTTCCAGCAGCAACAGGCGCAACTTGACACATAACCCAGTTGCCTCTTGTGAAATGGTCTGTTTCAAGTGTTTCAACAATTTTACCCACTAAAATCCACTAATTCCCCGAAGCAAATTGTCATGAATCTGGTTGCCACTCACCACATCTCTTGCACCACACTACAGCTGCACCTCACCCATGGACTGCATCTCCCATCATTCACTGCACTCACACATTCCCATCCACCATTACACCAATCACACAGCTGTCACCAATCACTCATTTGCCCTGCTTGTTTCACCACACCTGCACTTCATTCACACACACACACATTTAAGCAGCACACTTCCATGCAAACTTTGTGAAGTCTTGTTCTTGCCCCGGCTGACATTTCTGAGCGTTACCCAGCTTGCTGTTTGTTATCTCTGTGTTTGACCCCGGACTGCCTGACCTTGGTACTCTGAACCTGTGCCTGTGACCCCGACTTCTGCCTGCTATTGTTTACGTCTCTGCCTTGCCTCTGATATTCCTGTTTTTGCCCGCTGACCTTTGCCTGTTTGATTCTGTCTAATAAATATCTTACTGCAAATGGATCCACACGCCTTCGACCAGTCATTACACAAATATTGTATGTTTCACTCATATGTGTCTGAGCACCTCAGGCTACTACAGGGGTTGCCTTTTCATTTAACTATAGCATCACTTGTGGTGTGGAGTTTGAATCTTTATGCAATTATTATAAGGATAATTTGATTTTGTTGTGCTTGTGTGTCTGTCTACGGATGTTTTGAACAGTCTTCATCCAGGGACGTTCCTATACCGTTGAGATTAATAAAAGCAAGTAATGGCATTAGCAAACATATTTATTTCCTGGCCTGCTTTCTTTCTCTCTTTATATGATGTCAAATTAGTTTCTATAAAGACTGCCGATTTCAAGGAAAAACTCTTCCCTCTCCTTGGATTTATTCAGTGGCGGCGCTAGGGAGGGGCTAGCAGGTGCTTCAGCTCCCCCAAGAAAGACCAAAGCACCCCCATAGCACCCCCAAATATTTTTTTTCTGGAAGCAATTTTATACAGCCTATATTGTAATAAATAGATAATTTTAAACAACAAATAAAATAAAAACATTTTACTCATTACGTATGCGTATCATATATGTGACGTGATGGGTCACGTGAATTAGCTACGCTGTCGCGCTCGCGCTTTTTATAAAATAAAAAATGGAGCGGTTCCTTCTGCCAAGTAAGCGATCTCGTAATTGTAGTTTAGTTCCTAGTGAAAATGAGAACATAAACGTAAATTTGCCCGATGTTGAGAACGTTTCAGATGTTGATTCTGAAACGGAGGAGTCCGCTGACGCGTTTGCCGCGGATGCAGAGACTGCAGCTAGTAGCCTACAACTTCAAATTCCATTCAAATTAGCATTGATGCTTTTGCCGTCAACCACAACAACCGTTGCATTGTCCTAGTTTGAGATTGTAAATAGTAAGTGATCGTTGTCAAAGCTTTTTTGAATACTGATATTTCCACAGTGCTATGGGTGCATTTTGATATTGCCCTTGACTGAAATTCTGAAATGTTGTTCAATGAATGTCAATATGCAAAATCTTCAACAATATTTGATTGAATGCTGAATATTGTGCTTGTTTAATTTAATAAAATAAAATCTCTTAAATTGTGATTAATAAAATAATTTAATATTAAAAATTGAGTAGCCAAGTTTTGCTCATATTTAATGATAGTAGACCGATTAATAATGTGTGTGTGTGTAGATAGATAGATAGATATACATAGATAAAAGATTGGCTTTTTACTCCTCAAATAAAATGTTAAAACAGGTCTATAATTATACAATGAATTATAGACCTATTATTAACACTGCAGTCATCAATAAAAATCAACGAAATAATAAGCTTTAGCCTATTTTAAGCACCGACTTTAAAAAAAACAACCTGTTTAACACGAAATAGCTGCGTTTCTTCTCTTTTTTCACTATGTACAGGCCACGAGAAATATTAAGGGAATAAATTAAAACAGCTAGGTATACCGTTATCAGTATATGTTGAAGTAGATTCGTCTCTGAGAGAATATGCGCCGTCAAATGCCGAAAGCTTTGTCATTACTTCGTTATTCCGTTTTTACTTTCACTTTCTCTAATTTACTGAGATTAAGACGTTCACCGACATAACGTTACCTCTTGTGCAAAATTTTCACGTTGCTGATGTAATATCCATTGGCTCGCCTTCACGGTTTAAAACATAAATATTTCCAAGTTTGCGACATTAACATATATATATATACAGCAGACGCGATTTCTTTAAGACTGCAAGGGAAGCTCAGCTTCCCCTATAATTGTCAAAAAATGAATGGTCAAATATATGTACTATTATGTTAACATTTTATTGACTAAAAATGCGTTAAACACGTTCATCTCGAACGAAAACAATTTCGTTCAGAATCAGCTACTTAGGTCGGCTGACTCGATTTCCTTCTCATTCATTCCCGTAGCGTACAGTGCATTACTCTGTTGAAGCCCAGCGTCCATTGACTTCAATGGGGCTGCTTTAAACAGTTTTTTTCAGTGCTTAGAAACAAGACGGTCATTGGATAATGCTGCGATTATGTCCTGCCCACGGACGCTCAGCGTCTCTGGGATGAATGGAGGAGTGGGCTGGCCCGGACTCCGAGCGTCTGCGTGATGATTGGAGGGTCTGTCGAAAGACTGCATCTCCTTTTGATTGACAGCGATTTTGTACTATAAAAGTCACTGACACTGAAGCTATTCGAGCTCAGTCCCATCGCGGAAGTGTAGTCGAAAGACAAACTGCTGCAACCTATTTCTTGGTATTTGCTTGGTGAAATTGCTAGCCAATTTTCATCATACATTTCACCCAGATTCCTTGTTTCAGTTCAACCTAATTCCCATATTTCGAGTTTAATATCTTTTTTTAGGATCGTTTGTTCATTCATTCATTCATTCATACATACAGTAGGCTAGAAAATTTTCTTGAAAAGGAATGTTGGGCAGAATTTAGGTATAAATAAATGGTAAATTTTTATGATGTTGGCCAAAAATGAGCTTCCCCTCTTTGAAAGACCAGCAGCCGCCACTACAGTAATATATATATATATATATATATATATATATATATATAAAAATTGCGCTGCTCCCCTGGTCAGTGATCTAGCACCCCCTCAGCACCTGCCTTCAAAATTCGCTGGCGCCGCCCCTGGATTTATTATATTATAAAATGTTTTGTTGAATTGAGTTGGTTGCCTATGAAGCCATAAATATGACAAAACTATTTGAATTGCATTCAATTTTAATTGTCATTTGACAAATTCTATTACCAAAGACTTTGGGCTATGTAAGGACTTTGTTACGTAGCTTTTTACATTTTGAATTTTAATTATTTTTGGTCAAATTCTGGACATTTTTTAGTTAAAGTATATCTATTTTTAATGGCATACTTTTATGTTTCCACCAGATCTTTAACGAGGAAGTAAGGCCTCGTCCACCAAAGCGCTTTTTTTCCCCGAGGCTGGGATGGCAATGGGAGCGCCACGTTTTTTTAAAACGCCTGGAGCCTTGCCAAGTGCTGAGCATCTTTTTCGCGCTGACCGCTGAGCAAGTCTATGGGCGAGACCGGAAGCCAGACCCATAAAAATTAGTAATGGCCGCTATATTTAAATAGCGGTGAATAAAAATCCAAATAATTTTTATTAAATTATTAGACAATAAACATCCCATTTTAAAAGAAATACAGCTTTAAGATTCAAGATGAAGAACAAATTTTGAAACACAAAATTAAATATTGTAAAATTCAAAACGCACAAATTCAGATCCTACAGAAAGTGGGTCAGAGTCACTGATCTATTTATATAGATCAGTGGTCAGAGCGGTTAAGAATCTAGTTTTCACAGGGAAGGGTATAGGGTCTCACTTGTTTTTTCTTTATATAAACTAGTTCTAGTATGGAAGTGATTATAATGCCTAATAGGAAGCATCACATATAATTCAATAATACTAATTTGGCCATTTATAGGCATAGGGTGGGTATGTGCTGTGCCTTTAAGAGCGGAGACAGCTCCTGTTCGCTCCTCCACCCTCCCATCTGTTCAATGACGCTTAGCATCGCTTTCACCGAACGAGACACGAACCAACTTACGTTACAGGTACAGAGTCGTACTATTCTTTTATTTTACGGATGTGTATGTAAATGCTTTGAATGCTTAGGTTTGTGGTCACTGGTCAGTACAAAAAAGGGATCAGTTTCTCACCTGTCTTCGTGACGATGCGCGAGCACTTCTCGCTTTAGCCATAAAGGAGGATGAAACCGTAACGTTAGCTGTCACAGTTTTGTTCAATTAAACGGTAACGTTAAAAACAACAAGAGAAGATCGCTGGCTATAATGTGTGAGCTTATTCCAGCTCTTTGAAATGTAATTAATCTTATCTCAAATAAATTCAAATTACTCAAACTCAAATTATTCATGCTGCGTTTCATGGCGAAAGGTAACGTTAGTGCATCAACATTTAGCTTGGCTTTTGTATCAATATTAGGTATTAAAGTGATTTATAGATTGACTGTGCAATGGAGATTTTGACATAATTCCTTCGGGACTCCAGCAGCGGATGTGATGTGAGCAGAATCACCATCTGCAGCATCATCTCTGTGTGTGTGTGGACTGATCCACTGTAACCAGGCCACATCTCAACATTACTAACATGATGATTTATCAAATATATATATCAAATAAGCATTAAACAGTAATGAACATTCATGCTGCATTAGATAATAGAGAGGCAGAGATAATATGCCAGGTCTACACAGGGATTTATCAGACTAAATTAAATAAATAATGTAACGTATAAAATATAATCTAAATAATTTAACACGAGGTACACTTTCCATAGCATTTGCCTCCGAGACAGTGAATACACGTCTGCTACATGCCACTGCAAAGACACCTGAACCCATACTAGACAGGCCTAGAAAACGATATTATAAAAGATATCAAATATTAGATGTTTTGCTCACATGTTTTAATTATCTGGTCAATTTTTGTCACTTGTGCTGGAATCATTCGCTTAAAGAACTAGTTAATTTTTGACTTTGGTGTTCAGTGTGTTACAGATTTGCTTTTCTATTCTGTTTCTATTCCTTTTAGGTTTGCAGAGCCTGTTTGACTCAGAAAACTATGGAGCAGGTGTGATCTTAGTATATTTCACACAATCTCTTTTACCAACCCTCCGTTCTCTATCATATCACGATGGCATCATGTGTTTCCGGCTGCTCTCCAGTGGTGAGGTTCTGTCAGAAGCTGAACAGGCTGAAGACGCTGGAGGAGGACGTAATGGCAACATCACTGAAACGCTTGTCTGTCCACAGTGGACCTTGCGCTGCTTGGTGTAGGAGGAATGGTGGGATCAGGCCTGTATGTTCTCACAGGAACTGTTGCTAAAGACACTGCAGGACCAGCTGTAGTGGTGTCTTTCATTATAGCTGGAGTAGCATCTCTCATGGCAGCACTGTGTTATGCTGAGTTTGGTGCCCGTGTACCAAAGACAGGCTCCGCCTACATGTTTACATATGTCTCTGTTGGGGAAATCTGGGCATTCCTGATTGGCTGGAATGTAATTTTAGAGTATATGATTGGTGGAGCTGCAGTAGCTCGTGCATGGAGTGGATATTTGGACTCTATTTTTAATCACCGAATCCAGAATTTTACAGTGAGTCATGTAATGCGTTGGGACGTGCCCTTCATTGCTCATTACCCAGACTTCTTAGCAGCAGCCATCCTCCTAGTAGCTTCCTTTTTCGTTTCATTTGGTGTTCGTGTCTCATCTTGGCTCAACCACATCTTCTCGGCCATCAGTATGGTAGTCATTGTTTTTATCTTGGTGTTTGGCTTTGTACTGGCCGACCCAGCCAACTGGAGTGCTCGGGAGGGAGGCTTTGCCCCCTTTGGACTTTCAGGTATCCTGGCAGGAACTGCAACATGCTTCTATGCCTTCGTTGGCTTTGATGTGATAGCGGCTTCCAGCGAGGAGGCCAGCAATCCTCAGAAGGCTGTTCCTGCCGCGACTGCAATCTCACTGGGCCTGGCAGCCACAGCATATGTCCTGGTGTCCACAGTTCTTACGCTGATGGTTCCATGGCACACGCTCGACCCAAACTCAGCACTCTCAGACGCGTTCTTCAGACGAGGATATAGCTGGGCCGGGTTCATCGTGGCTGTGGGATCCATCTGTGGTGAGTATGAGTTAGCGGTTGACATATGGGTTTATTAATGGACAGTGTAGACACTTAGAGAGCAGGGTGGTTGATGCACTTTTGATGCAAAATTGATGCACTTTTAAGAATTTATTTGATAAATGTCTCCATTGTGGTTTGCCTCTGTCACTTTACATATTTCTTTAAAAGATCACTTCCAATGAGCGTAAAAAAACAAAAACTTTTTATTTATTTAAATATTCCAATTTGATTCACATTTAGGTGATTTCATCTAACATTTTATGCAATAATAATGCATTATTTCAAAATAACCAAATATTGGTTAAATATTTGGATTATTATTTTGATAAATTATATACATATATAGACACATTTGTTTGAAAAACAAAACTTTAATTCAGCAGGAATGCATTATAATAATCAAAAATGGCAGTAAATATATTACTAATGTTGTAAAGGATTTCTATTTCAATTAAATGCTGTTGGTTTGAACTTTCTATTCATCAAAGAATCCTGAAAAAAGTATCATCGTGCCTTACAAATATTAATAAGATTCAGCACAACTGTTTTCAACATTGATAATTAGAAGAAATGTTTCTTGAACAGTAAATCAGCATATTAAAATAAATTCTGAAGGATCATGTGACACTGAAGACTGAAGTAATGATGCTGAAAAATCAGCGTTGACATGTCCATATTGTCACATTGCCTTATAAAATGTTTTTTTTTTTTATACTGTATATTTTTATTTTTTTGGAAGACATGACTTAACTTCATAGCAGTGTCTATAACTGTTATGTTGATATTGATGATTAAGTTGTATTGTTAGATTTTAATAAAGGTTATGGATGCACTGTGGTTTATACTGTTTCTTATCTCTTTCATCTAGCCATGAACACTGTGTTGCTTAGCAACCTCTTCTCCCTCCCGCGGATCGTGTATGCCATGGCTGAGGATGGCCTCTTCTTCTCTGTCTTTTCCCGTGTCAACCCTGTAACCAAAGTCCCGGTGATCGCAATTCTCGTTTTTGGCAGCCTTATGGCAATCCTTGCCCTCATCTTTGATCTGGAAGCACTGGTCCAGTTCCTCTCTATTGGCACTCTGCTCGCTTACACGTTTGTAGCGGCCAGCATCATATTGCTTCGCTTCCAGCCGGATAAAAGCAGTGGGAGCTCAGGAGGAGGTGGAATCAAGACAGATGCTTCACCCACACCTTCAATGACCCAGTCAGGACAGCAGGTGGACCCAGCTGCGGTGACGAATGAGACCCAGACATTTGCGAAGGACAGCGGAGAGCTGAAGGAGTATGAGTCCTTCTCTGATAAACTTCAGCTGGTGGAGCGGCAGAAGTCGGTGAAGGAGAGACGGGCTCCAGGCACTCTGAAGGCTCTCTGGGAGCCGTATTTGGGCCGGATACTGGGGGACTGTGAGCCAGGGGAGGTGGTGACGTTCTCTGTGCTCGCTCTGATGGTCAGTGGAGTCTCTCTTTGTGCTGTGTTGGTGTTCGGGAATAACCAGCTGAATCTGCCTGTGTGGAGCTTCACCCTTCTGCTGGTCATCTTCAGTCTGGTCTTCCTGCTCAGTCTGGCTCTCATCTGGGTCCATGAACAGCAGCCCAATCTCAAAACTTTTCAGGTGAGTTAAAATAACACAATAATAGGGCTAAATGGACAACCATAGCTATCATACAGTGTAAAAGTGAGTGAGCATGAATTAATTTATTTCCTTAAATATAGTTGAGTGTTAAATTCTTTGCATGTGTGCATAAAAAAATATTATCATTACCTATTATTGAATATATCAGCGATGTACGATTTGTTCTTTTGAGTCAGATCAATAAATCAGCTGAATCAGTTAAAAAAATATTTTGTGAACAATTTAAGAATAGGACTTGAGTTGGTCCGAACAGTTGAATGAATGAATGAATGAATGATGCATTTATATAGCGCTGTATTGTGTATTGTTGTACCCCCAAACCGCTTTACAATCATGTGGGGGGGGGTCTCTGCTCAACCACCACCAGTGTGCAGCATCCACTTGGATGATGCGATGGCTGCCACAGGACAACGGCCAGTACGCTCACCACACACCAGCTACAGGTGGAGAGGAGAGAGAGTCATAGAGCCAATCAAGTGTATGCTCTCACCACACACCAGCTACAGGTGGAGTGGAGAGAGAGTCATAGAGCCAATCAAGTGTATGCTCTCATCACACACCAGCTACAGGTGGAGAGGAGAGAGAGTCATAGAGCCAATCAAGTGTATGCGCTCACCACACACCAGCTACAGGTGGAGTGGAGAGAGAGTCATAGAGCCAATCAAGTGTATGCTCTCATCACACACCAGCTACAGGTGGAGAGGAGAGAGAGTCATAGAGCCAATCAAGTGGATGGAGATTATTAGGAGGCCATGATTGACAAGGGCCAGTGGAGGGAATTTGGCCAGGACACTGGGGCTTCACCCCTACACTTTACGAGAAGTGCCATGGGATTTTTAATGACCACAGAGAGTCAGGACCTCCATTTAACGTCTCATCTGAAAGATGGTGCTTTTTGACAGTATAGTGTCCCCGTCACTATACTGGGGCGCTAGGACCCACACAGACCACTGTGTGAGCACCCCCTGCTGGTTTCACTAACACCTCTTCCAGCAGCAACCTAGTAATCCCAGGAGGTCTCCCATCCAGGTACCGACCAGGCTCAGCCCTGCTTAGCTTCAGTGGGCAACCGGTCTTGGGCTGCAGGGTGATGTGGCTGTGGAGTTCTTAAATCAACAGTTTACTGACTTATTGCTGTCTTTCTTGCATTGATCTGGGTTAACAACTCACAGACTCATTGAATATAGCTCTTAGGGATGTAACGGTACGAACATTTCTTATCACGATTATAGTGACCAAAATAGTGTTAATGTTTAAAAAGTACAGACACAAATCACTTCAAATTTTATATTTAAAAATCAACAACAAATAAAATTATTTTTGTTTGCATAATCACTAAAACAATCACATTACCAATGATGTTCGGATTTTAAATGACAACTTGACTGACAACAGTTTAATAGCATGTTCAACTATCTAATGTAAATTTCCAAATAAAGCCTTGAAAAAGTTGAATAAAAAGGTAGATCTCACATTTCAGTCTTTAAATAAAGAAAAGGGTTAAGTTAAAATGATAATTGATTAATAGCCAAAATGATTAAGCCTATATGTATTTTATCTGCTCCATAATTTATTCTAAATAACTTATCTGATTTGTTTAAATGTATAGAAGTCACATAATTTTATTTTTCCTTAAGTGGTCAAAATTTACAGCAGGGCATGCAAATTTGGTCCGTTTTTGGCCAGACAGAAACAGCACACTGACTGAATGTGAATGTTAGTCTCTGTAAATCCACTCTCTGACAGCAGGTGGCACTTTATATGGAAAAGCTGAATTACAGCTGTTTCCCGTGAACTCCATGGACAAAGCAGTAATGCGATTAAGAACACTTCTTTAAGATGATGAAAGATGAAAACAAAATGCCGAATCGTTTCTGAAGACAGTCAGAACCTTCAGAGGTACATTCATATAATCAATTCATTCATATATTAATTTGTATAATTCCCTCAGCACTCTTTTAAAACCTCCTTTCTGCCCTATTTTCACTCAAAACAAAACTACTCTGCGTGCGCACGTGAGACTGTTACTGAAAACTGGACAGTATTTATTTATCGTGAGTTTTTCAAATCGTGATAATCTAATACGATGTTAATGATAATTAAAAAAATGAAATGGTAAAACTAACCATGGGCAATTTTATCATGATTTATCGTCAAACTGGTAATCGTTACATCCCTAATAGCTCTAGTGAGCTTATTGAAAGAACATATGAAGCTAATTATATTTATGTGCTATGAATTTTATGATTTTATGGGCCTACCACAAACCGAACTGGAGTTTCAACACGAAGTTTGAGTACAAATCCTAATACAAAACTGCAATAAACAGCAATATGTCATACATATGGTACCTGTGATGAAGTAAAATAATATATTTTTCTCTAACCAGTTTATTGAAACAAACTTTTCAGAAAAAACAACAACAAAGATGTCAGAGTAATAATTTAGTCTGTTGATCAGTAATATGTGTTTCAGGTCCCTCTGGTGCCATTTATTCCTGGCTTCAGCATCCTTCTGAATGTATTTCTCATGTTGAAGTTAAGTCTCCTCACCTGGATCCGTTTCATCATATGGGTCGCAGCAGGTACCAGTTCATTGCTCTTCATCTCTATTCCACCACAATATTGTGAATTACATAAATATCAGTTAAAAAAACACTCTATATAAACACACAATATAACGGCAAAGGAGATATAAACAGTTTATGAACTGATGAACTCATTACAGAACAACGATCTCATTAAATACACTGAGCTGTCTGTGAATATAGCTGTCATAAAGAGACAGTTAATCACATTTCTGTCATCATTTACTGACCCTCATGTTGTTCCAAACCCATTTGACTTTCTTTGTTTCCTAAAACACTGGAAGATACCTTAAGCAGAATGTTCAAGCTGCTATTTTTCTACTAAAGATTTTGGCCAACCCCAACACCATTTTATTTTATTGGATAAACAAGTTGAAAACATGGCCATAGATTGAAGGTTTAGATTTGTTCTGCTAGTTTTTTTTGTTAAAGTTAATAACTAAATGGTGACTTCTGCATGTTCAAGCTCTTAAAGAGAGTCCAGCTGTTGTCTGGAGTGACTGAGCATTAATTGACTAGTATGGGAAAAGAAGATCAGTCCAAACATGATTATCTTCAGTTCCTGTCAGCACTGCTACAAACCGTTTGAACTGTTATACCAGTCTGCTCACAGAATCAAATGTGTCCTGCTCTGTCACAGGTCTTCTGGTGTATTTCGGTTATGGTATCTGGCACAGTAAGGAGGGTTTGCGGGAACAGCAGGGGCAGACCGTGGCAGCGCGGTACGTGGTCCTTCCCAGCGGCAGCCTGGTGGAGACGGTCCAGAACATCCAGCCTGAAGGACACACTCACAACATACACACACCAACCCACGACAATCCACCTGCCAGCAGATGATCTGATCATGCTGAGGTGTGTTTACAGTACACCTGCCCGTTCTACCTGCTTTTTTTTCTCTTCAGTTTACTGACATCATGTCAAGATAAACTGTTCATTAAAAAGATGGTTTGAAGGATTATTCCAGGTTCAGTAACTTTTGTCAAATAATGTTGGTTATCACACAAAAAATATTTGGACTTCCCCATTTCCTTTAAAAAACAATAGGCAATAGAGGTTAATAGGACCAATTTTGGAGGACTTAAAAGCAGAAATGTGTATCTTATTATTTTATAAAATAAGTATTGTGTTAAAACGGTATTATTTAAGCTGTAAAGCTGTTTAAATAAGTTTTATAGTCATTTTAAGCATTTAGGGTTTACAGCATTGCAATGCCATTGCAACAAAGTTGTAAAATTGTATATACCTTTACAAAGGAAAGCTTTATTGTTTACATCTTGTGACTATAATTTTGAAACAGTGAGTATTTTTTATTTACCGACTGGCCCAATTCACTTACTTTAACAGTATCTCACTGTAATCCAGATTTTTTTTTTTCAAAGAAAATAAATTAAGTGGATAGTAATTTGTGGTAATCAACATTATGCCAACATTAAATGCTGTTAATTGGTCTTGTAAGGCCCGCCTGCTGGTCCAACGACAGTTTCCAATAGAGCGGGTGAAGGGTCAGACTTAATTAAAGTAAGACTATATCTAACCAGAGGTCATGGCCATTAACATAAAACCAAGCTGACCAATTTATCTTCCTCTAATGGTAACTATTTAATCATGCCGTGGTTTCTCACACACACTTAGTTAGAATAACATTACAATAATCAGAGGTTGAGGCTCATCCTATCCAGATTGGTCTAACAGCACTCTATTGTCCTGAACGGAAAACCCATTATTGGCTTCTACAGTCTATATACACATGATTAATGCCAATGTGTTAGTCGGAGCTCTAAAATGTCAGTTGAGCTAATTTCAAACCCTCGCACACGCGTGACGTACTTTGCGCGCAATACAAGCCCCTGTGCGCTTGTGATTATTCCCCTTTTCCAGAAGTCAGTATTGAACGCCTGTTATAAGATGATTCATAATTCACTTGACTTGAGACAGCTTCACCAGTGGACCAGATAAATGTGTTATTTAATTTGCTTGTTTTATTTCTTTTTGTCTTTATTTAATGTAATTGAATTCATTGTTCATAGAGTAGATCGTTTCCAGATACTTAATAACAGGAAGTCTTCTGCAGTCTTGTGATAAGAGATACACATATGAACACACACATATATATTAGGGCTTTCAGTTGATTATAATTTATCTAATTAATTACATGATGTGTCGATTTAATTAATTGCAAATTACATTTGGCTGTGTGAGAATACCCCCAAACGATCATTTAATGGTATTTTTGTTAAAAGAGAAAGTATTAAGTAGACATTACAAATAGTATCTTTAGAAGTAAATATTTTATTTGATTAAACATAACATTATGTGTTATATTACACATAAACGTCTAGGCGACAACGGCCTAACATAAACTATGGAACACAAAAGAAGATAATTTGAGAAAAATCTGTTTTTTTTTTCTTCATGAAATGAAAGTCGTTGGTAACCAAAACAGCTTTGTTACCAACAGACTTCACCTTCTTTTATGTTCAAAAAAAGAAAAGAAGTAATTTAGGTTTTAGTAAATGATGACATGATAAAAAAACATTGGGTGAACTATAGTTGAGTATAGTATAGTATCCCTTTAAAGTTTGTGTTTTCTATAACTGCATTTATGGAGTTGTTGTCCTGCATCATGTTTGTCTTTGTCAACAGTCAACTGTATGACATGTAAGATGATGTTAGGTCTGGGCTAGTGCGTTAACTGCTTTAAAATATTTCAATCACATTATTTTTAATAACCAATTAAGTTAACATGTTAAACTGACAGCCCATATATATGTACAGTATATATACCCTTTTTGCGTCTACGTCACGATTAGGTCACAGCGCTGGCTGGAGGCAAAACAATAAGAAAACTGGAGGTGGCCAATACAAACCAGCACAGATTTGGCTACATAAGGAGTTTAAAATATCATCTTGTTGTGATGTTGGGTGCTAGAATCAATGTAGTTGAGGCTCCAATTTGGGAAATTTCCCAGACAAATAAAACGACAACAGCTGTGGTTAAACGCGATAAAACGAGCGGACTCGACAGAAACGATCATCAAAAATGCACTCTTCTTATCAGAAAAGGTTAAATAAAGTATTGCCTTTTGTTTTGGTGTTATGGATTGTTACGTGTCTAAAGATTTCTTATGCATCTCATGACATGCAAGCGTATGTCGTGTATTACATAATGTCTGCATGAGTGTAAAACAACAAACTGACGATTTATATGCTTAATCATCTGTAGTTGTATATTGTTGTGATTGATTTTGGCTGTAATCATTCTTCTTCTTTTTAAGGTTTAATGGCGGCTTTGGCATCCAGCGTAATTGGTGCATTACCGCCACCATCTGCTCCGGAGTGTGGATCAGAGAATAGGTTTACAGACTAATTCACCCGATCCCCACCCTCCCCAAGCAGGCTGGAATCATTTACAGGATACTTTAAAATAACTATGTTGACATTAATTATATCTTCAAATAATATATCCATCCCATTGAATGTTGAATTGTTTTTGTGTTTTGGCCCAGTTCACTCATGTAGCTGTAAAAACAGTTGCCTGCTGAAACTGAAATATATATCTTCATGACTAGATGGACACAGGTGAGTTTCTCGTTACTCTACACGTTAGGTATAGATGTCACTCAACTAGAGGTAATCCTGTCAGATCACCCATGCTTTGAGCGTGTACAGGTCGGCCAATCTGGTTTCGTCTGTTAAAGTGAACTTTTTTCAAATAAAAATCACGGTCCCAGTCAGTGACCTTACATATGCAGATCAAATCGTATTTTCTCCAGTCATTAAAAAAAACAAGCTAACAAACCTCATAGCTAGCGTCCCAGATCAGACCAACCCTGAATCAATCTTAATGCATCAATAAAATTATCATTGAATCAATGTTGAAATTTAACATTGATTTTTCGTCAAGTTTGAAACCTGAAATAATTTTAACTCAATGATGAAAAATAGATCAAGATGGTCATAAAATCAAAATTTCTTCAACTTAAATCACATATTTAACATTAAATCAACATAGAAACATTATCAAATTAATCCTGGCTTTTACCGCTTTCAATCAGAGAACATACAGGACTGCAATTAATATGTTATATGCAATTAATACACTCAAAGTAAACAACATCCTTCAGTTTACATGCAAATATATGTATTTTTGCCCCACACCATTTGAACAGGAAAATAACATTATGATTACATTCAGGAAAACATTGATGCTTTAAAAAAAAAAAAAAAATACCTTTGTGGTGACTTCAAAACATATAGGCCTGGATTCACAGACAGGGCTCAGCTTAAGCCAGGACTAGGCCATAGTTAAATCAGAATTTGTAAAATTGGCAAAACATTGATAAACAAAAATGTATAAATAAATAAAAATCATTACTGGTGTGCATCTGAGACAAAGCAATGGCAATGACATTGGCTGGCAATGACACTTTATTTTCAGTTAAGACAGCTCAAACATGCATTTTAGTCTGGGACCAGCCTTCTGAAATGGGGGGATAGAGCTTAAAATACAATGTACAGAATATGATAAAATGAATGGCAAAGTGACAAACAAATACACGGAACAGTTCATTCTGAATTTATAAATTAAATGCCAGGAGAAGAGCCTGTACAACTTACAACATAGAAACTGGAAGTAAATGCAAATGAAAACTCCCCTTCAGAGGCAGAAACACTGAAGTACCACAGACTGAAACATTACCAGTTTGCTGTTCAGGAATTTAGTTTTTCATGGATTGAAGCTACTTTTCTGATTCAAAAAAGATGCCCTTACTCATTAAACATATAGTCTGATGAACTCAGGGCTTTCCACCAAAAGGCAATGCCCCCAAGCCATTCAGGACCACAACGGAGTCATTTTTGCACTGTCACAGCAAAGATGATCTCTGAGGCCGCCTTTTTACAGCTTTCACTTGTTATGAAAACAAACCGTATAACCAGTATAAAAAAAACAGAATGTTAAAACAGCACAATGTTGTAAAACTTTTGATGAGTAGTAGTGTGTAACAAAGAAAGTGGGTCCTAAATATTTGGAAATGTGACTTAATGTACTACAAATTTAAGTGCAAACTGTTAAAATATGGTGAATTCAAATTTAAGAATATTTGCACCAGCAGACATATGTATTATTTTGAAACCCTTAATATAAAGCATGTTTTATGTTTGGATCAAATTGGATTACGCACTTTCCACACAGCGGGTCACTCTGTGCCCTCTATTTTTAAGATGCCTGTAATATCAAACTACTGTATGTTGATATAAATGGCATTTCCTCATTCCAAATTGTTTATAAATTATATATCAATATAATTTTTGAGTGAACTAAAGGCCTGTTAACACCAAGGACGATAACTCTAAAGATAACGAAGATCTAAAAATCTTTCTCAATATTAAAGAATAGCAGAGACCACACCACAACTACAATGATGAACGCAGAAACAATATTGTTGGAATCGCTTTCAGAATATGCTCCAGCTGATGAAGGATAAAAACATTGACACCCATCAGAATCAATCTTACTATAATGACCTTGAGAATTTAAAGCTGCAGATGAATGTGCTTAGAATAAACAGACGAACATAGTTATCTTCAAAGTTATCGCTCTTGGTCTGAATGTGCCTTATCCCTTTAATAATCATATTAAGCCATTTTGCAATTCCTGTCTTTCCGTCTCCAAAGTTAAGATCTCTTGAAAACATAAATTAATGCTTTTCTCATCCCATTTAAGATATTTAAGAATTGAATGGATTTAAATTTGAGCAAACTGAATTTAAGACCAAAGGACCCATGTGGACTTACCATTCACATCTTGGAGCCTGGTGTCTTAAATTTAGTTTTTACTGCCCCGTTCATCTTGAGAAGCCGGCTCATTGGTTAGATACAGCTCAGCATCCTAATACGTGCCTCAACTGATGCTCCTCCAACAGCAAAACAGCCAACCTAAAAGGGCGTCAGGAACGTATTTGCACAAAACATGGATAGGTAACAAATAAATGTCATGGGAATGTAGTTTTCCAGCTAGAAATAATTCAAAACAGCATTCACCTAGTAAAAAATGTATTTTGTCAATAAACAAGGGGGCAGTCGTGGCCTAGTGGATAGAGCGTTGGACCTGTAATCCGAGGTTGTGGGTTCGAATCTCGGCTCCGGCAGGAATTGTCCACGACTGGGGTGAGACCCTTGAGCAAGGCACCGAACCCCCAACTGCTCCCCGGGCGCCGCAGCGTCGGCTGCCCACTGCTCCAGGTGTGTGTGCACTTGGATGGGTTAAATGCAAAGAACACATTTCACTGCTGGTTATACTCTGTATAATTGTGTATGTGACAAATAAAGCTCATCTGAGCTTAATCTAAATCAATTGAGGACTGGAAAGGAGACAATGCCTCTTTTACTGTTTACTGCTCCAGCTTAAACAAATAAAGCATCTTACTTCCCTTTGCAAATAAAAGATAGTATTAACAAACATTAAGATGCTTTAAGATATGTATTTTGTACATTTATTTATTACATTATCTACCTTGATCCAGGAGATTCCATCCTCTGACCTAGATTTAAAAGATAAAGTAAAAATGAAGAGTATGCAACACCTGTCATAGTTAACAATCAGCAGAAATTCATTCTTACCTGATGTGAGCAAACCTGTGAAATGTCCCACTGATGGGCCTACAAAAAGGGAAACACTGAAGGCTACGAGAAAAACATAGCTATTAGGTTAACCAAGCATTGGCTGTATTGGTTTTGTGGTGTACTGACTTAAGCTTGCATCAAACAATGCAAGGTTTTCCCTATTTATCAAAGTCAAAGTAGGTGCGAAGCGAAATTCTGATAAAGTCGATAGCACGAATACGTTTGTAGAAATATTGTAGAATAATATTAATATTTATTTATAAGAAAGTCAGTGCCTGCTTGTGCTGTCACACACAGTGTTTAAACAAACATTACTCGCACTGTTGTATCTGCAGGGTTTGTGTTGTGTATTTGTCAAGAGATGATGCTGCAGTCCACGTGTTGTTACCTATAAAAGGTGCGTATTAGAGAGACTTTTGTTTTACTTTTAAAATACATTTATTTTACCATTATAAACATTTTCACAAACAAAAACACAAAAATGTTATTACTCACAACCAGTTAAAAAAGAGGTTTTCATCCTTTACTAAAACCCCACTTCCTCTCAAACATCACTGTTTACTCGATATTCATATTCCAGTTGAATCCTAGATTCAACTAAAGCCTTAAACAAATGGACCTTATTGACTTCTTAACCTTCCATTTCAACTCCATAAGCCTTCCAGATAGCTAACTTTGCTTGCAAGCAAATCAATTAGAAAAAGTACAAATCTCGAGAATATTCATAACCATATTATTTTTGAGAAATTTAAACCTAACCTACTGAAAATTCCACCTAAAATATGGAAGAGGAAATAATTTAGATTATTCACAGAAAATGTTTAAAACAGTGTCAGTTTCTTTGCACACGGTACAAAGCGAAGAGACGCAACATTTACATTTAAACAAAAACACTTTGTTGCCAATGAACCATGCAAAAATCTGTAGGTCACCAGACCTTTTTGGAAGAGGGTTTTTGTACAAAGAACGCTAAGAAGGTGATTTATTTATACGTTATAGACATTTTGTTTGCATGCCATAGAAAAAGACAGCAACATATTCACAGTATCACCATTGTTATTTTCATACTGGTCTATCTTTGGAGATAAATACACTTCTGGAAAACAAAAAACCTTTGTAAAATTACCAGACACAAAATTAGTTATAAATATTGCAAATGTTTAGGAAAAGATGTGGAATAGAATATTTCCCACTATTATGTCTGATCTACTTCCAATCTTAGCTAAACACCTGTACTGAAAACCACTCTCTTTGAAAAATCCAACTCCTTTCCAACTTTAGTTACGCCAGCTGAAACTAAATTAGACATATCTGGGTTAGACACTGTACAGTTCTGTCAAAGCCAAGGATTATAAAAAAATAGTTCATCAAAGCCAAAATGTTCTCTCCGTTCCAACTCAAAGTACTTCAAAAACAGATCCATAAAACTTTATAATGGTCTTATCTTTTAAATCAATTTCTGAAATTATAAACATTCGCTTATCAAGTCCCAGCTTGTTTTTTGTTTGTAAAATTGTAAAACCAAAATTAATCCAGGGTGCAGAGTCCGAAGAATAAAGCAACTTTTGGACAGTTTGTAACCTTGTGGCTTTCACCTCAGAGGTGTGATGGATTAACCCTTGACCATTGACAGGAATACAAAGTACTCCAGAGGGGGGCCAATAATGGCCACCACAGAAGAAGTCCACAAAAGCTTTTTGAAGTTTTGACAAGAGGTCTTTTTGAGGATCCAATACTGTCAGACGATCGAGGCAATAAGAAAGCCGGGCTTGAATCCATTTCTATCTCTGCAGCTTTCCAGTCACCTTCTCTAGAAGTCCTTCCCAATTCTTTCTCATATATTGCTCAGTCCCAAAAAACAATCCAAGTATTTTAACACCCTCTTTATTCCAAAGGCACTGATATGGAAGCTGAGGTGGGCTTTGATCTGACCAATGACCCAATAACAGGGTGTTAGTTTTTCCCAATTAACCCATGCAGAAGATGCAGGGTGTAAGATATTAAGACATGAAAACAGATGTTTACATCATCTTCAGATCTAATAATAACCGTGATGTCGTCAGCATAAGCTGTTAGTTTCACTGTTGCTGTATTCAAGAGGCAAGATGATGGAAAAGTCACTCCGTGACAACGGTTCAACTGAAATTGTGTACAAGAGACCAGATAAACTGCAACCCTGTCTCACTCCTCTATGCATCTAAAATGATCTTAACATGCTGCACACGTCCCTTATACAGAAGCCTATCCATGAAGTAAACTGTTTTCAAAAGCCGTCAAACGTTTTAAACAAATACTCATGGTCAACTTTGTCCAAGGCCTTTTATTGATTCAAACAAGACCAAGCTCTAGTTTATGCAATTCGGATAAATACAACATATCTCGCACAAGAAAAAGATAGTCAAATATAGATAGTTTTGGAATGGAGTAAGATTGTCTCCGTGAATAATCGATGCTAGAAAGTTTTTCAGGCGATTTGTCAAAGCTTTAGATAAAATGTTGTAATCCGTTCCTAAAAGAAAGACTGCTCGCCAGTTTTTTTAAGTAATTAAACAAATACATGATTACTGAGTTTGATGTCAAGCCGTCACCCCGCCCCCTTTGGCCACGAGGAGTATTATTGGCCAAACGAAACCCGGAAGTAAAGCGCAGTGTTTTCAAAGCCAGTTATGCACGTGTTGGAAATATGGTCCGATTCAAGTCGAGGTAATGAAGGAAAAGAGTTACTTTGCGCCTTTTTAAACTACCAAATAGCCCTGACCTCTCGTTATTCTGTGACCTGTCCAGGTATTTGCTGTGTGAGGTTTGCGTCCCTGATCGGAGCAGTCTTCATCTGCTGGACGACAGAACCATCTTTAGCACTCTCCGAGCAGCCATGAACCGAGCGCACGGAGACTACGGATCAGCGCTCTTTAACATAGGGGTGATGGGTAAACACTGGGATTATTATTATTATTATTTTGTGCCTGTTAAGATTTCAATGAGATAAGAAATAATCAGACTGCTGCTCGTTTTACGTTACCGTTATTTTGATGCTGTGCAATTACGTAGTGCAAGATTACGTTTGTTTGCAGAAAGGTAACGTTACAGTCTTGTCAATTCTCATGTAGTGAAATACCTGAACGCACACACTGGAGTGGTTCTGATACGCAGCAGGAAAAAACACTATCGGCTCATCTGGTCTGCTCTTTCTTTCATCACCTGCCTTGAGAACAGAGGCCAGAAGGTGCAGTGCTTCCTCAACTGCGTGCATGTTGGAGGTAAGAGAGGTTGTGTCTAGTTTAGCCTCCATCTGACACCAAACTCCACAGTCCTGTGCTCTCACAGACCTCCATGTCCTTCCCTGATCTCTTCTGCAGGAACGATTAGAACATGTCAGAAGTTTCTTGTTAAATATAACCGACAACAGCTCCACAGAATGCTGCTAGACTGCAAGACAGATGGTAAGTTCTTTCTGTTATATATTACAGTCTATCCTTAATTATATATACAGTAACTCTAAAATGCTGTGCATTACTATTATTAACTTTATTTTCCTTATGATCTTGACAAAGAAAATCTAATGATGAAGATTTTTTTGTGTTCACGACAAAATCGTTGTTTTTTTACTCTGCCAGCTTTTGCTGTAGACTAAAACATGAAAATTAAAATACACAAATATTATCAAGTCACTTCTGTTTTGGAATAAAGCGGTAATCCTGAGATCACATTGCACAATTTTTAAAGTCATTGGATAACTTGTTTTCACACTACACAACTATCTGGGGTAGCATTCAGTTGCTGCTGTGTTCGAATTGCATGATGGATAAGCGACAGGAGATTACACACTGCATGACTTTACAATGCAACGTCTGGTCCGCAAACTACAACGCGTGCAAGCAGTGATGAGGAATAACAAGCTCACGTGTGAGATTCTTGCACAAGACTGGACATTTTATTAAAAGGTAGCCCCCAGAAGTTTGCCGTACAAATGGTGTGTGCGCTGATTTGCAGTGAAAGCTTATGGATGGGAAATGGTTATTGTGATATCGGTCTATAACTCCTCCCCGAACTTCCCACTGTCCTGTATCTTGCTCTCTCTCATTGGCTATAGGTCATGGATCACCGATGTATTTTTCAATCAGAACTAATTTCCCACCGCAGGATTTTGAATTGCAGACAGGTCCAGATATTGTCGTCATGAGAAAACAATTATTATATGCTGACATCTTAATAAAAACTTTTGAAATCTAGGTCATGGATCATGGAAAAACAACTTGTGTCTAGAGACCATGAGACCACGAGAAAACAAGTTCATTAATTATATCGAGATCATGAGAACGCAACTATTGTTGTGTCGAGATCACAAGAAAACAAACCTTCATTATGTTAAGATCATGAGAAAATTAAGTCAAGATCACAATAAAAAAAACTTTTGTTATGTTGAGATGAAGAGAAAATTAACTTTGTTGCGATCACAAGATAATAACAATAAAGAAAAAATATAACGCATAGCCTTTAAGGGCTTCCATAATTCTAAGCACAATATACCAGTATATTTCTTTATTTTGTAAAAGAGCGTCCCCAGGTGGCATGCCATGCATATCTGGAAATGCAATACTATAAACCTGTACAGGTTTCTTTCTTCTGCTGAATCATCTGTTGTGTTCAGCAGAAGAAGAACAAAATCAGGTTTGGACTAATTGGACATTGAGTAGGCTAAATGATAACAGATTGTTCATTTTGAGCTATTCTTTTAATCCACCACTGATGTAGAAGTTTCACATACTGTATACTTTCTCTTCCTCTTCCTGTCCACAACACAGCCGAGAGACAAGAGGTTAGGAGCGCGATCCTGAGCTGTTCCCTGACTAATGTCAGAGAGGAGGAAGCTGATGAAGATGGAAGCGATGATGAGGATACATAAATCCCCACATAGTTTAACCATGCAGTAATCAGGGAGATGTACTCATATTGTATGTACTGATAGTGAAGGGTTCATAAGGAGCCCTAACTTTTTTTATACCTCAAGACACATTTGCATTTTTGTTTTTTGCAGGATTTTGTGATTTATAAAAGGAGTATATCATTCACATTACTGATATTATTGTATGAACTCTGACCATGTGCTGTGTAGGTCACGTGTATTTCAATTTTTTTTCTGTATTGACTAAAATACATACTGCTGCCTCTGTTTATGTTTGTATACGTCTCTTTCGAATAAACCAAATATGAAAAATTATAAATCGATAGCAAAAACAGGACTATCTGGCTATATAAAAAGTATGCCAGACGAGTTCGAGATTACACACACGTTACGCCACATCTTGCTGTGAAATGCACCAATCAGAATGGCTGAATCCGCGCATGCGCACTTAGTAAACTTGCGAGGCTTATAACCCTCATCCGGGTGTTTACGGTTCCCGATTGGCGACCCGTCGCCATATGTATGACATTGTTTAGCTGAACTAAAATTTGGGTTGAAACCCATTAAATCATCCGTTTTCCTCTTTTGGAGAGCGGTTAACGCCTTGTGGGGCGCAACACTTCCCACGCCAAGGAAAAACGGCGCTTTTCAAGGGGCGAGGCCCCACTTTTTGGGCACTAGTTTTTTTGTGCTAGCACACAGCGTTTTTACCGAGACATTTGGATTGTGTCTCTGTTTTTCTCGGTTTGTTTGTGGTCAAGATGTCGCCGTAATGGGGTCTCCGCGTTTGACAGAAATGAATAAGGGCCTTCGTCGCCTGACCCGCATTCGCAACGACCCGTTGTTTTCCCCGTTTAATGTTCAAGAGCTCGGAGGCTCTCTCACCGGAGTTCGGTCTCAAAATGGAGAAAAACCCAAACGCCAACAACAGCAGCAGCACGAAGATCCCGCCCCGCTCCAGCTCTACAGGCCCGACGCCTACAGACTCTAAAGCCAAAACAGGTACAGAACCAGCGTCTAACGCACGCTTATTGTGGTCAACGTTGAGGGGAAAGTTTATGTGTTTGGGGCTTACGGCATGGTTTTGTTTGTGTCTGTCGAGATGACGTAGCCGCGGCCAGCGATTGGCCCGTTTCCTGAGTAACGTTAAACAGTGACTGAATTCAAACAATATCAATCAAGATTGGAATTAAACCATGTCAGACATTTTTGTTAAGAGACAATATTTACTCTGAAATAGTTTTTAAGGGGTGTTTTTACTTTTATAAGGTTATACAAATATTTTAGTCAGCCTAAATAAATCAAATATTTAATAAATTAAATTACCTATACAATAATATATAAATATGTTGTATTACGTGTATATAAATTCAGGAGATGCAATTCAGTTTGTTTTAGGAACATGTTAGGTAAGTTATTTTTATGGAATTTGATTTTATATGATATTTAAGACAGTGAGACACACACACACACTGGCAGTGTGATCAGAAAATTAGTTTATAATAAGGTGGGTATGTCAAGTCAAGTCACCTTTATTTATATAGCGCCTTTAACAATACAAATTGTAACAAAGCACATATAGGGAAAAAACACGCTGGACCTTGTTTTCACCACCCAGAGAGGAGCATACAAGGCCCTCCCCCTCCCCCATCTCGGAGCCTCAGACCACATCACTGTCATGCTAATGCCTGCACACAGACCGCTCGTTAAAGTCATCAAACCGACACACAAACAGATTCAAGTGTGGCCGGAAGGGTCGTCAGAGGCACTTCAGGACTGTTTCGACACCACTGACTGGAATATGTTCAAGCAGGCTGCCACATACAACAATACTACAGACCTCCATGAATACACTGAGACTGTCACTGCCTACATCACCAAGTGCATTGATGATGTAACGGTCACAAAGACTATCACTGTCCGGGCCAACCAGAAGCCGTGGCTGACAGGGGAGGTCTACAGACTTCTGAATGCTCGGAACGCTGCCTTTAGAGCTGGAGATGAGGAGGGCCTGAGGACAGCTAGGGCCAACCTATCCCGAGGCATCAGAGAGGCCAAGAGACAGTACTCCAGGAGGATAGCCCATCGCTTCAGCGACAGCAGAGACACTCGGAGCCTGTGGCAGGGAATACAGACCATTACGGACTACAAGCCCCCACCACAGACCTGTGACAGCACCATCCCCCTGCTGAACGAGCTGAATGCCTTCTTTGCTCGCTTTGAGGCACAAAACAGCACCACTGCACAGAAGACTCCACCTCCTCCCGGCGACCAGGTGATGACGCTGTCCTCGGACAGCGTGAGGAGATCCCTCAGCAGGATCAATGCACGCAAAGCTCCAGGTCCTGACAACATTCCTGGGCGTGTACTGAGAGACTGTGCAGTGGAACTCACTGATGTCTTCACAGACATCTTCAACATCTCACTAAATCAGGCTGTTGTCCCTACATGCTTCAAAGCTACCACCATCATTCCAGTCCCGAAGAAGTCATCTCCATCCTGCTTCAACGACTACCGTCCAGTAGCACTCACTCCTATTCCAATGAAGTGCTTTGAACGGCTAGTCATGCAACACATCAAGTCTGTCATCCCCCCCTCCTTGGACCCCTTCCAGTTTGCATATAGGTCCAACCGCTCGACCGATGATGCCATCGCCACTGCCCTCCACCCAGCCCTCACACATCTGGACAAAAAAGACTCATATGTCAGGATGCTGTTCATAGACTTCAGTTCAGCATTCAACACAATCATCCCTCAGCAGCTCACTCACAAATTGGCCCAGCTGGGGCTCAACACCTCTCTGTGCAACTGGTTGTTGGACTTTCTGACCGGAAGACCTCAGGCAGTACGGGTCGGCATTAACACATCCAGCACCATCACACTGAACACAGGGGCCCCCCAAGGATGTGTGCTGAGCCCCCTCCTCTTCACTCTGCTGACCCACGACTGCACACCGTCACACAACTCTAACCTTTTCATCAAGTTTGCGGATGACACGACTGTGGTGGGTCTCATTAGCAACCGAGATGAGACAAACTACAGGAGTGAGGTGAGCCGCCTGGCCGGGTGGTGCAGGGACAACAATCTCTCTCTGAATGTGGAGAAGACGAAGGAGATTGTTGTTGATTTCAGGAGAGTGCACACTCAGCATGCTCCTCTGACCATCAACGGTGCGACTGTGGAGAGAGCGAGCAGCACCAAGTTTCTGGGTGTGCACATCACAGAGGACCTCTCCTGGACTAACAACACTGCAGCACTGGCCAAGAAAGCACAGCAACGTCTCTACTTCCTCCGCAAACTCAGAAGAGCCAAAGCCCCGACCCCCATCATGTGCACTTTCTACAGAGGCACCATCGAGAGCATCCTGACTAGCTGCATCACTGTGTGGTATGGCGCCTGCAACGCGTCCTGCCGCAAGTCCCTTCAACGGATAGTGAGAGCAGCTGAGAAGATCGTTGGTGTCTCTCTCCCCTCCCTCCAGGACGTCTACAGCACCCGTCTCACCCGCAAAGCCCTCAGCATTGCAGGTGATCCCACCCACCCGACACACAGCTTCTTCAATCTGCTGCCATCAGGGAGGAGACTGCGGAGTCTCCAGGCGAGGACCAGCAGACTGAAGGACAGCTTCGTCCATCAGGCTGTCAGGAAGCTGAACTCCCTCCCGTCCTTGCCCCCCCTCCCCTCCTTTACCCCACGCAACACTGAACTCTGACACTACCCCAGCCCCCCCCCGCCCCCCCCCCCCAATGTCCATACCCCCAGGTCCCCCCCCCCTTACAACCGTGACCCGCACCAGTCACTTTATGCAGCACTGGCATGATCTCTACCTCATCCAGCATTGTCTATAATCTACCTCTTCTGTCAGTCTGATAAAGACATCTGCACAGTTTTTGTTTTATTTAACTGGTTTGCACTCTATCTGCCATGTGCCTTATGCCACTTTACTTTATCTATCTCTTTTTATTGTCTATTTATTTTTATTTTTCTGCAATGTCCTTATTTGTATACCTGTATAGTTTGTATGTACATATGGTTAAACTGTATTTATCTGTATTTGAATGTCTACTGTCAGTGTTTAATGTTAACTGTATGCACCAAGGGTCTGAGAGTAACGCAATTTCAATTCTCTGTATGTATGTACTGTACATGTGGAAGAATTGACAATAAAGCAGACTTGACTTGATATGTGCTGACACCGATTAACACCAGAATAATATACACAAACAAAAGCTGTAAATGCTTGGAAAAAAGGCAGAACTGGTTTCATTGACATTTAAATTATGTAGTGAGTATTATTAAATGTAATACCAGCATCACAAATAAACAATCGCTGGAATCACATGACATGTGACACATTTCTGAAGGTTAAAATGTGCAGGCAAAGCAAATTCTTCAGTTTTTAATTTTTAAAACATTAATGCATTTAATATTTATTAAACTTACATGGGTTTTTGCGCCTTGTAATTTAGTTTTATTAAATAGCATTTAAAAATATTAATTATGCAATTTAATGTAATCTAAACCAGTTCATTTTTTCCAACTTGTTCAGTCTGGGTTTACAGACATCAACCTATGTTTAGGGTACAACCGTTGTGTCAGTGAATATGTCCACCCAATATAAACTCATTTTCTGATAACACGGACATGGGTGTGTGTCACACTCTTATACAGATAAACCAATATCAAAACTGAATTCCCATAAACTAACCTAACAAACTAATACAATTCCCCTGAATTTCTTGATCTACCCAAGGGACAAACTTATATTTGGGTGTATTTTCCTCTCCTCTTCGTAGCAGGTCAGATGCATGAGGATCATGGTCAGGATCTATTCTTATCTGCCATGTGACCACAAGAAAATCTTCAGTGCTGTATTGCCCTCTAGCTTATGGATGGACCAAGGAAAGCCTCCAGCATATCAGAATCAAATCACTTTAGATAAGAACTAAAACAGTGTGGTTTGTTTTAGTTTTGATAATGTTTTGATGTGGGCTTATGAACCGTACGGGACAGCGGTCTCTGCTGACGGGTGATAAGCAGTGTGTGTTTACACACCCCACTGCTCTTATCATGTGGTCCTCTCTGAAACGCTTTAAGAGCAGCACGTGACTGGATTGATTAGCTAAGACTGTACAAATGTTGTCAAATTAAATATTAACCAGGGTTTTGCTCTACAAATCTCAGCTCGCTGAGGGAAACACTTAAAGTTGTCAATATTGCATTCAAGTGTGCAGGGCCAGCCTTTTGTCAAATTAAATGTTATGCTTGGAGTAATATATTGATGTTTTTTACCCCCCCTTGTAGATGGAAGGAATAATGGGGGCTCAAAGCGCTATAGCCGCAAGCATGAGCCCACTTTTTCCAAGGCTGAGAGCTTTCCAGGCCCACGCCGCTCCCAGCCACAAAAAAGCAAGAATTTTGACAAGAGACCCCCTCAGAGAGGTGGCGCAGGGGAGAGACCATATGGACTCGCTGGTGGTGGGAGAAGAGAAGAGGTGCGTTTAAATGAACCTTTGGATTATGAGCTGTTTTTATGCTTCCTTATTGCATGTTAATGTGAAGGTTGCGGTGATCATGTTGGTTAATTAACTACTAGCCTACAATGCAAACAAATAGACCTGTACTTAAATGGGATTAACTGTTGGATTCTGTCATTAGGTAGCAGAGAACCGCCGGGCAGAGTTTAGCCCGGCTCAATTTGCTGGACCCAAAAAGATAAGTCTGAACCACCTGCTCAACTTCACGTTTGAGCCACGAGGAGGCCATTTTGGCTCCGGAGCTGATGGCTACTCCTGCTGGGGTCGCCGCAACAAATGGGGTCACAAACACAAGCCCTTCAACAAGGAGCTTTTCCTGCAGGCTAAGTGAGTACAGCAGAATATGTTGCATACATTTATATGAATTGATATTAAGTCACATGCAACAATATACCCTGCAGTGTTATAATAAGCTGATAAAATGAGAAAAATGCTAAGCTAATGAGTGTATTTTCCCTTTGTCCACCAGTTGCCAGTTTGTGGTAATTGATGATCAGGACTATCAAGCCCACTTCACTGATCCAGACACTTTGGTGGACTGGGACTGTGTGCAGCAAGTGGTCAGTTGAGACTTCACACTTCCTTGTATATCCTATTAGTGCCCTTTATACAAATCTCAATGTGTTCATGCTGTTTTTTTCTTGTTCCACACAGCGCATAAACAGTCACGAGGTGCCGTCTTGTCCGATCTGCCTGTATCCCCCTGTGGCGGCCCACATCACGCGCTGCGGCCACATCTACTGCTGGCCATGCATGCTGCACTACATCTCTCTGAGCGAGAAGAGTTGGTCCAAGTGCCCCATTTGCTATGAGGCCGTGCACAGCGCTGATCTCAAGAGGTCCGTGCAGAAAACACCCATTTATAATACTTGTTTGGTTTTTAAATGAATGCTAACATCATTATGTAGAAAAGAAGAAATCTGTCATTTTATTCAAATCAGCCCGTGGTATATAGAAATGCCGTAATTCAGTCAAGACATAAGTTGTTCACTGTTGTCACTGAAGCCTGTCTTGTCATCTTTCAGTGTGGTTGCAATGGAGACGCATCAGTATGTGACCGGTAACGTCATAACTATGCGTCTGATGCGGAGAGAGAAAGGATCGCTGGTGGCTCTTCCCAGCTGTCAGTGGGTGAAGGTGGAAGAGCCCATTCATTTTGGAGGCGAGACATTTTGCTCTTTGTGACTTTTGTGTTGTTCATTTGAGTGCGTCTTATTTGACTCTTTCCTTCATTTGTTGCAGATGTGCATTTGCGCGCATACTCTAAGCTGCTGCTGGCATCTCAGAAGCAGGTTTTGGGTTTGCTGGCTGAAGAGAGGGTGGCTCTCCAAACCCAGCTCAGCCAAGAGAAAGATGACCCGCAGGCCTGTTTCATACAGAGCGCCTTGCTGCAGCTGCAGGTGCGCATGCATTCACGCTAGCTTATTAATGTTGGGTTGGACGAGCTGCCTTGACTCTTTTCCAAGTTTCAAACCACTTAAACCCGAAACAAGCTAAACAAGTCACGCTACAGTTTTGAAAAAAGTGGTTTGTATAGGTTGCTTAAATAGTTTGGATGTTGATGATAAGGTGGAAATAAACCCAGGATTGTGTAACTCCTATGTAATTTATTGTATAATTTATTACAGAAAAACAATAAGAATTTAGGTTGACAACACCAGACTTCAAACATTGTCTGTTTCATAAACCGTTTTATGAAACTTAAAACAAACAATGACAGTGACTTTTAAAAATAGGTGAAAAAATAACTGAAATACTTGCATGACTTTGGATCATGTTGCGTAACTTTCTGAAGTTACTTTGGATAAAAATTTGCAAAAGGAAAAAGTAGTTGCTATAAGTTACTTAAATAGCTTAAACTACTTTTAAAGTTTTTCATCTTGTACCTCAAGTTAATGAGTAATCTATACATATAAACAAGTTTTGGTTAACAGCTTGAAAAATTTACTTTAATGTTTTATAAACATCTTCTGCTTCAGAAACCATTTTATAAATATGAAAATGTATAATGTGACATTTAAAAAAGGCAGAATGTTTACTGGAAGTTCTACATGAGATATAAAAAGCATTGAGCTGTGTTACACTATCTCAGTTTTTTTGTTGTTGTACGCAAGCAAAGAAACCTCACATTCTATCTCTGACTTTGAATGAACAGGAGCGTGAGGAGCATCTTTTAAAGGGAGGCTATAAAAATGGTGGTTCTGTTGATGGGGTGGACCTGAGGAAACTGTCTCTATATGAGCACTCCTCTCCAGAGGTGCCTGTGTTCAAGAACCTCACAAACTCAAAGGTTGGTAGAGGCGGTGTTCCTTTCTTTTAGCATACGTTTGTTGTACAAGTAGTCATCATGTACTACATTTGTGAGTTTTGTCATTCATAGTTTTCATCATAGGAAAACAAGTTTTAGTCCAGTGCTGTCTTGCAAGTTTATAGCTGTCAATTTTATGAGACACAAGTGGTGTGATCTGGTCACCCGGTGAACTATATTCAATGAATTATGTTAAAGTTTTTTTTTTTTTTTTTTGCAGAGATTCTTTAAAGTGTTTACATTTTAAAGCTTCTATTTTCTTCACTTCTGATGCATATTATTATACTTTACTATAGGGATGGCATAGACCAGATACCTAATTTATCTGAAAAATCAATGAAAGCATTTGAACTTGTCTGTAAATGTTTATAAAATTCAGTAAATGTCTGGGTCAGTTCGTTATTTATGTATTCTACCACAGCCCATCCTGCAGTATGCCTCAGCGTTTGATGATGAGCTTCAGGAGGCTCATGAGGAGCCTGTGGAAGAGATGGCTGTTCAGTGTGTTCCTGAGGTATCTAAGGAGATGCCTGAAAGCGCTGTAGAGGACAAACCTGTAGAAGAGACCCCTCAGACCAGTCAGGCCGCTCATCATGGCCCATATTACTACTTCTATCAAGGTGTGTGTGTGTGTTAGTCTATTTGTAATGATGCTTAAGGTTAATTTTCTGGCTCTTTTTACACTGTAACTCTGTGTAAGTAGTAGAAATGGAGATTAAACATAACACTTATTTCTCTCTTCTGTAGCTGAGGATGGCCAGCAGATGTTTCTGCACCCAGTGAACGTGCGCTGTCTGCTGAGAGAGTACGGGAGCCTGGAGAACAGCCCTCAGTCTATCACTGCTACTGTAGTGGAGATTGATGGACAGACTGTCACCGAGGTACACATCTCTTAATTCTCACATTCATGTCACAGAATAGCAGCAGCTATTGTCAGGACTCACGATGTAATACCAGTTAGCTGCTTACTGAATACTTTATACTCTAGTGAAAGAGCAGCGTGTTATGATGCTATCATGTCTAGTGTCTGAAACCACAGCACCACTGAAGCATGATGGATAAATGCACTTTTTGCTGGTGTGCGTTTATTTCATGCTCACTAGATTGTATTTTGAACTGATTATATAATGCCTAGTGCCTACTATGAAACTAATTGACAAATTTCATTTGCAGGATATTCGCCGTCGACATCGTTACCTCTCTCACCTGCCGCTCACCTGTGAGTTCAGCCAGTGTGAGCTCAAACTTGAGCCACCCATTCTCTCAAAAGAGACCTTGGACAGCTTTGCAGGTACATAAACAAACATTACACCATTGCACTCCATCATGGAGCCTGCTGAGATGAACAAAGATTTTCCATATTTCAGTGTTTATAAAAAGTCGCTTATGCTCACAAAGGCTACATTTATTCGAGTAAAAATACAGTAAAAGCAGTGATATTGTAAAATGTTGCTATTAAAAAAAATGAACAAATCTGCCAATCATGTTAATCTTAAGTACCTATAGAGTAGTAGTGCATTCTTCATCTCTCCAAAGAGTGTTGAATTTGATCAGATTTGTAAAAGACAGACACTTCTTTACACTTCTCTCCGAAAACAGCCGAGCTCCTGAAGGCATGCCATGGGCGTAGCTAAAGTCATGAGCAAAGCTTTTGTGTAGCTATTATCTGGAAGCTGTGGCATCGACATAAATAAAACGGGAACAAAAACTTTATTGACTTGAATGTTTAATGAACAAATTAAATTAAATGTGTTACCGAGGTGCTCTTGATCTCGCTCTAGTTGAGGAGTGTGTTCACGCTCTTCCTGGAGAAGTGCCCATACAAGCAGTTCCACCCTTGATTATGTCAAGCAGGGCCATACTAAAACAAAAACTTTCTGAAACTTATACGAACCCTGAAGAAGTGTGTTAAGCAAAGAAATAATCCATGTCCAACTTATTATTTTGAAACGTTGACTATGTTTAGCATGAAAATCCCACTCTTTTACGATTTGATGTATAGAAAGTTCAAAATAACTGCATTTATTTGAAGAAATGTTATATAAAAAAAACTATTTCATTTATTTATATTTGAAATTGTACTTTTTGAATTAATGTCTGCTCACTTGGGATACATTTAAAACATTCTTGAAGTATGAATCAATTATGTTTGATGTTTTGATAGCCGTTTCATTAATTGAACTTTAAGACATATGAAGAAAAATGTATTGGTAAACAATTTGTCTCTTTCTGACAGATGACTTGGAGAAACGGAAGCGCCTGAGACAGAAGAAAGCGAGGGATGAAAAGAGAAGGGAGAAGAGGATTGAAATTGAGGAAAACCGGAAACACGGGAAATGTGAGAATTGTATTCCTGTTGTTTCTGGGAATACATGGCACACATTTTCATGAAAATAGACCAAAATGGCTGATCGTGGAATATTTAGCTTAATTCAGCGTGTTGTTATTGGTTTGCCAGGGTGTGATTATTGAATGTATCTTTTTGTCTTCAGATCCAGAGGTGCACATTGGGCTGGAGAACCTCCAGCATTTTCCTGCTTTTGGATCTCCTCCTCAGAGCGGCTCACAGGTGCAGCTCCCAGAGTTCCTGCTGGGACCCCTGTCTCCTCTGAGCATCAGCCCTTCATCAGGTAACACTCAGCCTCTCTTGCCCTGGCCCTCAGTGGCTAGTCTCCTGTGCTTATCGCCTGTTTTTATTTCAGATGGAGTGATGTTTCCTAATCTGAGTGAGCACAGTCCGTCTCTGAGCGTAGCTAGTGTGGAAGAGGACTCTCACTGCATGTCCTTCGCTCAGGTTAACTCAGACTGCCTAAAGCACTTCCTTTCATGGCTATAACAACAAAATAGTCAACTTTGGCATCTTGAGAGTTGTGAGTATCTAAATGTACCATATTTATGTGTGTAGATGCTGAAAGATGGGAAAGCCCGTGCGGCTGCTGGGCCAAAACCCATCCCAATGAAAGGTGAGCACTCTGTCATCACTTGACTTTATTACTGGCTTCACTGGTTCCTAATAGTGTCCTTTAGTAGTGATTTGTATTTTTCCCTCCGCAGCAGACATGTTGCTGGCCCCTCCTCAGGCAGACAGTGATGGAGAGAGTGACGGCTCTGATCGGGTCCCAGTACCCAGTTTCCAAAACTCCTTCAGTCAGGCCTTTGAACAGGCTTTGTCACAGCTGGACCATGGAAATCCAACTCCAGCTCAGGCTTTACCCATCCCTGGTGAGAAAAAGATTCATATTATAGGGGATAATTCACCCAAAAATCAAAATTGGCATCATTTACTCCCCCTCAAGTTGTTCTAAACCTGTATGAATTTCTTCTGTTGAACACAAAAGATATCTTTGAAGTATTTAGGGAACCAACCCGTTTTTTTTTTTTTTTTTCATAAGGTGGGGTCCATCATCTCATTAATATTATTTTTTTATATAAAATTAATGCTCTGAAACGAAGGATAAATAAAAGCTGATTGTTTTTTAATCACTTCTAGTGTTTACAATAATATTTGTTACCCATGTGACCTTTATTCTGTCCATTTCATAGATGAGAAAGGGGGTAAGAAGAAGAAGAAAAAACAGAAGCTTCTGTTCAGCACCTCTATGGTTCACACCAAGTAAACACTGACGTCAACCCTTCACACCTGTTTCTACCTTTTGCCTTATTCCTCCCATATGCTTTTGTTGCCCCCCGGTTGAATGAGACTTTCTCCAGACGTTCAGTGACCTGCAGGAAGTTCAGTAACAGCAGTTATTGTACAAACCATAGACTTGGTGTTATAGATCAGACCCACAGTTGTCCAGTATTTCTTACAAAAGGGTCATATGCTGAAATTAGTGACTAGATCAGGTTCATTTGACATGGTGCTCGTTTCGAGCTGATGCTCCATTATTATCCAAATGTTGTGGTTGTTGGTTATGGGTTGCAGATATATATTTTGGGGGGGTTCCTGAGATAGCAGTCAGCCAGCTGCAGAAATGTCCTGTCCCTCCATCATATCTAACACCTTTTGTACTTCAACCGTGGTGCTTTGAGTCTGAGAATAAAACTAAGCAATGCTAACAGCTGAAAAAATGCACAAAGTGAAGAACCCTGAGGATTATATGCATTTGAGTTCTTCCTGTCAGGCACATACACACAGAACTATGCTGATTGTAACACATTCTTGCTTGCTTGTTTACACGCCGCCACACATTTTTCTTCCTGCTTCTTAACAGTTTCTGAGCTCTAGTCGCGGACTTCGGTCTGTATTCAACTCTTACCAGCAGTTATCATCTGATCTGTCCAGTCTGAGAACTGCCTTTCTGCTTGCTGCGTTTTCAGTGAAAAAATATGTAAAGACCGAGAAAGGCTTTTTAAAATGTTGTAGAGGGTTTAATTTTTCTTTATTTTCCTGTTTTCTGATGAAACCTGTGATACAGAATTAAGATTTAAGTTGAATGAATAAAGGATTATTATGCACTGGTATTCTGTTTGTCTTATTTAGAACCGATTTCATTTTACTCTTTTTTTAAAAGACCATTCACAGTTTTGTGAACACTTACATAGAAATATATCATTTTTGGGCTTTTCTGATTGTAATATCATTGATAGCTTTGCTATAAAATGTTAAGCACAGTTTGAGTAAAATGATTTATAGTTGCTTAATGCTGATTTTGCATGTGCACACAAAACACTTGAGAAAGCTGTTGTAGGTTTTCCTTGGCTAATCAGCCTAAATTATGTAATTGTGGATATAATTGGTCACCCATTTAACAGAAATTAGACTTAAAGACATTTAATGGTTTTTCTCATTTATCTCAGTTGCTCACTCTTAAATTCTCATCCCTGTGATTTAAGACTTATCTTCTCAATTAACAACCGTTAAAAAGACTTGCTCATTTAAAATATCACTAAATGAATTCTTCAATCCTGATTTTTTTGTACTCTTCAGTTCATCCTCAGCTTAAGTGATATGTACAATTTTTTTAACTCAAAACATTAAGTGTACACAACTTTAAGCAGAAACATAAAATTTAGTTAAAATAACTAATCAATTTTCATTTAAAAATTTTGTACACTTTTTAAACTGACAAATGTACAGCCAATTAAAACATGTTTTAAAAATAAGTTCAATTTGTAAATTAATAAATTTATTGAAATATACTGAATTGTATAAGTTTATTAATATAAAATGTAGTTCAAAACATTTTAGATTCAATATTTATTTTCAATAAATCAATTTCTTGTTTATTTTCTTTGTCCATGAAGAATTATGGCATTTCATAAACATTCACACAGTATTCACTGAGACATTTATTCTTAACATTTACATTATGCATTTAGCAGACGCTTTTATCCAAAGCGACTTACAGTGCATTCAGGTTATACATTTTAATTAGTATGTGTGTTCCCTGGGAATCGAACCCACAACCTTTGCGCTGCTAACGCAATGCTCTACCACTGAGCCACACAGGAACACAACTGGACGTTAAAGACGTCCAGTTGATAAAGAAAGCATCATGCTATTTTTGTTTTCCAAAATGCTTTTATTGATTTCTCATTACACATTTCTACAAAATGGTCAGTTATACAATATGCTGTATTCTCACACTATTACCAAACAAAGTCACAGATGGAAATTCAATATTGATCACTGGCTCAACTTCCACACCTCCTCTTTCATATCAGACCAACTGAGAAACGGTAAGACTACAGGGTGAAAACGGAAATGAAACACGTTTGTTAATTCACTTAAAGCTCGTTAAATTCTTATTAAAAACGGAAAACTTGGACAGTACTAAAGACAAATTGGATAAGATGATTTTGCATGTGAATAAGAGGAATGTAGAGGTTTTTAAGGACGTGAAAGATGCATTTATGTAATAATATGGAGCAGCAACAAAAGGATATAATGGACAGTTCATCATGGAAGGATAAAAGGAGCAAAGGTCATGATTTGCCCCAGTTTTACATGAACACACAATGTATCAGACGGAGCAGATATGAAAGCCATTAATAGATAAATGGCACTAGACGGAAATAATTGAAATAACGTAGAACCAGAAAAATCATTGGACGTGTATTTAAAGCTCCAGGTACTTTGTCGCCATGGCAAGAATTGGGGCGCCTGTTGGGACACCAGGGAAAGGGCCGCTGGATCCAGCAATGTCGATATGGGAGTAAGGCAGAGCTTTGTCCGAGTCCACTCCATGCTGTGGGACAAACATGCAGATGGTTAATATACAGTATGTACAAATGCTACATTTTAATTTTATCCTAAACTATTAATACACCCATTTTGTGTTTGTCTACCTTATCCAGTCCAGAAGCCATGATGAGGAAGGCGGCGGGCGTCTGGTGTCCACGTGGTGTGGCAGATGAGGGCAGGTTATTGGCCTGCAGGATCTCTTCATACTCAGACTTCCCTTTGTGGAACTCGTAATCCTCCCGACGAATGGTGGACACCTCGAACAGATCTCCCAGCTCCTCTCCCGCTGCCACACAAACCGATGTCAGACAAATGAAGCAACGTTTATGGAAGCAAAAACAAACTCTTCTTACCTTTCTGCCACTGCAGAGCGTTTCCTGAGCGGTGAGCAGCACCGTTATCCATTATGATCTACAGGGACAGACAACAATAATAAGAATAATACGTTTAATTTATAGTGTCTTTCCCAAGCTCAAGGATGCCTCACAGTGACAGTAGCAAATAAACAATCATTTCGTACATAACCACTTAGGTGGACAACCGACATTTGCCCAAGTCCAAGACAAGTGCAATTGCAGTTGAATATTGTAATAGTAGTGCAAACAATCAAATACAAACAGAGAACCATAACAGTTTAAGAAACAAATTATAACTGGTAGCATTGGTTGTACAGATACTAGAGTTTAGACTTAAATTCATGCAGCGTGGTTATTGTCCTAAGAGACAGGGGCAATGAGATCCAAAGTTTAGGAGCCATAACAGAGAAAGATCTGCCTCCTAGATGGTCTGCCTCCTGCCTCCCCTCCTAGGAGGGGAACTGGCCCCCCGACTGAGCCTGGTTTCTCCATTCTGTCACCGATGGAGTTTTGGTTCCTTGCCGGTGTCGCCTCTGGCTTGCTTAGTTGGGGAATCTTCATTTCCAGCACAATCATCGACTTGATTGCACAGATATTATTTAAACTGAACTAAGCTGGACAATGCCATTACTAAATTCAATAATGAAATGCATTCAGCTGATAATTGAGTGTTAAATCCTGTCATTCTACATTGACACAATTTTCCTATTTTGATATTGTGCAGTGCTTTGTATTGTTAAAAGCGCTATATAAATAAAAGGTGACTTGACTAGATGGGAGGCGAAATCTTGATAAACAAAACAGATCACCTCTAGATGATCAAAGCGGTCGAGAGGGAATAGAAGGAGAAAGTAAGTCAGAGAGATAAGTAGGAGCAAGACCATAGAGTCACTTAATGATAAGAAGAATGTTGTAATTAATATGAGAGGACACGGGTAGCCAGTGGAGGTTAAATACAATAAGAGTGCTATGAGCACACCGTTTAGTGTAGGTTACATTCTCACAGGAGAATTTTTAATATATTGCAAACGGGAGACGGAGCGCACTGGTAGTCCAGAAAAAATATAAATAAAAAGAGCATTACAGTAATAGAGGCAATATGTTAAAAATGCTTGTACTAATGATTCAGCATCTTTTGGGCTGACGAAGAAATGGAGTTTGGCAATACGGCGAAGTTGAAAAAAATTCAGCTTTAGAGAGTTTACTAATATAAGCACCTAGGTTTAATGAGTCAAGAATGATACATACGTTTTTGACGGAGGCAGATGGAATAATTGATGTAGCTTCGAGGTCAAGTCTAGGGGAATTAGTTATTTTGTTAGAGTTGGGGGACCGACGAGTAGGATTTATGTTTTAGTCAAACTCAAACTGAGAAAATTGGAGTTTAGCTAACTTTAACTCGTTGATGCATGATGATAGAGATGCAGTCTGGTGAATAGAGTCAGGTCAACAAAGCAGCATATATCTGAATATTGTCAGCATAGCAATGGTACTGAAAACCGTAGCAGTGAATAATTTGTCCGAGGGGCATAATGTAAATAATAAAAGCGCAAGAACTGAGCCCTGTGGAACACCCTGATTGAGTAAGACAGAGGGACAATGGTTAAAGTACCACTAATGTGTAGTAAACAATTTTGCTCAGCCCTCAGAAAATATGTAGGAGTATGTTGTTGAAGTATTTACTGAGTAATGTGGTCCCATGGCTCTGATAGCATGTCCTGTCAGAGTGGCTATAGTGAAGAGATGAGGAGACACTTCCTTCAATGCCTAGAGAAACACAAAAGAGCTCTAGATCACCAAGAAATATAATGTCATATTTAAAATAAAGTGTTTTTCATTTTAGTAGCAGATCTAAACAGGTGGTGCTGGAGGAGGCTCTGATCGCACACCGCAGGGCCAGCTTACAGTGAACACTGAACCAGACTGTTTAGATGTTGAGCAAGCGATCTCACTAGTCTGATGTTAGCAGATTGCATGTAATGGACCTATTAGCCAGCACCATTTGGAATTTCATGACTGAAATGAAGAATATAAGCTATAAAATATTTTATAAACTAACTTTTTTTATAGTTTTAATTACTTGAAACAAAGCTAAAATAAAATGAAATATACATTTTTGTGTTGCAAAATGTCAACTAAAAATGTCATTTAAATGTCAACACGAATTAATAACAAAAATCAAAAACAATTCCTAATTCTCACTATTAACAATTTGCTTAGTATCGTGCCTATTATTAACATATCGGTTGTTTATTAGTACTTACAATGCATTTATTCTACATGACTATATTCTACAGCCCTAATTCTACCCAATACCTAAACTTAACAACTACCTTACTAACTATTAATGAGCAACAAATTATTAATTTATTGAGGTAAAAGTCGTAGTTAATGGTTTGTTAATAGTGAGAATTGGACTTCAAAATAAAGTGTGACCAAAATGTATTTGAAGATGTGCTGATGGGTCCAACATAACAAGCATCTAAAGCCAACATTATAATGAAATAT
The DNA here is from genome assembly GCA_003573665.1 of Oxygymnocypris stewartii. NCBI lineage: Eukaryota > Metazoa > Chordata > Actinopteri > Cypriniformes > Cyprinidae > Oxygymnocypris > Oxygymnocypris stewartii. Next base: position 978,789 of record QVTF01022339.1, on the reverse strand, counting down.
GAAGCTCAAACTCAGAAGGTCTTTTAAAATAAGCAGAGCAGATGCTACATACAAGCACATGCGATTTTCGTTCATTTCAATGTTTTGGTATCTTAGTTTTTTTTTTGGGGGGGGTTCTGTCAGAGTATATTTGTATACAACAATATGATTCTGATCTCATGATAGGGCCCATTTAAATCTTAACATAGTAATGCAGGCTATTCTAGCATGCATTTACCTGCTCCTTCATCTCACACAGCAAGTCCACCATGACCATTCTTCCTTCAGCATCAGTGTTTCCAACTCGGACTCTACGACCAGCACGAGACACCATCAACTCGTCCGCTACATAGCAATCTGCCAAACAAATACTAAATTAAAAAGTTACCAATTTTTGGCAATAGACACCCAAACTGGTCCCCACATGCACAGAAAACTGCTTACCAGATCCGACACTGTTTCGCACCATTGCCATTGCACCAATCACCTTCAGGTGTTTGGGCTTCAGTTTGGCTAAGATCTAAAATAAAAAATAAAAACAACAATGATATTACACTAATATTCTTGTCAGTAAAAAGAGCAGGTGCATATGTGATCGGTACCTGAAAGAAGCCAGCAACCGCAGCAGATCCACATTTATCTCTGTGCATTCCAGCCATGATTCCTCCGGCCTTGATGTCGGCTCCACCGGTGTCATACGTAATGCCCTGCCACAACATTCAATGTTCATATCTTCTATGATATATCGTTCGAAACTCTTCTATCCCTGGTGTCCAAGTACAGTAACCTAAAACCCACCTTGCCAACCACCATGAGGGTCTGTTGAATGGGTCCTTCCCCACAGTACAGCAGCTTGATCACTCGGGCCTGGTGGCGCGGCACAGCTGAAGCACAAACATAATGGATTAGCTATTTAATTTGCAATATATACCATTTATTTATTTCTGTTTTTGGAAAGGTGGCAGCATTCAAAATAACTTTAGTGTTTGAAATAAAATATCTTACAGTTAGCGCAGCGGTTGACCGCAGCCAAGCAGGGATACTCCTTCTCCAGAGTATTCAAATTACTCACTACCGTCACCTAAGAAAGACGTGGAGATGAATGAAGCATGAGATGAGATACAGCTTTAAACGCTCGCGTAGAGACTCACCGTTACAGGAGTATCCTTGAAAACTGTTTGCATATACTCCGCTACACGAGGGGCAGCCATTCGCTCCGGGTCAGAGCCACCGATGTCCCGATAGACAAACCTATACCATTCACAAATGATCGTTTTACTGATTTTTGTACACAATGGATCGTAGCAGACACCTGGTTAATCCAAAATCTTTGACCATATATAAATTCTCATACCTGCCGCTCTCCAGAGCAGTGGCCAGCTCAGCAATGGCTTCTCCTTGTGCCCGGTTTTTCGCCCAGATGCCCAAAACAGCCACCTTATGCAGGGACGACTTATGCTCCCTCACTTCTAAAGGCTGATGACACCGAAAAATAACTAGGTTACGCTGATACGGACATACACTATAGTGCCAAAAGTATTGGGTTACCCCCTTCTAATGAAATGTTTGACAGCTTTAGTAATTTCCATGAGTACAAATCTTAATGTTTAAATATAATGATATTCTAGGGAATTGTGTGCTTTTAATTTTATAGCAATAGTTTGGACAGGACTCTTTTCTATTATAACATGACAGTGCCTCTGTGTATAGGACAAGGATTAAAGAGAAATGATGATTCAGTCAGTGTGGAAGAACTTGACTGGTCTGCAGTAAGCCAAGTCCTAATCCCAGCTGAACACTTCTGGTGTGACTTTAAATGCAGACCTTGACCATCACCAAACCTTGACCAACACCAAACACCATTGACTTGTACATTCATTATATGGACACAAGTACTGGGACACCCCCTTCTTTAGAAGAGAAAAGGGCACTTCCAAACTGTGGCAACAAAGAAATTAATGTACTTACAAACTGTATTTCCACCTCTGTTGCAACAGTTTTGAAGTGTATGAAATGACTGTACCCACATGTCATTGGTGTTTGAGCACACAATTCCCTAGAATATCATTATATGCTTAAATATTAAGATTTGTACTCATGGAAATTACTAAAGTAGTCAAACCTTTTATTAGAAGGGGATGACCAATACTTTTGGCAATATAGTTTATATATATCCACTTGATTTCAATTAACTCAAATATTTTGATACATTTTGGTGTAAAATACAATGAGAAATATTTTTTTGTTAATTGGAAGTATATAGTGAAAAAATATACAATTTTAAAATTGTAGGTATCAAGAACAACAAAATATCTATATGGAAATATAAAATTAATTATATTATATTATATTATTTTGTGCTGTCAAATGATTCATTGCAATTAATCACATCCAAAATAAAAAAAGTGTATGTTTACATAATATATACGTGTGTACTGTGTATATTATTATATATATATATATATATATATATATATATATATATATATATATATATATATATATATATACATATACATATACATATACATATACATATATATATATATATATATATACATATACATATACATATATATATATATATATATATACATATATATACACACATAAATAAATAAATACACACACATGCATGTATATATTTCAGAAAACAATATGCTAGGTTCATATATTAAATATATGTATATACAATATAAATTATATGAATATAAATATACACACATGTAAATATTCTCAAAATATATACTTGTACGTGTGTCTTTAAATATACACAGTACACATGCATACATTATGTAAACAATTTGTATTTTATTTTGGATGTGATTTACCACGATTATTCGTTTGACAGCACTATATATTATATTATAATATACACTATAAATAATATCAGCTTTATTTCAATTGACACAAATGTTTTACTATTTTAATAATTTAAAGTATACAATGAAAAGTATTACATATAATAAATAAACAGAACTGAATTTTTATTTATTTATTTAGTTTTAAGTAAAAATAGCTAAATATAGATAGATAGATATAAAATTTAAGGAAACTGAATTTATAATATGTAACTATTTGGATTAATGAATGAAATAAAATTAAGTGAAAATTAAAAAAATATAAATTATAAAATATTTCAAGATGTCTCACCGTGTAGAGAACGTGCAGGGCTCCTAGAACAGCCACTAAAGTGCTCTTAGCATAGCTGCTGTGTGGAGGACAAACCAGCAGAGGACGCTGCATGCCAGCTTTCAGAGCCCTATAACACACAAAACACATTCAGATCAACATAAAACCTCTGGATGAGGAAAAGTCCTCTTTAAAGAGAATACATGTCTCCTAGAAGATTGTGAAGCTAAGAACATGCGAAGAAAAGTTAATGTTGTTTTGACAGGATGTACATTGATCATCACACATCATGTTTGCACAAGCACCTCTTAATGCCATTAGCAGCAGCATCACTGAAGCGCCGGACATCATCATAGTCCCGATTCACCGGACCGGTGCAGGCAAACACCAGTCTGTTTCCAGAGAGACCAGGAACCCTGACCACAACAACCTCTTCACCAACGCAACAGTCCACCTGAATATGAAAGAGTGACAGATGTGTGCAATAAAAGGAAACGCACATCAACAGCAGGGCTGGCTAGGTGTTGAACTCACTGCACTGTAGTCCTGTAACGGTGCTTTCAAACACTTCAGCTCATCAGGAAGCTGCTCATAACTCTGGCATATCAAGATTATGCCATCAAAACTGTAAAAGAGAAGAATAACCCAGATCAACCTTCACGATAGAGCAATATACACCTTTGCTCGAATATAGCTGCAGTAAAACCAAACAGTACTATAGTGCTAAAAAATGATCTTGATACAAAATATGCAAACATGGTTAAAACCATATACATTTACTTGTGAATCAAAATTGTGGAAGATATTAATACTTGTTTTCAGACAATTTACCCATATGGCCAGTGTTGTTGCTGTTGATTAAACTAATGATTAACAATAATTTTAATTCATTTAAATAAATCTGAAATATAATAAAATATAAATATGAGATGAAACTGAAAAAAACTAATTAATAATTGTTATTATCTATCATTTATTTATACATGGTATCAAAAATAAATGTTTGTATTACAGAAAGTCCAGTGTCCAACTTTGAATGTGCTGTAATTGACACTGCAATCTATTATCTTAAAGTTTGGTGTTTTATGGCTAATAAAAGTGTAATAATATCTTAAATATAGGTATTATTTACACAAGTGTAGATTTGTTAAAGTTGCTCATTCAAAACACCAAATCAGTATATAAATCATACTATAAATATAAATATTAATATAAAAGCGAATTCAAAATATTAATTAACATTATAGCAGTACATAAATAATACTAAAATAACACCGCCACGGGCAAACTGTTGCTTTTTTATTTTATGCAAATAATTAATCAAACGTATTTATTTTATGCATAAAACAGGAAAAATATTTATAAATGCATGAGATTTTAAGGAGATTTATGTAATTGTGCTGGAAAATCAGGACAAAAATACATATCTGCATGTGAAGTTCAGTTTACACTGGGCCACACTTGAGACAATAAACTATACTTTTACACATCAGTTATCAGGAAGCAGGCTAAAGTCTATGGGTTGTTGATTGTAAAGCATGCAGCTCAGGTAACAGAAGTGATGACTGATTCATTAAAAGTCACAGTTCCTGTGATGGTAACATGCTGCCACGTAATACTTGTGAGCAGACATGCACGAGTGAAGCACATGAGGTTCAGCGTTTGAGACGGCGATCTACTAACTTCTGGTCCGTGCAGTCAGTGGTACACTGGAGAGGCTGGACACTGGAATGAAGGGAAGACAGAGAGAAGATTAAAACCTGTACAAATGTCATTTTGCTTAGTTTAAAGACATGAATGGCTCTTCAAGATTAAACAAATATAAGTTGATGTTTAGTTTGACTCATTGCAGCTGCTCTCACTATTTCTGACAATGTTTGATTCACTTTTGAGTGTCCTTTGGCATCTACGAGTAGTGGGGTCCAAAGGACTGAAACTAGGACAAAGAATACGCCTCTGTTCTGCTATTTCTATCACAACATGTAGTACACACTGAAACATCTAGGAAGAATAAATCACTTGCAGCTTCACAGCTCCTTGTTGCTGACATGGCAAACTGAAATACTTCTCATATTTAAGATATGTATTTGTTGTTGTCATATCAGTAAAGGGGAACTGGTTTTCTGAAACTGTTATTTAATTCTACGACAAGGGTAACGTTAATATGGTCTTTGGAAAACGTTTAAAGTTATTATTGTTAATAATAATAACAAAAATAATAAATAATGCTTTCTAAACACTGATAGGAAATCATGAGATTAATGACGATTTGTATAATCGTAAGAATAAACAATCAAAAAATACTAATTTCCACAGAACACTTTAATTATATATTTTAACAGTGACCCTATACTGCTGCATAATCTAGCTTTTAGCGATCATTATTTAAAACGATTGCAGTCGCACACAGACTTAATGCAGTGACCGCAGAAAACTCAATATAACCACACAAAAATAGCAGGAATAATAAAACCTATTTAAAACTTAACACATTTTAAATAATCCTCCTACCTTACAGACATCCTCACGCTTCCTTCTCTCGTCTTGCAGAAGTGAAGTCGTGATGTCAGCTGACGAATTTCAAAGACACCTCACATGACCAATGGAGTCACGTGATAAATGAAACCGTAGTTGTTTTCATCCCCTCGAACTTTGTAATAAAACAAAATGCACAGAAATTGTGAAACTAACATATTTAACTATTTAAAATGTGCACATTTTAAAAATTATTTAAATATTGTAACTCACTCGTGTATTTCCTTAAATTACGTTTTTGTCATCAAACATCCCTTAAACTGCAAAACCGGAAGTCACAGAGATGACTCTGTGACCGACTCATTTCTGCGAATCGGCTCTTTTAAACAGTTCAGTACAAATCGGCTCAGAAACATTTCTTTATGTGACACATGTATCACAGACGACTGTTTATTACAGGGGTGTCCAAACTCGGTCCTGGAGGGCCGGTGTCCTGCAGAGTTTAGCTCCAGCTTGCCTCAGCACACCTGCCGAGAAGTTTCTAGTATGTCTAGTAAGACCTTGATTAGCTGCTTCAGGTGTGTTTGATTAGGGTTGGAGCTAAACTCTGCAGGACACCGGCCCTCCAGGCTACACTATAATGTATTATAACCACCATTTTTTTTGTATGCCATTTGACGAATGATCGTATCATAAATCATATTTACATATGTTTTAATTTGTTTTCCTAAACAATATTCCTGAACACTTCACTTCACCACAGTTATGAATCCGTGAACAGGTTCAACCCATGCAATAAAAAGATCCGACTCAAAAGAACAAATCCGGACGTCAAGTCACATGACAGCGACGACAGAGAGCGTGAACTGTCTCGTATCAAATTACAAGAAAGATTGTGTAATTTTACTCGGATAACAGTGAGATGTTGCATCGAGTAACACATTAAATCTCAGACAGATTATTTTTGTATTGTGCATGATTAAACCTGCTGTTTTTTGCATCAAGATCAGGTACGTTAGGACTGTCACAGCACTGCAATAATCTGAAAGTAGAGAAAAGTAACCTCTTATCTGTACTGCCTTGCATGATATCTTATGTCTAGCGATAAACATGTTGTCTTAAGCAATCAGTAATTAGATTTCTGCTTAATGTTTGCCACATAAGCAAAAACCCTGCTGAAGCTGGGGTTGGGCTGCTTTGATGCTCTAGGAGCATTCATATCAAAAACACGGAAGGAATCTAATTAGAAATATTAAAATGATGACAATTATTCATATCTATCACATGGTATGTGTTACAGAATATAAAACAGCTGTATCCAGTGATTAACACTATGCTGCTTTAAGTGATGTAACGCTAAACAAAGAGGTGGAGCTTATATGCTGCAGAAAAAAGTAAATCAATAAATGTAGTGATATGAAAATAAATGAAGGCATAAATGACTTTGACTTATAAAATGTAATATTGAATTTATCCATGACATTTTTTCTCTATAGTTCTATTACTTTTTATTCTTTTAAATTTTCATTTATTTTCTCAATTATTTTATATTTATTTCTGCAGGTTTGGTCCTCCATAAAAACTGTTGTCTATAAGCAGTACTGTACACCACACCTTTAAAAGTATAAAAATACAGTATGCAATTTAAATACTAATCAAAATAACTTGCACAATCATTCGATATAATTAACTGCAGACTTGTTAATTTATACATAGAGATTATAGATGTATTATTTATTATCCATATTATAGATTAGTGCTACTGCAATGTTTTAAATCAACACAATTCTAGAGTCACAATTCCGCAAATCATGTATCATATTTTCTCTCTCTTAAATATGACTTTGCTTGCTTATTTACGTGCTTGCCTTGGAACTCACAAATATGATATTTCTAACTCCACTTGAAGGGCATGTCATTTCTCCTATCATCCTGCATCTCTTGGTATGTTTCTCTCTTTCACTGCTGTATGTCTTTTCTTCTGTTTTCCTCTGATTTCTACTAGATGAGATTTCTGGGTATCTCTCAGCTCAGTCTGAGGAGACTCAATGCCGTATTCTCTGCAGGAACCGTCAGAGGCACCTCAAGCTCAGCCGCTATGAGACTCGTCCAGTTCTGCCACAGAGGAGGCGAGGGGGGCGTCAGAGTCGGGGTGGAGCAGGCAGAAGGTCAGGGGGTCATTGATCTGAAAGCCTTCGACCCCTCAATACCTTCCACTATGAGACAGTTCCTAGAAATGGGGCAAAAGGGAATGGACTGTGCTAAGAGGTATCAAGAAACCAAACCACTCATCAAAGAGAGCACATACTTTACAGTCACCTGCTGAATAATCGACTGGTCATTTTGCCTGGATTTATTAATTCTACATCTATTAAATATGAATTTTATTAGGAAATATTTTAAATATATTCTACATATAATTACTTGAATACACCTATTTATTAATTCACATTTTTAATTTAAAATTAATTTGATATTTTTGCAATTATTAAAATATCATTGTAAAGAAGGATAACTATAAAAAAAATAAAATAAAAATTATTTCTTGAGTAGTTTAGCATATTTATTGTGTGAAAGTTTAAATTCCTGTCTATTCTATATATGCATGTTTCGTGAACATTATGAAATGAAATCATGTTTTGGAGGCAAAAAATGTCAATATTTTCAGATCTGTCAGGTGTTCCAATAAATTTGGCCCCCACTATCTACAGTATATAGTGTGTGTGTGTATATATATATATATATATATATATGTCTTATTAGTTCATTATTTAGGCATTCACTGATTGATATCAAAGATATATTATGGGTAGAATGTGTTATGATATAGAAAACTGAATTTTTTCATCCGTCTGTCTCCCTCAGGGCTTTGTCCAGCGGTCAGCATGTGGTGCTGCGGTCAGATATCAGGCTGCTGTCCCCAGTGACCGGCCCTGAGAAGGTGGTGTGTGTTGGTATGAATTATAAAGACCACTGCCTAGAGCAAAATGCCCCGATTCCTGAAGAGCCCATCATATTCAGCAAGTTCCCCTCCACCATCACTGGCCCTCATGATGACATCATTCTACCAGAGGAGAGTCAGGTGAGTTTCAATCTGACAGCTGGTGTCACTTTCATCCAACAATGACCTCCATACTACTGAAAAACTACTCTATGAGACTGACTCTTATAGTGTCTGCTGGAATCGGTCTCATGCAGATTCAATAATATAATCCTATCTTAAATTAAATTAAAATAACCCTATTTTATTCTAAATTGAATGATGAATGAAACCAATGTAATCCAGATTTTCACATTGTGGCGCCTCAATTTACAGGAAGTGGATTGGGAGGTGGAACTTGCCTTTGTGATTGGACGGAAAGGGAAGCACATTAAGGTAGTCATTTATATATCCATCTGTATATTAAAATCTAAATATTCTGTTAATTTATTGGTAAGATTTACTGTATTAAACATTACATGTGTAATTTCAGCAGCAATAGCAGGACACAATCATATTTAAGCATGCAAATGAGATTAAATTATAGACTCAATGGCTTTTTGACAAATGGGAGCAGTCAAAATATGCACACATTTAACCCTATACTGTACAATTTATAAATGATCATCATCAAAATCTGTTGTATACAATTTCTACATGCCTTCTGTCGAATGATTGACTGTTAATAGTTTTGGGGGGGTTTCAGCAAGCAAAAGGCCTTTTAGTACAGTTGTAAAAACCGGTCATGGTCTTTTAGCACTGAAATATTTACAGATTTTAAGGTAAACTTAAGAATAACTTTTATATTGTAAGTAATATTTCAAGGCGGACATTTAATGGACTGAAGCAATTTTACTTCCATACATGATCCATGCATATATCCATAATTTGTTTTTGAAAAATCATGTTAAAATGTAAATAAAGTGTCCCCCCCTCCCTCAACAAAAACTATACAATTTTGAATATAAACTAAGCATTTAAATATGATCTTACCAAGACATATTGGAAGATATAGTGACAAGTGATATTTATATGATTTATGAAATGTCTCCTATACTGTAACAAAAATCTCACTTATGTTATAAGCTATTGGAATTTCATATTACTTTTTTGCCATATACATATCATCACCTGTACCAAATCGCATATTTTTGCTCAGTTTGGGCCTCTAAATAAATCCGAGGCGTCTGAGCTCCATATTCTCCTATATCATATTATATTAAAGAGAAAAAAAGCATGCAGCCTGTTTTGATTTTGCTCGAAGGTTCAATAAACCGCTCCATTTCGAAAGATTTTTCGGACTATTTCATATGCTAGCCAATAAAGACTTGTGTATAATTCAGCGTCCTAGTAGCAGGACATGTATTCGCCCGGACCTGATTTTGTCTATTTGTGTCAGGAAGAGGAGGCCCTTTCCTATGTTGCAGGTTTCACTGTAGCGAACGACGTGAGTGCTCGTGATTGGCAGATGAAGCGCAATGGAAAGCAGTGGTTGCTGGGAAAAACATTTGACACGTTTTGTCCACTCGGGCCAGCACTGGTTACCACTGCAGCTCTCAAAGGTGACGTGGAAAATACAAAAATATCAAAAAGTAAGACAGATGTTGTATTTGATCATTAATACTAGCAATATTTCTGGTCAAACAGATGTTCATAACCTGGGTATCCGCTGTCTGGTGAATGGGGTCGCAGTCCAAGACAGTAACACCAATCAAATGATCTTTCAAACGGAGAAGCTGGTTGCCTGGGTTTCACAGTAAGAACTCACGCTGGTTTCATTTAGAAAATCAGTATGCTCTTCAAGGCTGCAAAAAACTGTAATATTGAGAAATATTATTACATTTTAAAATAACCGTTTTACTTTAATATATTGTAAAATGTATTTTATTTCTGTGATCAAAGCTGAATTTTCAGCATCATTATACCAGTCTTCAGTGTCACGTGATCCTTCAGAAATCATTTTAATATTCTGATTTGCTGCTCAAGTAAAAATGTCTAATAAATTATGTTGGAAACACTTGCGCTGTTTAATATTTTTGTGGAAATTAAATATTTTTTTAATTTCTTGAATAGAAAGCACAAAAGAACAGCATTATTATTAGAAATGTAAATGTCTTGACTGTTACGTTTGATCAATTTAAAGCATCTTTTTTTGAGTAAACATTAATTTCTTCAATTCAATTTCCTTATTTCAGTAATGCCTTTTAAATATTTAAGTACACTACCAGTGAAAAGTTTTTGAACGGCAAGATTTTTAATGTTTTTTAAAGAAGTCTCTTCTGCTCACCAGCTTGCATTTATTTGATCCGAAGTACAGCAAAAACAGTAACATTTTTACTATTTAAAATGGTTTTCTATTTGAATATATTTAAAAATGTAATTTATTCTAGTGATTTCAATTCTGAATTTCTAGCATCATTATTCCAGTCACATGATCCTTCAGAAATCATTCTAATATTCTGATTTGCTGCTCAAAAAAAATATTTATGTTGAATAATTTTTTTTTCTTCATGAATAGAAAGTTCAGAAGAACAGCATTTATCTGAAATATAAAACTTTTGGAACATTATTAACATCTTTATATTTACTCTTGATCAATTTAAAACATCATTGCTAAATAAAAGTATGAATATCTAACCCCCCCCCCCCCCATAATTATTTTTTATACATATAAATAGTGACTCCAAGCTTTTGAATGGTATAGTGTATAATGTTACATACGCTTTTTATTTCAGATAAATTCTGATCTTTGGATTTTCTATTCATCATTTCTTGAATACCAAATCAGTATATAAGAATGATTTCTGAGGGATAATGTGACACTGAAGACTGGAGTAATAATGCTGAAAATACAGATTTGATTACAGGAATCAATTACATTTTAAAATAAATTCAAATAGAAAGTTATTTTAAATAGCAAAAATATTGAAACTATATTACTGCGTTTGCTGTGTTTTTGATCAAATAAACGCAGGCTTGGCGAGCAGAAAATAATTATTTAAAAAACATTACTGTTCAAATAATGTAATATGCATTACGTTTACTACATTTTCTTCTGAAATCTGTGTTTTTGTGCAGGTTTGTGACTCTTTGTCCCGGTGATGTGTTTTTGACCGGAACGCCTCCAGGTGTGGGGGTGTTCAGACATCCACCTGTGTATCTAAAGGTGAGCTCTTCTATTGGAAAATCAATGTACATTTCAACATGGCTGGGTTAGGGTCACAACCCACAATCACTGCACCTGGCAGGCTGTTAACACCCGCTTAAAGCCATTCCTGAAACCTTTGTTTTGATCCGCAGATAAAGTCTGGCTGATTCTCTTCTGTTCAAACAGTCAGAACAGTGTGACTAACACTGACACAATGAGAACAGCTGAAATACAGAGCAACACAAGACCAGCTGGAATGGTCTTACTGACGCCGTCGTGATGTCAGTTTTAAATGAAAAGGGGCACATTTAGCAGGCACTGGCTTCAGTATTTAAGTTTTCTAATTGGCATCGAAAGGACAGACAGCAATTCAAGCCGATTTAACGAGAGAATCCCGGGGCCGAACAAATCGGTGCAAAGATGCAATTACTGACGTCAGCTATTCTTTTGCCAGTTATCTATCACACAAGAAAAAGTCTAACTACACTTTCTTTATATCTCCAATGAGATATAATGAACTACAATCTAAAGTCATTGCTGAAAGAAATTAATTGCATGTATAAATATAGTTTATGTAAGAACATAGATCATCATTGAAGCTACTCTATTACTCAAGTGGTTAAAAAAATAATATATACACATACACAATTGCATGCATATTGCATATTCTCAAACTTAAAGCTTAAACCTTTTCTGTGTACGAATGACATGCACAAGGAACGACATTACATTTCCAGCAAAATCCATCTTAATAGCTCTTAAATATAAATACAAAGAAAAACCTTGATTCAGTCCAACAGTGACCTCCATTCAGCGAGCGGCAGACGTGCCCAAGAGAAAAGCAGCCGCCACGCCACACGCCATTTACACCAAATATGAGCTTGTTAGAAAATAATTGCCATTAATCGTGGTCATTATAAATGTAATTTACACAACAGCAAAGTGTTAGTTCCTTTAGAAAACTGTTGCATTTTGACTCAAATGAGTGCCTAAAAATATGTACTATCACATTTAAATGTATGAAGTCTGCTGAGATTTACCAGCAAACGTGCCCCACTGGGCAGAAGCACATCTTTAAAATGTTCACGGATCAGAAACTCCACTTCCTCAAAAATTATATTAACATATAACTTGTTTATTAAATATGTGTCCCTGTAGATGTAATTGGTTCATTTTCCATGATATTGTTGTTTTTACTGAAGGTCAGTTTGTTTTGAATGTGTTTCAGAGAGGAGATGTTGTGGAGTGTCAGATTGACGGGATCGGATCGATACGGAACACAGTCGTGTAACAGAAGGATCTACATTGATTGAAGTGCCTCTACTGCATTTACAATTATTTCATATTGACATCATAAAACATGGATTATTTCTTAACTGAAGAAAATGAAATAAACATTATGCTCTGAGCCACTTTTAACAGAAAAACCTTGAGAATGCATCCTTTTATTCTCATTATCACTGTTTTTCGTTATTTAGTTTCAAGTGAGTGTCAAACTGAGGGTTTCACGCCCCAGCGTTCCAGCAGAGGGCATTACTGACCTGTGTATGCTAGCTTTCATGATTATATCTACTCTTACATTCAGATAAATAGGTTTGGTTCCCAAAAACAAATGTATTGTTGTGCTACATTACACTGTCATTCAAAATAAGGCGACTATTCAATATGAAGGATTCTGATTCTTATATTTGCAAAAATCATTCAAATGAATAGAAATTAGTGTTGTCAAATGATTAATCGCATCCAAAATAAACATTTTTGTTTACATAATATATATGTGTGTACTTTGTATATTTATTATATTTTGTATAAATATACACACATACAGTATATATATTGAAAATGTTTTTTTTTCTGAAATGCATGCATGTGTGTGTATTTATATATACATAATAACTATACACAGTACACACAAATATATTATGTACGCAAAACTTTTATTTTGGATGCGATTAATCGTTTGACAGCACTAATAAAAATCATAAACAAGTCTTAAAGTTGGTCAAAGTGTATGGGACCCCTGAGTTTAATACTAAATTTAATCCAATAAAAGCAGGAATTGTAGCTTTTTTCAGAGTATCTTAAAGTCGTGATGAAAAACAACTCGCAACAGATGGTGTCTATCATACTGTGACATAAGTATGTAACAGATTCACTGGAAGAGCCATAAAACTTGGATCCATTGGTCATTGATTGGATCACTGACCACTCAAATACTAATGTAAGCTTTCCGTCAAATGCAAGAAAAGAGCAGGGTTTAAATAGACTAAATGATAGGAGAAGTCTCCCATACATCACCAGAGAGAAGTCATTTGATGAAATGAAGAAATAAAAAACATGGATGAATCGTTCACAACAAGATCTATAATATGCGTTTCATGCCAACCTTAAAACAAAGTGATTTTTAAAGCAGTGTTAATCAAGTGAAGCCCTGAGTGCAGCGGCCAACTGTTATTTCTCAGCCCATCTTGTTTCTTGTTAATCACCCTATTCTTTTCCCATCTCCAGCTTTCAAGCTCATCTAATGGTGTGTGTGTGTGTGTGTGTGTGGCGAGTCTGTGGGTCGATCGTCTGGGTGGCTCTAGAGAGCTTATTCAGCACTTGTGTGCTACAAGCAGCAGCCGTCCGTTAGTCTTTGTGTTTCAGATGAACATGCAAGGCCACTCACTCAAGAATGATGGTTGTGTGTAAATGCACATTTACTCAGGAACTGTTCTCATGTTGCATGGACGGGTGTTTATATATGAGAGAGAGAGACTGTCAAGAGATGGTATATAGAGAGCCAAAGTCATTTCCAGGGAGTGATAGTGCAGTGCTCGTGTCTCTAGCATCCGTCATGATTATTACCCATCAATAGTCCATTTCGAGAAAACCTCCTGAAACTCTACTGGACCACTGGAATCACTGATTCTTGAGACAGAGGAACTGTTAAGAGGTGTTCATTTACTTTTCAGAGTAAAAATAATTACATTTAATGGTCATTTTTACTAACTAAATGTCAACATATTAAAGTATTGCATACTCTAATGTCAAATATCTATAATATTCATAAACAAAGAAAAGGTTATTTCAAGTCTTGCAGTCATGAAAAAATGACCATCTTCTTAATCATCACGTTTAGTGGCAAATAATCTGAAAACTGAGGCAAATAAAAAAAAAATCCCAACCAGTATCTTTGTAACTGAGCAGTTTTGATGGAGTTGACATTTCCTCTCACCCAGAGCCGATCCTCCCTATCCGCAGAATACGCAAGCTGCGTAGAGCCCCCGAAACACCAGGGGGTCCCCTTGCTCTCAAAGATGATTTCAGTTTAGGTAAAATTTTGAATTTAGCCAGCGGCTAAATCATGTTTTCATGTTATGAAAACATGAATGATAATCTATTGTAATGCGGTGCTGTAGTCGCCCTTTCTACATTAAAAAATGTATAACCTGAATGCACTGTAAGTCGCTTTGGATAAAAGCGTCTGCTAAATGCATAAATGTAAATATAAATGTAAAAATCTGTCAAATCATGTAATGTGAATGTCATATAGTCTCTTGCTCGAGACTAAAAAACGAGTTGAAAGCATAGCGAGCCGCAGAAGAGAGACTGTTTCCAGAGCGCTTCCCAAGAGCACGATTCCAGACGGAGTGAAACATGGACAAATGCGTTTCATTCATTCGTTTCATTCATAACCACTTGAACACCCCCCAGTCGACAGTATTGTGTAGGGCCCCCAGAAGTCTAGGATCGGCTTAGTTTACAGTAAATATGCACATTTTGGTTACTATCTTAGTTTTGTTTTAAAGTGCATCTGGTGCTTTTTAAAAAAAAATTTTTTTTACAAAGGACTAAGTAAAAACAAGACCTCTTTTGTTCCATGTCTCAAGAATCAGTTAAATTGTACTTTGGTGTTCAGTGTTTGTGCTAATGGAAGCAGGGTATAATGTGCTAATATGCATAAAAGGAAATGTATGTGATAATTCATCTTAATGTTTTAGGTAATGCGGAATGTTTGCATGCATATGAACATTCATATGCAGCACTGTGTGGCAAAACTATAAATCAAACCATGACAGAAACACTGCAACTGGGTCAATTATCAGAAACTTATGTACTGAACCAAGCCAATTACATTTGTATTACAGCTAAGCAAAATAATAATTATAAACAACACGATCAAATGAAACTAAAAAAAAATATTTTAGCAGCAATTTATCTGCTCAGTATTTATACACAGAGAACATTATCCACTGAATAAAACAGAGAACATTAACCATCTGAATAGTCATTATATAACCAATAACTAAACCAATTCTGGGCTTTCAACAACAAAACCTAACAAAAAAGCAACCTCAGCATCACTTCCATTACAAAAAGCAAGTGCGCTAGGCGAAACAGATGTATAAACACAAAAACATTCATAATTAATGATTTACACAACTCTGAAGAACTGAACAGGAATTTCAGAAGTGCTTACTATTATCATTCCCAGCTGAGACGGACTTCTCTTCCAAACATTTACTTTTCTCTTTCAGTTATAGATGAACAGTTTGAAAAACTGCAAGAGTTTCTCTTTGTGAGCACACTGAGAGAAGAGAGGACTGACATCTAGATACACGTCTTCTCTCTGGCCGTCCTCAATCAACACCTAAAGGACAGGAACAGAAAAATGCTGTTTAGTCTCCAGAGGCCAAATTAATCGTCCTTTATTACAACTGCTACATATCGTTACACTTTACTATCCTCCGTTTATCTGGCCTTGCACTCTTATTTACAGCTTCAGTATGTATGTGTGTGTGTGTGTGTATAAATATATACATATATACATATATATATATATATACTGTATATATATATAAAATAAATCAAGATGTATAGAATCACTTACCCCAAGATCAATGAAGGTACGAAGCACCATTCTCACCAAGTCAATAGATGAGCTCTCTACAGAAGATTCACAGAAACACATCAAATATACAGCGCTGGAGCGATCACATGACACCAGAACTTCTGTACTGAAGTATTATTTAATAATGCTGGAACACAATCTGGTGTGCAGCAACTCTCAGCTGAGTAAGATAACTCAATAACATAGAAATCTAGTGGGATTAATAATACATTCAAGATAAAGCATCAGCAGCTGAAGTGAAGCGGTCAGCATCTATGTAGGCCGTTTAATGGTTAAAACAACTTCATATATGTTTAAAGAACTTAAGAAAGCTTAACCTTGCAATCCAGTTCACATAATCCTGTACATATGTGAATATACCCTGTCAATGTTTAATGGGATGTGTTTAATAAAGATATCAATATTATAATTGGTGTGTTGTTAGCTAAAGCACATTACCTTTGTATATATTGTGATCATGTTGAACATCAGATTACATTTTATGGTCAATTAATGGAGAAAGGTAACTAATTCCAAAGGTTTCACATACTTTTCTTACCCCTGTATGTCAATATAATATTTTTGGGGAAATATTTAGTAATTATTCAGTTGCGTTCTAATTGGTTCATTCAGTTCAATGTTCCCAGTCAAGCGGATTTACGTGCTCATTACTGTAAACCTATATAATCAGGACGCATTCAATGAAAGCTATGTCTGTGTGCTATGTGTGTCCTCATTTTAGCCCACCACCTCCCCAGCACCACCTGTCTAGATCTGCCTCTCTCCAGCAGCAGCGTAACAGACGTAGTCTGCCAAGACAAAACCTATGCACATTCTATTTACTTTAATACATATTCTACAATCTATCCCGAGAGTTGTCATGGCTGAAATAAATATATGTTCAATGTAAAATGTATGTAAACATGCATTACGGCAAGAATATTTTAATCTGATTGAGAAAATTCAAGCATTTACATTATTTTTTTCCTGTTGTCTGTGGTCTACTTTGTACCTGGCCGAAATTGTAGTCAAATGGAGCTCAATCAGATCGATTCAGGTGTTGACACAAAGGCTTTTCAGTCTGATTAAGCTGTCAATCCAGTTACTAGATTATGTGTGTACATATAGATGCAGCTACTAGAGATCTGTTTGGTGATCCGATCACAAGTGCTTTACACAAAATAGTAACATCTCAAATGCATTTTCTGGGACCATTTCTGATGGGACTAGGTAGGGATGGGAATCTTCAAGAATTTAACAATTCCTCTTTGCCAATTTGGTTTGGTCATTTAGCATTAAAACAAACTAAATTACTTCTGTTACTACGCCATCATTTGACTACCTCTTCTTCTCCATTTAAGAAAAAAACACATTTTATTTTGCACACACAGATGTGACAAAATGACATAATAAAAATGTACACCTTTACAGTGAAAGTTGAGTCTGTTGATGAAATCAAGTACTTTGTCAAAGAAAACAAAACAGCACCTGCTTCCATGGTGTATTCACTTCCCTTAAAGAACGCTATTTTGCACAAGAAAAGAGGAAAACATCTTTACTTGATTCAGTTTTAAAGTCGAGAGGCGTTCTTGGGGGACTGGATGTACTCATCTGTCAACTGCCTGTCAGGTTTTTGTCTGATCTGTTTTATTGCCTACGCTGACCACTTGTGATTGGATCAGTCAAGATGGATGTTTTCTGTTTAAAACAGATCTCAATGTGGATCTAAGATGTAAACTCTGCCAAATCCTTCAGCTTCATGGTGGTGAGTGGAAAATGAAAAATGTGTTTGTATCTCCTACCGTAGTGCGCTTTGTCCAGTTGAGCTCGATTCTTCAATTGTGCATGCAGCTGGCTCAAACAGTCTCTCTCTAACAAAAAAATGTTTAGGTTATAAACACTTAGTTGATCACACTCAGTGTGAATAGTGAAAGCGATGCTGCCACAGCACACTTACTCACCACACATGGCTATAGCATTGTTTGGCCAGAGGCCAGAGTTTGTGTGTGTGTGTGTGTGTGTACTAACCTGTGATAGGTGAGGGGAGATAGTGGAGGCTCTCTAGCGCCCAGCACAGAGCTCTCAGCCGGACACTCAGTAAACTACAGAGAAAGAACAGCAGCTCCGGGCACTGAGACGGCTGACTCAACTAGAACAGAGAGAGAGAGAGAGAGAGAGAGAGAGAAAAGACAGCAGAAGGGTAGAGGACAGTGAGAAAACATGCAAAGGTTATTATTAGTTAGGTGACAGATGTTGTTTGGGCGTATTTATAGACTTTAAGAAATAAAGAAAAAATGGACTTCAATTATTCTATCTAATCATCAAATATTCCTAATAAAATTACATATAACATGTTTCTTAATACATTTTGTTGCTTTGATTGCTTCAATTGTCATCATTTGTAAAATATTAAGCAGCACAACTGTTTTCAACACTGATAATAATAATAATAAATGTGTCTTGAGCAGTAAATCATCATATTAGAGTGATTTCTGAAGGATCATGTGACACTGAAGACTGGAGTAATGATGCTGAAAATTCAGCTTTACGTTACATGGATATATTTGTATTATATTAAAATACAAAACATTTAGTGTACATTTTTATATTTTACAACATTACAGATTTTAATAAAATGAATGCAGCCTTAAAACATTAACCAAAAACATTAAAAAAATCTTACTGAGGCCAAAGTTTTGAATGGTATATATGTAGGTATTATACTACAGCACTGTTGAATGCTTGAATCTGATTGGCTGTTGAATGTTCAAAGTTGTGCAATTGTTTTCAGGGAATTGCACGGCTTATGTCGTTCCACAGGCAGGTCTTGACTGAATTACATCACCATATTTCTCTAAATGATTTCAGGTATTTCAAAGGTCCTTACAACAGCAAACGAACGAAAACCCACAACAACACTGAGCAAGCGAATAAATACAGTAAACAAGATAAAAATGACAAATTGGTTCCATCATTTTTTCCCACAAAATTACGTTTTATTACTCTTTCTCCCGTGCACAAGAAATTAGTCCTACAAAAACCTGATGAATGTCTTGAAATACAACATCTGAACGATGTCTAGTATGGTAAACGTGGAATAATTGACTCCGGTCTGTTGAATTATCAGTAAGTAAGGCTCACCCGAGGTGTAACGGCCACTCCGCTTTCCATCGTGGCCACATCACCACCCCAGGTGTGCATTATTTTGTCATAATTTAATGGCCCGTTGTCAATTATTCCTCACTTATAAAATGTCTTACCATTATCACGCTTGGATTTCTATTTAAATAAATAAATAACTCTCCAGGAAGAAAAACTTTATGATTACATTTTTTTATTCTTAATATGTATTTTCAAATATGTATATATATTATTCATTTAATTTATAATTATTTATATTTTATATACATGTAATACAAATATAAAATGAATCAATAAATCACAATAAAAGTTCCTATCTAGATGAACATTTGTATTCAAAATGTTTGCTTGAGCTTCTGATGCAAGAGAAGACAATCCACACCATCTGCTCTCCTGCAAGCTCACGCCATCGACATCCCCTTCCTGTTCTCTTTGTGCATACTGAGATACTGTGCAACACGCAGACAGACACCAGACTTCAAGAGCAGCATCTCTGAACTGTCTGTCTCAGCTTTAAGTCTGTTTGTGTCTGAGGTTTGCGTGTTAGTGTTTGTGCGTGCTTTTCGCTGGATCTCTGTATTCAAAGCGTTCAAAGATCGTGAGTACTCTCAATCTGAATATATGATCAGAAACAAATCCAAAAATTTATTTACAAATAAAACTTTCCGGATGCGAACTGTCTATATTTTATTAAAGCTGTCTGTGGGTTTGTGTACCTTATAAGAGCGTGTGTCTGGTTCTTCACAGTCTGAATCGCTGCTCTGGTCAGGATTGTCTGAAAGAGCCCATGACAACACACCTTGCTTTTTCATGAAGTCACACACGGGTGTATCCTTCTGAACCTACATACACACACACACACACACACACACAAAAAGTTCAGCTGCAAAATGATCAGTTTAGGGATGAACTGACCTTTAACCACAGACAAACAAAAATAGCTTTCACTTCTGTGGGTGTTTGTGAATCAGTCGACTGAAAACTGTGGTGGCACTTGAACATAAATGGACACAGACCGAACGGTCAGCATGTCAGAGATTAGATTGAGTGTGAGAGCTTGCTAGATGTCTGGGCAGTGGAGTGAAAACTGTATTTTCAGCCACGTCTCTGAATTCTCTGTTTGCCGTTTTGATCTTGACATTGAAAATCTACATTTGTGAGGGTGTGACACTGTATTATATCCAGGCTGAAAAATTGTCTCTGACATTTCTATATCTATCTAAATGATTTATTTATATCTCTATTTTAAGATTACTGGTATCAGCTGATAAGTGTGCTACTTTGGCCGAGTGGCGCAAAAGCTTTAGTTTCCCTTTGTGTCAGTGCCAAAAAACTACCAACAGCCTTATCAATGAGAGTAAAAATAATCGTCTGACATTTTATATCATGCTCTATTTCAATCATATTTAGTCATCTTATCTTGTTTAGTCAAATGTTAGTTGACTAAAAGTCTGTACATTTCAGTTTACTTTTAGTCTATTAAAACATAGTCAGTCAGTCATAGTTTTAGTCATGTTTCATAATGGTTAAACTGATAATCAATTCTTTTGCTCAAAATTATATTGTTCACGATTGTTCAGAATTATTGCACTTTCACCAATAAGCACACACATGGTTTATTTTATCTCATCTAGTTTCCTGATTTATTATAATATCAGATATATAAACACTCATACATTGTGAAAATTATAACTCAAAAGTTTCTTTATTTATTTTGTATTCATTTTATTTTAGAAACTACATTTGTGTTTTTTTTATCTATAATACTGCATTTTGATATAGTCACAGATAATATTTACATGATTCCCAAAACAATATAATAACACAGCTGTATTAAATACACTGTAGTATATGATAACTACTAATATTAGGATCAGTCATTGAAAAACCATTTCGATGACCAGAGATTTTGAAAATGCTACATATGTGAAGATGCATGTGTTTGTTTGTTAGTTAATGCAGGTGTCTTACCTCCTCCATAACAAGAACCCCGCAGCGCACCATGCTGTCCACCACATCAAGAGCAAAGCCATGAGCGGTTTGACACGGCTAAGAGAAAAAGGAAGACATATGGATGGACAGACAGACAGACAGACAGATATGAGCAGAGAGACAGGAGGAGAGATAATTAGTTATGTAGTGTTTTTGTTCTTGTTGACATGTCACAGGCTTTACAAGTGTTTATTTGCTGATTACACTTGCTATTCCCGCCACTGAAGAACCCTTGAACGGGAAACTAGACATCAAGAGAGAATAATAAAGGGAACAGATGGGGAGCGACTGATCGATTGGAAGCATGAGAGAGAAAATTGGAGAATGTATGCAAAATAAATGAGTTTTTTACTGACGGATGAGCAAGATGGAAGTATGAATCACTACTAGCGTCAACGTGATTATAGACGTCATAGTAAGATGCCCTTGTGTGTGTTTGAGTGACACTCACCGGTATGAAGCCGGGTGACAGTAGATGTGTGAGTTGGAGGCTTTTCTCTGTCAGCTCCTCCTGGCCCAGAACAACATCAAACTCTAGGTCTCCACCACCTCCACAGCCTACAACCTCACTCAGCATGGCTGAGACCGCACACGCTATACACACACACACACACACACACACACACACACACACACACAGCTTCAGGATTAGTACTGTCAATAAAGCCTGCTGTGGTGCAAACATGACTCAACCCAAACACATCAACACCCTGAAGTGCAAGCCCATTCAAACCGGGCACGTGTCCTGTCAGATTATTGAACAATTCAAGTGGAGTTTTTGTCTAAAAAGTTACTTTTATCTTTTATTATAAAAGGAAAAGTTCTACAATTATTGTTGGTAAAATAAGTGTTTGTATAAAACAGTAACATATTCATGTACATTTGGTTGAGTCAAATCAATCGAAATCTTCTGCAGATTTTTAAACTGAAAATGAATCAAATGTTATTAAAATTGACTGGGTAATATTAAATACTGGGTAAAAATATAAAGTTTCTCACTTTGTGCGATCTTTGAATGATCGCAATATAGATATTTATAATTTTTTTTATTAAGAAATTAATTTTAATCAGCAAGGAAACATTAAATTTATGAAAAATAACAGCTAAGACATCTGCAATGTTACAAAATAATTATATTTCAAATAAATGCCGTTTAAAGAAAAATGATCATGGTTTCCACACAAAAAAATATTAAGCAGCACAATATGTTTTTAACTGGGAAAACTAAGAAATGTTTCTTGAACAGAAAATCTGCATTTTAGAATAATTTCTAATCATGTGACGCTGAAGACTGGAGTAATGATGCTAAAAATAATACAAATACTTTAGATTATACATAGCAAAATACATGTAAAAAGTATTATTATAACTATTTTTGTCCCTATATTACTATATTTCTTATCAAATAAATGCAGCCTTGGTGGGCATAAAAGGCTCTAAACTTTTCAACGTGAGTATACAGTATATACTAAATAGACATCATAACTGACTGAAACAATTTCTATACAAAACAAAATCGACACTATCTATTGCCTATAATTCACTGCAGTATACTTTACATAGCTCATGTTTGCGTTACAAAATTATTCCTTCTGCAAGTTTTCTCCTTTTGTATGGATGGTAATGAAATTGAAAAACTAACACTTTCAACTATATCAAATTGCTTTTGTTTTGAAATTCAGAATATATTTCAATATGGTATTACTGTAGAAATGCAGCAAATGTATGTCTTATTCGCTTTTGCGAATTTTTATGTTAAGTTTTAAACTTAGGCTTAACAGTTTTGAAAAGAGAATGTAACCAGGCGCAAACTGGCTTATAGGTACGTATAGTTTTTCCGTTGTTATTGTCTGAGTGATAAAATAATGTGTCATTTGAATGATGTAGTTATTGAACACACTTTGTGCCAAAGCAATGACAAATGATCCACAGTTTAGCCCACATCGAATACTGTTGTGCTCACTGTGTGAAGTTTTGAAAAAGTGACCGAAGAATTGAGAAATGTGTCCTAGCGATTGTAAAAAAACTGTAATTACTCACCCTCATGTCTTTCCAAACCAGCAAGTCCTTCTTTCATCTTTGGAACACAAATTAAGATATTTTTGATGAAATCCGAGAGCTTTCTGACCCTGCACAGACAGCATTGGAACTAACAAGTTCAAGAAATGTAATAAGGACATTTTTTAAATATTCCATGTGCCATCAGCGGTTCAGCCGTAATTGTATGAAGCTACGAGAATACTTTTTGTGCGCAAAGAATCCAAAATAAAGACTTAATAATAAATAACAAAGATTAGACAATTTCTTCTCTTCTGTCAGTCTCTGGCATGCGCTCACAAGAGTATCATGATGCACAATATTTTGTGTTCCGAAGATGAATGATGGTCTTACGGGTTTGGAATGACATGAGGGTGAGTAATTAATGACATCATTTAAATTTTGTGGTGAAATATGCCTTCAATATTAGGTCACGATTTTACCCTGCTTGCTAACCACAAATGCAGCAATAGACTAACATGTCTTAAACATAATGAAATGAACTACCGAGGTTTCTTTTTCTTTAGACATCATGTCTTATTCTTGCCAATGTATACTAAATGAGCCAGAACTCCCACTAATACCCCCTCAAAAAAGACAGGTGCATGTCGCCTGCTAACAGCAAGTTTCCTTGCCTCCACCCAATCTTCAACACATACTGCCCACCTCCTACAGCCTCGTGTATGAAGACGTGAGTGAGAAAATCGCAGTGCTGGCTCAGTATGAGCAGAGAGTCTGGATCGGGCCGGGGTGCGATGATGGGTTCTCCTGTGGGCGGAGCTGCAGCCAGGAGCAGATACGGGTGGAGCAGAGAGAGCGCGTGATGCACCAGTCCGACCAGAGAGCCCCCATAACCCACGTCTGTGTTTCTGAACAACACCTCCTCCAACAGCCAACAGATGTCCCTGCACAGCACGGATACACGCACACCCTGAGAAAGAGAGAGAAGATCGTTACAATCATTAGCAACATCATTAAAGCAAGCAGAACCATGTTTGATGCTTGTATGAATCATCTACAACAAGTGGAGGATTAATTAACCACTTACTGTACTATTATAAAAGACTTCCAGTGCTAGATTTTTATTGGTTAAGACCTGGTATTTTTTTTTATCAATACACAGGCTTTTATTAATACACAGTATTGACACTTACTGATTGTTTAAAGGGGTCATCGGATACAAAATTCACTTTTCAAGTTATATGAACATAAATGTGTGTTGGAAGTGTGTGTACACGTCCATCCTATAATTATAAAAATCCACCCAGTGGGAATGCGCCGATCCCCAATATGCCTAAGTGAGTCAATGTTCGCATGACCAGCCTCACCTTTTTTTATTAACCTTTGCAAATCCCCTTTCCTAATAATGTTTTTTATTAACCTTTGCAAATCCCCTTTCCTAATAATGTACTAGTTAGCCAGTTTCGCGGCTAAAGTAAACGGTACTGCTCATCACTCCAAGGAAGAAAGGGGTGGAGCAGAGCTCATTAGCATTTAAAGCAACATGGACTAAAAAACGGCTTGCACTGAAAACAGAGCTGATTTTGACAGGGTAAAAAAGGTGTTTTTACACTACCTTTGAGAAATTTTAACGAAAGTATGTTATAGACGTTTAATTAAGATTCATATCAAAGAAGAATCATATCAACTTGTGCAAAATGGGCATCCGATGACCCCTTTAATCCATAAAGCTCATAAATACTTGTAATGATAAGTATTTTAAAGCTGCAGACTGCAGTCTATACATTTTTTTCTCTTTGTCGCCAAACTGCAACTGCAGTTATTTACGGAATTATTTTCTTCACAGATTCTAGCCTACGTTTTGGAAGTATGACCCAAATAAAAAAATTCATAAGATATCGTCATCTGAACAAGTAAAAAGTCTGCCACTTTTGTTCTGACCAACTGAGAAAAAAAGCATGACAATAGATTGCACAACCAATGGTGATTAATTCTAATGTTCGCTTGGCTCATATCACATCAAATCATGCCAATTATTATTATTGTTATACTCTGTTCTCAAAATGTCAATGTTATCAACATCAGCATTGTGTGACTGCGTGTATATAGTGAGTATTAGCGTTACATGTACATTTCAATTTCGGTGCAGTCTAATCTATAATTTTCATACCATTCGACACATGAAAACACACTTAGAATTAGCAAAAAAGCACCTAAAGGACACTCAGACTGTTAGAAACAATATTCCCTGGTCCGATGAACCTCTATTCCAAGCATCGAGTTTGAAGGTAATCAGGAACTGCTCATCACTCGCAGAGTACCATCCCAAAAGTAAAGTGTGCTGGTAGCAGACTTTGTGGTAACTTAAAATTACCACAAACACACAGCAAGAGTGGCTTATAGACAACTCTGTGAATGTCCTTGAGTGGCCCAGCCACAACCTGGGATTGAACCCAATCAAATATTTCTGAAGAAACCTGAAAATATGCGTCTGCCCCCATCCAACCTGACAGAGCTTGAAAGGTGAAGAATGACAGTTAAATGCCAAATGCTGATATGCAAAGCTTGTCGCATCATACCAGAAAGACTTGAGGTTGTAAAGGTGCTTCAACTAAGTGCTGAAAATAAAATTATGTTGTGACAATTCTGTTTTTGCTTTGTCATTATGGTGTATGGAGTATAGATTGATGTGTGAAAAAAAGCAATTTAAAGCAGTTTAACATAAGGCAACAACAAAACAAAACATGAAAAAAATGACTCGCAAGGCACTGTATATCACTGCTCAGCACCAATAGAGGCCAACTATTAACCTTAGTTTTCATGGATACTACTTAATTTGCTTAACAAAAAAGTACAAAAATTGATATATGAATATGTGATTTAAAACGAGCCCAAAAGGAGTTTTTTGAAACCTTGCGATGCTTGTGGAGCAGCAAACAGGACACCAGACTGGTAGACATGACGGCCATACTTGTAGTTGAAGCTAAAATAAGACACACACACACACACACACACACACACACACACACACACACACACACACACACACACAAACTAAGCTTAGCCTCATACATAGAGTAACGATTATTAAAGTGCAAGAGTTTGATCTTTAGGCGCTTGCGTGTATCGAGCAGACTCACAGTACATCAAATGAAGAGTCAGTGCAATAGCTTGCTGTCTATCAGCAGGAGACAATTCAGGCATGACAGCAGGAGGGAGGAGCCAGGAAACATCCTTCTGGCTGGAGATAGTGTCCATCCTGATGAAATAAATCACATTTCATTTTATTACACCATATTTTGTCCAATATATAAATACATATAGGGGTTGCATTCTCTGAAACAGCCCCACTGCCTTGATCTCAGCATTAAAATTACATTACGGTCCTCTGCAAACCTCCTGTGACTGTGTAACCTGACTGTTCTTTGTTCTCGCTCCCTAATGTGTACAACAAAAGGCTTTACAACAATACATTATTACCAGCTGTCAAAATGCAAATGCCGAGCCCGCAGGGCTGAGTCTTCATGATAAATCCTCCCGCTGTGGATTTCCCGCTTTAAAACATATAACAACCCCTGAGGCTCTCGGAAGACACTAAACAGCGGATGAGAAACTCTTGGTAGACTTTCCAGGATATTCCAACTCATGAGTCGGAGTTGGAATAACTGACTTCTCCCGAGAACCTGAGTTGCATAAAATGAGTGCACTGCATAAATGTTTTATGCACGTGGGTCTGGAGGTCTAAATCAGCAGAATGGAGTCTCAGTTAGACAAGTTTAATTGGCTGAAGTGGACTGAAAGGTCATCTATCATCCATCCAAGATCATCCATCATTCTCAAACCAGCATCCTTCTGTCACTGTTTATTTTTCCTGTTGTTTTTCTTGATTTTTAGTCTTAACAATTTGGCGTGTCAGATAAAAACCCCAAGGTGAAGAAGAATTGGAGGTCCAGACCTCCTAGGGACCTTCATGACTGACAAGATCATCTACAATGAAAGATGCGGGAAGAATGAATGGCTTGAAGTAAAATTTGTAAACTCTTTCATCTTTGACCATACGGGCCAAAGATGCTACAGGGGCAAATGGAAAGAGATGGATGGAGAGTGGAATGCTGCAGATAGGAAACAGGAACAGAGGGATTGAAGAAACCTGTCGTGCAGTATGGCGGTCAACAGCAGGTCCTGTAGGGGGCGCCCTCCATCCACACGACACTTTCCACTATCGCACATCTCCTGAGAGAGAACGAGAGTGTAAAACTTTCCCACAGTGCTCATACAGTAAGCTTCAAAAACCGAGAATTTTTGCATTAAGTAGGTGGTTCTCCGCTGGTATTGATTCAAGACTCAAATTTTGGACGTCAACTGGCAGTACTAGATTTATTTACTAAACAATAGTAAACAAATTTATGCTTAAAATTACACATGAAGTTTATTAATATTACCACAAACTGCATAGATCTAACAATGTAGTTCTCTCAACCAAGATGTGTGCCTCTTATGCTTTAGTATGCTTATGCTAGTTTTGTGTTTATGGCATTGCAGAGTAAATAGCTGTTATTTACATAGTTATTCAGTATTAAACAAACTATAATATACAATAAAATGTCTAACTTGGATGGATAACTTTAGTAGCTTTAATAAACCATCAATAAAGAGAAAAGCCATGATTCTACAGCATTAAATCAGTATTATTATTGCATATTTTGCAGTGGTATACAAAGTAAAATCATGATATTTTTTTTTTTAAAGAAATTCTAGGTATTGATATCAACTTCCTTAAATTGTGGTATTGCAAAAACCCAAATATTACCTAACACTGGATTAATGTGCAAGTTTATGAATTAGTCTCCTCTTAATGTTAATTAGCCAATTTGTTTACATAATTACATGGAAAGATGCATTGTTTTATTTGCATTTATTATTCCCCTGCTATCTGTGACCCTATCAGAACAGTCCGGCCGCCCACCAGCTGAGAACCACTGCGTTAAGGGTCTGCATTTGTATGAAACTATAATTTTTTTCATTTGTTGAGTGTGTATGGATGAGCGAGTGTGTGAGTCATACCTTCAGAGAGAAAGCCTGTGCAAAATGGATCCTAACACTTCCTCTGTGATCACCCTTCAGCAGGGAAACGGCAAACCGCAGAGCAGACATCAGGCCGGCCTCCAGACCACACAAACAAATGAAAAAACACTCACTCAAACGCTGCCACTCACACAGGCCGATCAAATGACTTGGATCTAATTCACGGAGCTCTAATGGTGAAGAGCCATTAGAGGAGAAATTAGTGTCTGCAATCACTATAATAACTGGCATCTATTTGAGATGGATGCAGACAATAATATAGATTTCTCTTTATCTCTCTCTCTGAGTCGACACATTCTAGTCCGTACCATTACGGAGTTAGAAAACACATCTCACATGCTGCATATTAAAAATCATCAAATCAAAATGAAAAAAACACCATCTGATTTTAATTATCTGAATATTGCTGCTTATTACTACTACTATGTAATGAAACAGTTCACCTCAGGAATTACAAATACAAAACTACACAAGTGCAATTCCTGTGCAAGACTTCTGAGTGGTTTATTGCAGAGGTCCCCAACCACCGAGTCGTGAGCCACTACCGGGCCGTGGAATAATTCCTACCGGGTCGTGACCCACTACCGGCCGTGGAAGAATTCCTACCGGGTCGTGACCCACTACCGGCCGTGGAAGAATTCCTACCGGGTCGTGACCCACTACCGGCCGTGGAAGAATTCCTACCGGCTCGCGAGAACGTTTTGGGGAAAATGTTCAGATATGATGCTCTGTTATATATTGTGCGTAAATTATTGTTCTAATCAGTCTGTATTTTCGTTGTATGCGATTGATATGGAGTAGCAATTTGATGATTTCATGTAAAATGAGTAAATAAAAGATTGCTCTCATCTGTCATATATGCTATAAGGGCTTAAACGGATCGCAGTTGATTTGGTGATATACGGACCAGGTCCAGACTAGTGATCGACCGATATCGATTTTTTATAACCGATACCGATTATTTGTACGTTTATGTACTCGATAACCGATATGCAGAACCGATATTTATTTACTGTTATAAAGTAAATAAATAACAGAGTGAAGTAAGTCCATTCTTCGCTTTGGTTTTTCCTCCTTTCAGTCATCTTAACAACAACAAAAAACTGTTGAAAATTAACATTTTCATGTAAAATTTAATCTTCAAATTACAACAATAAAAACATTTTATTTATAAAAAGCATCATCAGCAACACTGATATTAACAATAAGTGCAAAATAACAAAATAATGTCTAATGTTTTCAAACAGAAAATAAAGGACAGAAGTCATATCAACTTCATTTTAAACTACAGTTTTAGGTTTAAGCTGTTTAATAGACTAAAGAGTGAAGAATAATTCACTGAATAATATTCTCTGGAATATTGAAATAAGCTATAACAAAACATCGTATTTTATTGAATTTCTTAACTGGCATGTTTTATCAGAATTATGAATTATGAAAACTGCAGACAAAAATAGCCAGATTTAAGAAAATGCTTCAATAAGCAATAGCAGACCTTTACAAAACGAGCTGCATGTTTTTAAGGCATCACTCATGTCTGTAGCACTGGGTTACATGACAAAGTTTAATACAGAGTTACGAGTTTGGCAAAGTCTATCATTGTGTTTATGAGCACCATTTTCGTGTTTGCCTTTGTCAAGTAAATGTGAATCTACTTGTGTTTGTAATTTGTTTATTGGTTTGTATAATAGCCCCGTGCGCTGATGTGATGGTCTGATAGAGGTTATTATGGAATGGAGTGTGTGTTGTTAATACTAGGGTCATCACCTGTGGACGTGTAAAGTAGCGTGGCAGGCAATCGTAGGAAATGCCCACTGGCACGACGCTAACATCAGGCACTAGACCGTCACTGATGGCCTGATGTACACGCGCTAGCCACTGCCCGCCGTGATCTCCGGACGCACAGATGCCCACGCTCACTGCAGCCCCCTCTCGTAACAGCTCGCCAATAAACTGTGGAGTGGAACAAAAGAGGAGAAATGATGGATATAAATGTTTGTGGGAAAATAGAAATGCTGGACAGTTTTATGAGGAGGAAGAGATATGAATCAGAAAAAATGAACTGCAATATCTGCAAAATCAGTCCAATAAAAATCTAATGAAAAGCCTGTATGTTTGAAGCAAGCCTTTGTGTGTGAGAGGAGACATAAAATGTTCTACAGCAAGAGAGAAAGTGGCAAGTTGACACTTCTATAGAATCAAATGGTACTTTTCTCATGCTTGGACAAAGCATTATGACAATTCTGTCATCATTTACTCACCCTCGTGTCCTTCTAAACCCATTCGGCCCAAAATGGGAAAGAAAGCACCACAGAAATGGCTCATGTGACTCATGCACTATTCCAAGTAGTGTTGTGTCCAAGAACTGTAAGTCTTGTGGCTCAGCGGTAGAGCATTGCGTTAACAGCGCTAAAGGTCGTGTTCAAGGTTCAATTCCCAGGGAATACACATACTGATAAAAAATGTATAGCCTGAATGCACTGTAAGTCGCTTTGGATAAAAGTGTCTGCTAAATGTATCAGTTTAGGTTAATGAACAGGATTTTTGGTCCTTGTGTGCTTGGAATCTGTATTAAGTGAAACACCACACACACCATAAGTGTGAGGGAAATGCATTAGTGGGATATAATTTATTTCTACATGTGAAAGAGTCCACAATGAATTTTTGGTCACTCGAGCGATCTAGCTGTAATTAAGTTTCACTAAATAGTTAGCATTTTTCTTTTGTCTCTGTAATAATATATAAATTTACAGGTATAGTTCAACCAAAAATTGAAATTTTGTCATTATTTCCTCACATTGATAACCTTCAAAACACACATGGAAATATTTGTAATGAAATTTGATGTCCAAATGTATAACGCCCAAGAACCAATGAGATGTGAAGTACAGCTGAGCTGCTGTTTTCCATATTTGATGTGATCTTTGTATGTGTTGATCAATGCATATATGTGAATAAAAGCCTAAATAAAATAAGTTCATCACATAAAGCAATCATAACTCTTCAGAGGATTTGGATTAAACTGTTTAAATCATATGAATTACTTTTACAATAACATTTTAGAAGTATCAAAGTTGTGGTGGAAAAGACAGTAATCTCTCAGTCTCATTTAAATTCATAAAGTCTTATGGTTTTGGAAAGACATGAGGGTGAGTAATTAATGACAAAGTTTTCATTTTCGGTCCCTTTAACATTCCCAGTTCACTGTCTGTTTCAAATATGAGAAAGAACAGCATTAATGCTCTGCAAAAAATCTCCTTTAGTGATTCATGCAAGAAAGTATGTCATATGAATTTTGAATTATTTAAATTACAAACTTGTAATTTTGAGTGAACTATCTCTTTAACTCTCTCTCTGTCACACACACACACACACACACACACACTGAGCCAGATCTCTCCCAAATCCATCTTGAGAAGCCTGATAAGCTCGTATGCTATTCCAGGCATGACAGATTATTTCCTCTGTTCATTTACGCCAGTCAGAAGCCGTACATATGCACATATCTAATCAAAGCCCTCATAGTAATACTACTATCAGCTCTTCTTGCAATCAAGATGCTAATGTAGATTATGCCAAATCCTCTGACAATCACAACGTCCAAATTCTTGTAAATATTTCTTGTAAATGGCTAATAAGACGTTCCTTCAAGAAACTCAGATAACAGTATGATTCTGACAGTAAATCTGGAGGCTGAGGAGATTTATTATCCACCTCCAGGCATCAGCGAAGCAGAGTAATGGGTTCAGCGACTCATGCAACCTCCCAATGAAACATCTGCAGTCCGCAGGTGCCCCATCGTCATGGGAACCGCTGTGCCCATCAAGGGCAGGTTACTAATGCAGCCTCACCCACTGTCCGTCTCGAGACCAAAACCGGTATCGATGGGATTCAAAAGCAGTGTGTCTGCGTAAACGTCTTCAGTACGGTCTGGCAGCTCAGCGCCTGAAGCGACAGTCTGTTTCACTTGAATGAATGAATGAAAGAATGATGCATTTTTCTAAGCACTGAATCTAGGCAATTCAAGCAGAACAGCACACTCAGCCTTTGTGGGGGCTTACAGAGGTCATGACTGGAGAATAGATGCTGTCCATCTCAGCGTCTCGCTCTGAGCCACTGCCTTCTGGGAGCAAGACGACACCCAGCCTCTGAAGGATGGACCTGAGAAGACAAAACGGCCTCAATTAACAGTGACTAACGGGGCATTCCTTTAGGTTATTCATCCAACAAATAACAACATAGATTAGACTTAAATGGGCCATATACTGCACTTTCACAGCACTTTATTTCTTCCCTGATGTCTATTTAGAGTCAGAATGTCAAAACTTCACAGAGTGTTTCAATCTGTTCCTTAGTTCAGAAGTACGTGCACTGCCCAGGGATCAAATATCAAAATAGTTTTGCAATTGCCA
This sequence comes from Oxygymnocypris stewartii, assembly GCA_003573665.1. NCBI lineage: Eukaryota > Metazoa > Chordata > Actinopteri > Cypriniformes > Cyprinidae > Oxygymnocypris > Oxygymnocypris stewartii. The sequence continues at coordinate 945,574 of QVTF01022339.1, read as the reverse complement.
AAACTGCCGAGAAGTTACCAGAATGCACCGTATAAATCATTCTAATATGCTGATTTGCTGCTCAGGAAAGGTTGAAAACAGTTATGTTGCTTAATATTATTGAAAACTATGATTTTTTTTTTTGATGAATAGAAAGTTGAAAAGAATAGCAGGAATATTTAGTGACATGATTAATATCAGTATTGCCTTTGATCAAATTGTTACGTCCATGCTAAAGAAAAATATTACTTTCTTTCTTTCTTTCTTTCAGAAAACCCAAACTTTCGAACAATAGTTTTTATCTATGTCAGGGAAGTAATCCTGCAAACTAAAATATTATTTGTTGACATATTTGTTAAAATCTTGATAAAATTGTTACCCCCAAAGATATTATGTATTTGTTCACTTGTTCACTTTTCACTGTTCATCTTTTTGTTTAATGTCTGATTTCCATTATGCATGTATATTTTCTGCTTTGTTTAATATACAAATGGCAGGACAAGCACATATTTCACAATGGCACTTTATGAGATATTTTCTAATTGCTACAACAAAAGTGTCATAAAGCGATGTTAATAAATACCAGCTACGTTTTAATTAGTGGTGGGCCGTTATCGGCGTTAACGTGCTGCGTTAACGCGAGACTCTTATCGGGCGATAAAAAAAATATCGCCGTTAATCTATTCTCAAAGTTGGGTTGGGAGCTGGGTCTATACTACGCAAGCTATGATGACTTTCACCCTGATATTTTAGCGCGGATGTATACCTAGCCGAATTGCACTGTAGGGGGCGAGAACGAGTCTTCGAACTAGAGGCTCGCAGTCCGTGATGGACAGATTGTTAACGGCTGGTCTATGTGGTAATACAATCGGTCAGGATATCCAAACGCTCACCTATCATTCATCAACCTCAAATATGGCTTTTCATCTGAAAGATGTATGTAGTAGCAACTTTACACGGCCGCTCAATATGATGTTAACCTAGAGAAATGTGCGCTATTGAAGTGTTTGTGTGGAAGCGCGTTTGCTGCAGGACAGGCTCCGGTGCGTTCACTTGCTCTTAAAATCTCCGTCATTCTTGGTCATACAGATAAAAGTAGCCTAATACATCTTTCGAATCTGTAAAGACTCTACGTTTATTTGTGTGCACTCAGAATAACAACGAAACGTTGCGCTTTTAAGCAAACAGGATGCGCTTTAGGTCTCATGTGAACTTGAGCGAGAAACTCCGTCTTTGAAAAATATATCTAAAGAGAGTGAAATGTCTAAAAAATAAAAATAGAAGACGTGTGTGTTAGCATGGATGATTTACATGAAATTTAATCTGTGCAACACTGTGCATAAGATGGCTTTCAGTTCAATATAATAACAAAAAACGACATTTTGGGTTTTTATCCAACTAATAAGGTGGGCACGCTGTGATCTGTACTATATTTTTACTGTAATTGACAGTTATCCAAAAAAAAAAAAACAACAACACGGGAGTGGGAGGGAATGGGAGTCATTCTTCCGGGAGTGGAACGGGATTTTCCTCCAGTTTTTTCGTGGGATTGGGACGGGAAGAGATTAAAGTTTGTGATGCATTTTGGAAACAGGAGATGAGCCCCTAGTCTAATGCGCCACCTGGCTTGAGAAACCCGTTCTCAAAGACTTACTTTTAGTCATTATTTGGGTAGCACACATATTCTGAATGCCTTCGGCAGAATTCAAATGAGCCATTTTAATCTAGATTAATTCCAAAATTAATCTAGATTAAAAAAATTAATCTATGCCCACCTCTAGTTTTAATGCACGACCCTCATAATCGTGTCGCCGGCTGATCGCGGGTAATTGAGTCTGCTGTTTAGTGGATAAGGCCTTTGCTAGTGCCTGAAATGGTGTTTATGATGCACTGATTCATCCACATAACATGACCATGTATCACTATTCTGCTACTGTACTGTTTAGACTTATTACAGCATAATTCACACTGTCAAAAGGTCTGGGGAAGTAACTTGGCAAAACCTACTGCTAATTTAGTTTCAGAAAATGAAGGAACTGTGAATTAAGCTGATCAACTCTATACATTTTGTATTCATATGTGCACCGCATCCAGTGACAATCAATCAAGCATTGCACCTTAAGTTTGATGCATATCATAAATACATTAACAATTACTGACACGGCAATCTGTATAAACAGCTATTAAGTAATTATCGATGTAGCCTTGTAAACAAAGCACAAACCTCCCCGCGGCCTGGAGTCTAAGTCTTCCGTTACCTGCAGGAGGAAACTATTTACCCACCAATCTGTCGCTGCGGTCGACTGCCGTTTCCAGCACTCCGTGTCGTGATTCTTGAAGAATTGTACGTTTCATTACTTACCAAACTATCATGCCCTGTTAAATGTGTACAGGTGCTTCTGTTAGCTGAATAAGTGCACTACACTTTAGAAACGGCTGTGTTTGCACCAAACTAGTACGAAATTAACAAACAAGACCTTTCTTTTGAACAAAACCAGCGCTTACTGACACAAACAGAGCTGTGATGTAAATTTACACTGGTAGAGGGCAGGAAATGATGTTATCTGTGGGGGTATGTGCTAAGAAGGTTTCTAAACAAACTAGACCTCTGTGGGCGCTACAGGGTGAATGTGTGTGTATATATATATATATATATATACCTTAGCCATGTTTGTCGGACGTGGGCTGAGTAAATGGTGTAGGGAACCCTCAAGTTGTGGCAGAAAAGAGTCAGACAAATGAGAGCGTGATCGATGCCGCTCAGCTGAACACACACAAAGACCAGTGGATATTTCTGCAACACACACACACACAGACAAAATGAGAGGACACTTCAGCGCAGTCAGAAATACAGTTCAGCGATTAGTGCATACTTGAAAATAAACCTGTAAATGAACTGCTTTTGTACTTCAGAAAATGGCACTGAGATTGTTTCCAGACCCTTTATACCAACTGTGCAAATATCCCTGAACTTCTGGTGCCTCCTTATTTAAGACCCAAGAGCAGGTCAACGATTACAATAACCCTTTTATAGCAAACACAACATTGTTCATTATAACTCTAATCAAGTACTCTACCCATAATATTCTACTTAGAAAACAATCATAAATTATGTATACCTAGAGTCCACACAGCAAAAACTTTAGTTGCAAAACCTAGCTGTTCACAAGCATCATTTTAAACAAACACACACACACCAGAATGTACAACAAACACACACACACACACACACACACACCAGAATGTACAACAAACACACACACACAAATGTACAACAAACACACACACACACACACACACACACACACACACACACAAATGTACAACAAACACACAAACACACACACACACACACACACACTGTGTGTACAAAATGTTACATTAAACTGTATAAATCATTTATTTTTCTTAAAGGAACAGTTCACCCAGAAATGGTCATTATTTATTCCCCCTCAAGTTGTTCTAAACCTGTATGCGTTTCATTCTTTTATTGAACACAAAACGATATATTTTTATGAATCTTGGTAACCAATCAGTCGCTGGTAGTCATTAGCTATGTTTCCATCCAAAGATTCAAATTAAACTTATGCGCAAAACTGAAATATTGCATAACAAATTTGCAAATAAAGCACAATTTTAAAGTAAAAAAGAACAAACGCCTCTGAATATTATAATTTGTATACATGAAAAATGACTTGTGCCTCAGAGGAAGCAGACGAAACAAAAATGCAGTCATTGCTTTCGGAGGTGGAGGCCAGCTGTTTGGGAACGCAATCGTGTGAGACAATTATACAGAAATACTTTGACGACAGACTTTGCTCAGGCATTTCAGAATGACCATAACAACATTTCAGATGATGTGAACGAGATCAGTCCACTGGTTCACGTTATCCCGTCTCATAGCACAAAGTCACATGATTTTTTCGATGCACAAGGATACATTTATTCTGTAAATGTGTTTCCATTGTAGTTTATGCGCATTTTTTCTTATCGGATAAAAAAGTTTATCCTACTAAAATGTGTCATTTTTAGAATTTGTGCGCATCTTGGCATTTCCATCCAGCATTTTTTTATGCAATAATCCAAAATGTACATAAAAAGAGGTGGACGGAAACATAGCTATTGACTTCCATAGTATGGGAAAAAAAATTACTATGGAAGTCAATGGCTGTTTGGAACAACTTGGGGGTGAGTAAATGACGATAGAATTTACATTTTTGGGTGAGTTATCCCTTTAAGTGACACTGTCCAATTAGTGACACCAGTGGTTAAAAGTGACAGCGGAACGCAGCCTCTCTCTTGCCTCCGCTGAACTCTTTGAGTTCCAGCAGATCCCCTAAACCAGGGGCCCTCAAACAGCAGCACCATTTTACCGTTTCTATGGTTTAAAGGGGTCATGAACTGTCTTTAGTTTTTATTGTTCTTTGAGGTCCACTTGTGATGTTATCCAAACAAATATCATAATTTAGAAGTAATAGGCTATTTTCTGTCCAGTTTTTGACCCCCCTCATCAGAGCGCTCTGTTTGAATAGGTGTGGTGGATTGTAGACTCGGAAGTAAGTACACACTGCTATGATTGGCCAACAGTTGTGTGTGTTTGACAGTCTACATCCTTCACAGACAAACACTGCTGTGATTTAGGTTTAAAACATGTAAATACTCAGTACATATCAAACGATCTGTAAGAACAAAGCAATGGTGACCACATAATAAAAAAAGTTTTTTACACTTCTGTGGTGTGACATTACTGTCGGATCCAATATATTCAGCACAGCATCGTTTTTTTTTTATTCTGAAAATACTGAATCGAATTGTTTCTTTTTGTAAAACGCATCTGTATGAAGGCAATTTTACGTCATAAAGATTTGCATGCGTATGGTAAGATTTGTGAAAGTGTACATAAGACTGCAAGCGCAAATAAAATTTGCAAGCGCAAGAGAAGCTGTGTAAAGGTGTAAATCGCGTTTTAAGCTCAAGAAAAAATTATTTGCTGCATTTTGCTGTTACTCGTAAGTGTAATTCATGTTTTGTGAAACTGCAACTTCATGCTGACACTAAATAAATATGATCTGCATTCTTATAACTTCCATTTTTCTGCGCTTACACTTTTGGCACGTTTTTTCCGCCAAAATACGGTCAAAAGCACTGCGAGCCTGTGAACAGTGATTTGCAAGCGAAAACAGCAGTTTAAAGAACTGCAAAACGGATTGACTGCGTAGAACCAATCTGTATGTGTAAAAAAACAGACTGTCACATGTCTAAATGACTTGTTGTGTATGTAGGGTAAAAAGTTCCCAAAATAATCCGATTTGTACAGCTCCGTCTTTCTTTTATCTGCGCTTGCAATTTTGGCACGATTCTCTCACTAACTGAGATTTGCAAGCGCGAAGGGGAGGCGGGTCCACCTTCTTGTAGCCAATCAAATGAGGCTCTCGCTGACTCTCCATTTACTCTTATCTGATTGGTTTAAATAAACACATCAAACGCCAAGACATTTATCTTCATTTGGTTCGGGAACGTTCCTGCTGCCGGAATGATACTTTTATCGTACACATGCAGTAAAAAACAAATAAATAGTAAATACCAACTTAATTAAAACATTATATTTTATAAGTCGTGTACCATTAAGCTAGACTCCCATGTGTTCAAACTGAATTACGAGCTGGTGTTAATGTTATTTGGTTTGGTTTTGCTTTACATTGAAATAGTATAATCTGATTAAACTTTATAATTAAAATGATGTTATGTGAAAATGCTCAACACTATGGTATCAGAGTGCTACATTTTGTAAAACCTTTTTTTGCTATGCCAATAAAGCTACTTAAATCTGAACTTGTCCATTTTTCAAACCATGTCTCTGTTTATGGTTTTTAAACTCAATTGTATATTTTGAAATGTCAGCATTGATTCTGATAACTTTCATGTGACCGATCAAGCTATTATATGAAGCAAGAATGAGTAATAAAATACTTTATTTGTGTCCAGATATGACTAATGCAAAAACTTTGATAAATATGTATTTAATCATGTCTAAATATATATCCAAATTCAAGTAACTAATTATGTGGAATCCAAAGTTCCCAGCCGCACAGCCATGTTTATGTGTTTATATATAGAGAGCTAAACAGTCATCTAGTGGTTACACGATGGTATTACAGATGATAAATAGTGAATACGTTTTTACTATTATTTTAGTAAATATTTTAGTAATATTTTGTAAAGTCCCCTTAAATTACAACATGTTAAAGAAAAAAAATATTACTGTTGCTTCTGTTGGTTCAAATATTATTGAACCAAATTTTTGTTAAAACATTTAACCATCCCTGATCAGTAGACAGGTGAAATTATGCATGTATTAGGCTAGTGCAGATACTAGGCCTTCTTTAATTATCATTAAAATTACAATATAATATTAAAATAAACGAAATATATCATATAGCCTGTTTAGGAAGAGAAGGATACTACACAGCTCGTAATTCAGTTTGAACACATGGGAGTCTAGCCTAAAGGAACACGACTTATAAAATATAATGTTTTAATTAAGTTGGTATTTATATGTTTTTTACTGCATGTGTACGATAAAAGTAACATTCCGTCAGCAAGAACGTGCCCGAACCAAATGAAGATAAATGTCTTGGCGTTTGATGTGTTTATTTAAACCAATCAGATAAGAGTAAATGGAGAGTCAGCGAGAGCCTCATTTGATTGGCTACAAGAAGGTGGACCCGCCTCCCCTTCGCGCTTGCAAATCTCAGTTAGTGAGAGAATCGTGCCAAAATTGCAAGCGCAGATAAAAGAAAGACGGAGCTGTACAAATCGGATTATTTCGGGAACTTTTTACCCTACATACACAACAAGTCATTTAGACATGTGACAGTCTGTTTTTTTACACATACAGATTGGTTCTACGCAGTCAATCCGTTTTGCAGTTCTTTAAACTGCTGTTTTCGCTTGCAAATCACTGTTCACAGGCTCGCAGTGCTTTTGACCGTATTTTGGCGGAAAAAACGTGCCAAAAGTGTAAGCGCGGAAAAATGGAAGTTATAAGAATGCAGATCATATTTATTTAGTGTCAGCATGAAGTTGCAGTTTCACAAAACATGAATTACACTTACGAGTAACAGCAAAATGCTGCAAATAATTTTTTATTGTGCTTAAAACGCGATTTACACCTTTACACAGCTTCTCTTGCGCTTGCAAATTTTATTTGCGCTTGCAGTCTTATGTACACTTTCACAAATCTTACCATACGCATGCAAATCTTTATGACGTAAAATTACCTTCATACATCTGTGGTTAAATGAAGTGTAAAAAGGACCAAGTTCTTACTGACGCAGCTGACACTTCATTAAAAATAAAGTTTATCGTTTGGTTTCTGCGCAGACCTGCATTTGCCGCTCTTGTCATTTACCTACTATGTGCACGAATCAGTGGGCGGGGCTAAACTGACAGTGATGTACGAGTGGGTGTAAATCATTTTCTGCGGAGGCAGCATTTAGTCACACTTTTATGTCATAAACGGCACATTCCACAACCTATCATTTTGGCTTCAATATAAGCTGTTTTTAGAACGAGACTAAAGAGAAAGTTTTGAGTTCTGAAACGTAAAGAATGTTTTTCATCGTACAATGACCTCTTATACATAAAAAGATCAAGAGAATTTAGATTTTTCATTTCACAACCCCTTTTAAGTGAGCAAAATGTCAAAACAAAAGAGCTATACACAACAAGCGCTCAGGGTCGTTTATGGTAATGATCTTTCGGGACTATATCCTCTAATATTTTTATCTATAACCAAACACGCTTCATTCTTTTCCTCTGTGTGTGTGTTGCTTTTTTCCTCCTAGTAAAGACGTGAAGCTCTACGAGAGCTGTAGATGAGGTTATTTTAATTACAGTAGCAGAAATTCATATTCTCATCATCCGTATTGCTGCTATGTGTACATACCCGGTACAACCCGTTTGCACATCCCTCTTGTTTATATTACTATTTATTAAGTCCCATATACTGGTTTTGCACATCTTACTTGTTTTTGCACTTTTCTTTATTCTATTGCACATTTTACTTTTTATTTCTCTTTTTTATCTATATATATGCTCTTGTGTGGTGTTACTTTTATATATTTTTATTCTTTGCACTGTCCACTGAGCGGACCTGATTTGATCTACATTTCACTTTTGATTATACCCTGTATAATTTATTATGTGACAAATAAAGAAACCTTGAACCTTGAAACATGGTGAGCAGCAAAACAAATTGATACTATCCCTAAAACAATACGGAAAACAAGAATACAGTTATTTTTATCTATATGTAATCATCTACCCTCACAAGATAGAAACTCATATCAGCTTAAAAGACACCTTGAAATGTAAGTATATTACTTGTTTTTAGGATACTTCAATAGTTTTACTGAAAAACAAGGAAACGATGTTGATAAAAAATAGGATTTTTGCATTATACATTCTGAATTGTTTTAAACTTTTGTGGAGTTAGACTGAGTTGTGCAAAAATGTATCTGTGCTACTCCGGTGGGCGGTGAGTATCTGATCTGCAGGTGAGCTCAATATTTTCAGGAGTGACGCACATGGACTGAGGCCAAAGAGATGATTTCTGGTGGCGTTGTGAGATGGATGTTTAATTGGTTATAAAATCAGACAGCAGATGAGGTCTAATCGGTTCTGTGATGTTTTGTTTTATTTTGCACTTGCACCAATCCAATGTGAAAAGCTTTTTTGTCCAAGTGTGCTTTTACTTCCATATAAAGAGTTATGTGTGACCAAAAGCCTGAGGTGGAAAACCTGACTGCAATAAAAATAAATGTGTAAACAGGATAAATGGAGCAATAGGTTGAGAGAAGGAGAAAGAAAGAGGCGCACACAAAAAGAGCATTTTGATATAGAGAGCAGCCTTCAGCTTCATATATTTAAATCGCAATATCATACAGCGAAATCGAGAATAATTGAGTTTGGTTCAGAAAAACACTGCAAATGTGTGTGTGGAGGGGATTTTTTGAAGAAAATGTGTGGTGAAAGAAGAGAACCAGTAAAGGCTAATGAGATATAGGAAGAATGAAAGCATGCAATGTATGAATCACAGGATGCCTACAGGGAGGAAAACAGGTTATATAAGAGAATGGGGTGAAGGAATAAAGCCTGGATGTGTGGTTACCAGTTGTGTGGCACGATGTAAAGCTGCCATCTGGTTGATGTTGACCTGTACACTGCAGAAGATCAAACTGAAGAACTTCAGCAGCATCCAGCTCACCAGCCTGAAAGAAAGTTCAGCGAGAAATCAGTTGAAAAAGTTTAAATATCTATATGCAGATGCACAGCTGACATGATGTGTCAAGCAGCACTGACATTCTGCTCTTCATTTTAAGCGCTCCTTAATTATCTAGTGCAGCTACGCAACTTTCGTGACCTCTTATGAACTCAACCACAAACGAACTACAAAAAAGCAGTTAAATGGTGAAAAACACTTGTGACACTGACAATCTGCACTCATCTGTACAAGTTTTTTTATTTGATTAGTGACCAAGAAATGCATGAGGTGAAATATTTCTTCATTTGACATTTCCTTGAACTTCAATTCCAGGTTTAAATTGGATTTTAATGCTCAGATTTTTAAACCTAAAGAAATTTGACTATTTTAAATTTTTGTAACACTTGGAATGCTGAATTTTCGATTATTTAAGTTTACAAAAACCAAAAATCCACCTCAAACTTTCAGCTGAATGAACTGCAGAATGAACGAACAGATGATTTGCTTTCAGAATGAGAATTGCGTTCAGACCTGAGTAGCCAGGGGGAGATGAAGGTCTGTGTGAGGGTCAAAAGTCTGCTTAAATGACTTCTAACTTCAGGCATCACCTGCTCCATCGCCTTGGTTTCATCTGGGGAACATGCCGTCACCAACGCCTGCCTCACTCTGGGTACAAACACAGAGTCACAGGACAACAGACCACACAGAGTAAACAAAGAGGATATTGTGTGATGGATCATCATATAAACACCACGCAAACACACCATAACCGATTATGCCTCCAGAGTGAAAAACACACCAATGCTGTTTGGGACTATAAAAGGTTATTTAAATGTTAAGGCCCAAATTGAGTTAGGTGAATGGAAGGAGGGTGTGGTAACAGGGTTGAACCAAGGTGAAAAGCAAAGAGAGAAGTTAACATGGCACATGTGGCATACGGTTGACAACTAAATTAAAATAAATGAAGGGTCACCATTGGCCAACAGTGCTCTGCTGAACTGTTTTTGAATGCAAGAATGCTCTCCTCAGAAACACATTCAATCAAGGTCAGGTGAATCCAGTTCTAGTCTAGTGACCTTACACAGGGCTTCATTAAGACCGAACTTTCAAGCAACCAACCGGCCAGTCCAAGAGTTTTCAAACTAGGGTTTGCTCTTCTTCAAGTTCCTAGAAAAAGAGCTTTTAAAACATGTATTTTAGGTCTATTAAAGGTAAAATGTTCACATATGATACATGTATTTAAAGTTATATTTTCTAACACACTAATGTGTTTTTTGATAATTGTGATACATTTTGCATTCTGTATCAGGATGGGTCAGTAATTCTGAGATTATTTCATTTTACACCAGTGACAATGGTTTATTCTATTGCAATTATTTTATTCTATTGACAGCCATGTTTTTACAGTAAGAAATATACAAAATCGACACAGTTTTGTGAGTTCACATAGTGTTTTGTTGTGCATTGCTCTAATAATGAATAGAAAAAAGACCAAATTATATTTAATTTCCTCAATTTACTAAAACTATGTATTAAATGCTTACAAATAATATTTTAACACACGTATTTATAACATGTTTGCTATTTTGCATTACATTGTATAGGCTGGTCTTTATGCTGCATTTTTATTTTACACTCAAAAATGAATCATATGTTTATTTTTAATTTTTGGCATCTATTTAAAAAATGTATTTATTCAAACTCCTTAAAATCAGAATCTGTCAAATGTGAAAATTTTATTTAATAAGTCAAGAAGTATAAAAGCATTAAGTATTCATACTTGTGATGCATATTTGTCAGTCATAAATTAAATATATTACATTTATTCGCAAATTTTAAAACTCATCTAAATAGATGAAAATTTTATATGCAATAAAAAAAGAAAGAAAACCCTTGTACTGGTCAGCATTGACAATATGTAGGTTTGTACATATCGGCATGCAGTCTAATGTAATGTCAGATTAAGTGGCTACCAATCTTCTATATTAGCAGAAGAGAGAGAAATCTGAATTTAATATCTCAATGGAAGCCTCACAGAAGTGCCTCTCAATCCTCAAACGCATCTCTCTCTCTGCTCTCTCTACACGTGGCATGTCATCTAATCAGCAAAGAGTGCTCAAGCAAACCGCACCTCTCGCTGCTGTGGACTCTGTGCCATCTGTCTCCAGCAGGGCTGGGGTGAACTTCACAACCCCATACAAACAGCAAACAGCACACCCTCCTTACTAACCAGCCACGGTACCTGAAAACACACACACACACACACGCACGCGCACGCGCACACACACACGCACACACACGCACACGCACATGCACACACACACACACACACACACACACACACACACACAATACATGTACAATACAGTACGTGTACGCCTACTCTCTTTTACCCGATTAGCAAAATAAAAAGGGGCCCTTGTGTAAATAGATATTGTCTCACTCACCTTGGGACAATGAAAACAATAGCTGACCAATCAGCAATAGGTGAATACATCAAATTCTCAACATAATCAGGCTCCAAAATGTTAATTAGCATAAAAGCAGACTCTGATCTGGGACTATTAATTCAAGCCGAATTAAACGCTTCAGCAGGATTTGCAGCACTTGGCTTCTGACACTTTCTAAAGTGGGAGGTGATTGAGGAGATAAACCGGGTGCTCACTGAGGCTGCCTCTGTGTGTTTTGATGCAGGAGAGACAAATCCCATTTATTTGCTTTAATAAAGTGTTTTCTAACAAGTTAGAAACTCTTCTTCAAGAGTCCTCTCTCTTTTTCTTTTTTAAGGAAACAATGACTGCATCACCACATGTTGGGATCTATCAGCAATGGCCAAAAGAGTATTGGAGGTGAATCCCCTAAATTATCATTCTGTTTGTGTGTACGGTATAAAGAAGTCAGTCCCGAACTCAAAACGGATGGCATACTAATAATCACACAAATGTTTTGCATAGAAGCATGGTTAAATTTGGTCGGTTTATTTATGCTCACATTTAGAGAAAACAGTGATTATTAATATCTAATTAACTTGAATTTAATGGAAAAAGCAATAAAGCCATTTTTAGTCACTCCCATAAATGCATAAAATATTTATAAAACAGATTTAGATTTATTTATAAAACAGATATAGGCTATTCTTTCCTACAACTTGTTAATTCGTTCCTACGACATATTAATTTGTGGCAGTTGTCCATGTTTCATTAATTTGTTCCCTAGAAAACCCATGATTTAACTTAAATGCAGAAACAATTTAAGTCATATAACGAATTCTTACTTCATGCCACGAAATCTTTAATTTCCCCCCGTTTACCACAGTAAGAGATGCGAAAACAGTGATTAAAAGTGAACAACAATAAAATAAACCTGCGAATCTAGAGGGTGAGAGAGTGAGGATTTGGGAAAAGAAACAATAAATAATATTAAATTCGTGACCATTCGGAAAAACAGAACACAAAGCTGCATTTGGCTTGATTTAAATGCATGCGCTCGGCATGAATCAAAAAGCATGGTCACGATGTAACATTTGCCTGCTAACCAATTATTTCTCTTATCAACTAAGCTTTGTACCTCACTTGTGTCATAATACTCACATTAAAATGTCTTAAATGTGTAACAGCGTGTTTTGCTGTAGGTTCTGCCGGTGGTTCTGGAAGCGGATCACTGACCGCACGTCACAGCCACACGCGCTGTATTTGCGTTTGGGATCATTTTATTTTAAATCCCGATAATGTTAATTGCAAACATTGCTATGATGTTTTAAAAAAAAAAAAAGAGCACCATGAAACCCTTTAAAAAGGCGCATTCAGCGGTCTCCGTGGCAGGATATGAAACAGCACACAAAGTATAATGATACGGCGCGCTCTCTTCCTTTTATCAAATGATTGTAATCACATCCATTCATTTTACCTTCCTGCCACTAGCCTTTTATTTAGACTAAAAACCCTTTTCATTCAGGTGAGGAAGCTGGCGTTTTGAGTGGCATTTGCACATCTTGTCATACCGGTGACTATATTCCACTGCAATAGACGCATTTCGCTGTAGTTAAGGTTAAAGATGAATCGATTAATTGATCGTTAATTTAAACGACGATCGATTATGGAAATTATTGAAAATTGACAACCCTAGTTGGGATAAACTAACAGTAAATTTTTAACTACATTTGCAGTAGTTATTTTCAAAATAATCTAGGTGTTTCAGCAACAAGCTGGTTTAATTATGTCATATAACGTTTTGCACACCGTTTTAGAGACTACAATCGAACACAATCTCCTGAACTCTCTCAAGCATTAGGAAATCCAATTTATCTTGATGAATCTCAGCTTTGTCTTTTTGTAAGGACGTATTTAATTGCTGCTGTTCATCACTGCTTTCTACTTAGTTCGGAATATGTTGTAAACTAGGACGTTTCTAGTTATTTATTTTATTTACGGTGTATTTGGTGTAAATTATTGAAGAAATCTGAAAAAAAGTATTTTTGTATAATTAAAATATTTAAGCAACTGGATGAAACAAAATCCCCATAAGTAATCAATATATTAGTGATGTCACCTTAACGGATATCAATATATTGTGATAGACATACTGATTATAATCATTTATGATATTAGTCATACACTAAATTCCTAAAGTTTGGGGTTGGGAAGTTATGTTTCTTGAAAGAACTTTCTTACCATTTATTCAATCAAAATGAAATAAAACAGTAATAAGGTGACATATTAAAGGGGTCATATGACACGATTTCAAGTTTTCCTTTCTCTTTGGAGTGTTACAAGCTGTTTGTGCATAGATACGATCCCTGAAGTTACAAAGACTAAAGTCTCAAAACCAAAGAAATATTATTTATCAAAGTTAAGAAGTTAAGCCACGCCCCCTAAAACGGCTCATTCAAACTCACCCCCACATGTCTACGTCACTATGTGGAAATATTTGCATAACATCGCCCAAATCTTCATGCAAAGAAAGAAGGCGTGGTTTCAGTAACCGCAGTAGTGTTGAAGCAGGCAGTCTATGGCAAGCCGTTTTGACTTATTCATTCTCAGGATGTGAATTCTTGATATCAACAATTCAATTTTTCTAGTTAAAACGTTCGTTCTTGATATCAGGAATTATATTTCTACTAGTAGCAACTGCAATTTAATTTATATCAAGAATTAGCATTGAACAACTGAACTGTTGATATCAAGGATTAACATTGTTACTAGTTAGTGAAAACGTAATTACTAATATCAAAAATAGCCATTCTTACTAGTAGAAATCCAATTCCTGATATCAAGAATTAGTATTTTAACAAGTGAAAATGTTATTGTTGATATCAAGAATTAATATTCTGTGAGGGAATAAAAGTCAAAACGGCTTGCCATAGGCAGTCATGTCAGAGAGAAACTGTGTTTCTATGCCAAAGTAAAAGCACTTTATATGGACTTCCGACAGTAGATGCATTTAGGAATCACTAAGATTACCTACAACAGAACAGCAACGCATTTTATGGACGACAGTTTCGTGAACCTTGGAGAGGAGGTCATTCTGACTTTGCAATGACAATCTGGTGCTTCTGAATCAGTGACTGTATGTATGTTTTGTTATTATTTTAAGTATTTGCTATTGACTGATCAAATGCGGAGTTTTGTGCATCGTGTGTGCGAGCACACGTGTCACATCACAGCATGTCATCTATCTTAATCGCGGCTTGTGTGCAAATGCATACGAGCATCATTACTGTGTCTGTCACGCGACTCTGTTCCCCTCTCAGGCTTGAACTGATGGTAAAACTAAGGATATTATTAATTGTCTTTATGTTTACTTTAAGGGCTGAAGCTCACGATTATGGAAAAGGGCGTTACATTTCTGACTAGTGCTTGTGGTGTTTGGCCAATCACAATGCACTCTATCAGTTGGCCAATCAGAGCAGACTGTGCTTGTCGGAAGGAGGGACTTTGTAGAAATCGAAGCGTTTGAGAGAGGCAGGGCATAGAGGAACTACAGTAATGTACAGTATATGAAAAATGAAGTGTTTTTTGAACATTAAATCATGTCAACATATTCTGTTACACCAAATACACAAAATAATGACATTTAAAAAAACATCATATGACCCCTTTAAAAGTATTGTTTTCTATTTGAATATATATTTTTAATGTAATTTATTCCTGTGATGCAAAGCTGAATTTTCAACATCATTACTCCAGTCTTCAGTGTCACATGACTGTTTAAGAAATCATTCTAATATGCTGATTTGCTTCTTAAACTCTTATTATTATTAAAATCAATGTTGAAAACACTGATGCATACAAAGTTCAAAAGAACAGCATTTATTTGTAGAACTCTTTTGTAACATTAGAAATGTCATCACTGTTTTAACTTTTGATAAATAAATCTTAAGTATGTTGAATATCTTATTTATTTTAAATATTGTATGTCATGTTAAATATCTTACTGACCCCAAACTTTTGAAAAGCTGTGTATAAATGAAGACAAAAAGGCACTGAAGCCTTCCATAACTTCAATGAAGCTAGTTACTTTTTGTTAGTAGCTTGCAGTAAAACCTAGTACTTTTTCAAAACCGTAGTTTGACTGTAGCTGAACTACTTTAAATGACTAGCTTGTGCTTGGAAGGCTGCAGTTTCAAAGAATCTTTCCAGCACTGGTGTGTGTGTGTGTGTGTGTGTGTGTTCGTGGCCGATGTGATTTAAAAGTGAACAAAAAGGGTAGCCTTTCACAAAAGGGTAGAGGGGTTGCGGAAACCATACTCGATTGTGGGTCTGCGATGTAAAAAATGAAGCGGAAGCTATTCTAGGGCTCTTTATTTTACGACTGAAGTGCATGTGCCAGGCGTGCGAGTTACAAAAGCAAACAGTAATTACACTCGAGCAGTTTGAAGCTGGAGTTGAGAGATGCATTGTTATTTTAATGGGCCGGATGGGGAGGGCTTGAGTCGAGTGAAGGATGTGCACTTACCCGGTGTGTGTCTCGTTCACACACGTCAGGTTCTGAAAGCCCAGAGGAGGAGTGTTACGCAGCAACTTCAGACCCTGAGAGTGGCAAGAGGATATTTGATCAAACTTGATGGAGAGCGTGCTAACCAGCCTCCATCACAGTTCACAGAGCCTGTTCTGCTGTCCTATATAGACTGAGATAATTACACACTTTAGGGAAGCCTTTTAGTGTTCAAAACAGCACCCTATTAGTTCCACTATAAATCATAGCCTGAAAGATGTTCAAAAATGTGGCTCAATAAAATACTTCCAAGTGTTTCTCAAATTAAAAAAGCTAGTTTCTGATAGTTATATTTTTGCCTATTTTTACTTGACAGAGATTGAGATGGACATGTTTCAAGTGTCTTTTAACCTCAGTGACAGGGTTAGTTTAAGTGAGCTACCGTACAATTAGTCTTTGTAGCATACTAGCATTTGTTTAAGCAATTCACCACTAAAAAGTGTCTAGAACAGACGTATTTGAGAGGCTGTGAATATAAGAGTTGGAAGTGGAGTAATAGTATGCGTTTTTTGTGCTGCCATTTAGGTCAACCATAGCTATCATGATCACAGCCCTCGCAGCAAAGCTCTCAAACAAACTAATTACATCTGGAATTAAGACTAATTTACTTTGTCAATAAACGTATGCAGATATATAACTTTTGTGTATTATCTTTTCTGTACTAGCAACATAAACTATATTGCCAAAAGTATTGGGTCACCCCCTTTTAATGAACAGGTTTGACTACTTTATTAATTTCCATGAGTACACATCTTAATGTTTCAGCATATAATGATATTCTAGGGAATTGTAAGCTTCTAATTTTATAGCAACAGTTTGGACAGGACTCTTTTCTATTATAACATGACAGTGCCTCTGTGTATAAGACAAGGATTAAAGAGAAATGATGATTCAGTCAGTGTGGAAGAACTTGACTGGTCTGCAGTAAGCCAAGTCCTAATCCCAGCTGAACACTTCTGGTGTGACTTTAAATGCAGACCTTGACCATCACCAAACCCTGACCAACACCAAACACCATTGACTTGTACATTCATTATATGGACACAAGTACTGGGACACCCCCTTCTTTAGAAGAGAAAAGGGCACTTCCAAACTGTGGCAACAAAGATGGAAACATAATTCATGTACTTAAAAATTGTATGTCCACCTCTGTTGCAATAGTTTTGAAGTGTATGAAATGACTGTACCCATAGGTCATTGGTGATTAATTGTTGGCTCAAGGTCTGCATTTAAAGTCACACCTTTCATTAGAAGGGGGTGACCAAATACTTTTGGCAATATGATGAACTACTTTAAATTAAATTGTAAGTTTCTCAAAAGTGAATTTTTCAGAATAAACCAAAATTTAGGTCACTATTTGCCATAAAATGTCTCTTTTTTTGGAAGAAACGAACGGTTGCACTACTGTTCAAAACATTGGGGTGAGAATTTTTTTCTTTATTTTTATGGAAACAATATTTTAAAGATGCTGCTCTTTTAAACTTTCTATTAATCAAATAATCCTAAAATCACAAAAGCATAACTGTTTTTAATATTGGAAATAAGAAATGTTTCCTGAGCAGCAAATCAGCATATTAGAATGATTTCTGAAGAATCATGAGACACTAAAGACTAGAGAAATGATGCTAAAAATCCAGCTTCTCTAGTGAAAAATACAAAAACTAAAATGTTTATGTACTAAATAAAAAGACCCTGTGATTGCACTTTAATATACTAAACTGGTTTACTTAAAGTCTGCTAAATTGGAACAATTAAGTTTGTACTTCAGCACTACTTCCACACAATTAAAGCACATTGAGTCCAACTAAAGATATACTGAAGTACATCTGATTGTGTTACAGTGGAACTATTGCAAATATACTTTTGGCACACTTTAAATATCTTGCATTTAAAGACCAATATTTTTCAAAGATTATACAATCCTCATCAATAGAGACATTAAAACACATTTTAGGCTTAATATTAAGAAATGTGCATTGAGCACAAGGAGTACTCCAAAATAAGTCTCAAGCGATACGTCAGTAAATATGTTGATAGGTTTGAACTTGTACTTAGTAAGAAATCATGTATTAAAGTTTGTATTTTATTAAAATTGAAGAATTGATTTTTTCACAATAATATTGGTTTTACTGTATTTTAGCTAAGATAAATACAGCCTCGGTCAACAAAAGAGACTTTTTAAAATATTTTTATTTATTACCGATCCCAAACTTTTGAACAGTAGTATATATTTCAATGCGGCAAGTTAAGGCGTGCTGCACCAGATTTGACAACAATAAAATGAAAAGGTATTAATGTTCCTACTGCAGAAAAAAAAGTTATTTAAGGCAATGATTGTCACTAAGGGCAAATGCAGGCATCTTAAAAATTATAGCAGTTGCTACGCCCCTGGTTCTGTTCATTTTATTTGACATAGCTGTTAAATAAAATCCATGCATGCATTTCAAATGACTTAATAGAAACACCAAATTGCTCAAATATGATTTATCTGGCTGGCTGGCTGGTCTGAGATGGTTTAGATTAATAGATTCGTTCAGGAGGGGTTCGATCCAATAACCCTTTGATTACTGCTCCATTAGCCCTGCTCTCCCAGCTCTCAGCACGATGTGCCCACTGGGACCAGTGCTGCTGGAAACAAGCTTAGTCATCTGCAGCTTTCTAAAAAGCTCTTCATAGCACGGAGGGGAACTATGCTCTTGAGTGTTCATTATTTTTCTCTCCACTCCTAATCCCTTTTTTCGTGCTATTCCTACCGTAAGTAACATGTTCGCTTGCGCTCAGAAATCCCTTTGATCGTCCCTCATGATATGGGTTTGTGAAAGCAGCGTCTGAGGTTTTCAGGTGAGCCTAAATCTGTGTACTTCCCCGTCTGCCTCTGGCTGTTTGTCCTTTTATTATCTTCAAATAATCCTTTCATCCCTCTCGTTTTCTCACCAGACTCTCCGGGGTGCATTGGTGACAGCACTGTCCAACCATCGGCCTGAACCTGCCCAGGAAAGGAGTCACGCTTTTCAACTTCCTCTTGATTTTCACACCCCACGACAGCTACCAAAGAAGAAACACACACAGAGAAACATATAAAATGGTTTGCTGGGACACAAAGAAAGGAATAAACCAACCGGCGTTGGGAGTGATAAAACCGTCAGCACTTTTTCTGCATATTTCAAGCTGAGATAAGAAACAATGCTCTATCTAGCCAATAGTGCGACTCAACGACATGTTCCAATTTGATCACTTCTATCATCGTTCCATTTATTTCACATTTTCCAACATCAAAGCAGGACGGATCAATGTTTGAATGCAAACTGCACAGGGAGGGGAGGAAAGTGAAGTCTATTCATGAGTGGTTACTACAACGGTATCGCAATTGAATCACAATCAATTTGGGCCTTTGTGATAGAGTGGCGTCCCCTGAAAGATTTCTACTGAAGATGATATCCATTTAAATTGATACTAATCATAACATTTTAGCACAGACGGATAAGAGACATGGCTGGAGACAGTAGGACTGATTTATCATCATTCAGAGTCGTCTCAACAACGGACGCAATTACAAAGTCTCTAATCATCATCTGTGTGGGAAATATCACTTACAGCAATCAATTATTAAATAAGACTGCATAATGGATAGGAGGCTCCATCACCCAAGTTAATTATTTTAATCTCCTTTTCAAATGAAAATAATTTCTGATGGTAATGTTTCATTAGCTCGGGCTCACAGGCACCCGGTGTCTGTCTTTGGAGTAATATGAACACGAGAATATAGTCTGACGTCTTGAGGAGCTGTAATGTTTTTATTCAAATTCACTAAAGCTCATATTTCAGATCAGATACGAATCAAATGCTTTGCAAAGATTTATAAAAAAAAATAAAAAATAAAACTAATTATGCATGAAACCATTCAAAGTTACGTACTAAATATTTTAATAAAATTAAAATTCACACTGCAGACTGAGATGCATTAACAAAAATGTCACTTAGATTTTAAACCATCTATGAATGTGGTTTGGCACGTGCTTGTAAAATGTCCCATTCGTGTGTATTTTTCCTGTTGTGACCAAGGCCTAAATAGAGATTTCTAAGCAGGCACCACAAGGAGTACTTAATCATGTTCTAAGGGGACCTTCTGCCATATCTTGACTAAAGGTGAATCATATCATTTTTCAATCTAAACACTTTCTGACTGGTCATGCAGGAAATGTATATACATAAAAAGTGTTTTCCATTAATTCCCTCGACTCTGGAGGTCCACCACAGTTTCATAATACATTTACATTAATGCATTTAGCAGACGCTTTTATCCAAAGCGACTTACAGGGCATTCAGGTTATACATGTATTGTCAGTATGTGTTCCCTGGGAATTGAACCCACGACCTTTGCGCTGCTGACGCAATGCTCTACCACTAAGCCACAGGAACAATCTAATACACTGAAAATATTTTTTTCCCTTCTCATAATTACATAAATGATCTCTAATTTGACTAATCTAGTGTATTGTGCAATTGCTTTGGGAAAGCATCTTTGAATTTAACTAAAATTGAAATATGACTTACTGTGCTTATCAAATTGCCAAAGGCTGTAATTTAATTAAATAAACACAGTCTAATGTGCTGAAGGATTCAGAGCCACGTGTGGTATGCAAGCAGCTCATGAGCCATTGTTTTTATCGTATCGTGTTCACAGTAAATGCTGAAAACTCCAGCTTTCCACTTTCCATGTGCTGAGAGTTCAACATGCATTTGGCAAAACAACATGTGCCAGTTAAGCTTCATTTTCACATTCTCATATTTATTTGGTGGATAGATGATATCAGGAATTACCATAATTATTATTATCAGAACAGAAAAAACATTAGGACAGGTTCTATGCATTTGGTTGTTGACTAGAATTTGAAATGCACTCAAAATTAAATTAAAACATTTGGAAACACTGCCCTAATGAATCCTTATGTTCAAAAAGTCAGCGTGGTTCTGCACCCGCTTGCATTACCTAGAATTGACATGGCTCTGTGCAGAAAATGTTCTCTCAAACCTAATAGACTAAGAAAAAAAAAAACTGGAAAAATTGCTCATTGAACCCATGCTCAGAAAACTATGTGTATTTCCAAGTAATTCGATAATTTGGTCGAGCCACCATCCGGTTATTAGTTTATGGTACAAAACAACAACTCCGTCCAATCTGGTTGAAGTTTTCAACCTCACTCTTGACCAGGTGAGTACATCTATGGCTTGCATAAATTATATATAAAAAATGATATAACAAGCTCACAAAGGTTTCACATGATTGACTCCTGACAGCGTGTGTGTGTGCGTGTGTGTGCGAGCACACAGTGTGTGCATTCATTAACAAAAGCCAGAGTTACCTTATGCTTACCTGGTGTTGTGCTTTGAATCTGATTATGATAATCACCACCATTACAAACACAGATAGCATTTTTCAATCTGATACAGCAACGCTAATGAACCAATCAAAAACGGAATACATTTGAGGTCATTTTCATCAGCGTTTGATGGGACGCAGCTTCTGTGGGAATTTATCAAAGAGCTTTTTGACTTTGTTCACACCGCATCCAATTTCAGCTTGTTTTTCAAACAATTTGCAAGTGATGAAATCTGATCTTTATGTTCAGACGGTGACGTCGCCATCTACAGCGGTTGCCATAGTAATGACATGGCCAGGACGAACTACTTTGAAATTTAATATGACCGTTCGCCAATTTTAGCCACATTTGGAGCTCATTTATTGCTTTTCACATAAACTACTAATAAGATTTGAACTGGATCCAGAAAAAAAAAATTCTGCCTACCTGAACAAAGCTTTTGCCATCTTTAATGTTCTTTTCTCTCAACAAATGAGAATCAGCAAAGACGTATGTCACATTCTTATGTTTCCCGTTCTATTACACAGTAGCTCATTATTTGTATTATGAATCCATCCTGCCCTAGAAAAATAGGACTACTAGATGATCAAAGACCTAATCAAGAACCCTCAAGTGGACTGACTCTGATATAATCTACATACGAGTACTGTTCAGGTAAATTGAAAGTCAGCAGCTCTTAGGGGTAAACCAACACTGCCAACAACAGCTGGGAGAGGATGGGATGGTGTTTAGACTAATCGTCTGCAGCTGGTCTGAGTTATGAATTATTTTCTAGAAAGATGTGGATTTGGAGAGAGATGGGATGAGTAAAAATATGACATTGAGAGAGGTCCTTGGGTCATAGATGAATGCACTGTTTTATGGCGTCTATATAACATATACTGGATAATGACTGGACAATATTGACAGCTCAAGTTCAGGTCAGTACGATATTTGTCTTTAAATAAATTAATGCTTTTATTCAACAAGGATGCGTTAAATTGATCAAATGTGTCAGTAATTTCAAATAAATGCTTTTCTTCTTAACTCTTGAAAAAAAAAGTAACAAAATCCACAAAATATTAAGCATCACAACTGTCTCCAACATTGATCATGATCATAATGAGAAATGTTTCTTGAGCAGCGAGTCAGCATATTAGACTGATTTCTGAAGGATCATGTGACACAGGACTTGCATCACAGGAATAAATTACACTTTGAAATATGCTGAAATACACAAAGATTTCGCCGAATGTAAAGCCTTAAACACACTGCATGATTTCTGTGAGATTCAGCAAAGAACACAAATTACTTGGTGATTTAAACTAGTTTAAAGACAGATGAAACAACGCTGACAAACAGAAGAAACACTGTGTACAGCGATGCAGCCAGAAGGCTTTTCAATCTACAAATTAGTTTGAATTAACAAATTATTTTTCTCATTTTCAATAATTAAAGTTTTTATATGAATGAACCTCTGAAGGGAACAGATCGTCTTCAGAAAACTTTAGATGGCATTTTCATTTTACCAGATAAAGTATAATTTATGTGCTGAGCACTGTTTTGTTTACAGCCGTTAGTCGTGTTCAAAAAAGCACCTCCTACTTTCAGAAATTCAATGTGCATTTTCAATAATCCAGTCAGCAGTTTTTGTTTAGACCAATGTGAAAATTCACCCACATAAATCAATTTGAAATAATATAATATATTTCTGACTCATCCATTTTCTTTCAAAAATGGTTTAAAGGTTCAATTGTGAGGTTTATCATTTTATAATTTATTTCGTTTTTTGTTAAAACTTGTATCTAAACAGTAAATCAATCGCTATATCGTGGTCTACAACATGAACAAATTAAATTGTCTGCTAAATTAATACATGTAAATGAAAGAATCCCATTATAACATGTCCATGAAAAATGTAGAAACATTGGACACAACTATGGGGCACCATTGTGCAGCAGCAAGCTTCACAACAAAAAAGGAACCTCAAGGTTGATCTTGGTAAATGTGTGCAAATGTATAGGACCCCATTCCTATATTTGCTTGGGGCCCTCAATTCACTAAATCCGCCCCTGCCCATATATAACAGCAAGATGTGTCATGTGAAATGAAAAGTCTTACCGCAGGGCGTTTGGGCTGGAAACTGGAAGGATTTTCGCTGACTGGGTCCATTATTCTTCCATGTTGCTGTCCTAACATCAGAAGAAATCCTGAGGAAATAAACATTATAGATTATGAAAACTGCATACTGTTTATCAGGAAGTGCGTTTCAGTAGCTCTAACTCGTCAAGTGATACAAAAAGAAAGATACGCATGATGCAACAAGAAGCAACGCACATCTTTAAATGAGAAATACAAATTGAAGCTGATCAGCTGTGGACACAGTAAGAGCTTCATGAAATGTCTGTTTTTGTGATACTCAGAAAATAGACAACAGCAAATGGGTTTGAATTGACAAGGGAGAATACATTTTCACTTCTAGACAACCTCTTTGATCTGAAAAAGATGAAAGTTTTAACATAATTTACGCTGTTGTATAGAATTGATGACAGCTACTGCTGACCAAACATAAAACACAGCAGAAAATTAATACTGAATTTAGGAGGAGTGTAAAGTTCCTTTTATTTATGCAGAAGCATTTTTTCATTGACAGTGTATCCTTCAAGAAAATTGCGGAAACCCATGTTGGACATTTTCATGCTGTATAAATGTGTCTTTCACTGCGTCTGCATTATTGAAATTCAATGAGCTTCCCCTATCCAATAATAACATTACAAGCATAAACCAGACCAGGCCTAAAATCTCATTCTCTCCAGCACCCTCAAAAACGTCATTATCCCTATCTCTCTCTAAAGCCGGGTGTGTCCTGGCAGAATATTCTGGCTCTCACACGGTTCATCAAACTCTGCCCCTCTAGCTACAATTATTTAATGTCCGGCCATCTCCATATCTCTTGTTAGTCCTGTTTTTATTTCTCATGCCTCTTCTCCACATTTGTCTCAGCATTACAGAAATAAACACAACTATGGATGTTTAATTTTGTCCATTATTACGTTATTAAATGTGTCAGAAAACATTTCTGAACCTGTATGATTATTATTCTGTGGAACACAAAATACATTTTTTGAAATGTTTCCATATAATAGAAGTCACTGGTCACCAGAACAGTTTGGATCCCAACATTCTTCAAAATATCTTCTGAAATTACATGAGGGTGAGTAAATGACAGATTTGTTTCCTTTTTTAGCTAGCAACCTGAATAATAAGAAATCCACTTTAATGACACAAACATGTGAAGATAACTATCACCCCATTGAGTACTTAAGTTTGTTACCATCACAGCAACAGAAGAGTGCACATTAAGTATGTTCAAGGGAGTTTGCATCTGCATACTAAAGTATGTTTCTGACCTTGTTTCTTTCTCATTATTCAATTTTCATTAACATCTGAGCCAAGGGAGGAACAACAATGCCAAAAGCTCTGGACGAAAATGAAAAGGGTACCTTCAGGTATCTGACAAAAAAAAAAGCACTTATATGTACAAAAAAGTTGGTGAGTCATTGCTGTTATGCAGTACCTTTTGAACTCAATGACTCTGTAAAACATACTTTCATGAATATGGCCATTCACTTGTGTTTTTCACATTCCATTTACTTAGTAGCACTCATTTCACTACTAATGAGCACTTTGTATGCAGCACAAATACATTTACTAAGTAATTTTGTTTAATGATTCAATACATGCTGTGTATACCAAATCATTCCTTGGGGAATTTGCAGACTGTATGAATATGTCTGTCACCATCTTTATCTGCTAGGCAATCCCTAATACCGAGTACGCCAAGTTTGGCAAAATCGACTCTCTCCACAGTCTGGTCGTTCTGATAATGGATCAGCAGCGTGCTTTACAACGTCACTCAGCTCGTCTTGTGGTGCAGGTATGATGAATGATGTAACTAGATCAGACAGTTTGGGATGTTAGTGTGTGCAGTTTATGTTGCAGAACAAAATGTCAAAGTATTGTCAAGTTATAATGGCTCTACCACTGGTTTTATTTTACGCATAAATTGAAAATGCTAAAACCCCATAGGAAAATTGCGAAGAAATCAGCGGTGAATTAGTTTTCTGTGTTCTGATGCACCACTGTATGCAGGGCCGTCGCTAGTAATTCTGGGCCCTGTGCACTGAATTTGCTATAGGGCCCTCTCAAAAACAAGTTCACCAAATCGAGCCCATCCGGCCCACAAATTTCCCCTTGAATGTTTTGAAGGGTCATAGGACCTTCAACTGGAAACAGGACAGAATCGAATACTGATAGATATTACTGAATTCACAACAAATACAACAAACTTAATAATGCATTTTTGTCACATAGAAAAGCACTAGACAGCAAAGCATTGATTTTTAGCAAGACTGAAGGAAAGTTAGAGCTAATCAATTCTGTTATCATTTCCATATATAAAAATATTGCCCAATATGTAACAGTATCATTTTTAATAAATACATTTCTTCCAACACATAGGCTATTTATACAGTGCTAATAACTTCATGTTAAATTACTATGGTACTGAATTGACAAGCCTACTGGCATTTTCCAATATACCTCATAATATAAATCATTGTCGTGGCTGTTTTCAGCCAGCATCACAACAGAACCTTTAATGTTCTCATATCGCACGACTCTATAACAATCGTATAAATCGTGGCAGAAGCGCGGCGCACGTTCCTCAGCACTGCGCGGGTGACTGGTCCTGCTATTTGATGCGTGGCTAGCGGATGCATTGGGTAGTGCTGCTTGCGCTTTTGGAGTATTTGCTTTATCCGTTTTTGCCTGCGCTGTAATTATAAACAGCGCCAAATATCGGGGAGGTCTCCCTCATTTTGGCTATCGGCCCATTACTCAAATGGAATGTCCTGATGTTCCCGATGGCCAGTAGGTGATCACGGGGCCCCCAGACATCTGGGCCCTATGCAATTTGTGACCCTTTTCCCCTCACTAGCGATGCCCCTAACTGTATGGTGAGTAGTCTGATGGTTATAAAAAATAATCTATCTCAATATCATACCTTCATTACAAACCTACCTCTTTTTGTTAAATGTTAGGTTTAATAAACAAGTACATACATTATAAAAGTATACAGAGTGTAGGAAATGTATATGTAATAGGAAATAAACAAACAATGCAGTCAAAAGTACAAAGGCAGCACTCTAGTACACATTTAAAGTTAAATAAAAATATAAAGTTAAGAGACTTAACTTTACCCTCATCCAAAAACATTTTTTTGGGAACAAATAATGATTTATGAGACCAAAGACTGCCTGTTAGATATATAAATAATGAATTATATCTCATGTTTAACACGTAAAGAAACATCAAAGCCAGGAATTGATTTGCTGTGAAATGTGCTGCTGGATCTGGGCCCGTATTTATCAAGCTTCTCAAAGTGCCATTTTAGTCTTAAGTGCTGAGAAGTCATGAAATATACTCCTACTTTCAAACTTAAAGGCAGGGTAAGCAATTTTTCAAAAAGTCGTGGCCGAGTACCAAACAAACTCGTAGCCAATCAGCAGTAAGGGGTGTGTCTAATCATGATATGGAGGAGAGACTTTTTTTCCGAGAGAACCGAGTCAGGCCGAGTCGAGTGAAAGATAGAGATGGCGGATAAAAAGCTAAAGAGGAAAACGTCTGCGGAATGATAAGGCAAGAAGTAGGACCTGTGTAAATATACGACGTGAGCTCCACGCGATCACCGGGGGCTCAATGCTCATTTATCCCAAAGACAGGAGCATAATGTAAATGTATTGAATGTAAACTCCTATTAGGAATTTAAGCATTCAATGTGAATTTACCTGAGAATATTCTTAATTAAAGACATCTATTCAGTGATTGGTCCATGCGTATGTCGTGAATAATCTCTAAGAATGACACTTAAGATTTAGTCCTACATTTCGCTTAAATTATGACTGAGATGATTGAGAACTAACTTTTAAGCACAGCTTTGAGCCAAGAACGGTTTTTCACTTAAGTTAATTCTAAGCAGTGTTCTTAAGTGTAATTCTTAGAGGCTTGATAAAAACGGGGCCCTGATGTTTCTGAAATGTAAATAACTTGTTTGTAATTTATATCAATTAATAACTTATTTGTAATTTCAAAAACTAGTATTGTGAAAATTATGTGGGTTTTCTCCACTGCCTCTGCCATTGCTAAATGCATTCTGGGAAACTTGGCTGTCTCTTGGCTGCATTCTGGGAAACTTGATAAGATGTGAACTTTAAATTGGATTTGGAACAGTATCTGAGCATGACGTTTCACAAGAACAGACAAGGATGCACATTGAGATACTACTACTCATAAACTGAGTAGTACTGATACTACTCTAAATAAAGCTATTTTAACCGAACAGCTGGCATCTGGAATTATTTCTATGTATTACTTGTACTGTTGATTTTAAGTAAAAACACTGCACAAAATCGCTGAGACTTTATTACTGTGCTATATTTTCCCACTAATATCCTTCCTGTGGGATGCTCTGTCATAATTTACTCGTTTTCCACATTCATTTGACTTTCTTTATCCCATGGAACACAAAAGATGACACTCAGTCAGTCACTGTTCACATTCATCACTTTTTGTTCCCTCAAACACGTGAATAGTGTGACTAAGAAGCCCCACAGAAGAAAGTCGTGCAGGTTTGAAAAACATGAGGGACGAACAAACGATGACAGAAAGACAAACTGGCCACATGACTGTCTGTCAGAAAATGACACAATTGTGTAACTGTCATCATTAGAAATGATTAGTTAAACAACGAGATGATGATTTCCATTTTTTTTAAGTATATAAAAGAGAAACAATACGACATATGAAAACTTCTTAATGACAATAAATGACCCGTGTATTTTTATTTTACCACACACCAAACCCGCACCACTCACGAGACTGATGACGAGCATCTGAAGCTCTTGAGTCATGATTAACGCGCACAGGTCTGCAAAAACGCACGCGCAAAATCAAAACAAACCGCTCAACTTCAAATCCTTTCTTTTTCATCTAGGGCAGGCTATGACTCACTTTAGAAAACTACATTGATTGTAGTATTATTTTTTAAGGTGAACAATATAATATAGATTACCTATTCAGTCAGCCCCAGCAGTTCCATAAATGGAAGTTCGTTAGAAAAACGATCAGAGCACGTTGCTTACAAAAGCTGACTGCTTCTTTGACGGACAAAACGAGAACAGCTCAAGGGTACGAACTCCTTTAATATGTTGTTATCCGTTATTGCAGATTTAGGATTAAGATAAAAAAATAAATAACTTCCCAATCGACCCAGGCTGATTTAATAATATAAAAAGGCCTCAGCGTCAATAACGTTAGTTAGGCAGGAAGAAACGAGGCTAGATCGGCCGGTGCTTGTGAAAGTGCAGCCATATTCAGCTAAATCAACCTATGTTTCCCCATACTCATATCAAAAGAGTTACGCTACAAATTAAAAACAAGATTTTGTTTATGCAAATAAAGAACGAGTAACATGTCTCACTCACCTGCAGCAATTAAAGTTGCTGTTACTGTAACTTGTGCAGCTCATCTGTTCGTCGCCCCCTACAGGTGAGGAAATGCATCTGCATTCATGTTTGCCTTCACAGACTCATCCATATCTAGAAATACAAGACTTTGGAATAATTACGGAATGTTTCTTTACTTTTATATGTATATATTTTAAGATATATCTTAGTAATAAATAAGTCAAATTAAAATTAAAATGTAATAAACTTAAAACCTAAAAAAACAAGGCTGAGCCTCGCAATACAGTGCAACTGTAGTACAATTATAAAACAGTAATATTGTGAATAATTATTACCATGTAAAATGTTTATAATGAATTAGAATGATTTCTGAAGGATCATGTGACACTGAAGACCGTAGTAGGTTAATGATGCTGAAAATTCAGCTTTGCCATCACAGGAATAAGTTATTAAAACAGAAAACAGTCATTTAAAAGTGCAATAATATTTAATAATAATACTGTATTTTTGATAAAATAAGTTTTGTTGAACATTATTATATTATATTATATTATCATGCACCACATGGCTAAGTTATAGGTTAAAGAGTAGATCAGATTAAATTTGATTGTAACTAATGTGTTTAGCTTTTACTAGCATCTGTATTATTTTTCTACCATTAAGTATCTGGTCCAACATGACGTTGAGTATTCAGCATTTTTATTATTCTCTTCTTCTTCTTCTTTCTCTTCTTCTTCTTCTTCTTCTTCTTTGTTTATTTGACAAGCTCCAGAAACTTTTCCCCTCCCTCCTGTGTTGTCTTCTTTTTCGTTCTGTTCTGTTCAGGTGTTTTATTTATTTATTTTTGACATTTTTGTTTTGTCCTGCCTCTTGTCTTATTCATTTGAACAGGATTGCACTGGTTCAGATGTCCGCATGTTGAATCGTCTTTTCCTACCTTTTCCAGGACATTGTAAAAAGTTCCCTGTTTGTTCAAAGGACATCTTGAAGCCCAGGTCTCCATTTTATAAACTTTGTTCTGGCTTGGAAATGTTTGCAAGGTTACCATCAATTCATCTCACAACAAGCCAACTGGTAATTTCATTATAATACTTTTAAAATGAAATCATTTTGAAAGGTTTTAGAATATGTTTGATTTCACGTCACATTGCCGCTCATCCAGAAATCTCCATGTCTTTTTCTTCTTTTGATACAATGCCATCCTTTGGCATAAGATAATGTCACCTGATACATAAAAGGCCAGCTGCCTAGGTAATAAGAGATGCTCGCTGATTGCATTAGAAACACTGTTTCATTTCAGTCCAAAAGCACAAACTCAATCGCAGTGTATTTATTATTACAGGCTAAACATGAATAAGTTGATATAATAAGGGATCAGACCCGATCATTTTTTTAAAAGACTTTAAGTGCTTACATTTTCCTGCCATAACACTTTGATTTACATGAATTGTAAAGATTTTAAAATAATCTTGGGAATTATAAAACAAAGACAGACAACAAAGGGGTCACATAAAACATTATAGTTGTCAAAAATGAAAAGTGATTAATAAAAAAAAAGTTTCAGCAGATGAACGTATTGAAAATATCTTATTATGCACAAGAATCACTCTGAATGTGTTTCTAAAGTACATTCCTTGTTTGTCTTTCATATTCTTCATGCATTCATACTAATTTTCTTCCCTCAGACAGCTAAACCGATATAGCCATGTGCTTTGATTGGGGCTTTACATTTATGCATTTAGCAGACGCTTTTATCCAAAGCAACTTACAGTGCATTCAGGTTATACATATTTTGTCAGTATGTGTGTTCCCTGGGAATTTAACCCATGACCTTTGCGCTGCTAACGCATTGCTCTACCACTGAGCCACAGGAACACTATTGTTTATAGGGCAATTTGTGGTTTTGTGCAACTACACAGTGCGGATACACTGTAAATAAAGATACTTTGTTAAAATGTTAAGTTGGCTCAACTTTTTCTTTTTTTTTACAGTGTAGTGCAGATAGTATCTTCTTGTAATATCTGAAGTGTCGTGAGTAACGCTGTGTAAGTGTCTGTTGCCCACATGTATGTTTATATAGGTGCCACTGTCAATTAACATTTATTGGGAAAGGAAATTGTGTAATGTCAATGTCAGACATTGTCCAAGAGGTTTATTTTTTTGCACAGTGCAGGTACTTCACTCTTGCACATCATAGGGTGTGTGTGTGTGTGTGTGTGTGTGTGTGTTTGCTTCATGTAGGTGTAAAAGTGGGTGCTTACAAATGAGATATGACCCTGTCTGTTGAAAATAACATTATGTTCTCTCTTTTGTCTATTTCCTGTTTTTTTCCCTCCTCACCCTTAGACCTCTTAGTGATTTTTGCTTTTTATGTATAGAAATGCTCTTTGTATTCGGTAGTTGTCACAACCTCTCCAGAAACATTCATCATCGCCCACATTCATAAATATACACATTCAGGGAAAAAATAAAATAAAGTTTTTCAGCAGTGGTTTTCACTGCTAGTTTAGGTCTGGTGGGTGTTGTTGACTGTGTTGTGGCAACTTTTGTATTTTATTATTTAATTATTCATAATACACCATGCCCACATGGTTTTTCAGATAAAGAATAATAATAAAAATGGTTGGGGGGTTCTGCAGGAGAAAAAAAAGAATGAAAACTATATATTAATTACAAGTATAGATTCTCATAATTAAAACATAAATTTTAAAATTCTACTTGATTTAAATCTGATTTAATATGGAGCTTATAATATGACAAAACTATTTGAATTTGAATTGTGTAAATTTGAATTATTGAGTTATATGCAGTTTTGTTAAATGACACTTGTCAATAATTCAAATTTACACAATTCAAATTCAAATAGTTTTGTCATATTTTAAGCTCCATCATTTAATTGCAGTTATTTCAAATGTCTGTGATTGTAATTTTCAGAATATAATAAATTAGAAAAATTAGCACATTTCAAAATTTACAAAAATTAACACATTGTTTATATACTGTAAAACAAATGTATTGTTGTCCATGCAGTGGAGTCAATTATATCCAGAAGATAGAGAGTCATGCACAATTAAAACGACACAATTGTGAATACATTTGAACATTTTTGGATGATCTCTTAAAACAGCATCCATCAGGCCCTCAAACGATCTGTTGCATATAAAACAAGGAACTAAACACTGCAGGCAGCTTTGTGAATGAATTCCCAATACAGTCTGATGAAATACCCAGAGTAAGGCCAATAAAAAGAGTAATCTTAAGTCTGCTGAGAGTTGTGTTTCTGATACAGAGATTAATGAGTGTGGGCTTGTCTTGTAATAAAGACAGAATCACATGCAATTCCTAGTACTGAAGAGAATAAGTTCGCTGATCGAATCCAAGTGAGAATGAGTATTGAACACTGGCAAACGTAGCGCAGTACCCACACATTCAGCAATACACAAGTCTACCCAGAACACATCGATGGGTTAAATCAGTATCCCATCCCATTCTTAGAAACCCTATAGTATCGAACAAGTTTCAGCGCAAATATATGTGGGGGACAAAAGCATGATAAACAGAGTCTGTGGATGTCTGTGTGAAAATATACCAAAGATATACCAAATCAACAAACTAATCCAACCTCAATTTATCATTATCCAGTCAACTGTTTCCTACAAGCCACAATTCCTGTTGGCTCGGATGAACCATTGAGAATCGGAAATTGATTGGGATTGGGAATCACTGGCATGGAAGGTGGATTGCTAATTGTATACTATGGTAATTATTGTGAGAAAGCGAGGTTGCAAGGAGCCCTGTAGCCGGAGGATAGCTAAAGGGATGCTGTAAGAGGGATCTAATTACTGCAGATGACATGAGGGGCTAATGACCAGTGGGTTACCGATTTTACTCTGTGTGTGTGTCAGAATGTAATGAATGGCTTTACAGTAGTGTTTTCAGTGTTCTCAAAGTCTCATGGTGTATATAATCATGCTGTTAAATAAACTTCCTCTTAGGGTCAAAAAACAGCAGCTTTGTTTTGAAACATGGTCAGTGCTTAATGATGGGTTGAGCAAGTTTCATGTGTCCATGAAAAATTTTCTCAGAGGAATTATCGCCAAAGAAGGATCAAATTCTTAAATTTAGTCAAAAAATATAAATCAATCCTATAATGACAATTCATTTAATAAAAGCATAAAATATTTATTTTTTTATAAATTAATTATAATTAAAAAAAAAATGTAATTCATATTTTTGGATAATACAGAATTGTTGAACGGAAACAAATGTTTATCACTTTTGGATTAAATTAAAATAATACAATTTATATTATTAATAAATGTAGACTTAACATACTCATCATATACCATTTTTGATTTAAAAATAAACTAATATTAATGAATTAATATAAAATAAATGTCAAATTAACATAGAAATCATACACAATTTATGATTAAAAATATTAATAAATCAATATAAATAAATGTATAACTATAGAATAATAAAGAAAGAAAGAAAGAAAGAAAGAAAGAAAGAAAGAAAGAAAGAAAGAAAGAAAGATTTTTTTATTTGTCATACACAATTATACAGAGTATAACCAGCAGTGAAATGTGTTCTCTGCATTTAACCCATCCAAGTGCACACACACTTGGTTGCCCCCTCTGACAATATATCAGAGACCATTCCTTCATCCAGAATCACTCCAGATCCTTTAGATTCCCAGCTCCATGACGGTGCTTCTTCTCTTCAGTTCACCTCACTCATTTCCTTTAGGGTTCAGGTCAGAGGACTGGAATGGCCATAGCAGATTGGTTTTGTGCTCAGTGACCCATTTTTGTGTTGTTTTTGAGGTTTGTGTTTGGATTATTGTCCGGTTGGAAGATCCAAAAATGGCCCATTATACGATTTCTAACAGAGTCAGTCACTTATTGATTTTTTATCTGTTGGTATTATATAATCAATGATTCCATGTGTCTAAACTAAATTTCCAGGACCTCCAGCAGAAATATAGGCCCACAACATCAAAAATACAGCAGTATATTTCATTGTACACATGGGGTACTTTTTATCCCTATGTTCACCAAACCCATGTTGAGTGTTTGCTGCTAAAAAGCTCATTTTTTGTTTCATCTGACCAAAGAAACCATTCCCATTTGAAGTTCCAGTCGTGTCTGATAAATGAATATGCTGGAGATTGTGTTTGACTATTTTGTTTAAGGTTTTCTGATCCGAGACTCAACTATTTTCTGCAATTCTCCAGCTGTGGTCCTTGGAGAGTCTTTAGCCACTCAAACTCTCCTTCTCACCGTGTATTAGGATGACATAGACACACGTCCTCTTCCAGGAAGTTTCATAACATTTTATGTTGATTGGAAATTCTTAATTATTGCCATGATGGTGGAAATGGGAATTTTCTGCTTCTTTTCTTAAAACCACTTCACTAATTTGTGAAGCTCAATTATCTTTTGCTGCACATCAGAAATATATTCTTTGGTTTTTCTCATTGTGATGGATGATTAGGCGAGTTTGGGCTTTGTTCTCCCTATTTATATTTCTGTGAAACAGGAAGCCATGGTTGGATAATTTCATGTTCACAATCCCCCTTGAGTGCTCAAAATCGTGAATATGAATATATACTTCAGAGATATTTTACTCATAAGAATTTCCAGGGGTGCCAATAATTTTGTCCAACATGTATTTGAGAAAAACATTTATTTCATAATGATATTTTGCCCCATTTTAAATTATTATCCAAAGAAAGGTTATATTTTTGTGAATTAATACATAAATAAAAGATCAAAGGGATTAACAATGCAGATTCATTTTCACAGCCTTCTTTGATCATATTTACCAAGGGTGCTGATATTTTTTCCCATGACTGTATATATATGGTACACACACTGTTGTTAATGACCAAAAGGAAACATTAGGCCTCATTCATGAAACCCATAAACAAAACAAATTTCTGTGTAAATCGCCATAAAAACATATCTAAAATGAATGCAACAACTTACAAATGAATGAGTACAAAGTAATTGTGTTCATTTTATTTGTGTTTCATGAATAAGTGCAACTAAGTTGTGAACAACAGAGTGTGTGCACCCTATATGTACTGTAGTCTTTTTTCCTTGGCTCACACTCGACAGTTTACTTCAAAATGCAACTGATGGATTCCATTGGAAATTATGAAAAAAATCCCCTTTATCCCTTTTTAAACCCCTTTGTATCTGATGACTAAACCCATCATTTTTAATACCTCCTTATCTTTTCTCTTGCCTGTTTGATGTATTCATTAAACAGAAACACTGTCACAACAGTTACAGTCACAAGATGTTATTGCTTATTAGCAGTACGTCTGTAGTGGCTGCAAATTGCAAATGCTGGTCTCTTTAAATAGGGGCCTTGTGGAAAAATATCTTTGATACGTAGATTTCAGAGGGAAAAAAACAAGAGATGTGCGTGGAATTTGATTAAGAATACACAATTAATTCTCCTTTGGGTGATTTCAAAACATAAAGGCATTGGAGATTTTCCATTTGTGCATTTTAAATAATCTTGTCCTACTCCTGTCAGATCATCTTCATGTACAACTGCTTCCCTATCAATTTTTTGACATTCGTTTTGAAGGATTAATGGTTATAGTATTGAAAAAACAAGGTAATGTAAATATCTGGACAAGACATGTTTTGCAACTAATGCGTTTCCCGTTTCTCTCTCTCTTTCTCTCCCCTAAAAGCTCATCTCTGCAATGTCATGTTGTCCTGAGGGTAGTTTTCGTTTTTTTTTTAAAATAGCTTTGATTTGCGAACAAAGTGCATTTGTAAGCGTTTGCAAAGAGCCTTACACATGAACTGAAATACCTTCGGAAGTCTGTTTCACTGTGCATGGGTTTTGTACAGAGAGACTTCACAGATCTGAACTTCACGGGTATCCTACTTTATCAAACTTCATCTCATAAATTGATTACCACCCCACCCCCCCTCGCCACTATTTACTTCCCTCTACATCTTCTACGATCCCGCTGATCTTCAAGCTCTGATTAAAACACTGGTATGTCCATGTGATGCAGAGGTCATCATAAGCTGTGCAACACTTGACAATCAGCCATCCATGAGAGACAGTGTAAAGAAATAGCCTTGCCTTTCTGTCATGCTGTCATACTGATTGCTAATGTATGCATGCCAGTGATATCACACTCAGCATATGATAAAGACAACTTTCAGCTAAAGATTTATCAGGCATGATAGGAGTCTTTGTTTACTTTGAAGTTTCATCTTACATTCTGCCAGCATAACACTTTATAGTCTCTAGAGCATGTGTGATTCTATATTAGGTTTTTCATTGTAACAATATAGAAGAAGTATTGATCTAGAAGTATACTGTATGAATAGATCTGCACTGTAAAAAAAAACAATACAATCATAAAATAACAGAAAAAGGTGTGGTGGACCATTACATTATCCAGTAGTTTTACAGACATTTCCTCTAACTCTAAAACACAAGGTAATTCAGTGTAAAATTAAAATAAATAAATCAAAAATTAAATAATTGGACATTTTGAAAAATGTTAAAAATCCTTACAATTATACAGTATTGTGCCCTATTTTTTCTTTTCTTTTTTTTTACAGATTTTACACCAAGATGTTTTTCAATAATAATAATAATAATAGTAATAGTAATAAATTACCTTTAAAAAATAGTATTTAGAATTAAAAGTAAACCATGAAAACACATTGATGTAAACCATGTGGACTATAGAAACTCCACAAATTATGTAGTAATTTTGTTAAAAAAAATTATTGATTAGAATTAATTTAAAGTATAAGTAAATAAAAATTAAATAAATGCATTAAATATATGCTAATATGTGACCCTGGACCACAAATCCAGTCTTAAGTCGCTAGGGTATATTTGTAGCCATTGCCAAAAATACATTGTATGGGTCAAAATGATATTTTTTTTTCTTTTATGCCAAAAATAATTAGGATATTGTGTAAAGATCGTGTTACATGAAGATATTTGGTAAATTTCCCAATCGTAAATATATTAACACTTAATTTTTAATTAGTAATATGCATTGCTAAGAACTTCATTTGGACAACTTTAAATGTGATTTTCTCAATATTTAGATTTTTTTGCACCCTCAGATTCCAGATTTTCATAACAAACCATACATCAACAGAAAGGTTATTCAGCGTTCAGATTATTTACAAACCTCAATTTTGAAAAAAAAAAGACCCTTATGGTTTTGTGGTCCAGGGTAACATATACATTTTAATGTTCAGTATTAAATGAGCTTCACTTTAGAAAGAATATAAATTAAATATGGAAAATAAAACTAAAAACATCTGTGAATCAAACATCTGATATCGTGGAGAACAGATGATCTATCAGATAAACAGATGACAAATCCTGCAGATTTGAAGCATTATCACGAAATGTGTGATCTTTCTTATCTTGATGATGTATGATCATTCATTATCATCACTTGAATTAAGGGTGTTCTGTATTGAATTACATATGAATCTGTGTCAGAGTAATTATGCAGAAACCTACGCATATTTCCATAGAATCTAAATGCCCATCATTCGCCTAATTGTGCACGTTCTTCACCCATGCAGTTCAATTATTCTTTTATGCTTATGATAAAAGAGTTTCTGAATAAATATCTTTATACTACAAAGAGAGCCATTTCATAGATTTCACAATCAGCACAGAAAAATGAAAAAGCATGGATTGGCATCAGTCTTCACGTAGGGACATGAATAGTGAAATATTTCTTTAAATTAATACATTTAATTTGAATTTATGCATAATGCTTGTTTCCCCACATGTGAGCTAACACACAGTAGGGTGGCCAAAAATATGTTTAAATATTTAAGAAGGCAAAGTGATAATATATGAATTTCCGAGCACACCGCACATGTGCATATGACTAGCCAGATGCAAAATAATTAATAATTAATAATTTGTATTGGTAACTTTTTGGTTAAGCTCATAAACTACCATTTTACACTTCATACATGTGTATCTTCAGACATATAATTACACGTATGAGAATATCTATGATCACGCACCAAAAGTCAGATCTCAGATGTGATTTGTACATTTAAAAAAATAAGTATGAACTTTGAGTCGACACCAACTGGGAGTAAATGTTTTATCATCTGAGGAGTCCAAGTTCAAGAGTTCATGAGTTCTAGAGTTTATCAGCTGCATTTGGAGGGCCAATCATTCAGAAGGGAATCTCAACCTCTGATGGTACAAAGGAATGACAGGAAGAATGCATCAAGAGTGGGAGAGAGAGACAGGGGGAAAATGGATAAAACAAATGAAAAGGATTACAAATCATCAGGTCAGGCAGTTAAAGGAATTCAGACAGCATCACTCAAAAGCGGAAAATCAGGATAGTTAGATGAAGGAGGTCACCAGGCTTAAGGTGTTTACTGTGATTCCATGGGCGTAAATTTCATTTAACAGTAGGGGGGGACAATGAATATAAAATTTCTCATGAGCAATTTTTGAAGGGGACACAAATAATACAGTCAAATTGTACTTATAAAGATATGTCCCCACAGTGAAAAAAATTGCTTCTATCATTATTATTGTAGCACGGAGACTGCGTCATTATGTTTATTTTCAAAGTTTTTCTCAGGTTCAATGACAAAGCAGATCAGCACATTTCAAACAGCCACAAACCAAGGATAAGAAATAAAATCCCTTTTATTTCATCCATGCTGACGATTGTAATGATGCCAGGTTGTTTACCTCAGCTTAGAGCGCTCTGCTCGTGCTGCTTCTCAGAATGTTTGGTCGCTATAGCAACCAGTTGTAGTGGAAAACGCTCCGGTTACTATGGTAACCTCGGTTCCCTGAGAGCGGGAACGAGACATCACGGAGATTTCTCCGTTATGGGAACTTCTTCCCTTCAACCTTTCCTGAAGTCCTATTGGCTCACGCCAGTCAAATGACTGGCCAATTGTCGCAAAGCATGCAAATACGGCGAGCTCGAGACAGTATAAATGCGATGCTCGCGACAATCATATCAGAATCGGATACTGAACACCGTAAGCTGAGGAGTAGCGAACACGGCGTCTACCGTGATGTCTCGTTCCCGCTCTCAGGGAACCGAGGTTACCATAGTAACCGGAGCGTTCCCTCTCGAGCTGTCACGAGACATCACGGAGATTTCTCCGTTATGGGAACGATATTAAATCCCGCCGTGAGAGAGGCTACGAAGCCCTACCCCAAAACACAGCAGATAGAATACGTCACGTAGACACTTCCCACCATAATGACGCTGTAGGCGAGCTCACCGCTGATAGGTGGCTGAAAGCCAATAAGCGTCTACCCCAAAGGTATACAAATTTGCATATCTGGATAGAAATAACGTTGGCTGCGCTGAAACAGGGCAACTTGCACAACGCGTATAAGGAACTGCCCAGACTGTATAGCATGACCCCAACCTAGCATGATAAAAGTATCGCTAGATAAAACAACACAAATACAGGAATCTGCACTGAGCACAGGGCAGAACAACCGCATTAGTAAAGGGTATGCAGAGCAAAAATGTAGTAAACATGCATCAGTCACTTACCGACAGCACCCGGGAGGCAAAAGACTGAACGTCCAGCCTATAAAACCTGGCGAAAGTATTCTCAGAAGACCAGCCGGCTGCAACACATATATCTTGAATAGACATACCTCTCGACCAAGCCCACGAGGAAGCCATGGCCCTCGTTGAATGCCCCCTAATGTGTAAAGGACATTCCAAACCTAGGTTCGTATACGCAGCCGTAATAGCGTCCACGATCCAGTGGGAGAGCCTCTGTTTAGACACAGCACGGCCTCTCGCACAACCACCATAGCATACAAATAGCTGGTTAGATTGACGAAAGCTCGCCGAGCGGTCGATGTAAATCCTCAAAGCCCTGACAGGGCACACCGAAGTCTGAGCATCTGCCTCACTCGAGGCTGCTGACTCGGAAGACAAGGCAGACAGAGAAACAGTCTGTATCTTGAAGGGTGTAGAAAGTGATTTAGGTACATACCCCATTCTTGGCCGGAGAGTGACGCTACAGTCACCGGGTCCAAAGCGAATACAGTCACTATCCACAGAAAAGGCGTGCAAATCTCCTATGCGCTTGGCTGATGCGAGTGCAAGAAGGAGTGCAGTTTTGAGAGACAACTCCTTCAAACCCACTGATGATAGCGGCTCAAAAGGTGGCTGAGAGAGAGCTCTTAATACCACCTCTAGGTCCCAAGGCGGAACCGAAGGTGGCCTCGGAGGGTGTAGCCTTCTCGCTCCCTTAAGAAAACTCACCACCATGGGGTCTCTGCCGATCGACTGGCCACCCTGCGGTGAACGGAACGAGGCAATGGCCGCCACATAGACCTTTAGCGTCGAGGGTAACGATCCACTATCCAGCCTGTACTGCAGGAAACTCAGAACATCCAACACGGTGCAAACAACCGGGTCGATGTGAGCCTGATGGCACCATTTCACAAACACTCCCCATTTTAAGGCATATAATCGTCTTGTAGAGGGTGCTCGCGCTTCCGTGAGTGTGCCGACCACACGAGCCTGCAACGCGTCTAGCTCTCCTGACAACCCTGAAGCAACCACACATGAAGGTTCCATAGTTCTGGGTTCGGGTGCCACACCGAGCCGTCCACCTGAGATAACATGTCCTTCCTGACCGGAATCGGCCAGGGGGGGGCTATCAGCAGCTCTGTCAGGTCCGGAAACCAAGGCTGGTTCGGCCAGTTCGGAGCTATGAGTATGACGGACGCTCGCTCCTCCCTGATCTTGCATAACACCAGAGGCAATATCTTGATCGGAGGAAACGCATAAAGCCTGGCTGTCGGCCAGCGCGCTGTGAGCGCGTCCCCTTCCAACGGGGAGTGGGACAGAGAGAAGAACGACGGGCAGTGTGCATTCTCGCTCGTAGCGAATAAATCCACCTCTGCTTCCCCGTAGAGGTTCCAAATCATCCGAACTGACTCGGGGTGTAACCTCCATTCCCCTTGAGGAATTCTCCTCCTTGAAAGCATGTCTGCCCCGCGATTCAAAAGACCGGGGATGTGCATTGCTCTGATGGATAGAAGGCGAGAATCCGCCCATAGCAGTAACATCGCTGCCTGCTTGCACAAAGCCTTCGAACGGACGCCGCCCTGGCGATTTATGTACGCGACTACAGACGTGTTGTCGGTGCGAATCAGTACATGCTGCCGTTCCAGTTGTGCTTGAAACTCCTTCAGAGCTAAAAAGACTGCTTCCAATTCCAATCGGTTTATGTGCCACCGGATCTGAGGCTCTGACCACTGCCCCGCAGCTGGCATCCCCTCGCACACCGCTCCCCAGCCGAGCGTCGATGCGTCCGTTGTGACCACCACGCGTGAGGTTACCAACCCCAGGGGGACTCCCCGGCTGAAGAAATTCGGGTTGCGCCACGGAGCCAGAGCTTCGATGCAGCCGCGGGTGACCGCGATACTCAAACGTCCCGAGGTCCATGCCGTCCAGGGGACTCGAGTTTTCAGCCACAGCTGCAGTGGTCGCATGTGTAATAATCCCAGATGACACACTGCCGAAGCTGACGCCATGAGTCCCAGTAGTCTCTGAAATTCTTTCAAATGAACAGAGCTGCCTTCTCTGAAATGGCGCAGGTAAGACAAAATGGCCGCCACGCGCTCTCGCGAGAGGCGGGCTCTCATTTCTAGGGAGTCTATGCAAACTCCCAAATACAGAATGGACTGACTCGGGGCGAGAATGCTCTTTCGCCTGTTCACACATAGCCCTAGGGACTCCAGGTGAATAAGCAGCGAGTCTATATGGCTGAGTAGCGTGTCCCGGGACTGAGCTAAAATCAGCCAATCGTCCAGATAATTCAGGATGCGCATCCCGCCCGCTCTGAGGGGGGAAAGTGCTGCATCCACGCACTTTGAAAATGTGCGCGGGGCCAAAGCCAGCCCGAACGGGAGAACAGAGTATTGGTACGCTGTGTTCTCGAAAGCAAACCTCAGAAACCGTCTGTGATGCGGCGCTATCTGAATGTGAAAGTACGCGTCCTTCAAATCCACGGACGCAAACCAGTCCCCGGGGCGAATCTGCGCCAGGATCTGCTTCAGCGTTACCATCCTGAACTGACGTTCGCAAAGCGCTCTGTTGATGGGTCTGAGATCCAAAATTGGGCGAAGCCCCCCATCCCTCTTGGGTACCACGAAGTAGCGGCTGTAAAACCCGCTCTCCAGCTCGTGTGGAGGGACTCGCTCTACTGCTCCTTTCTCGAGCAGACAGCCAATCTCCTGCCTCAGAGCCTGGGCATTTCGAGGCGATGTTAGAGACTGCACCACGCCATTGAAACGGGGTGGTCTGCGTCTGAATTGAAGAGTATATCCCCGCTCTATCACGTTGAGTAGCCAACGCGAGATTCCCGGAATAGCCTTCCACGCGCTTATGAACTGACGCAGCGGCTTTAGCTGCTCGGTCGCTGGGTGCGCGGCTATAAGCTGTGTTGGATGCGGACCTGCACTGCACTGAGGCGGGGCAAGGGGAACCGCATTTATTGAGTGAGGAGGAGAAAGCTCTTTTTGTGAGAAAGTATGCATTTTTATTGAATGGACACTCAACACACACACATTTGGGCAGCTGAACTTTGGGCGCTTGGGCGCCGGGCTGCTCTCGCGCTCTCCTCCCTCCCTCCGATCGTCAGGAAGACGGCTTAGCAGCCGGGGGCGGGCGAGCGTCGCGTCGCGGGCTTCTCCGCTGACCTTGGCGCTTCCTGCCGGAGCCCCACACCTTCCTCCGGACGTCTGGCTCCTGTCGAGGAGCAGTAGCAGTAGCCCCAGCCTGGGCAGGCCTGGGAAAATCTCTCCGCTGGGCAGAGCCATGCGCTGACGAAGATCTGGATCTGGCAGTCTGTTGCTGGGGGGCGCGTCTAGGCATCACGTGACTCATCGCTTTCGCGCGCTTTTGAGTCTCAGCAAATCGCTCGGTTATGGTCTCCACGGCATCACCGAAGAGGCCGGAGGGAGATATAGGAGCGTTTAGGAGCACCTTTCGATCGGCATCTTTTAGGTCAGCTAAGTTTAGCCAGAGGTGCCTCTGAAGGACGACCATAAAGCCCATGGCCTTACCCACAGACTGGGCCGCTCGCTTCGTCGCCATCAACGCGAAGTCCGTTGCAGCGCGCAGATCCTTCGTCGCCTCAGGAGTGAGGACTCCGCCCTCCGCCGTTTGCAGGAGTTTGGCCTGGAACACCTGCAGCACTGCCATGGCGTGCAACGCTGATGCCGCCTCGCCATCAGAGGCATACGCCTTATTAGCAAGATGGGCGGTGGTTCTGCACGGCTTCGACGGCAGGCTGATGTCCGGGCCTAGGGACTTCGCTGCTGCAGGGCACAGGTGTGCAGCAACGGTCTCCTCGACGGGGGGAGAGCGCACGTAACCGTGGGCCTCCGCTCCATCCACGTGGGAGAACATGGCCTGCGTGTTCGAGTGGACGCGCGCCGATTGGGGCGCAGACCACGTCTTCACGAGCTGTTCGTGCACATCGGGGAAGAACGGCACCGATGTCCTTGCGTCAGCCTTACGTGTGGACCTAAAGTACCACGAGTCGAGCTTACTCCTGACAGGCTCCTCCGGAGGATTCCAGGTGAGCTCCAACTCCTCAACAGCTTTCGACAGAACCCTCATGAGCTCCTCCTGGAGGCCTGAAGGCTCTGAGCTGCCTAGCTGCTCGGGCTCCGATCCCGCCCAACCCTCCTTCTCCGAGGCCGAGATGGACATGGCCTCGTCGCCCTCCTCGTGGCCAAAAGCTACGAATCCCTCAATATTGGAAGGGGGGCGGAAACAGTCCTCGGGGAAAGAGACCGGCGAATGCGGCGACCGTTGGGCTCGGCGGCCCGGCAAGACGACGCTCCCGCCGCCAGGAGAGGGGGGGCTCACCAGCGGCACGCTGGCGGCAGTGAGCCCCACCCCGAACAGGCCGCGAACCACATCGCGGCGGGCCCGGAGCACGCGGACCGGCAGGTCCGCGCAATGTCCACATTCGGACTCGTCCAGCGCCGCCTCGGCGTGGGCCAGGCCCAGGCAGGCGACGCAGTGGAGATGCTGATCCAGCGGTTCAATGGGTCCCGCGCAGATCCTACACACTGAAGCCATCACGAGTTCAAGGTGAAGTTAAAGATTCTGATATGATTGTCGCGAGCATCGCATTTATACTGTCTCGAGCTCGCCGTATTTGCATGCTTTGCGACAATTGGCCAGTCATTTGACTGGCGTGAGCCAATAGGACTTCAGGAAAGGTTGAAGGGAAGAAGTTCCCATAACGGAGAAATCTCCGTGATGTCTCGTGACAGCTCGAGAGGGAACTGTAGGTCCGAAACAGAGCAGAACCGAACTGAACCGAGCTGGTACCAGTCAGTGGAAAACCCCCATAAGCTGCAGTGCACTATGCAACAAGCTATTGTAAACAAGCTAACGTTAACTAGATAAGTAATATTTTAATCGCAAATATAGCAGATTCTAGGAAAATTACATCGGTAACGTTAATCAGCATTTTTGACGCAACTAATTTATGAATGAGTCTGCTGCATCAACTACATTAAAGAGAATCGCTTTATTTAAAGTGAATAAAGTATTCTACTTACTGGAGTTCAACATTAACTGAGCCGCAGCCACACACCTGACTCGTGTGTGGAGTAGGTGAGATGAACTGGGAAAGCAGGCAGTGGGCCAAACCATTGTGAGAAAGGGGAGGGGGAACTCAACTGTTTCTAAAAGCATTTTTTGCGGGGGGGTTTTTTCTACTTACACAATTATTTTAGGTATACATACATATGGTTTTCACAATAGAGAGTGCGAT
The DNA here is from genome assembly GCA_003573665.1 of Oxygymnocypris stewartii. Taxonomy (NCBI): domain Eukaryota; kingdom Metazoa; phylum Chordata; class Actinopteri; order Cypriniformes; family Cyprinidae; genus Oxygymnocypris; species Oxygymnocypris stewartii. The sequence continues at coordinate 900,606 of QVTF01022339.1, read as the reverse complement.
TTTTTAAAATATTTTTTTTGGGGGGGACAACCCTCGGATGGGGGGGGGGGACATGTCCCCTCCGTCCCCCCCGGGATTTACGCCCATGTGTGATTCACATCAGATGGAAGGAAACATTGCAAATCTGATGCAAGCAGCATTGTGCAAGGAGGGGCTGGAAACAGATCAGCTATGGTATGGACCTCAGACAATGCTTCAACTGTTTTGGGGTCAGTATAGTACGATTATTTTATTTTCTTTCTTAATTTTTGTATTTACTTACCTACTTATATTTATTTATTTAGTTAGTGGCCGGAAATAAATTAATACCTTTATTCAGCAAGGATGCATTAAATTGATCAAAAGTGATAGTACAGTGATAATTTAATTATTTTTTTAATAAACGCTATTCTTTTCAACTTTTAAAGAATCTTGAAAAAAAAAATATATAGTTTCCACAATACATTTAAGCAGCAGAACTGTTTTCAAGACTTTTATTTTATTAGCTTATTTTAAATTGAAATAATACTATTTCAGAATTTTACAGTTTCTGATGTATTTTTAATCAAATAAATGCCTTGGTGGGCATTTGAGACTTCTTTAAAAATGTTACTGACCCAAACTTTAAAATGTGTGGTATATTTAGACAATCAAAAAACAGGTCTGATTCATACTGCTTCAGATAAAAATAATAAAGTATTTGTTTTTATAACTTTTGCCATTTGTTCAGAATCATGCTGTGGAATCAGAATCAGAATAGTTTAATTCACATTTTAATTATTTATTTAATTTATTATGAAACTGGGATTAATCCCAGTAATGTTATTATAGAAAAAAATAGTACAATTAAATCAGGATTTAATTATCCATAATAAACCAAGGGGCAGATAATGTGTAGAAATATGTTTTCTATGCAATGCAGACTAGTCATGGGATATATGACCTGTTCAGGGAGAATCTGGAATGTCAAAACAAACAAAGTTATCATGACAAATTGCTCCAACCAGGGCAGATGCTAGAAATTACTGGCTCAAGACAAAATATTTATGGATGGGTGGCAGTGTAAGGACACTTTTAATGGATGGCTGCCTTCTTGTCTCAGGGCACGAGACATTCCCAGGTGATGACCCAGGCTCACTAAACTAATAGTGTCTATTAGTGTCTATTAACATATAAAATAATAGACACAACAGTCCTCACCTCAGCTCCTCTGAAGAAGCCACTGATTCATAGGTTTAATCTATAGATTCAAGTAATGGCTGCAATTAAGGTTGACTTGCTGGATGGCATCACATGCTTTCCTTGGTGTCTTCTTTATGTAGAAAGATTAAAACTTAATTGAGAAAAGAACCTGTGGCCAAAGACACAACCTCATTAAAGTAATTTCAAATCTCTATTATTTGTGTACAATCTTTAATATTAGCACACACACTTCAATATCATCAATGACAATATATAGGCACCACTGTAATAAAATAATTTCATGAGCTCAGTGGATACTTGACTGAAACATTAACTGTCCAGCAGGCAAGGTTCAAATGTTATGGAAAGTGGGAGATTTGGCTGATCCAGGTCTTGTGATAGTCTCTATAAAACAAGGAGGGGTTGATAATCCTCTAATACAATCAGCCCAGCAGCAGACATATGAGTCCTATCTACTGCGGGCACAAACATTAAACACTGAAACAAAACAAGAGATAAAAATATTTATCTTCATTCCCAGAGAGCGAGAGAGATAGAGCGTGATATCAGGAGTTTAAGAAGGGCATCTATAAAGGTCTGAGCTGTGACATTAATTATCTGAAAAAGAGCGAGAAATGAGAAGATCACACTGTAAAAAAAATAAACACTGAATTAACTTAAGGCAACCATGCAGCTGCAAAGCATTCTTGAAGTTATCGTGCCATGGTCTGTTAAAAACTACTATTTTGAGTTAAATAAACCTCCCTCAACTGTAGACATGTTGTTTTAAATAGGAAACTGAATGAATTAGTAAAATAGGAAACTTTGTTGTAAATATGAAACTAAATGATTTATAAATTATTCACTCAAAGCATTAGTTCACTTCCAAAGTAAAAATGTCCTGCTAATTTACTCACCCCCATGTCATCCAAGATGTCCATGTCTTTCTTTCTTCAGCTGAAAATAAATTGAGGTTTTCGAGAAAAACATTACATGATTTTTCTCCATGTATTGGCCAGTGAAGGTCCAAATGGCAGTTTCAAAGCAGCTTCAAAGGGCTCTATGCGGTCTCAGCTGAGGAATAAGGGTCTTGTCTAGCAAAACAATCAGTTTTTTCTAAAAACATAACATTGTATATTCTTTTTAACCACAAATGCTCATCTTGCACTAGCTCTATGATGCACATCTTAAAAAGTTATGGTAGGGTGAAAAACGCCCATCTCATTTTCAAAATCATCCGACATTGTTTTATCTTTTTTTTGTAAAGAGCATTTGACTTTCTTTCTTTCTGTACTTCATGTCGCCCATGTGACCTTTCCCTTTGAAGCTGCTTTGAAATTGCAATTTGTTCAAACAATTTGACTTTGGTAGTTGAAGGAATTTACTTTACTGATTTAGTATTTCAGTGATTTACAGGGATTGTTAGTTTTCTGTCTAGTTTATGTTGAAATACTTTCCCCTTTTCCAGTTTAACATGCAGACACAACTATTAACTATTTTTTTTAAAAAAGAGGAAGTTAAACATGGCAAAATTTATTTCATGTCTCTGTGATGCATCAAAACATTACTCTGCTTCATCCTGACCGGCATGGCAACAGCTCAACCAATGGGCTAACTTTGTCTGACCAATGACAGGCAGGGAGCGTGTTGTTAGGAAACCTATTTAAAAACAATCATTATTTGCTTTGGTAAAACAGAAATTGCACACTTCATCTTTAAAGATTGCTGTATAAGGCAGAGTTCTGTCATCATTACAGGTAATTAAGGAGCCTGGTGACAACTTTAATACCTCAGGTAGAGTAACATTAATCATGCACCACTGTTGTGAGACCAATAACATCATATTTTTTAAACCACACATATGACGTCATATAAAATTCATGGGTTTAGATTAACTAAATGTAATAACTAAACTAAATATACCTAAATGCATAACGTCACAGTGGAATGGATGTATGAGAAGCCAAACTGGCTTCTTTTCTTGAACGAAGGCTTTCAGGTGTAAAATAGATCAAATTCTCTGGAGAGCCGCATATTGATGAGAAGCAGAGCAGGGAGAGAGAGAGAGAATAAGAAGCAGAGACAAAATCACTGCTGCACTTTTATGTGCTCATTAAAGTAGTTTTTCAAGGTTGGTCAAACATCTTAAATGATTTTTGTGGACCATACAAACAGATATCTTAATAACTTGGGTCATATCTCAATGAATCAAATACATATTTCAACAGACCAATGTATATACTCTAGCAACTGCTATACTTTGTGAAACATGTGAGCCGCAAGCAGAAAAGGCCTGTCAAAGTACAACACAGCCAACACGTCCAAAACAATTAGGAGAAGTGTCTGAACATAACGCCATCACACATTTCTAATGTTTCGCTCCAGAGGTGAAGCGAATGCATCACAGCCGTACACAATCATTTAGTCAAAACTGCTCACTAACAACACTGACATGCATTCAAGCCCTTTCACGGCCTTCATCTAGTTAAACCACGGCAGTTACTGTACTGTGAAGGTGTAAACATGTGAGGCAAATAGAATGTAAACACTGGTGTTAAGCCAAACTTGACAATTTTAGCCATTGCAGGAACATTATCTTCTGTTTTTACCCTTCTTAAAAGAATTTCCATGCCATTTTGGTGCTGGGCAAACATAGCAAAACATAGCTAGTGAAGCTAATTGACCAGTCTGGTACTTTTAATGAAGCTCCATAATTATCTGAGCTATAGATTAATAAAATAAATGTACTAATGTATCTAAAAATTTTAACTTTTTTCTATGATTTTCATGAAATATTAGAAAAAACTAAAACAAAGTGATGCTCCAATGAAATATATCTTGGAAGTTCAGTATCCTCTCCCAACCAATGATATTTTAGTAATATTTATATACTGTATAATTTTAGTATTTTGAGTCAGCATTTAATTTTATATTTTCAGTTTTCACTTTACTTTTTATTAAAGTTTTTGTAACCTAATTAATTTTTATTAATTTTTATTCAATTTTAGTTTGAGTAGCTTCAACTTAAACTTATTTTATTTCAGTTAGTTGCCAAAGAAACATTTCTAATTTTCATGCACTTTTTAAAGCTGAAGTTGAGGTTATTTTTTTAACCTAATATTTATATTTAATTGTATTTTGGCTTTATTTCCATTTTTTAAGATTTTTAGTATTTTTTTAAATTTATGTTTAGTTAACAATAACACCACTTTATGAAAGAGCATCTCCTAAGCAAAAATTACATTTATAAAATAATAAATAATTAAACAAAAACGGTTTATTTAAAAAAAAATCTAACATTATATTAACTTTAACCAAAGCTGAAGTTAGGAAACTTCAGATTAATTCCAGAAAGTTCAGTTTAATTCAGTGTTTTATTGTCTCCATTTCATTCCACATTAAATGTTTATTTAAATAAATGTGTAAATACATTAACATTGTATTATTGGCTTGCAAAAACTCAATTTAATATAATGAGGGATGATGGGTCCCTTCTAAAGCATTCTATCATTCAAGGGATTCTTGGTTTGAATTGTTTTTAGACCTCTGGTCTATATCCATTTAATATTCAAAACAATGCATCGGTGAATATCAGCCATAAGCAAGGCTATAAAGTATTTTGTATATGCATTCAGTGCTAACAGTTACATTTCCCTGTGAGTCACTAGAAATCTTATCCTATTTAGGAAGTGAATTGAATCCGGTTTGAAGACAACAGTTTTTATATCCGGCTTAAAAACACCATACCATGCTGAGATAATGACTGTAATTAATGCAACACTGCTATTAATACCCAGGGTTTCCAGCTATGATCTTCACTAAAAGAGTTGCAGCACTGATAGAATCAGCTACTAATATATAGCACTTAACATGCTAGGACTCCCACAGCCCCTCAAGAGCCCGGAAGACATAATCAAGAGCATCTTGGGGGAAAAGCCGTTTTGTCTACAGCGTTTTTGTATAGTGCTGACTTGACAGAAAGAAATTGAGCCATGTTTCATTGCTGAATATCCTAAACATGCAGTAAAGCTCATCCGCAACCCGAGAGAGAAAACTGTGGAGTTTGCAGTTCTATTCCTCAGGGATGGAGCTTCTCCCCAGCTTCCTGTGACAGCGCTTCTGATCATAAAGCTGTTAATTATCTGCCATTAGCCAATACTGGATAGAATGGGGCATGATGAATATGCTTGGAAACGGGAGAGTGCTACTTTTGTAGGAACACCCACAATGCCTCTGTACAACAGATTGTTCATTACAGCATTAAACCTGGAGGCATGAAAAAGACTGATGACGAAAAAAGAATGTTGTGGGCTATGTATAGTTGATATAGAGACAACCAACAACAGAAATTCCCATCAAGACAAGTGAAATGCAATAAAAAGAAGTGTTTCTGTGGAAAATTTTTAATTTTTGCAGACATGAACACATAATTTCCAAAACGTCAAATCATCATTCATTCTGTGGTTGGAGATGACATTTTCAAATAAAATGGCTGACTGCTTCAATGGCTTTAGAAATTAATTTACATAAAAAAGGGATAGTTCACCCAAAAATGAAAAATAACCAATTTATTCACCCTAAAATCCTCCTAGGTGTATATGACTTTCTTCTTTCAGACGAATACAATCAGAGTTATATTAAAAAATGTCCTGGTTCTTCCAAGCTTTATAATGGCAGTGAATGGGGGTCGAGATTTTGAAGCCCAAAATACAGCCATCATAAAAAGTGTCCCACATGGTGGTTAATAAAAGCCTTCTGAAGTGATATTCAATAAATGTTGAAATATTTTGTTTCACACAAATCTTAGTTTTAAAAATTACATAATATTTTATAATGGATATTTATTGCTGAATATTGAAAGTCTAGGTCCGGAACAATGGTAAAACAGTAAAAAGCATTTCAAAAATTACAAAAATAAAGGTCAACTTCTAGTGTTTTATGTGAAAATTAAACATACAGTACAAGTCTGTGATGGAGATTCCGAGTCACCAAGTCTAAGACACTTAAATACCAGGCATCAATAATTCATTGCTCTCAATCCTCAGTCTAGTAGTTTAACAAAGACAACAGGAGCCCCCTTGTGCAGTAGTCTTTAGGACATGAGGCGAATATTTGCCATTGTAAAGAAATAATATTCTCATCCCCACAACCTGCAGAAGCAGGAGCCTATAGCAGAGAGACATTCATGCCTGACATCCAGCCTCTCAACCAATCACAGCTGTTTACTTCAAGATTCCAGAGGACACTTTTACAACCAGGCATTGTCTGCATCAAGCCAAAACATCAGATCTCAAGACTGCATTTAGCCCTTTGTTGATAGATATTTGGTAATGGTCTTTCCTGAGGTCTGAACAGTCTCCAGTCTTGCTTTGAATTGGTCTGACTGACAGCAGAGGAGTACTCACGACAACAGCTCAGCCTCTCAGCAGCAGTCAATAGTATGAAACGGATAAGGATCAGTCATTTTGGAATGGCATTATGTTTTTCAATTTATAATTATGAGTATTATTAAGAATGGTTTATAAAACCGGGATGGCCTGGGAAATATAAGCTGTTAAAAAAGCACAACAGCCCTTCCTTCTGAAATACTGTAGATTCTGGGAGGCTGAAGGTATCAGAGGACAAATGAAAGCTTAGCTGGTAGTTTTCCATTATTACCTTTGATCAGCCAGTAATACCTAAAAGCAGCGGGGAATGCGGGGATCCTACCGTGTTATATAAACAACATCAAACTAAAATGGATCATGGCAAGGGGGCTTTAAATATTTCACCTGTATTGTGTCTGCCTATGGAACTGAACCGTGTGAACACAAAAATAAACATTTAAGAAATTAAATAGAATTGACCCAGTAACAATGGTGGAGAGCAACTGTAACACTTAAAAAAAACACTATTCTGATATAATAAAATGTATAAATAAGTACATTTAGTTGCTTTAATGCAAATTAATTTAATTAATGGATTTCACATTATGATTTTTAGCTGTCAAGAATTAAGTTAATTGAGACATATAGATTCAATATTGTATTTTGATCAATTTTTAAGTAGAAACTTTAATGAAATAAAGTTCATTACATATTCTAACAGTACATTTTAACATTCATTTTAAACAAATCGACTTATTTCATAACTTGTTTTATAATGGCTTTTAATTTTGTATAGATCAACATCTGGGACTTTGATAATTTTTGATCAATGTCATTCACATGAATATAATATTGAAATTGCTCAACTTACTTTGATGATTTTAAATAATAATGTAGGCCTAAAATAATTTGCCATGACTGATCATATCATTTTTACAATGTATCTATTATTCATATTAACATTCAACCAACAACACACTCACACACACGCACACACACACACACACACACACACACACACATATATATACATATATACAGTATATATATAGGCTATATATGATCAATATATACACACACACACACACATATATATATATATATATATATATATATATATACAGTATATTTATAGGCTATATATGATCAATATATATACACACACACACACACACACACACACGAAGAATAACTTTTTTTTACTTTGATCGTTTCACAAAGTGAAACAATAACTCTTGGTTTACTCAGGCTGAGAGATAACTTTACTAATTGTCATAAATTGTTTGTGACTGAAGAATTATTCAGGGTTACGATAGGCTTGTTACAGTTGCCCCGGTCGCCCCTCTTATTTCACCAGCAGCGAGATATTGGCCGTGTCATTATTTTTCAAATGCATTAAATGAAGCAGGACCAGAGAGAAAAATGTCACCTACTCCATGGTGCAATAAATTCTAAATAACCACAGTTTTGCAGATATTCTGTAGCTCAGTTTCATCCCTATGCCAAACATGTAAGAACAATCCCGATCAAAGGTGACAGAAAGAGAAGAAGAGAGTGAAGGTGAAGAAAACGAGTGCAGACAACCATAAGAGACCCTGACTCTTTAGAAAAGAGGAGCAAAGTAAAAAAAAAAACAAGGACGTTTGATGCTATATAAAATACAAATCACATATAAATAAAAACAAATATGAGGAAAGATGGGAGGGTGTAAGAATGAGAAAATGGCACATTATAACAGATCCAGAAAATCTGTTGTAGTTCAGTCCTGCAGTAAGCATGCAGTCGCACAGCAGAGTAAGCACTGTTTAAATTGGGGCTCAGCGAGCAGGATCAACCAGTCATCACACACAAGCTTAGACACGTACCACCAGCACCTCAACACATCAGATTCTCTGACAGGTGATAAATGCTGCAGATGAGTAAACTTTGCATTTCTGATCAGAATGGGCTTTGATATTCCTATCTCTATGTTAAAACTTCATTGATTTATCAGGGACGAATCTTGCATGTTTACCCGAGAGATTTGTTGTGTTGCTGCTATTGTCACATCATTTAAATCAAATGTGTGAAATAGTCACTGACGGAAGAGGAGTAAGGAGTATTGATTCTGCATCGATTCAGAGTTTTCTGATGGATATATGCTGATATAGAGCGTGCACATGCAACCTTTTATTCCCAGTGTTTGGATAATGCTGCATATGCAAAGTGGAGATATTCGTGTGTTCAGTGTTTATGATCATTTGTCACATACTGTTACTATCAGGGGGATTATTTATAATATATCCATTCATCCATCCATTCTCCAATCTGTTTGTCCTATGCAGGGTTGCAGTGTTGCTGGATGTCCATTCCAGTGCCACTGGACATAAAATGAACTGTTTTACACCGGCAAAAGATTTAGCTTTACACCTTGCAAAGATTGGACTGTAAGATTTTTTTCTAATATTTTTGAAAGAAGTGTCTTATTCTCACCAAGGTTGCATTTATTTGATAAAAAATGCAAGAAAATTACTGTTTTCTGTTTTAATATATTTTAAAATGTAATTATTCCTGATGCAAAGCAGAATTTTCAGCATCATAACTCAGTCTTCAGTGTCACATGATCCTTATTATCAATGTTGTACTTTTAATTTTCAGAACTATTTGAAGAATCTGGCGTCTAACAAAACAGCATTTATATGAAATAGAAATCTTTTGTAACATTATAATTGTCTTTACTGTCACTTTCATCAAGTCATGCCTGCATAACTTAAATATTCATTTCTTTTAAAGCACAGAAGGAAAAACAAGTTTGACAGGCTGCTAGTTTACATTGATGTGAAACAAATAATGGTGTTTTGAACATTACAAGGCAAGAAAGCTATTTATGATGGTTTATATCTTATTCAGAAATAGTTTCCAGGCAACAGGCAATAACATCTTAAGGGATAAAGCATTTAGCATATGGACATTCATTTCAGAAATGATACAGTTTAATGAACTGGAGAGAGATGAAGCTATTTAAAAAGAAAAAAAGAGAAACAAATATAGGTTCACTTCAACTTATCAAATTAAAAAGTCTTATATAATCAGAATAAACTAATCCTTTATTTAACTAAATTACATAAATGTCTTCATAAACTTAATTAAATAACAGAGGTTGTTTGGCATCTGGTTCCATGAAGAACAATTAAAGGGGTCATGACATGGATTTTTTGTTTATTATAACAATGTTCCATGAGGTTAACTTATAATGTTAATAAAGTTTTTTGCAAATAAATAAATAAATATGAGGAAAAAATACTATTTTCAACCCTCATTCTAAAATGACCTGATTTAAGGGGCAGGTTCTTTAAGGCTTGTCAGGAAACATGCCATTGTTATGATTGGCTAACGTCACTGCATAGGAAACAGTATCAACACCCCCTCACTATTGCATGTGAGTGTTTTGGCCGAAGGATGAAAAACAGTCATTTCCAGACAAAGCATTATTAAATAATTGACTTACAGTTTGTGTTGCAGCTATAGTCAGATCTAATACAGCTTCGTCTTTCAACAAATGTTTCTTTGTGAACTCTCCATGACACTGTGCCTCGTTTACAAAACAAAATGCTCCGATCAATCCTCTGACACAATCTGGGATGCCATTAAATATAAACCATCCACTTAGGGAACTTCTGATATCTGTACCAATACATGAACGAGCTGTTTAAACCAAACGAGTCACAGACTATGTTCAGTCACTCCATTTGTCCGATTGACAGCCGAGTTATGCAAGTGTGTCAGAAAGTGAACACGCATCTGTATACTGTATCCAGTGTAAACAAGATAGCGGCAGTTATTGCAATTTCTATTTGCTTTTGATGTAACGTGACACTCGCATTCACCATAATCAAGTGTTAAGCCGATAAGTGGCCGTTTAGCGGCTTAAGCGGGCAGGGCCAATGGTAAGAAAATGGCTATTTGTTGATGTCTTGCTCTGGAGGCAGTGTTTATGCAAATGTTTGTGACTGGGTGATGTCACCTACCTCAGATCCAAAGCAAGCTGTTTTTGGAGCTTGATTAAATAATTGCTTTGTTAATAATGAGGAGGACGTTTTAAGCTATGAAACTTGCAGGATGTTTAATGGTACAAAGACCTCTTATATGCCAAAAGATAAAGGCAAATGTGATTTCTCATGTCATGACACATTTAACATAGATAGTACCTTTCTATTTTACAAAATGTCCTTTATGAATAGGTTCTTTAGATTACTAAAATGTTCCTCACACTGAGACAAAATCATTCTTGAAAGATATGTCTACTGAAAGTTTCTTTGAGGAACCTATATTTTTTCTTCTGTATGACTCTACTGTGAAAACCTCTATTAGTTTTAAGAGTGGCTTCAAATCCTCATTTTTCAAACAAAACATTTGTTATGAACCTGTCCTAGAGAAAACTAAATTTTTACATTCAGGATAAAGAAAATATAACACATTTCAAACTAGATCCTCATATCCACTGTGTCTCATCTGCTACAGAGCAGTGGTGACTAATATTGGCGCATCTCTATCTCTCTGCCAACATTGCATCTATTTTCCCAATGTCCCAGCCCTGCCTCCTGCTCTCTTTTCCTTCTTCAGAGATGGATGATGGCATGGTGCCTTCTCTCTTCCTCTGCCAGCTGCCTTTTACAGAGTGCCATGCTGACACCCTAAATGGGCACTGGCCTCAGAATAAACACACTTAATTATTGTATAAACCATCAGTTGCCAGTCTTCAATCACACACATACACACAGACGGTTGTTTGTCATTATGCACGGTGAGCTGGATGCTCGCTTCCTGGTCATGAATTTAGATCATTTTGCAGCAGGGTAACACAGTCTGTGTGCCATACTGAACCATAAATGTCATCCCCAATTTACAGTGTCTTACAGGGCAAAGCTGACTTGACCCGGCAGCAATTCATCCTGTTAACATCCACATCAAAATAACTTATGCTTCAATAAAGTTAGCTTATGTCACTGTGCAAATAAACTAATCATTCCACAGAGTCTGTTGATGCTGACTGGTTTGTGATATTTGCTTATGTCACGTAATAATAATGTAAAATATTTTCCATTTTAGTTACTGTTAACTTGCTTTTCTATGTTTGATATGTGACAAGAATGGGCACATTTCCAAAAAAGGTCCCAAAAAGACAAAGCCCCTATATTCTTATATTAAAATATGTACTGTACTATATTGAATTCTTATATATATATATAAATATAAAAATATATATATTTATATATATATATATATATATATATAGATTTGAATAGTCATATAGAATATACATTATATATAGATTTGAATAGATTATATATATATATATATATATATATATATATATATACTGTATATTTGAATAGTCATTTTGAATAGTCACGCAATAGTTAACCTGACTTTAATTGACAGTGTTTTGAATAATATTCCTTTTAAAAGTAGCATGTTACACTAAAAAAATGGTAACATCTAAGTTAGCTGGTTTTATTCTTGGCAATTTGCATGCAATGGCATACTGTATATGCTATGGTGTTTTTATTGTTGCATGTGTATATTTATTAATGCATTCAAATCTCATGCAAGCAACAGAGAAGAAGACTTAGGCTGATTGTGACAGCTGCAGATACTATCCCACATTCTGAGAGCTCCAAATAAGAGCAAACCCACCGATTGTGTTATTTTGTTGTAAAGTTTTCTCTCAGCCCACTCTCAGATTAATGTTTTAAAACACTGCTGATAAATGAAAACAGTGCTTCAGTGGAATCCAGTTGTTCTCTACTAGATATGCTGTTTTTAAAACATAACCCTCACGAAAAAGAATAACTTTTTTATGGCTTTTAAAAAGAGTATTTATATAAATAATAGACTTAAGTGCGTACTGAATGCATTCAGGCATATTATTTGCAATTAAATAATTAGTTTAAATGTACATTAAATTAAATAGCCAAACTTTAGGAGGACTTAAGTACATTTTTGTATATGTAACTTTATAATTACTTTTGTTGTCTTTGAAATCAGATTAAATTATACTGCTGAATGTACTGTCAAGCATTTATTGTAAACTAAAATATACTTGTTGTTACAAACTTAAATATGTCATTTCTCTTGAAACTAGTATGTAATATTTATTTAGTAATTACACTTTGTAATGACATTGCAGTTTAGTAAATTTTAAATATGTTACCTTTAAATGAGATATCAAATAACACACTAAAGTTAAAATTATAAGCAAGTACTTTACATGTCAAAATAAGTGTACTTCTATAATAATGCTTTAAATTTAAATTGGCATTAAACTTAATTTATCTTTGTAACAAAGTGCAATTTTTAAAAGTGCATTAGAATTATAGTATTGAAATAGTACTTTAAGTTTGTTCAAGTGACCTTTTCTTCCATCAATATTATATTCTAAAGTACAAGTGCACATTCAGTACAATGAAGCACACTTCTTTTTAACAAGGGAAACAAGGGTCGATCAGACATGGACTGATAAAACAAAATACATTCTCTTGAAATACATATTTGTCAATAAATAATCTTACAAAGTGAACTAATTCACACTATTTGTTTGAAATCTCTTGCCAAATTCACACATAGCATAGACGTGCATTCTTTACACAGACTGTTAATGCAGCTCAGAGGTGGAATAAATGCATTTACACAGCAAATACAACTTTGATATTAGGTATTGACGTGGGTCAGAGTTGCCTTAATATAGTCTGGCTTTTATCCAGCATTACATCCTTACAAAATCCTGAGCAGTCACAGAGCAACCTTTACCACTAACATTATGGAGTAGATTTAACTTTGTATTAGAAAAAGCAATAAGTGCTTAAATGTAACTGGTACCGCCTTACCTCCAATACTGATTGTTTTGAGTCAGCTAGTGAGACTCAAAACACATAACAGCATAAATAAAAGCCATTAAATAAAAAACAAAGACAATAATTAAAAGGAAATTAAACAGATCAAGAGGTAAAAGACCATTAACATCCTCACACCATCAAACCAGAGTCTGTGAATTCGTGTCTTACATAAGGAGTCAGCATGGAGTCTATTACCTCCTAATGGGCGGCTGTTAACCTTTCAGGCCTTTCACACTACAGAGAGAGAAAAAGAGTGAGAGAGAGTGAGAGAGATAACACACTTAAGGCTAACCTTTCGAATTCTGGAGAGTATGCATAAAAGGAGAGATATAGAGCGATGGAGAGGGTGAAAGGACCCAAAAAACGATGAGAGACACGGGGGAAGAAAAGAAGAGCGTGAGAAGGATGAAGTGAATGCTCTGTCAGGAGAGCTGCTCTCAGGAAAATAACCTTTTTACTATATGCAGGATAGAGAGCTGCAATGAGAAATAGAGATGGAGAGAGAGAGCGCCTGTACCAGCTCCGATACAATACTTCTCCGAATGACAGAGACCTATTGAAGACAGAACAGAACATTTTACGACCCGTCTACAATCATAATATAATGGCCTAATCAGTCTCATGCTCCAGCGTTCCCAGAAAGCTCCCACACACAGTTCTGAGGGAAGTCATTTCATCATGCTTGGTAGAATGAAATATTCCAGTTCAGTTAGAGTAGCGTGAAAACAATCTCAGAGAAGATTGGTTTGGAAAGCTTTTTTAAAACACTTAAGCTTTTGCATTTTAATTTTCAGAAAATGTTGTAATTTTCCAGGCTATAAACGTTATTGTGAACTTTATACATATTTATACACTTCACAGCTAGATTTTTACTTTTTTTTCTGAAGAAAATGTAAGGTTCTTACCCACACAAAATACAGTGATGCTCGAATTGGCATGACTCTTTACTCCATGACTTATAGGTTAAATTTGTTTTATAATAATAAAGTTAGTAATTTTGACTAGAAAAAAGCTACAGTAAACACCTGCTGATTTGATAGCTGTTAATAAATATATTGTGAACATTTTCAATGGTTTAGCACATTATTTGCAATTTTATTGTAAATACAATTTCTGCAAATAAAAACAATGAATTACTTTATATATTATTTACACTGAAAACTAGTAAAATGACATGCCCACAAGTCCCTGTGACACATCACATATTATATTTTATGTAAATAATTTAGCTTCTTCTTATTTTTGTTAGTAGTAATGTACATCTTTTTAAATTATCATTTGTACAAATATTGTTTTCGTAACTAACATTTGATTCATTTTGTTTCTTCTTTTTTGTCACATTTTATTCCAAATTCATGGATTTTCTCTAAACAAACTAAAATGTCTTTAAATTACAAAGATACATCTTTTTAGGCTATGTAACTATTGTGCCTGTTTGATTTGACACCAAGGTTTGTTGTTGCACCCCTGGCTGCATGAACTTTTGGGTAACAGTCAGCAGTGGCTCATAGCAAATGGAAAGGGGGCACTCGAGCGCCCTTTTGAATCAAACGAGAAACTCTATAGCCCCAGACGTGTCTGAGCAAAAGCTATACCATAACCATAAGTCCACGTAAAATCTGCTAGGGACAGGGCCCATGATATTGCATTATATTACATGCCTGAAAAAAAAAGCATATGTCCTTTACCAAAAAAATTACAAATAAAAATGTTTAGTTCTCTAGAAATGACTCAGTGACTCCAAATTAAGTCCATGAGTCAAATTAAGTTTATGCAGACAAATATTTGTTTTGAAATTCAGCTTGATTAGAAATGTAATAACACATGTCTCCCCAACAAGTCACACGATTTGAAGCACCTCTCATGTCCATAGCAAAATGGTTTCAGGATGAGTTACACACCAAAATTTAGAGCTATAGATTTATTTAGACACCCTAAACCTAAGCAAAGTACTTACTATGTCTTAAAAATAAATAAAAAAAGTTCCCCCACCAAAGTTTAAGACATGGAAAGGTGAAAAAAATTATAGATCTAATTCTAGTTTATAAGTAATAATTATAAACTATTTGCAAATTATGTTTTAAAATATAATATACTCACATTCACTTTTATTTGAATGCCTAATAAGTAGAAAATGCACAACAATTCTTGTCTCATCACATTCAGTTAGGAATTACACGAATTCAAAAATGAAAATCATTTATTGTCATGTGCAGAGTGAGGAAAAACAAGAACAACATGAAATTCTTTCTTTGCTGTCCACATTGAATGCCAAGACAAATGCAAACAATGTAAAAATAAAAACAGACACACACAAAAGCAAACATAATAAAAGTACAACTATGTCAAAAGGAGTAGAAATATAAACTATGTATATAGAAATATAGACTATGTACATCTATATGTGCGAGTGTGCCATATTGACACAAAAAAGTGCCATATGAATCACATAAATAATATCATATTTTCAATTTAAACTGCCATATTTCAGAACAAAGTTGAATAGTTTGCATCCCTGGATAATTTCCATTGTAAAAACAGTTGTTACATTTTAAATATTTTTCTACTTCCAATTTACTGTGCACTCTTTTGACGTTTAAACTGACGATTTGTGCTAGAATTCACACTTTGAACTAGAACTGAATTAGAACTTACATTTCACTACTGATTATATTCTGTATAATTGAGTATGTGAGGAATAAAAAAACAACAACCTTGAACTTTGTTTCTGTGAACAGTAAACCCCGCCTATTTTGATTTAATTGGACATCTCAATCATTTTGACATTGACAAGCATTGCCATCCTAACAACAGATTTATTTTTGCTGTTTTTTGCCTTTATTACAAGTGGACAGTATAGAAGCAACAGGAAGTTAAGTGGGAGGTGGAGGTCGGGAAAGGTCCTCGAGCTAGGATTCAAACTCAGGATGCCCGCAACGTAATGGTGTCAAATGTCAGCGCACTGCCAACTAGGCTATTGCCGTCGACAATCAAGCTATTTTAAATTATTTGGGGACACTTGTCTCCTTCATTGTCTATGGTGGTTACAGTCCTGACTCTAAGTATGAACAAAAGTAATAGTAATTCTTGCCTTAGCAAGCACAACCACTTACAAACGTTTTTACACTGAACCATTGTTTGGTGATTCAAAAGCAACAATGAGCTGGAGAGACTGTCCGTTTTGAACACATTATCTGTCAGTGGTGCTGTGAAGGGCTGGTGGTTGAAACAGATTTTATTTGTAGTGCCTGTCTCCAGAGCAGAGACTTGTATGTAATGGCCTGTATTTTGTGAAACCACCTTTTGTTTGGGTGACATCAAACAAATGTGAAAGCCTTCACCTGACTATGATCTACGTATTCAACTCCGTGCTGTCCCCCCCCCCCCGCTTTGCTTATTCGTATCTTATTGCGTCACTCTTTTGTGAGCTGTACAATGCAAGTCTTTTCATCTATACATCCACTTTTTTGCCCATGTTTATTTGTTCTTTCCCGAATCCGAAGCCACATGTTTTATTTTAACTCATAACTTCTCTATCAGTTTCCCATCTCTCTCTCTCTCACATCAAATTACCCTTCACCCCAAAACACAACATTTCTCCCATCTATAGTTTTTGTCTCTCAACTTCAATTTCTGTCCATTTCCTCCTGCCTACCCATTCATCTAGTTGATTATCTTTTTATTTGTCTGTTTATTTGTTTCTCCCTTTATTTTTTTTCTGAAGTCCCTGCATTTTCTCCACAGGGGGCTAATCTGGCCTTGATTGATGATCTCATTTCTTTTGCATTTGCGCTAACGCTACTCGAGTCGTGGATCATAACATGAAATAACAGCAGTCCGCTCTCCCAATCGCACTAATTACAGTCATAAAAAAGTGTCATATAATTATCTTTATGCGCTCAGCTGCTGTAATTTGTTTACATGTGTTCGTTTTTCATACTTGCTAAAAAAGGTGAACAATAAACAGCAATATTAATACGAGTTAAACATTTCAGCTGAGCAGTATTTGGAAGCTGAACTGAAATCAGAGACATTACAGTAGTAGGAAACAGGCCAGATGTATATGTATAAATGTATGGGAGAAATCGTAAATATGAGTAATATGCCGACTGTATGTAAGTCCACAAATACCTGATCTACATATGATTTTTATTTATAACAATCAATCCTAAAATTCGGATTCGCGTTGTCAGTGGCACACATACTCATGCTCCAAGTTCTTGCCACATTTTGATTCGGATTCACATGAACAAGTCAACTGGAGACTCGATCTAACCGGATCATTCAATGTGATTTGTGAACTGATTTGACAGGTTTATTAGAAGAGAATCAGCTTAGTCTTTTAATGGATCTTTCTATTTCAAATATACATTTATTTGGTTTGAAGTAACACGTAAGTAAAAAGTACGTTATTATGCTTTAAAGGGGTCAAGAATTGCCTCTGTTTTTTATTTTGTACTGTACCCTGAGGTACACTTATAATGTTATCAAGATTTTTACATCAAAAACCATCATAATTTAGAAGTAATATAGGCTTTTTAGGTTCTGTTCTTGACCCCCCTCACCAGAGCGCTCTGTTTGAATGAAGGGGAGGATTGTAGACTCGGAAGTAAATACCCACTGCTATGATTGGCTAAGAGTTGTGTATGTTTGTCTGTCTACATCCTTCATAGATGGACACTGCTATAATTTAGGTAAAAATGCATAAATACACATATCAAATGATCTATTTGTGATCACGTAATAAAAACAGTTACTCTCACTTGTATGGTGCGACATTACTGATAGCCCTGTCCCAGATCGCACCCTAAACCCTTGCAGTCTTCCTCTGAGTCCACACTTTTGTGACGTAATGCCACTTTGACTGTCGTGTAGAAGTCTGCTACAGAGCTCGCCCCCGTGTAGACTTGGCAGAGGTGAAGATAGAGGGTGCATAGTGGCTGAAAAGGGGACACTCGTGAGCACCCTTCTGAATGCTTAAATGACGAATGGGGAACCTAGTGTCTCGAGGACTTAACGGACACACTTTCCATTTGGGACAGGGCCATCGTCTTTTAGTTTCAATCTTTCTGAAAATACGAATTGTGCCTTGTTTGTAAACAAATCCACAATAAAATGCAAAGACTGTGTTTTTCCACAACTTGGCACTTCACAGTATCTTGTTGTCTACGGAACCATCTTTATCGTTCGCAGTTAGAACGTTTTGAGTTCTGAAACGTACAGTATGTTTTTATAGTACGATGACCTCTTATATGTGAAAAGATCAAGGGAATTTTTGTTTCTCAGTTCATGACCCCTTTAAAGTGTGTACAGACATGAACAGTTAACTTATATAACAGTTAAGTGTTTTTTTTATTAGTGCATCAAAGTATGCTTATGTATATACCTATATATAATTATGTTGAAGCTCAGAATATATTCAAGAAGTAGTTTTTGCTTTTGTTGTGCATTTTTGTACTTTGTTTTCACGTAATATGAAAATATTTTTGTTTTATAGTTTATCAATGGATCTTGGACCTTGAACTTGCTTGGTGTGTGGATTCCCTGTTGTTTCTGACAGTCATAAAAGTTCCCAAAATAAAAATAGTTTGACAAACTACAGACACTTGAAAAAAAATGTGCTTACATATAGTAACAAAGAAAACAAAATGTTCACCAGTGAATTTTGATAGGGACACTGTAAATCACCCAAAAATGAAACTTCAGCCATCACAACTTGTTTTTAATTGAAATGTCTTAACTTTAGCAGCAAAGTGTCACTAGTTCTGTAGTCTCACTTTTCCCACTGATTATACTTTAAAACTGGAATTCATTAAAAACTCAATTTTTGGTGTGGAAAATGACAAGAACACTGAGTACATTAGGTGAAGGGTGAACAAACCAGAGACTTATAGAGAATAGATGGAAGGAATACCAGTATAGTACTGTTAAAAAGAAGAAAAAAACAATATATTGATATTTGAGACATTTCAGCTCTGCATTGACAACTTGGAGAAGGTCATCTTAAACTGAAGCAGAGCCTTTGCCATCGCCTGCACCTTTTTTCAATCAAAGATGTCTCTGTGGTACACAAAGTTCACGCAAACCTGCACTTCACGACAACGTACAATCCATCTGGGTAAAGTGGATATAAGTATTTCCTTTGTCAAATTTTAAGCATGTCATTTTGAAAGAGATTAAGGAATGTGATTTGCGAGTATAATGAAAAGCTCAAATGTAGATTAAAATTTAAACATATTCTCTCGTCCCAGATGCACAGAGAAAAGGTGAATCGCCTGGAAAAAAGAAGATAAGGTTTCTCAGGCAGTGCCCTTACGGGGCAGAGCAAGTGGGAAAATAAGAAAACGAGAAATGAAATAGAAGGATCTCTCTTTCACGAACGTCATGAACCTCCAGTCTCCCACACAGTGACCAAATGAAGATTTACTGACTGTGTAGATCCGTGTTTGGGGATATGAGTGTGTGTGAGAGGGGGATGTCATTTTCAATCACAATTAATGTCCACCCTTACGGTGAGACTAGTGAAGCAGTGCCTCGAGCAAGTGACAGAGGTTTCTTCTTTTTTCCTTCCCAGGGTGATTCTTTATTCCTGGGTGGTGGGTGAAGAAACATTCACCTCAGCCAGAGGGAGAAAGAGAAAGTGATGTGTGACCTCTAGAAAAGAAATTCACAAATGAGATCTCTCTAATGCCTCAATCTTTCCTCCTAAACCCTATTAGGACAGGACTAGTTTCCTCTCAGGTAAATTTGTGTTATGCAGACGTACTTTGCTATTTTAATCCCTATTGGACATGTCTGTTTTTCTCACACAACTGAGTAAATTGCCTACTGTTTTTCTGGCTATCTCCTGTGAGGAATCTAATCCAGTCCGGATGGATTTATCTGTGGTTGTGGTTTATTATTTTTTCTCAATGCCTCTCTCCATTTATTTGGACTGTGTTGAACACTGTAACTAAAGATAAATGTCTTATTGTGTTTCTTGACGCACCTTTTCATTATGTTTTTTACATTTTACTGACTAAAACACAACAGGTAGTGGTTCAAGTGCTTCTGCCCTCCCAATCTACCTTAAAAAAGGAGCTGAATTAACCGCTCAGAACAGGCAGTGCACTGTAGAATCACTTATACCGCTGTATACCATTGGGTGATGCATTCAGAGCAAATGATTTTTCATAACACCCAAATCCCGACAACAGACACTCCAACTAATTGTAATGCAAACTGTTTTTAGAAAACTACAATTATCCAGATAGTAACTTAGAAAATATGCAAATTAGAAAGTATTAGATAAAAAAATGGGTGTTGTCATTATTAAATGTATAACTGTATTCAGTTTATTTTGGTACCTATTTAAAATATATTTAATTATTGCAGGCTTGCGTCATATTCTGAGTTTGCATTTCACTGTTTTAATTCATTTTGATGAATACTGAATCAGTTTTTTGTGAGTGGGATGAATTAATGCACATTCACATTTAGTCTAGATTAGAACTACAGCAATATCATGTTCACACAGCGCACTGTCAGTCAATAAATGGTAAAAAAGTAACGTCTAGGTTACGTACGTAACCCCCGTTCCCTGATGGAGGGAACGGAGACGTTATGTCGTGACGACATAGGGATTTACCTGGAAGCCCCGAACATCTCTGACTAAGAGAAAACGGCAATGAAATTGGCTAGTGGATTTTGCATACCTGAGCCACTCCCCGTGCACACGGTAATAAAAGGGCGACAGGTGCATCCACTCATTAGGTTTTACGCTGAGGAGCCGAGACGAGTCCCTGGCAACCAGCGATGGTTCAAGATTGTGGCATGGGGACATAACGTCTCCGTTCCCTCCATCAGGGAACGGGGGTTACGTACGTAACCTAGACATTCCCTATCTGTCGGTCACTACGAATTATGTCGTGTCGACATAGGGGTCCTATGGAAAGCGCCACAAGCTGAACCCCGTCACAACCTTGTGGCATGCAGATGTTGACAAGCGAGTGCGTGACAGACAAATGCCGTGCAAGAGGTTGCAACCTTCCTACCGCTCCAGCGCAAATTCGCTAACCTTGGTGCCCACCGGGACCACTGACTACATCGCTGCTGGAGATAGCCAAGCCGCTGTTCCTTTCCCCACGGAAACGGAAGGGATTTCGACCTTCAGTGAAAGACAGCTTCAGGTCTTTCCTATTTGTTGTTACAGCTTGTCGTAACGGCAGGGAAGCGAGCCTTCCAGAGAAGGGCGCTACGGAGGCCACATCCTGCCCGAAGGGAGGTAACATGTGGAGACACTGATATGGACTGGCCCAGGCTTGGGGCAGTACTACATACGACTGGACTCTGGGGCAGATCCTACCTAGGAGTAGGGAGGAGGGCTGCCAGCAGAACCTGACAGAAGCTCTGTCACAGGGAAGACACGGGTTTACCGTGAGGGAAACCTTACCGTGGAAGAATACACATATGGGATTACCCGAAGGGGAATCAGGCCATACGGACACCTAGCCCAGTACAGGGGCTGACCGGAGACCCGGGCGAGCTAACACCAGTACTGGGCCTGGCGTCAGACTGCTCCGCCCAGTCTGACTGCCGGGGGTGCTTGGAGGATTCCACCAGGGTTCACCGTCCGGGGAACTGAACTGGGGGAGAAAAAAGCGCTCGTATCCCCGGGTGAGGGGGAATGGCGCAGCAAGCGTGACACCGGCCAGTTCTTCCCGCCCATTACTTACCCAACACACGGGAAGAAACTGGCTCAATGCGGAGATTGTAGAATCTTGCGAAGGTGTTCGGTGTCGCCCAGCCCGCAGCTCTGCAGATGTCTGCCAAAGAGGCGCCGTGCGCCAACGCATGGCAGGAGGCAACACTCCTGGTGGAGTGAGCCCTCACCTCCAGGGGGCACGGCTCGCCTTGCGACTGGTACGCCAAGGCGACGACCTCCACTATCCAGTGGGCCAAACCTCTGTTTGGAGACAGCCTTCCCTTTCTGCTGCCCTCCGTGGCAGACAAAGAGCTGCTTGGAGCTTCTGACGCTCCAGGTGCGGGTCACGTATATGCACAATGCTCTTACGGGACACAGCAACGCTAAGGCTGGATCTGCCTCCTCCGAGGGCAGTGCTTGCAGGTTCACCACCTGATCGCGGAAGGGCGTGGTGGGAACCTTGGGCACGTATCCAGGCCGGGGTCTCAAGACAACGTGAGAGTAGACCGGCCCGAACACAAGGCACTCTTCGCTTACCGAAAACGCCTGGAGGTCCCCGACCCGTTTGATGGAAGTGAGCGCGGTCAGGAGCGCTGTCTTAAGAGACAGGAACTTCAGCTCGACTGAGTCCAGCGGCTCAAAGGTGCCCCTCTGAAGTCCAGCCAGGACGATAGAGAGGTCCCAAGAGGGCACAAGGGGAGGCCTGGAGGGATTCATCCTCCTGGCCCCCTTCAGGAACCTCACGATGAGATCATGCTTTCCCAGGGACCGGCCGTCCACTGCATCGTGGTGAGCCGCAATAGTGGCTACATAAACTTTCAAGGTGGAGGGTGACAGCCTACGCTCCAACCTTTCTTGCAGGAAAGAAAGCACTACTCCAATCGTGCATCTTCGGGGGTCTTCTCGGCGAGAAGAACACCAGGTCGCGAACAGACTCCATTTCAGTGCGTAGGTTTGCCTTGTTGAAGGGGCTCTAGCCTGAATGATGGTCTCTACCACCGCCGGTGGTAGACCACTCAAGTCTGCCGCGTCCCGTCCAGGAGCCACACATGGAGGTTCCATAGATCTGGACGCGGGTGCCATATGGTGCCGAGCCCCTGAGAAAGGAGGTCCTTCCTCAGAGGAATGCGCCAGGGAGGTGCTGTCGCGAGGGAAATGAGTTCGGGAAACCAGGTCCGGGTGGGCCAATGGGGCGCAACCAGCAGGACCTGCTCCTCGTCCTCCCTGAGCTTGCACAATGTCTGTGCGAGTAGGCTCACTGGGGGAAACGCATACTTGCGTAAGGCCCGAGGCCAGCTGTGTGCCAGTGCGTCTGTGCCGAGGGGGCCCTCGGTCAGGGAGAAGTACAGCTGGGAGTGGGAGGACTCGGGGGAGGCAAACAGGTCTACCTGAGCTTCCCCGAATCGACTCTTGATCAGCCGGATCGTCTCAGGATGGAGTCGCCACTCTCCGGGGAACGTGAGCTGTCGTGAGAGCACGTCGGCCGCACGATTGAGCTGCCCCGGGATGTGAACAGCACGCAGTGACTTGAATTGCGTGTGACTCCAGAGGAGGAGATGGCGGGCGAGCTGTGACATGCGGTGTGATCGTATACCCCCCAGCCGGTTGATATACGAGACCGCCGCAGTGTTGTCCGTGCGGACTAGCACGTTCTTGCCCAACAGCAGTGGCCGGAACTGCCGCAAGGCTAAATGCACTGCCCACAGCTCCAGGCAGTTGATATGCCAAAGCAGTCGGGGCCCTGTCCAGAGCCCCGAGGCTGCCTGCCCATTGCATGTAGCGCCCCAGCCCGTGCTGGAGGCATCTGTTGTGACAACAGTATGCCGGGACACTTGTTCTAGGGGCACCCCGGCCCGTAGAAAGGCAAGGTCTGTCCAGGGGCTGAGGGAGCGGCGACACTGCTGGGAGATACCTACTCGCAGTGTACCGCGGCGCCATGCCCACCTCGGGACCCGGGAGTGTAGCCAGTGCTGAAGTGGTCTCATATGAAGCAATCCGAGCGGCGTGACTGCAGCTGCGGATGCCATATGCCCCAGGAGCCTCTGAAACTGTTTCAGTGGTACCACATTCCTGCCTCTGAAGGAACTCAGGCAGTTCAGCACTGCTTGGGCACGTTCCTCCGTGAGGCGTGCCGTCATACTCAACGAGTCTAACTCCACACTGAGAAAAGAGATTCTCTGCACAGGGGAGAGCTTGCTCTTTTCCCAGTTGACCCGAAGCCCCAACTGGCTGAGGTGCCGGAGCACCAAGTCCCTGTGATCGCCCAACTGCTCTCTGGATTGGGCTAGGATAAGCCAATCGTCGAGGTAGTTGAGGATCCTGACGCCCACTTCCCGTAACGGGGTAAGGGCGCCCTCTACAACCTTCGTGAACACACGGGGAGACAGGGAGAGCCCGAAGGGGAGGACCCTGTACTGCCAAGCCAGACCTTCGAACGCAAACCGTAGAAACGGTCTGTGTCACGGAAGGATCGAAACGTGAAAGTAAGCGTCCTTCAGGTCGATCGCTGCAAACCAATCCTGGGGCTGAATGCATTTGATCATGCGCCTGTGCGTCAGCATCTTGAACGGGAGCTTGTGCAAAGCCCGGTTCAAGACTCGCAGATCCAGGATTGGCCGAAGGCCGCCACCTTTCTTGGGTACGATGAAGTAAGGGCTGTAAAACCCCTGCCTCATCTCGGCTGGAGGGACCGGCTCGATTGCATCCTTTGCCAGGAGGACAGCAATCTCCTCGCGCAAGACAGGGGCGTTCCGGACTGCCACCGATGTCTCGAGAACGCCGTTGAACTTGGGAGGTCGTCTGGCGAACTGAATCGCGTAGCCGAGTCGAATTGTGCGCGTGAGCCAGCGAGACAGGCTGGGCAGCGTGAGCCACGCCTCCAGACGCTGTGCAAGCAGCTCTAACGGTACAATCGACGTACCTGTGGTGGTGCAGCGAAAGGGAGTAGGGGTGGATGGCACAGAAGGCGGTGCATTCTGAGGCATCCTCACCGAACTCCCTGGGTCCCGAACGGGACTGGCCAGAGGTGCGTGGGGAGGAATGTCGTCCCCGAACCGTACTCTCTTGGCTACTGGTAAAATGGGTCGTGGGCGAGAGTGAGGAGGCACAGCGTCGCACACTGTCGTCCCATGGACCTGAGAACCCGGAGGAAATGGAAATTGCTCATTCTTTGAGAAGGTGGGTACCAGAACAGAAACAAAACGAAACAGAAGATTCTCCTCCCGGCCAAGTACAAGTACACGGGAGGACACTGGCTCTATACGGAGATTGTAAAACCTCGCAAACGTATTAGGTGTCGCCCAGCCGGCAGCTTTACAAATGTCTGCTATTGAGGTGCCTCGCGCCAAAGCCCAAGAGGAAGCAACGCCTCTCGTAGAGTGTGCTCTCACACCAAGGGGGCACGGTAAGCGCTGGGCCTGATAGGCCAAGACTATAGCCTCCACAATCCAGTGGGCGAGTCTTTGTTTGGAGACAGCTCTTCCCTTCTGCTGTCCTCCAAAGCAGACAAAGAGCTGGTCTGAGGTCCTGAAGCTCTGCGTGTGGTCCACATAGATGCGCAAGGCACGAACGGGACAGAGCAGAGCAATGGCTGGGTCTGCTTCCTCCCGGGGCAGCGCTTGTAAGTTCACCACCTGGTCCCTGAAGGGCATGGTGGGAACTTTGGGCACATATCCAGGCCGGGGTCTCAGGACAACGTGAGAGTCGGCCGGCCCGAATTCTAGGCACGAATCGTCGACCGAAAATGCTTGCAGGTCCCCCTACCCTCTTAACTGTGGCCAAGGCCGAGAGGAGCACTGTCTTCAGAGACAGAAACTTAAGCTCTACTGACTGCAGAGGCTCAAAGGGGGCCCCCCTCAAGGCCGACAGGACCGAGGGGAGATCCCAAGAGGGTATCAGGTGAGGGCGCGGAGGATTTAGCCTCCTTGCCCCTCTGAGGAACCTGATGACCAGGTCGTGTTTCCTCAGAGACTTACCGTCTACTGCATCGTGATGTGCGGCAATAGCGGCGACATACACTTTGAGGGTGGAGGGAGACAGCCTTCGCTCCAACCCATCCTGCAGGAAAGAAAGCACGACTGCGATCGGGCATCTACGGGGGGTCCTCCCAGCGGGGAGAACACCAATCGACGAACAGGTTCCACTTCAGCCTGTAAGCTTGTCTCATAGACAGGGCCCTGGCAGAAGTGATATTGTTTACTACCACTGGAGGTAGCCCACTTAGAACCTCCGCGTCCCGTCCAAGGACCATACGTGGAGATTCCACAAGTCTGGGCGCGGGTGCCAGAGGGTGCCCCCTCTCTGAGAAAGTAGATCCCTCCTCAGAGGAATTTGCCAAGGAGGGGCTGTCGCGAGGAGCATCAGTTCTGGGAACCATGTCCGATTGGGCCAGTAAGGCGCCACCAAGAGGACTTGCTCCTCGTCCTCCCTGACCTTGCACAGGGTCTGTGCGAGAAGGCTCACTGGGGGAAACGCATATTTGCGTAAGCCCCGAGGCCAGCTGCATGCCAGTGCATCTGTACCGAGGGTCCCCTCGGACAGGGAGAAAAACAACTGGCAGTGAGACGTGTCCGGGGAGGCAAACAGGTCTACCTGAGCGTCCCCGAAGCGTCTCCAAATCAGCTGGAGTACTTCAGGGTGGAGTCGCCATTCTCCCGGAAGGGCGTGCTGACGTGAGAGCTCGTCGGCTGCACGATTGAGCTCGCCTGGGACATGAACGGCGCGAAGCGACCTCAGATGCTTCTGACTCCAAAGGAGGAGATGGCGGGCGAGTTGCGACATGCGACGGGAGCGTAGACCGCCCTGGTGGTTGATGTACGCAACGGTTGCAGTGTTGTCCGAGCGGACCAGTATATGCTTCTCGTGTAGCAGCGTTCTGAAGCGGCGCAAAGCAAGCCATACTGCCAGCAACTCGAGGCAATTGATATGCCACTGCAGCTGGGGCCCTGTCCAGAGCCCCGCGGCTGCGTGCCCGTTGCACAAGGCCCCCCAGCCCGTGGCAGAGGCATCTGTTGAAACAACAACATGCCTGGATATTTGCTCTAGGGGAACTCCTGCCCGAAGAAAAGCAAGGTCCGACCATGGGCTGAAGGTGCGACGGCAGGACGGGGTGAGTGAGACCCGGTATGTGCCGTGGCGCCATGCCCATCTCGGGACTCGGTCGTGAAGCCAACGCTGAAGCGGTCTCATATGAAGCAATCTGAGCGGCGTGATAGCGGCTGAGGATGCCATATGCCCCAGGAGCCTCTGAAGTTTCAGTGGAACCGCCCTCTTGCGCTGGAGAGACTCCAGGCATCTCAGCATTGACTGAGCACGCTCCTCTGAGAGACGTGCTGTGAGGTTGACCGAGTCCAACTCCATGCCGAGAAAAGAGATCCTCTGCGTAGGGGAGAGTTTGCTCTTTTCCCGGTTTCCCGAATGTCCTCTCCACATTCCTGTGTTCGCACAACAGTGCTCGAGACTGGGCCAGGATGAGCCAGTCGTCGAGGTAGTTGAGGATACGAATGCCTGCTTCCCTTAACGGTACAAGGGCTGCTTCTACGACCTTGGTGAAGACACGAGGCGACAGGGATAGCCCGAAGGGAAGGGCCTTGTACTGGTATGCTCGCCCCTCGAACGCAAAGCGGAGAAACGGTCTGTGTCGAGGGAGGATCGAGACATGGAAGTAGGCGTCCTTCAGGTCGATTGCTGCAAACCAATCGAGGGGACGGATGCATTGAAAGATGCGTCTCTGCGTCAACATCCTGAACGGGAGCTTGTGAAGGGCCCGGTTCAGAACGTGCAGGTCCAGGATTGGTCGTAACCCACCGCCTTTCTTGGGTACGATGAAGTAGGGGCTGTAGAACCCTGACTTCATCTCGGCTGGAGGGACCGGCTCTATCGCGTCCTTCGACAGTAGGACCGCGACTTCTGCACGCAAGACAGGGGCATCCTTGCTCAACACTGAGGTGAACCGAATGCCCCTGAACTTGGGGGGACACCGGGCGAACTGAATCGCGTAGCCGAGTCTGATAGTCCTCAGGAGCCAGCGAGACGGCCTGGGGAGCTCTAGCCAGGCTCCCAGGGACCGTACAAGCGGGACCAGGGGAGTTACTGACGTACCCGCGGTGGGGCAGCGAAGTGGAGCACAGGGGCCCGACTCGAAAGGCAGTGCGTCTCAAAGTGGGGTCTGAGTGTGTGGTGTGACGCTTACCTGGCTCCACGGTTGGGCAGGGGGCGCGGGAGAAAGCATCGCGTCCTCGGACCAGACCCTGCTGCCCACTGGCGAAGAGAGAGGGGGATGGGGGTGTGGAGACGAGGTCTCGTACACTGCCATCCTCGCCCTCTTGGGACCCGGACGAAAAGGAAACTGCTCTTTTATTGAAGTTTTGGGTACCAGTGGCGGAACAGAACAAAAAGGAAACAAAAGATTCTCCACCCGGCCCTCCTCCGGGGGAAGGAGTGGTGCAGTCACCATCTCCTGAAGAGCAGGATCCAGAGGCTCCGGGTCGCCCGTCTCAGGGACGCCGCCTGCCCTGGCGCTTCACGGGCTTGGCAGGGGCGGAGGCGGGCTGCGCCGGTCTCCTGCGGCCAGCTCCACGCTGCGGCCGTAGTGAAGGCTGCTGTAGTGGCCGAGCTGGAGCGGAGGTGGAGGCAGCAGGAGGGCGCCCTCGGCGATGAGCAGACGGAGGGGCTGCAGCCGGCAGTGGGGTGGAGACAGCAGCGGACCGCCGGGGCAGGATGTGACGGAACGCCTCCGTCTGCTTCTGTGCGGCGGAGAACTGTTGGGCAAAATCCTCCACGGACTCCCTCATATCCGCCAAGGTCAGCCACAGGTGGCGCTCCTGGACCACTAATGTGGACATCGTCTGACCCAGGGCCCGCACCGTGACTTTCGTCGCCCTTAGTGCGAGGTCCGTCGCTGTGCGCAGTTCCTGTAACACACCTGGGTCAGCATCACCCTCGTGCAACTGCTTCAACGCCTTGGCCTGGTGGACCTGCAGGAGGGCCATGGCGTGCAGGGCAGAAGCGGCCTGTCCAGCAGCACCGTAAGCCTTGGCCGTTAGAGCGGACGAGAATTTACAGGCCCTGGACGGAAGGCGTGGATTACCCCTCCAGGCGGCAGCGCCTTGCGGGCAGAGCTGCATGGCAATGGCGCGCTCGACTGGGGGGACCTCCACATACCCTTGGGCCGCTCCACCGTCGAGGGTGGTGAGGACGGCGGAGGCACTAGGCCTGTTTCGGGCAGAAAAAGGTGCCTTCCAAGACCTAGTCACCTCCTCATGCACTTCCGGGAAGAAAGGAACCGGAGGCGGTTGCCGACGTTCGGCCTGCGCCCCCAGGAACCAATCGTCCAGCCTTGAGCGCTCGGGAGAAGGCGGACGCCTATAGTGCAGTCCGATGCTCTCAGCGGCCCGGGAAAGCATAGCGGTCAGTTCTGGATCTGACTCGGGCAACGCTACTCTTCCTGACGGAGGCAGCGCAGCTGAATCGTCCTCTCCAGAACCTAGCTCATCCTCCGATGCAGCGATCGATATCCCGTCATCTGCTCGGGCACCGAATGAGATGCTGGGCCCCGCCCTGTCCGAGGACCCTGCATACTCATCCGGGAACCCAGACGGTGCGATGTGCTCGAGGAGTGAGAGGCCCGCGGAGACGTACTCGACGGGGAAGCTCTCACTGTGATCCTCAAATCACCCTGGCCCTGAGCCGAAGTAGTCCTCCGGTCGGAGGACTACTCCGGCCAGAGGACGCCAACCAACCACGTCTAGCGAGGAGGCATCTGGAACGCAACATCGCCATGGTCATGTTCCCGCAGTGAGAACATGACTCATCCACGAGCGCTGCCTCAGCGTGCCTAAAGCCCAAGCCCGAGGGGCAGCGATCGTGACCATCAGATGAAGTCAGGAAACGACCACATCCAGAAACGCACGAGCGGGAAGCCATCTTTAAAAAGACGCCCGTCACTCGTGGAGCTCTTTTAGATTGCTCTGAAATTATCTCTTTTAGGAGCGCTGAAGCGCCGAGGGGAGGTAGCAGCCTGACCGCAAAGAAAAGCAGCACTGGACAGCGACCTCCGCTGACGCGCCATAACACCAACGTTTGTGAGTCTTGTCTTGCAGACACTCTGGAGACTTGCAATGGCTCGGCTCCGAAGCGAAAAGCTGTTGGGCAGGGTGCGCGTGGCGAAACACGCACGCCAACCACCATTGGCTTGTTTTGTTAACACTCGAAGGTGATTGAGCTCTCTGGCGAGATCCCATTAGTCAGTCACTCTGACGTTACGTTGAACGTGACTGACTGATAGGGAACCCAATTAACAAGATACATGCAAAAAAAAAAAGGAAATGAAAGGGACCTGGCTTGCTAAGTCTCTCTGACTTTTCAACTGAGAAGAAGACCCTAATAATTTCACTTGTCTACTCTAGAATTTCAGAAGAGATTTCACAAAATTTGTTAAGATTTTCCCAAAAACTTCTAAAAAAAAAGGTAAGAAAAACTACTGTTGAAGCAAAACTGAAAACCTCAAGTCTCATAAGCTATTCAAAAAGCAACTTCTGAACAATTAAATTGTCTTTTGGGATGAGAGGAAGACAGTCAGAGTAGGTGCTTAGCAGTGTTATCAATAATAGAGGTGCAGTGTATTTTGTTGCGCTGGTGTGTATGTGTGTGTGTGTGTGTGAAGGATCATCCCAAGCAATGCCCTATGTGTGTGCCATATAAAAACATTCAGTTAGAGCTAATGTATATAGAAGATGCCTGAAATTAATTCTATTCATTTTTATATTATCTCATTTATTTTTAATTTTATTTTATGTACAAATAAAGCTTGGATGAGCTTTATTTGTCACATACACAATTATACAGAGTATAATGAGGAGTGAAATGTGTTCTCTGCATTTAACCCATCCAAGTGTACACACTTGGGGCAGTTGGCAGCCGACTGTGCAGCGCCCGGGGAGCAGTCGTGGATTTCCTGCCGGAGCCGGGATTCGAACCCACAACCATTACCTCAGGTTCCAAGTCCAACGCTCTATCCATTAGGCCAACGACTGCCCAGAGTCATGTATATATATATACATTTTGGAACCAACTCCTCAGGATATAACTGCTTTAATTTCCTTGCATACATTTTTATTAGCTTTTATTAGCAGTAATGTGCTGAGTTATGTGAGTTATTCTCTTTGTCAAGTCAAGTGAAGTCAAGGCACTATTATTTGTATAGCGCTTTTAACAATGCAAATTGTGTCAAAGCAGCTTTACATAAGCTTGATATAAAGCTGGGTGGCTTTGCATCAGCTTTACAGTATTTAGATGGGGATATAATGTGTCGAAATAGTGTCATTCTCCTCTGGCCAGACAAAATCAGCAGTTTAAATCTAGGGTAAAGCAGAGTCAGATTGTGCAAAGGACACATCTAGTTCCTGTGGTCTTGTCCCGATGGCTGTCTAGGAGACAGGGTCTTCACTGGGGATTAGTCTTTGTATGCGAGTTGTAATGAATATGGTTATTTTCCATATTTAATTGTATTTTTTGGAAATCCAATCAAATAATAAACAAGTTTAAAAAACAGCAATAAAATCACATATTACCTACAGTTCATTATTACACTTTTTTAATTTATTAATCGTCAAATTTATTGTATTGCATTGTGGGACACAATCCTGCACAATGTGTTTGGTTGTACAGCATATTTATGCAAAATATAGGCATTCATGAACACACATAATCTCCATAGTGTGCATATACATGCTTGATATTGCAGCAACAGTGAAGTAAGAAATATATTGTACGTTAAGCTTCAGTTTTGGTCAGGTTGGCCACGTGAATATTCAAGCTCAAAATCTGTGGCCTTTATTTGAAATCCTAAATAACCTAAAGACCACAAACTTTCAAATCACAGTTGCTTGCTCTTAAATTCACACTGAGTAAATGTCTTAATGACATTAGATTAGCCTTCTGTCCCATTCATCTCTCGAATTAATAAGAAATCTTGTTATTTCTATGTTCCTCTAGTATCGTGGGAGTTAATATTCATGAGTACATGTGCAAGCAAATGCATGTCCTTTTAGGTGTGCTTTCTCTTTCTGTTCATAACATAGATGTTCTGAAAAATAAAACCAACAGCCTATTATTAAGGGATAATGTAAAATGCCAAATTGCACATTGTAATGATTGTGTTTGAAAATGGCAAAGTCCAAGCTGTTGACGTTTGTGTGGTGAACATTCTGTTTTTCTGTTTCACTCATTTTCCACACTCGGCCCCCTCTGTGGAGATGTATAGGTTTATAAAAGCAGTGGAATTGAATCTCACGGTTTCTGCAGCGATGGTTTTATTGCAGAATCTCAATCAATATTTTATCACCTTTGCCTTCAGCGGAGTAACACTAGCACTCTTCCTTCGACCCTAACAAAACAGTACTTTTAGCACTACTGGAAGAAAAACACAGAACAATAAAAAACACCCTCTTACACAATATAATGTAAAACGCAATGGTTCGTTGCGTTTCGAAAAGAGGAAAGCGATGACTCAAAGAAAAAACTGCCAACTTTTTTTATGTTTTCAGTAATACAGAGTCATTTTAGGTAAATAAATTCAACATGTTGCCAGTATTTTGCTGTTTACTTTTGGTTTAGAAAGAATGTGGCTTTCTAATGCTGGATTTTAGCGAATGAGCAGTTAATTGCAGGCAGGTTGTTCAGGATGATGTGTTAATTCATCTGTTCATGCGTTCTGGATTGGAAATAATTGATAAGGACTCTAATGGAAAAGGTCATGTCCATTTATTCATAATACTGAAATGATAGAATTTGGCAGCTCATTCCCCAAACTGCAAATGGCCACGGATCTAAATATAACAGTAATATAACATAAATGATGAAACACTTTAGAGTTGATTTGTTAGTGGTCATTAAGCTTAGCTTAGCTAGATTAGCTATAGGTCCATGATACCATTTCAGCTGATGACTTCCTCAAAGCATTTCATTCATTATTTTTTATGTAATTTCAATGGAAAAAGAAAGAAAAAATGTAAAAATGATACTGTAATAATGCAGCTGTAACAAAAAAGTGAAAGTAATCGATGTGACAAGACAATATATGTAATATTTTTGGAACTACAGAGTTGTTTATTTCTTTCTTTATTTTTTAAGTGTGAATAATTTATTGACAAAGGTATGAACAAAGTAGCTTAATATTTATGATGATATGATATAATGAATTATATAACAAGACATTTCATCTACATTATCTTTGGTAGAATAAAATGTGTTGGATATTCGGGCATTGAAATAGCATTTTTTTTTCTTTCAAAGACAAAGTAAATCTAGACAAAGTTAATCTAGATGTTGAAAACGACTGAGGTGAGACCCTTGAGCAAGGCAAAGAACCCTCAACTGCTCCCCGGACACCGCAGCTTCGGCTGCCCACTGTTCCAGGTGTGTGTTCACTTGGATGGGTTAAATGCAGAGAACACATTTCACTGCTGGTTATACTCTGTATAATTGTGTATGTGACAAATAAAATTCTTAAAAACAGTGGTGCTGCTTAATATGTTTCGTGAAAACCAGTTATAATTTTTTATGATTATTTGATGAGTAGAAAGTTCAGAAGCATTTTGTCGTCACTTTTGATTACGTTAATGCATGAATAAAAAAAAAAATATATATATATATATATATATACAGTATATATACAATGTTGAAAAAAATATTATATATAAGATTTTGTACCATATATAAGATTTTGTACATTTGTCCACAGACAAAGAAATTATCAGTCTATAATTTTAATGGTAGGCTTATTTGAACAGTGAGAGACTGGGAAAACATCCGGAAAAACGCATTTCAAAAAAGTTATAAATTGATTTTTGTTTTAATGAGTGAAATAAGTATTTGATCCCCTATCAATCAGCAAGATTTCTGGCTCCCAGGTGTCTTTTATACAGGTAAGGAGCTGAGATTAGGAACACTCTCTTAAAGGGAGTGCTCCTAATCTCAGTGTGTTACCTGTATAAAAGACATCTGTCCACAGAAGCAATCAATCAATCAGATTCCAAACTCTTCACCGTGGTCAAGACCAAAGAGTTGTCCAAGGATAGCAGGGACAAGATTGTAGATCTATACAAGGCTGAAATGGGCTGCAAGACCATCGCCAAGCAGCTTGGTGAGAAGGTGACAACAGATGGTGCAATTATTCGCAAATGGAAGTAACACAAAATAATAGTCCATCTCACTCGGACTGGTGCTCCATTCAAGATCTTACTACGTGGAGTTTCAGTGATCACGAGAACGGTGAGGAATCAGCCCAGAACTACACGGGAGGATCTTGTCATTGATCTCAAGGCAGCTGGGACCATAGTCACCAAGAAAACAATTAGTAACACACTACGTAATCCTGCATCGCCCACAATGTGCCCCTGCTCAAGAAAGCACATGTATAGGCCCGTCTGATGTTAGCCAATGATTCAGAGGAGAACTGGGTGAAAGTGTTGTGGTCAGATGAGACCAAAATCGAGTTCTTTGGCATCAACTCAACTCGCCGTGTTTGGAGGAGGAGGAATGATGCCTACGACCCCAAAAACACCATCCTCACCGTCAAACACAGAGGTAGAAACATTATGCTTTGGAGTTGTTTTTCTGCTAAGGGGACAGGACAACTGCACCGTATCAAAGGAAGGATGGATGGGGCCATGTACTGTCAGGGCCAGGGCACTGATGCCAGCCAGGACATTGAAAATGGGTTGTGGATGGGTATTCCAGCATGACAATGACCCAAAACACACGCCAAGAAAAAAGTTAAGAATATTTTGTATTCCCAAACATTTTTCTTAAGAATATTATTGTTTTTTTCGTAAGAAAAAATTAAGATATTCTTAAGAATATATTTGAGAACTTAAGACTTTTTCAAGAATTGCACTTAAGAATATTCTTACGAACTTCGTGTAATTTATCTTAAGAAATTTCTTAACTTATTTATTAAGAAGATTTTTGTGAATCCGGCCCCAGGAGTGGCCTAGCCAGTCTCCATACCTTAGTCCCATAGAAAATCTGTGGAGGGAGCTGAAGGTTTGAGTTATATAGTCATTTGTGGAGATATATATATTAGTGACCCTAAACATTTGATTGGTAGTGTATGTATAATTCATTATTATACATTTTTTGTTAATTTACCTCTCTTCAGTGACTGTATTTGGTTTATCCTGTTATGTTTTAATTTAACTCCTGCACTGATTGTCAAGCACATCAACCCCCTCCCTCGCTCCTGCTAGACTCAGAGCCTGAAGTGTTGATCATTGCTGCTGCGCTTGTCAATCTTCATCTACCGAGGGAGAACTCTGAAATCAGTCAGGGAGCGTGCGATTGTGTGGGGCAGCTATGTTTCAACACACACACAAGCACACTCTCATAAAGAAACCAACACTGCTCAACCACCTCATCTTTTATAAACTGACTACGAAAAGGTCATGAATTCAATAAATCTGTGATATGTGACATTGATGTTGATGAAAACTCTACTTTTTAATTGCTCTGTCAAGAACACTTTATGGTTTAGGACACAGAATCTGTTCTTGTTTTTGACACTCCATTTGAGTATGTACTTGCACGTTGACAGGGACTTTTTTAGTTGTTTCTATTATGTTTCATTAAAAACAAAAAGTATCACTCCTTTAAAGTACGGGTGAAGTGGAATGAATAAACTCCAAATGCAAGCAAGCATGTGGATCCACTACGCTCAGATGCTTTCCACAAACGCTCAAACTCTTGCAGAGTTTCAAAGCGACTTTTTAACAAATAAAACAAAATGTCCCTTTGTCTCTAATCACATTTCAGTCTGCGCCTTTTCAATTTTACATGAGCTATGGCTACTGATATCTTTCAGGGGCTCCCTGGAGTTAAGTGTGTTCTCAGAAGTGTAATTACAATAATGAAAAACAATTTCTTCAATGGAGACACCAAATGTGGTGGAGATGGTGCTGAAATAGTTTTGTGTCTGTGAAAGAATCTGATTAAATACAGGGTTATTATCAGGCACTAGACCAATACAAAAATATCGATTGGAAAATATTCCCGCAAGCTGAAATAAAATAACTACTACTAACTAACAAAAAGAAAGAAATAAAATAAAAAATAACGATATAAAATAACCTACCTTAATCAAGAAAAATAATACTTACTTTTATAGTCATCAAACACTCATGTGGCTATCTCTCTCTGTGTGTGTGTGTGTGTGTGTGTGTGTGGGTGAAGACATCCTATCTCCAGATGGCGATTTTGGCATGTGACGCCAGTAAGGTTAACGATACTGACAAAAATGGAAATAAATGCAATTGCAAAGGCTGGTAGGAATTAGCAGAGCCCTCTGTATTCTCTTACGAACATGAACTTTCATGTAACTTTTGTGCACTGATTTGGCTACATAAACTGAAAATGTGCAGGCAATCTTTAGTTCACAGCATGCCTTGCACAGGAATGAACTGGGAGAGTAAATGTTAAAATCAAATGTTAGTCTGTGTACCTTTGAGTAAATTAAAATATCTATATTTAACTCTTTCCCCACAAGAGTATTTTCAAAAAGTTGCCAGCAACCCACCACAAAACTTTTATAGCCCCCATAATATTTTGTTGTTATATATGAACATGCACTGTGTCAAAAGAGGGCTAGCTCCTGCGTCAGCAGCATCAAAGTGCGTACCAAAGGAATGTGCACCAAAGAGTGAAATGGAAGAAATTTTTTTTTTTATTTGTGCAAAAAATATTTTCGTAGCTGCATAACAATACAGTTGAACCACTGATGTCAACTACATCGGGATCGGATTCAGAACGATGATCAATGGAGTATCACTTCCATTCGGTCGACATTTCATTCGGTAAAGTTAGGCAATATTTTCTGCTTCTTCGTCGCCTGTGTTTTGATCCACAGATTTATTATTCTTTCAGAAAATGTGAAATAGTGCCCTCTAAAATATAGCAATGAAAACACAGAATTTTCTGCCAATAGCGATGTCTCACAAATGATGGAAAAGACATGGCAGTAAGAGTTAATGTTCAGTTAAATTGGACATTTAAAAGAGTTTGTTACATTGAACATAGGTTGTTTGTCTAAAATTAAGATAAATTAATTTAGTGCAACCAACCTTAATTTTGTTTTAAGAATGATGAAAAAATGCACATGGTACAAAACTGTCACTGGATAAAACATGGTACAAAGCTGTCACTGGGCTGATAAGGTACAAAATGATACATAAATATTTGTGTACCTTATTTACCCTTAAATGATA
Source organism: Oxygymnocypris stewartii (assembly GCA_003573665.1). Taxonomy (NCBI): domain Eukaryota; kingdom Metazoa; phylum Chordata; class Actinopteri; order Cypriniformes; family Cyprinidae; genus Oxygymnocypris; species Oxygymnocypris stewartii. The sequence continues at coordinate 863,264 of QVTF01022339.1, read as the reverse complement.
ACTATTAGTAACTAAAGTGGACATATTAATACCTTTTGAAAGGGTACTTTTACCCCCAATTACAGTTTTGTACCTTTTATGAGAGTGTACTCAATAATATATATAATTAAACACATGATCCAAACAGCATTGAGGTAAATAACAACTGTTAGCCTGAAATGCTCATGCTCACTGTCTGCTAAAGGTCTGGAACTCACTATCAATTAGGGAAGATGGCAAGGTGGAAAGATCAAAAGTCTTCCTACAGGTGTAAAGGCACTAAACCTTTTCCCAGTGACCATCAATTATTTACTTTGCAGACAGTATACATTTATAATGTAGCTGTACATTTTTGTGATATAATGAATCAGCTGCATCAGAATCAGAAGTGTGAGTCACTATAATAAGAAACGGCAGAAAGAAGAAATGAAGTCTAAACTCATTTCAATTATAGAAATTAATTTCTATTCAGCATCCAAGATAGTTTCATTATTTATTTTTGCACACATATTTACATAGATTTTACATTTACATTTAGTCATTTTGCAGTCGCTTTTATCCAAAACGACTTACAATTGGGAAATACATAAAGCGATTCATCTTGAAGAGGCAATCAGACAGAGGAAGAGCTTGTAACACCAAGTCTCAGGCATTGTTCAAATAAGAGCAAGCTAACAAGGGATGGAGAGAAAAAAAGAGAAAGTCTAGGATGAAGTCAAGTAGTGTCGAAAGAGATGAGTTTTCAGTTGTCATCAGCGTAGCAATGGTAGGAGAAGCCATGTGCCTGTATGATGGGACCCAGTGATGTAGTGTATGTGGAGAAGAGGAGGGGTCCAAGAAACGATCCCTGGGGAACCCCAGTGACCAATTGATGTGCTTTGGATACCTCCCCTCCCCAGGCCACCTTGAAAGACCTACCGGTGAGACAGGATTCAAACCAGCGAAGTGGAATCATAGTAATGAGCGGGTGGACAGGAGGATCTGATGATTGACAGTGTCAAAAGCAGCAGATAGATCCAGCAGAATGAGGACTGATGATTTGTATTTGGCTTTTGCAATTCGCAGGGCTTCAGTGACTGAGAGTAGTGCAGTCTCAGTTGAATGGCCACTCCTGAAACCTGACTGTTTAGCGTTCTCTGTTGTTCTCTGAAAGAAACAATGAGACCTGGTTGAAGACAACTCGTTTGAGTGTTTTGGCTATGAATGGAAGGAGAGAGACACTTGCATTTTACTTCTGATTATATTATGTATAATTGTATATGTGACGAATACAAATCTTGAATCTTGAGGTCTGTAGTTTTCTAAAAGAGAAGTGTTTGATGTAGTTTTTTGAGCAGTGGTGTTACCCGAGCCCGCTTGAATGCCGTGGGGAAGATGCCTGTGAGGAGGGATGTGTTGATGATGTGTGTGAGTGCTGGGCTGGTAAGAGTGTGGGAGAGATTACTTGGAGAAGGTCCGAGGGGATTGGGTCTAGAGGACATGTTGTAGGATGGCTGGAGAGGAGAAGTTTGGATACTTCCGACTCAGTGAGGGGACAGAAGGAGAAGATGGGAATTTGAGCAGTGGATCTAGTTGGTTGGAGGTCCTGTGTGTGTGGAGGTGAGAACTGACTTCTGATTGTTCTAGTTTTGTCTGTGAAAAAGTCATCAGCTATTATAGATGTGGTGGGAGGTGGTGAAGGAGGACAGAGGATAGAAATGAAATGTTCTGAAAATATTACGCATATCTGGAGCGCTGTTGATCTTGTTGTGGAAATGAAAGGATTTGGCAGTGTGGACTTCAGTAGAGAAAAATGAAAGCAACAATTGATGCCTACTCAGGTCCAACGGATCGTTTGATTTGTGCCATTTTCTCTCTGCCGCTCAGAGTCTGGTCCGATGTTCTCAAAGAACATCAGATAACCAGGGGTTAGAAGGGGCAGCCGTGCTGGCCTGGAGGAGAGAGGACAAATGTTGTCTAGACATTTTACCATTTCACTCTTTCCCCTAATACAAACTTTTAATACATTTAATACATAAATATCCATAATTTCCAAAATGACCTATAAGTCTGCCACCAATAAAGTTTATTTTAAAAGTTAATGTACCTTTTAACCAAGCACACAGCTTGAGATGAAATGTGAAACATGTGATGCATGAAGAAAAGTAAAAATCTATGAAAATATCACTTATGAACATAAATATTTTGTACACAATTTCTAATCAAGCTGTAATTTTGACAAGTTTAAAAAAATTTTTTACTTAAATCTATACATAAAAAGTCCACAAACAATGGATAGTAATATATTTAACAGGACAATACTTTTCATAAATACATAAAAGTATGACTACTTTAACTACCAAAGTATGAATAAAAAGCGCCACATTTGTGGAGAAAATATACATTCAGTAAGAAAATGAATGTGCATTTTCATTGGCAGATTCAATAAACTTTACCAGATCTTAGAAATGCATTGCAATTAACACTGCAAGCTTGATATGAAATATGAAATGTAATGTGGGAAGAAGAAGAAAAAAAACAAAATAAAGCTCACTGTTAATAACTCTTATGAACATAATAAGTTCCATTCATTTCAAATCACGTTCTTATTGTAATGTTGCAAAAAGTGTTAAAACGGATTTTAATTTCATTCTAAATAAATTTCCACAAACTGTAAAATAGTAGATATAACAAAAATGCACATAGAAAGTATGAATAATTTATCTACAGCGGTATGAATAACAGAGTATAATTTATGGTGAAAGATAATTCATGTACATTATCTATAAATTGTGTTGGATCCCAGGTAGCCAAAGCGGTTTGGCCCGATAATGGCCTAGATAAGGCAGGCCGGAAGAAATAACTCTGCAGTTGCCAGACTTGGCATGGACATGAGATGAATGATGCCCCAGAATCGGCCCAAATACACTGGCCCAAGTCCGGCTGCCAAAACTGCCGGTGTCGGGCCATATTCATGCCGAAGAGAATTGTAACACATAGCCAGTACTGGCCCAAGTCTGGGTACTGAAACTGAGCCGACACCACCGGCATTGGGCCACAATCATGCCAACCAAAATGGCACACTTTGCTGGCACTGGTCCGTCACTGGGTACTGAAACTGAGCCGACACTGGGTCACAATCATGCCAACACCTAGATGTTACTAGTCTCGTTCGCTACATTTTTTTAAAATATATATACTAACACTTATTCATACAGAATTACAACTTCTAAAATATGTGTGTTAAAGACTCCTTCCAGTATTTAACATAAAAACATAATAATTCGTTTTTCTACAATATGACATTGTTGTTAAATCCTTAAGATGGCATCTACTAACAACTAAAATAAAATATTTATTTTACAGTGTTCTTGTTAAACCTACATGTTATTATGCATGTCAATTAAATATGTCAACTTTACACCATTTATTTTCATGGCATCCCCACTAACTACCCCATCAATTACACCATAACATATATATGTGCTCCTTTTCCCCAAGTATAAAAATGACCCAATGAAAATATGAGTGATATTAGAATTTATATTAAAAAAAAAACTCCTGGAGCTTCCTCAAGTAAGTGTACCCTAAAAGAGGGACAGATTGACATAGAGACAAAAAGGGGAAGAGACAATGACACGTATGGCTATTCAGACAATCTCAGATTGATAACATGAATGGTAACTCTGGTAAATGTTAACATTTGGAACATACTTTTGGAAGAATTTGTTTGCATTCGGGCCCGCTCTTTTCTTTCCCCATCTCTGTCCAAAGTAAGCAGCCATCTTTTGATTAACTTTTCAATCTCTTCATCTGATGCACTACCAGTACTTGCATTTCTTTGCACTGATTAAAAAAAACTAATAAAAAAGATCAGTCACAATACAATGCAGCTCTGCAGAGTTTAACTCCAACCAGCTTCAACTCACACCTGCTTGGAAGTTTCCAGTAATCCAGAAGACCTTGATTAGCTGGATCAGGAGTGCTCGATTATGGTTGGAGCTAAACTCTAGCACTATAGCAAACTTTAGCAAACTCACAATTATAGCTTCATTATAAATAAACATTACTTTGATATTATTTGTGTAGAATGGTTTATTAAAATTATATTATATGTTAGATTATCAAATGTTTACTCACCAGGGTAGCAAGTTCTTCTGGTCTTCTGGAAATTAACAGCACAAAAAGCCCGTCAGGTTTTGTCATTAGATGTCAAATCTAGTGCGCATGTCTCTTGAAACTCATATAGCAAAAATAATGTTTAAGTTCCCTTAACCACTTTAAGCTATGAATTAAATCATTAATTTCCAAATGTAGTTAAAGAAAAAAGAGAATGCTAAATAAAAAAACAAAATTAGTATGCATTAAAATAAAAAAATACATTAAGAAATAACATAACATGGTCAGGTAAAATATAATATGTTTAAGTTTAAGTGTCACTGCTACATACTTCTTACCACATTGTAAATGGAGACCAACCCCCAGCACTCAACCTAAACTGGTCCGGGTCTGCATGTCCATATCTCAGCCAAAATCAGACCAGCCCTTATGGTCCGTAATCTGGCCGAATGTGGCTAAATGTGCCATGTCTCAGTGCAAATCGGGCCAGATCTGCACATCCAAAGCCTAGCCAAATCTGGCAACCATTACTGGGCCAGAGCTGGCTCACTTTTAGTGAGCCGCTGCCAGCACACAGCTGAGTGAGCCGACACTCAGCCGCAATTGGCCCGATTGCGCTGGCTACTTGGGATATTACGGCTGCCAATGTTAATGCATTGCAAAACTGTTGATGAAAGAGTAATGTGTGGATGATACAAAGAAAAACAACATAAATATCACTTATGGACAGAATATTGTGTGCAGAATTTCATCATTTAATTTCAAGTTGTAATTCCGACATATGCAAAGCATTACAAATATTTTATTTTAGGATATATAAAGTGCTAATGTTATACGCAAAACAAAGGAGTCTGGCATTTTATTCCAAAAATGTCACTTCCAGCACTGTCATTTTCATCCATTTCCGTATAGCCATATTAGAAGAGACACCCTAACACAGAGAGAGCTGAGTAATTTTGTCAGTCTGGGTGTAGTCTGGAGTATGCCATAGCATGCTGTGACAATTAGCGTTCCATCATTTAGTATTGGCATGGTAAAGTATGCTTTCATTATCAGCGCAGCACACACGCTGGGACAGAGGCCCAAAAAGCAGATCACTTTCATCCATTAAAACACACACACGCACGCATGCACGCTCACACGCACGCACGCACGCACGCACGCACACACACACACACACACACACACACACACACACACACACACACTCTCTTTTCTTATTCAAGAACACACAAAAGACTAATCTGAAAGAAATACACAGCTCAACCAATAGGAAATATGTTAAGTTCCTTTAAAGGAAACTTAACATGAACTAAAGCCTGCACTTCATCACACACCCACTAAAACAACAACAACAACAACAACAACACAAAATGGATTAAACTATATGGCAGAATAGATTCAGTACAGTTCAGAAAAGGCCTAGTTCAAGAATCACACATTAGAAACTAGTTCTCAGCAAAAATATAATTTCCTGCAAACGCACTCTGAAAATAAATATCCACTCACTCTCAGGCTGGCAAAAGCCCACACAAAACCCCCAAATGCGAAGAGGCAAGGACTCAGCATCATAAAGCGAACTGCCCACCAGTCTATTACAGCCATACATCAGGCCCGTTGTTGAGTGAGTGTTGTGCTGTAAGAGCCCTTCACTGCAGCTGAGGGTTTCCATACAGACACAAATTGAAAATGGAATCTGATTCTACAGTATATCACTCAAGTGCGCTCCTGAGATTTGCATCCCTAAACCTAAACAAGGACTGAAACCATATGACTGTAACCCCATCTAACTATTTCTCAAACTTTTTGATTATGTACAATGCCTACATGCTATTGGTTAGGGGGACCATATTTTAGTTTAAAAAAAAAGAAAACAGTGGGGGCATGATGCAGACGGGAGGTGGGTTGTTGTGTTTGATGGGGGTTGAAGTAGCGCAATGACCATTTCCCATATCAAAAATCAAAATGTAATTTCCAAAACTAAAATACATAGGGCCTATTTTACAGTCACCGTTTTGTAGACAAATTTTAAACATTAAAGCTGAAAGGCTTCCTACCAGTGGCTATCTTTCACAAAACTTAACATCCACCACAGTTTATCGTAGGTAGAATGCAGAATGTTTCAATACAAGCATTTTAATCAAATATAATTTATGCAATATTTCAAACCTTCAACCCATGGGAGAAAATCAACCTGCCACAGCAGTATAAAATTAGCCCAATTCCATGGAAAATGCGAATTTGACAACCCTGCATCCAACTCGAGCTGCATCCAACATGATTTAAAGGGGTCATCAGATGCAAAATTCACTTTACGAGTTGTTTGAACTTAAACGTGTTGGAAGTGTGTGTATACATCCATCCTATAATGATAAAAATCCACCCAGTGTTTTTTTTTTATTTTTTTTTATTTTAAAATCCACTTTCTCAAATCAAGCTGTTCTGAGATTCCTGTCAGAATGACGTAGTTCTGTACAGGCTCCTCCCACGATAGTTGATTGACAAGACCGTCTTACCTTAGACCCGCCTTGAGAGAGCTGAGTGAACTGAGTGAGCTGTCATTCATCCCCCATTGTGTCGACTCCAGTGCAGGAGAAGACAAGATGTCTCCGATTAAGCGATTGAGGTGTTCTGTTGTTGGATCTAATAATGAATATAGCAGTCGTCATTTACTCCCGACATCTGAGCTGCTGAAGACGCAGAGGATTACGTTACTTTCACTTTGAAGGGAATGCGCCGATCCCCAATCTGCCTAAATGTGTCTATATTTGCGCAAATCGTTCGTGATCTAGTTTCATCTACAGAATAAGTGAGTATAAGTTTTTTTTATGAATCTTTGCAAATCGCCTTTCCTAATAATGTGTTAGTTAGCCAGTTTTGCGGCTGAAGTTTAAAGTCTGCTTGTCACTCCACGTAAGAGAGTGGCGAAGTCAGCAGAGTCACAAGCATTTAAAGCAACATGGACAAAAAAAACGGCTCGCTTAAAACAGATCTGATTTTGACAGGGGGACAAAAATTTGTTTTTTTACACTACCTTTGAGAAATTTTAACCAAAGTTATAGACTTTCAGTAAGACCCTAAATAATCATATCAACTTGTGGAAAATGGTCAACCGATGACCCCTTTAAATACTCTGCATTTTGATAGCGGGTCCCTGAAAATTATATTCAACATGAGAATGTTTGCAGGAGCAGGCAGTGATGGTAAGAAATTGGGAGAGGACTTAAAAAAACAGTCCCGTGCAGGGCTTTAATACAAAAATACACACAATGAATGCCAACTGTAGAAAGCAAACGCCGAATACCGGACATTTTGGGCGATTTAGAAATCCCGGACTGACAATTTTTTTTGTTCCAAAAAGAAGACATGTCTGGGGAAAAGAGGATGTATGGTCACCCTACTATTGGTCAAACTACTTACCTTCAGTCTGTATGACAGCAATAGGAAAACAATAAGTCAAAACCTGGACAAAAAGCAATTTAAAAGTCACAACCAGAACAGCTTCAGAAAAAATAGGACCAATGGTCACCCTATACTGGCCACAAGGTACATCGGCTGTAATGACAACATTTTTCTTTTAATAAAAAATGAGAGAAACAAGGAGTGTTGATAGATAAACATAAGTAATAGATAACTAAAATAATTATAATTAATTGAAAATAATAACAATAATAATACATATATATATATATATATATATAATACATATATATTTTAATTTAAGAAATTGAGAATTCGAGAAGTTAAAAAAAATGATCTCCTTCCAGGATCCCCAATTAACAATTCACTACCACATTCCAGGATTTCCAAAGACATTGGGATCCTTGGTTTAAAAAAAAATGAATGAGAAGAGGTGAACAATAATTAGAAATATCCTTATTTTAAGCTGTTATAGCTTAATTTAAAGCTTATTTTATCTCATCTTAATTCATTTAAATAATTTGAAGTTGCTGAGGCCCTATGGTTGAGAAGCATTTTTCTAATGTTACAGTATTTTTTTAAATTATTTGCTAAATTCAGTTTGATTAAATTAATAAGTAGTTTTTGGAATTACAGTAGGTTGGAAGCACGTCCTGATTTTGCTGAGTTAGATGTGTTCTTTGGTCAAAATATTTTGTTGACCTTGGAACAACATTTTAATCCAAAAATGTCGTCTTGACCATATCCCTACACCTAAACCTAACCTTACACATGAGTAATCCCTAAAATCAGAGGAACTGATAGATGAATGATACTGATGTACAAGCAACAAACACCGATTGTAAGCCTAAACAAAAACTATAAACTGGTTCTTAAAATCTGATTGGTTAATAACAATGTTGTTCTAGGGTCAACAAAGATGTTGATCCAGGAACATGACGTACTTGATAAAATCAGGATCTTCTAGGTTGGAAATAAAGAGAGAAATCCATAAGAAACAATAATAAACATATAGAGAAGTTTAGGTTGGACACATGAAATAAAACTTTATCTGTGGTCTAGATATAAATGTGTTATTTTCAGCAAGATTTCTCATAAAAACATACTCGAAAGACAAAGTCAACAAACCCGAATGCACCAAATAAATAATTAAAATTTCCAACACATTTTCAGAATTGACAATTCGACCAACAGTTCTGCAGAAAGCCTGGAAACTGGAAACTTTTTTGTTAAAATTTTATTTTTTGCATGTTATTTGAAAAAAAAATTATGTCTTACATAAATATAGTATAATTATATCACTTCAGCCCTATAGAGAAGGTGTGCTATAGCACAATGACTGACAAATAAAGAGAAGAAAAGTAAATAGCGTTGATTACATAAAGAGTTTGAATGAAAACGGTGTGCAAAACCTACAGCACGTTCCGTATGAATTGCTTTCAGCATTTCCATTACAAAATGCTTGTATCAACAGATAAAAGAGGTTGATGTGCATCGCAGAGTACAGGATATGTTCGCTCAGCGTGTAGAGTTTTATCGTGCTCACCTATTCACCAGGGCCCATTAGCAACATGCCTCAAGAGAAACAATACCAATCTAAACAACCACATTTTTACATAGCCGTACTCAGCATACATACAGAAAACGTATTGACATTTTGATTGAAGCTTTCAGGGTCGAGCTCTTGTGTAAACAGACTTCCAGTTTATCACGTATAGTGCCAGATATGCAGAATATCAACACTAATACGATTGGCATTTCTAGTTATTAAACATGAAATCCAGAGCTTAAAATGGTGTTGTAACAGTGCACAAGTAAAACAAAACAACTGTTGAACTACTGAGTTGATGCATCGATACAAGTTTTGTGTACTCCACTGTGACTGCACCACTGCTAAACAGCTTCAAGGCTGGCTAAAACCTACCGGTTCAGTTGCCTCCTGAGCTATAACATCAGGTACATTCTGCTTTTTTTGTTGTTGTTCTTTGAGGAGTTTGGGATTCAGGGAGATGTGTTTCCACATATTGATATTAAACCTACACAGCTGCTGTGCAGTGCTGCTATTAAAATATGGTGTACATTCATAACAAATAGGACGGAATACAATAATAAAACAGAACAAACAATGAGCACTCTTCAGTTATAAATGTTGAATGATTCATATCCCTTTCAGCAACATTGGCATCTTACTTAGTATTTTTGTCTTGTTTCTAGTCTTATAACAAGAGTATTTTACTTACCCCACTGGCAGACAATTTTACTTTTCTTAAGCAAAATGCACTTAATTACCCCCCCCCCCCCCCCCCCCCCCCCCCCCCCCGCTGAAAACAAGACTAATCTTAAGTAATTTTACTCATCTAGTAAAAAATTTATTTAAGAATTTTTGGATATTTTGATTAAATAATACTAAGTAAGATAAGCCATTTTTTGCTGTGTGTAAATACACAAAAAGATAATTTAGGGGATTTACTCCTACATTTAAAGGGACAGTTCACCTTAAAATGTTATTTCTGTCATTATTAACTCACCCTTAGGTTATTCCAAACCTGTATGAGTTTCTTTTTCCTTTTGAAAACTAAAGAAGATATTTTTAAGAATATGGGTAACCAAACAGTTGATGGTCCCCACTGACTTCTATAGTGTGGAAAAAATACAATGGAATTCAATGGGGACTATCAATTTTTTCTTATTTTTCCATGTTAAATGTTCAAGCTCTTTAAAGCCAGGTGGATTCTGATTGGCTGTCAACTTTTAACAAATAATTCTGAAATTGATTCCAATGATATTGTTCCTCTGTGTCATTATTGTTATAGATGTGGAATGGATTTCTGTATTCTCTTTGAACTAGAGCTATTACTATAACTCTTTGGTTATATTGTTACAGGTATTGTCTTTAATGTGGGATGGGCCTTTAGTCATCCTGTGGCCCCCTTAGAAGTTTGCTGAGGCCCCTCTAGTGGGCCCCGGCATCCTGGCTGAGAACTAAAAAGTCAAAGCTGCTCGGAATCTCATAATGCCATTGGAAATGAGGCATCAGATACAAAAAATGTTGAAAATGAAGAAATTATTTTTTTTCTTTTTTTTCATTTTCAGATGACCAACAAACGTTGTTGGTCATCTGAGTTTGACTTTTGAGCTCACCTCATTCCCTGTTCCCTCGCTGTTCACCCCATGTCCTCTCTCTATAATCTGCATCGATAATAGTGACAAAAGTTCAAAAAGTACATTCACTGTGACACTAAATGATCACAAAGTAATTTTTGTCATTGCTCTGTCCTCCATTACATTTGTTTAAAACCACAACAGCACTCAAAGGGCGCTTTATGACCTAGCGTTTTAATATTCCGTATGCGTACGAGACAGGCTATTCCATACGATGACACTCAAATGAAACATCTCATCTTGTTTCCAAATGAATTTATGAACGCTCAGAATACTGTATCTGGAAGTTAATCCAAATGCGTGCTTAATTAAACATGTCAAACTGACTTGTTCCGAAAGAGCCTCTGGGAAATGTTTTAATTATAGGATGCATTTTTTTTTGCTTCTTTGCGTCCAATTACATAATGTTTCTTTTGAACTGCTAAAGCATACGCTGAGATTAATCAATTTATCACTCAGCTCTCATCATAAAAACAATTAAGACGCTTCAGCAGATGATGAAACTTTGATTCACAGCATTCATTTGGAGTATTACAGCCATTATATCCACTAATGCCAGACATTATACGACTGTTCTCAATAAGTAACAGCACAACTCTCTTTCATTTAGCTCTTTTTCTAATAGCGAGTCCCAAGAGGGGGAAAGAGGACGGCAATGTTCTTTCTGAGTTAAAGGCCACCGTAGTGTAATACAGTTTTAAATCACACTCTCACAGGTGAAATTACATAACTACATTGAAGCTTATTGTTGCAGGCCCCTCTCTATCCCTTCTCCACACATTCATCTCTCGCTCATCCTTTGACAACAGCGAGCGTCACATCAACCATGCACTTGGATTATGTTTGTTCCACCAAATGCTTTAAACAGGCACCTTTATTATGGTGCTTTTGGAAAATTATTTCACACAAAGCGCTAATGAACGTGTGGGATATAGGTGCTTATTGAAAAGGTGCTTAATCCTTTCATCAAAGTCCATTATCCCCATTATGACACATTCCCATTTATTCAGCAAAGAAAACAAAAATGCGAAAACCTCTCTTTGTAAAGACTAACAATATCAGTGCCAGCCCTTTGTGGCATTTTCACATTGAAAACTGTCATCGAGTTAATTATATAAAAACACAAAGCTTTATAGGAGTTATTCTATTGAAACACTGAAAGGAGTATTAGCGCTAACACGTTAGCTTCTATTGAAGATGGGAAGATTCGGAAAGCTTTTGTGTTTAACATTCAAAATCCACCCACACATTCCCACATTTACACACTCCCACTTCCTGTTATAAGGCCAGAAGCATACTGTACATAAGTACACATAACTCTGGCTGTTATACAAAACATAATGTGCGTGATAAAAGCATACAGTACAACAATAGCATTCACAAGTCTGTGCAATTAAACACTATCATGTGCCATGTGTTATAACTCTGTTAGCTAATTGACTGGCTCAGGGGTAGGCAACGTCGGTCCTGGAGTGCCGCCGTCCTGTAGAGTTTAGCTCCAACCCTAATCAAACCCACCTGAACAAGCTAATCAAGGTCTTCAGAATTACTAAGGCTACAGGCAGGTGAGGGTTTTTCAGGGTTAGAGCTAAACTCTACTCCAGGACTGACGTTGCCTAACCCTGAACTAGCTAGATACAGTATGAACAGGATATTAAGATCTAACCTGCTTCCCAAGATGAACCGAAGTGTCTATTTACACTAAGAGCAAATCTTTTTGCCTCGATCGACCCGAGTTCGAATCCACCTTTTGCCGAATGTTTTTTTCTACGTTTTCAAATCTCGTATCACATCGAAAAGACATTTATTTTCAATAAAATGAAGGAAATAATCGAAAAGTTGAAAATAAAGTATTGGGGAGGATTAGGGTAGTTATAGAGAGGGCTTTATTGTCTCAATTAGGTGGCATCCATTTAATAATAAATAATTTGAATTAAAATGATAATTTAATCTCAATACATTATTATTGCATACTGTTGTATAATGCACTACAATGCTAAGGTGCAGATCATTTGCAAAATGTTGTATCGATAGCAGAAAATCCTACTCTTTTAACAATGGAAACTGTAGCTATTTGTACTTAGTGCATATTGCTAAAAAATACTGCTATTTTCACTTAAGGAGCCTTCCATTCTACCACAAGTGGACTGCGAAGTGGACATCAGTGTATTCTGTCATCTTAAGGGAGATTCCAATCTAAAGGGAACGGACCTGTTCAGTTCAGTTCTGTCTTTTTTATTTTATTTTATTTACCGCAGGAGAGTTAACTATGAGGTTGCATGTGGGAAAGAAAGCACACGGGATGAGACCACTGCAATCTGTTAACATATACAACTGTCTAAACATATACATTTTCTCTATATTTATTTAGATATATAATAGCATATGCAGTTTATATGTATTTACATTTTAAAATAAAATAAATTACCATTTTGATCATAATCTACGTGACCCCGTCACTGCCTTTCTTAATTTCCAGGGCGTTCCAAATGAGCAATTATTGTCAGCGAACTCCACTTCAACAGATATCCTATGCTTAGGGAGTAGGGAGCAGTGAACACTGCGTAGGTCATCAATAGGAATACACCTTTAGTGTTAATAGAATCTATAGCTACTTGCACATAGTGTAAATAGCATATCACTATACTGCTACTTTCACTTGACATATATTGCTTTTTGTACTTAGTGTAAATAGAATAGTTATTTGCACTTAGTCAAGGGTGTAGGTTTGCTTTTCACATTGCTGGGGACATAAAGCATACAGTAATAGCTTACTGCCCCCACCCCCCCCCACAACCAACCATAATTTCCACATGTATGAGAGAGCTTCTCAACAACTCGTCTCCTCTGCGTCACCCTGGCACCATTATGGAGAGTATTACATAAAAACAACACATGCAACGTATGTACGTGGATACGTTGTTTACACTTTGATCTGAACGTATACAACATATCCGCATACATACATTGTTTATGTATGTGATTCTTTCCAAAATGGCACCAGGGTTGACACGGAGAAGATGAATTGTTGAATAAAGTCGTTATTTTAGTTTTTTTTGCACACAAAAATTATTCTCGTAGCTTCGTAAAATTACAGTTGAACCACTGATGTGACATGGATTATTTTAACGATATCCTTACTACGTTTCTGGAACTTGATATAGTGTAATGACCCTTGCTGTCTATGGGAGGGTCAAAGAGCTCTCGGAATTCATCAAAAACATCTTAATCTGTGTTCCGAAGATGGAGGTTGAGTAATGACAGAATATGAATTTTTGGGTGAACTATCCCTTTAAGTCAATGTTAAGGACTGTCCACAGCAACTCAGGATGCTGACTCAGAGCTTGACTATTTTTCCATAAAATCACATAATCTTTGTCCCAAATTATTGTTAATGTTCATATTGACTTCATTAGGTTGGAAGATTGTTTATCATGCATTTTCCAGCAACATTTGGTTCTCCTCCAGTATGCGGCTGCCTTTGCATCCTTGAAAGTGTGCTGTTTCTAACATAGGGTGGATTAGTGTAAAATGGGACACCTTTATTTCAGTGCATTTATCTTTTCTTTTACAACATTAAAGTGAACATGATTGGTGTTGAATCAACCTGGGGTGTCAAGTTATTGAAATAACTTGACTTTCTGAAAATGATTTTGTAAATGTGGCCATCATCAGCAGATCATCAAACAGGAAGTAGCCTACCTCTTGTAATGTTCACTCAAAGGTCAATGACATAGGATTTAGACTAAATTAATGTTAAGGATATAAATCTGTTACAAATAAAACAATGTTCTAAATTGTTATCAAATAATTTTAGTGATGTATTTGTAGATCAAATGTTGTAAAATTTTAAATATGTTAGGAATATTTTCTATTTGAAGCAATCTTTGTCATCCCACTTTAGAAAAGGTTGTTTCAAAAGTGGGACAGCATGTTTTGATTAATGTGTGATAGTCAAATATGACATGTTATTCAATTAATAAAATGTGCATTAAGAATGCTAAATACCATATGTACTTTTGGGCTTATAATGTAGTAATGTTATTTGTTTTAAGATCCAGATTCAGAATTGAGAGACTAGAGGATAATGAGAAAATCTTTTTTTTTTTAAATCGTGTGAAATTATTTTGCTATTTTTATTAAGTCCAATTTTACATTACATGCAAATTGTTGTTGCTGCCAGAAATCTGACATTTTTGTAATAATTATTATTATTTTTTAATTACATTTCCATGATACAAATCATCGCAAAATAGCTTTACAGAAAATTAAAGTTTATATATATATATATGTATATATATATAATTGTTTGATTAAAATTATTGCTAGGGATAGTTTGGTAGTCGCTGGATATTGGTAGGGAGATATCCTTAGCATGTCCCCCTAATTATTAGTGTGAATATGAAGAATCCTTTGCTATCTGCACTTAGTGTACATAGCATTTATCGCTAAGAAAATATGCTATTTTCACTTAGTGTATAGACTCTATCCCTATTTACACAGTGCAAATAGCCGCTGCCTTAATTTCTAACTGTTTTCCCACAGTCCACAATTAAAATTCTTGACTCAATAGAGAGATGCTTCCTTATAGAATACAGTTGCTAACTTGCTAATATCCCTTTAAGGAAAAAATACACTTAATGCTACTGAATGTGGACTTGTAGTATAATTCAAATCATAAAAGTATATTGCAGAAAATGTTCTGCACATATTTAATATGTGACCCTGGACCACAAAATCAGTCTCACTTGTCAATTTTTCGAAATTGACATTTATACATCATCTGATGAATGTTTTTTTTTAGGATCTGACAATATTTGGCTGAGATACAACTATTTGAAAATCTGGAAGCTGAGGGTGCAAACAAATCTAAATATTGAGAAAAATCAGCTTTAAAGTTGACCTTAGCAATGCATTTTTATTAATCAAAAATTAAGTTTTGATACAGTAAGACATTTAAAAAATATCTTCATGGAACATGATCTTAAAAGAAAAATCGATAATTTTGACCAACACAATGTATTTTTGGCTATTGCTACAAATATATATGTGCTACATAAAACTGGTTTTGTGGTCCAGGGTCACATATAATTAAATAAAAGGTAACTTAAGTGTACTTAAATTGATTACAGACTGTTTTTTAACACATAGAAATACATTAAAAATGCACTTTGTTTTCAAATTGTCAAAATTGATATTTATTTTAAAGTACATTTTTACATTGTGTTTAAATAATAGTAATAATAATAACAATTGCTTTAAAGTTCACATATTTTGATGTGTTTACTAAAGCACATCTGAAATAATTGATTAGAATTGTACTGTAACTGTTGTGTTATGTTATATTATGTAAAAGTAAATAAAAACATAAAGTTAAAATAACTTAAATGTAAAATCACAAAATTTTAAATACATGACAAACACGTTTAAATAGAATTGACATATTAAGTATATTTGTATATATTTAGTGCTGGGCAACGATTAGTCGCATCCAAAATAAAAGTTTTTGTGTACATAATATATGAGTGTGTACTTTGTATATTTATGTATATAAATACTCACCCATGCATGTATATATTTAAGAAAATGTTGTGTCTATATATTAAATATATTTATTTATAAAATAAATTATATGAAAATAAATATATACATGTAAATATTTTCTAAATATATACTGTATGCGTGTAATTATGAAATTACATATACTATTAAGATGTACTGTAAGTTTTGTTTAAGTGAGAAAAAAACAATCTAAAGTATAACTCATTGTAATTCTTATAAATTTAAGTTATAAAACATTTTCATTTATTTGGATTAAAATGCAATCAAGTAACCAAAAACACTACATTCATTTCACACTTAACATTACACTACATTAATTTCACACTTAAGTAGCCTATATTTCGTTAAACTATATAATATCCATTAATAGTTTGCTAAAGTTTATTTCCTTTTCTATTCTTTTTCTGAGACTGGAGAACTAGAAGCGCCTGCCATTGAGGCCAAATAAAGGAATCTACCTGAGGGCTGTTTGACAGATGTGTGTGTTACAGGTCCTGTTTGAGGGTAAATAACTAGTGTGTTAATAGGGCTTTATGTTAAAAATAGAGATAAGGTTGAGCGCGAGAGACACTGATAAAGGATAATAGTCACGATGGAGGAGCATGATTTACTTTCTTAACAGAAAACACTTTCATCCACTCAAGATTGTTTGTCTCAATTCCACGTTCACAAGTTAGCAAAGAAGCAGCTGACTACTGTTTTAGTGGTGTTACATAGGGGAGATAATATCTCTCAATTCATCTCAACTCCAAACAGCTGCCTTTTCATCTTACCCCTGTCTCACCAAACCACAAAACAATTAAACCAATGGCCCAGAGGATGTCACTTCCCTGCTAAAAATCCCAGCTAAAAGTGATAGCTGTTGAATAGGGTATTGCATGGTTATTAGCTAATTTAAGCCAGTTTAGGTAGTTGCACAGCTGACTGGAACTAGATGGGGACTGGTAGATTTTTTTATGCCTTGTATATACGTTTTAAAATATATATTTTTCAAGGTAAAGTATTTTCTTTTTACAAATATCATGAATTATTCATACATTTGCACTACATAACATTTTTCAGCTTAAATTAACTTTGTCTTGTCGTAAAAAGTTAAAATGATCTGATATTTCAAGAAATGTATTAACCTTGTTATTTCATAGCAACATTTATTAAATAATTATGTGAAAACCATCACACAAACAGGACTCAAAACTATTAAAAATCAAATGCACTTAACTAAAAATTGCTAATGTTACATCTATCTTTGGACCTACTTTTAAATCTAGGTCAATGATAAAAGATCAGATATTCTTGTACAAGTCCTACATTGTAGGGTGATAATAAAGCATATCTAGGGCAGTCAACGAAAAGAGAGGAAGAAAGACAGGTTTAAAACTTCAATATGATTTTTTAAATTTATTCTGGCTTTATGAATTCCTCCTAGGCCTAACGCTTCTGGGTGCAGCACATACAGTACTTCAAACAGTCAAACAGTGGAGGAGCTACATACAGTAAGCTGTGGTGATGAAATTGCAATGCAGACATGTTTCATTAGAAGCCTCAAGGTTCACAACGGAGATGTTTTGACCCTCAGTTCACAGTTTCGGGCAACTGGCCAGGATTAAATAAAAAAGTGAAGGAACATGGGTGAAATCCAACACATCACCATATTTTATTCATTGATCTGGACCTTGACTCAAGTAGGTTTGAGATGTAGCATGAGATCAGTCAGTAACTAAAGCAAAAAGTTGTAACTTTTTAATCAATGCTTCAGAAGCAAAAATTCTGCGCCTAACATGTTTTTCCCCCTGACCATTTTGAAACCATAGCCGATAAGCCGATAAGCACTGAGTCAAACTGTACACAATGAGCTTCATCTTAAAAGTAACGCTAGTGCAGATATGCACTATGAGACTTGATAACCTTCAGGAAACGTCAGTGTGTAGTGTAGCATATTAGAGCGGCGCTCCACCGCTTGCTGCAAGCTTCAACTGCAAAGACCTCTTTATCTCAAAGTTAAACTAAATGAAAAGTAGCAAGTACATCCAGATAAACTAAGAAGGAATAGAGGGTAACAGTGTTGAAACAGGGTTTGAGAAAGTGAATGAAGACATCAGCACTGGATAACTGATAATGAGATTGATGTACCAACAACAACAAATTCACACAGTGCACTAAAACAAGCAAACGGCACAGATTAATTGAGTGTTTCTTTAAAGGGGCTATGATTGCATGAGGATTAATATAACCCCTGTTGGACCATCCATCTTATGCTGCTAGCTTTGTTTTGGAATGTGGCAGATGGTTTCTTGCTGGTCTAAGCAGTTCATTAGCTGGTTCGATCTGATCATTATTTGGTCCAAATTGGTCATAACAAACTGCCAGACCAGTTACCATGTTTCAAAAACCAGCAGGATTATTTTAAACTGGTATGATAAACTAGTCTCCAGTTTGTTACTGGTCCAATATGGTCTACCGTCAATTATCAACCATCTAATAGCCTGCCTACACAAACAAATAATCATCTTGTACCAACCAATGGCCAGCTTGACCACTAAAAATTAGAAAAGAGCTATTATCATGTTCTTAAAACCAGCTGGACCAGCTTACACTATTATATCTAACTGGTAGCTAGTTAGTTAAAGGCCCAAGGTAGTCTACCATCTTGCACTAACTGGTAAGTTTAACCAACAGGTAGCTGGTTTGGAGCTGGTCCAAAATGATCTACAAGCTTTTACCAGCTAACACCAACCAATAGACAGAGTAACCAGTTACAAAATAGCTCAAATGTAAAAATACACACAACTTCATGAAACTGATGGCTTGCTTAAACCAGCTATAAACCAGCTAATAGGTTCCTAAAAGCAGCAGGACCACTTTAAGCTAGTTTGATGTGGTACAGTAGTATAGTAGTACAGACATGGTTCAGCTTGGACCAGCTATTATGACCAGTTTACACCAACTAATGGCCAGCCTAATCATCTACAAACTAGCTACCATGTTCAAACAAACAACTCAACCATCTAATAGCTCCTGCTAATTTAAGATGATTGACAAGTTTGGACCAACTAGTGACCAGCTAGAAACCAGAGACAAAAAATCAACCAGCTTATAGCAACTAATAACCAGCTTGGATCAAGTAATGTCTCGCTTCAACTAGAAACCAGCGTGTTTCATAAACAACTAGCCTTCAGCCAGTGTGAGCTGTACCAATAGCTGTTTTGTCTATCAGCTTGGACCAGCCAATAACCAGTATGGAATAACTAAATGCTTCAACCAGCTACCATGTTCTTAAAGCTGGGTATTCCAGCAAGGACATATGGAGAGAGTGGGGTGCAGAGAGAAAATGAAGTTATTCTGCAAAACCTCTTTTTTTCTTTTTTACAGATAAAATAAATTAATTTATAAGAAAGTGAGTAGAATATGAGTTTTCATCGTGGAGTGATCCATCCATTTAAAGGCCACAAGACTATGGTTCCCTTCAATATCTTCATTCGATCTTACATGAAATATCGCATCTGGCTGAACAGAATAGTGTTGTTTTTTTTTACCCAATGCAGTTATGACGCATGCTGGCTTCTCTGGAAAGAAGAAGATTCAGGGCTTAAACAAAAAGAAATGCAAATTCAGAAGGAACACACTGGCTGGTCATCAGGGGGCAGAGGAAAACAATTAGCCTCCCAGCCATCTCTGCTCACTGAATGGCTGACCACCTGCAAGACAGTAATCACAGACAAACAGCAAAGCACAAGAGAAATCCCCTCTTGTCATCCCATGCAGGGAGAGATTGGCTGGGAAGACCATCTAGTTTCTTAATTTAGGTTTTTTTCCCCCATCCTATTTCATTTGATATTCATGAGCAGAAAGGCAATAAGAGATGTTCATAATCCAACAGCCAGTGGCAATGTTTAGACTGTGCATTCCCAACAGGTTGAAGTTGATTAAATATGAGGTTAATCAAAAGGGGAGATCTTTGATGTGAAACTTAGCTGCAAATAATGTTAGCTAACTGGCATCCTCTCTGCTGTTTAATATGATTCTCAGCACTTCGGCTGTATGCACAAAAATGCCAACATCTTTCTTCCTGTATCCTGTCTCCTCCTGATTAATGCTCCTTATTTTCATTCCTAACTTGCCCAAGCTTATTTAAAGTCTCTCAAGGACCTCAGTTTATAAGAGGTAAATAAAAAGGTTGATGCACATGCATATAAAACAGTTTAGGATTGCACTCTTTAATTCCAAAAACACCCAAAGTGGTTTTATAAAAAAAATAAAATAATATATACTACTTTCATAATAAGTGGATATGAGTGCTAAATGCAGCAGCTTTACAAGTAAAACAAAACAATGTTTCTATCAATAGTGGTGTACTTCAAATTTCTGGACATCATGTACTCTTCTGATCCAAAACAGACTGAATGATTTGCATTAAAGTTGGCATGAAATAAATTATACCCTATCTGTTTTTAAAATGCATGTTATTTGTAGATCTTCTCATCAACAATTCATCCTTGCATGTTTATTTATTTATTTTGACCATGCCATGTTTATTTCACATTTCATAATTCAATCTTTCAGTCAAATGGAAAAAGATTTCACAATATGGAATAAAATATCCGTTGCTACTTTCTTTTTATCACAACTTTAATGTTTTTGATCACAGCAACACGACATATGATGCTACTATGGTCACTTTGTCAGTCATTGCAATTTCGTATTTCATGCATTTTTTCATTTTTTTTTTTAAATGTGACGACCCCCCCCCCCCCCAAACCAATTAAGTACACTTATTCTTCTAACCTCAGTATTGTTGTTTGCAAATTCTGGTAAAATTATTTTTTTTCACGATAAGACCCATCAATCATTTTTATGAACTTTTCACCGAATTCATTCAAGTCTAAAGTTATATTGACAGGTGACTATTATTGAGTTCTCCAATTACAGTTTTTTTCAGTCGCTAACAAGCGTTTGTCCAACCAGTTGTCACATTTTCAAAACTCTAAACACAATTGGCACAGCATCGGTCTTTTGTGGCCATACCATTCACACATTTCATGTCGTTTTCACCCAATATGCAGTCAGTGAACACATTTCCACAATGCTAACATTTTCTTAACAGACAAGCTATACCTCCCAACAAAATTATGGATTGTTTTTGTAGTATTTACAAATGTTAACACACAACATCCCACAATAGCAAAAACAATATTCCAAACCTTAGATACAGTATAAAAACCTCTGCTTCTGCAATGATATCAGTTCAAAAACAATATCAATATCAAAAATATATCTCAGCTGATAATAAACAAACCATTGAATAATTGACACACAGCTGATTTATGTTAGGTAAATTTGGCCAACCACAGCTGATTCCAGTCTGGCTTAGACTCAGTGGCAGGGGTTATTTTTTTCTATTACATTTACACTTATACAGTAAAAGGAGGACTTTGAGGAGTGATGTTTTTGGAAACAGAAACAGAAAAAGACAAACACTGTAATGTCTGGACGAGGAAGAGTAAGAGCAAGGGGCCCAGGGAGAAGAGCAGGCCCAGTGAGAGATGCAGTGAGAGGTGCAGGAGCAGTGAGAGGTGCAGGAGCAGTGAGAGGAGCAGGAGCAGTGAGAGGAGCAGGGCCAGGGAGAAGAGCAAGCCCAAGAAGAGGGCAAGGTAGAGGTGTAAGAATGCGTGGTGGTGGCATTCCAAGGGCTGCAAGAACAGTAGTCAGTGAAGAAATTCGTGCCACTATCATTGACCATGTAATCAACCACGGTCTTTCACTAAGAGAGGCTGGTGAAAGAGCACAACCCAATTTGAGGCGGTCAATGGTTGCCTCCATTATACGCATCTTTCAACAAACCAACAGGTAAGTATTGCATTTTACATGGATTGTTTCTATTCTCACTTGACATGTCAATATGGTCATACAGTAATGCATATGTTTAATTTTTTGTCCCTCTAAAGAATGCAACGTCTTCCACCCTCAGGACATCTACCTCAAACGCTGCAAAAGCAGAGCTGCTAAAATCATCAAGGACTCGAATCACCCTGGTAACCATTTTTTTCATTTCACTGCCATCTGGCAAGCGCTTCAGGAGCATGATGGCAAAAACTGAGAGACTGAGGAGGAGTTTCTTCCCCCAGGCCATCAGGCTCCTAAACTCAGTCTCATAACATCATAACATCTACAGGACTCAATTTAATAAACTGTAAACACATCCATTATTCTCCATCATCCACACTGCTGCTATGTGTACATACCCGGTACAACCTATTTGCACATTCTCTTGCACATCCGTGTTTATATTAATATTTATTAATCCACAGTATACTGTATTGCACATTGTATCTCATTGCACATCTTACTCCTTATTTTATTTTATTATTTGTTCCTATTTTCATTCTCACCTATATTTATATATATTCTCTTGTGTTATGTTTCATTGCTTTATTGTTTTTATTTTATTTTATTATTTTTATTTTATTTTATTTTTTTGCACTTTCCATTGAGCGGACCTGTCCTGACTTACATTTCACTACTGATTGTACCCTGTGTGATTGTGTATGTGACGAATAATAAAGAACCTTGAACCTTGAACCTCTGGGGGAAGAGGAAAGCTCCTCAATAATGATCATGAGCTTGCCATTGTAGAAATGGTTGTTGCAAATAATGCAATAAAACTGCATGAAATTCAAACTAGAATTGTGGTGGACCATGAGATATTTGACAATATCGATAGCATCTGCCTCACAATCATTACGCGGACATTGTCCAAACACAGAGTGCGGATGAAGCAGCTCTACACGGTTCCCTTTGAGAGGAACAGTGAGAGAGTCAAGGAGCTACGACGACAATATGTCCAGGTATAGTGTATATTCAATTCAATGTCCAGTTCTATAAGCTTTGCACTTTGCAAGTAGGTAACCTACACAGTAATAGGTTACAGTACAGTATGGTATACAGTAATGACATGATTTACGTAAACTTTGTTTCAGAGAGTTATGGAATTGGAGGCCAATCAGGCCCCTCATGAATTCATATACATAGATGAGGCAGGATTCAATCTGGCCAAAAGGCGTCGACGTGGACGAAATGTAATTGGAAAAAGGGCCACAGTTGATGTGCCAGGACAGAGAGGGGCAAACATTACCATGTGTGCAGCAATTGCAAATGCAGGATTACTCCTTCACAGATGTCAGGTTGGACCCTATAATACCGAGCGCCTCCTTGCCTTTCTCAATGATCTCCACCAGCGCCTGGTTCCAGAGCAGGATCAGGAGGGTGAAAACATGAGGACCTTTGTAATTACCTGGGACAATGTGGCTTTCCATCATTCGCAAGCAATAACAACATGGTTTGAAGTCCACCCAAGACTGGTAAGTCTCTTCCTTCCACCCTATTCACCTTTCCTCAACCCCATAGAGGAGTTATTTTCTGCATGGAGGTGGAAGGTTTATGACCATCAGCCACATGACCAGATGTCCCTCCTTGAAGCCATGGATGCTGGCTGCAGGGACATCACAGTTGATGATTGCCAAGGGTGGATCCGACATACCAGGCGGTTTTATCCCAGGTGCATCGCCTTGGATAACATCAGATGTGATGTTGATGAAAACATGTGGCCTATCCCTGAAGATCGCAGAGATACAGTAATTTTGTGTTTTTTTTAGTTCCCCCCCCCCCCCCCCCGTTTTATCTGGGCTTTTTGCTGTTGTTTTTTTGTTCAGAATGCTCTTGTGTGTTTCATGGATATTTTGTTCACTGTAAGCAATACAGTAAAACTTTTTCTATTCTATCATACCGTGTTTCTACTGTACCTCCTGTAGTAAACAGTAAAGGAAAAAAAAACGTATTTGCTTTTTACTGGAATGCTTTTGAATGTGAACATTACTGTACATGTGGACCAGACGCGATTTCTTTAAGACTGCAAGGGAAGCTCAGCTTCCCCTATAATTGTCAAAAAATGAATGGTCAAATATATGTACTATTATGTTAACATTTTATTGACTAAAAATGCGTTAAACACGTTCATCTCGAACGAAAACAATTTCGTTCAGAATCAGCTACTTAGGTCGGCTGACTCGATTTCCTTCTCATTCATTCCCGTAGCGTACAGTGCATTACTCTGTTGAAGCCCAGCGTCCATTGACTTCAATGGGGCTGCTTTAAACAGTTTTTTTCAGTGCTTAGAAACAAGACGGTCATTGGATAATGCTGCGATTATGTCCCGCCCACGGACGCTCAGCGTCTCTGGGATGAATGGAGGAGTGGGCTGGCCCGGACTCCGAGCGTCTGCGTGATGATTGGAGGGTCTGTCGAAAGACTGCATCTCCTTTTGATTGACAGCGATTTTGTACTATAAAAGTCACTGACACTGAAGCTATTCGAGCTCAGTCCCATCGCGGAAGTGTAGTCGAAAGACAAACTGCTGCAACCTATTTCTTGGTATTTGCTTGGTGAAATTGCTAGCCAATTTTCATCATACATTTCACCCAGATTCCTTGTTTCAGTTCAACCTAATTCCCATATTTCGAGTTTAATATCTTTTTTTAGATCGTTTGTTCATTCATTCATTCATTCATACATACAGTAGGCTAGAAAATTTTCTTGAAAAGGAATGTTGGGCAGAATTTAGGTATAAATAAATGGTACATTTTTATGATGTTGGCCAAAAATGAGCTTCCCCTCTTTGAAAGACCAGCAGCCGCCACTGCACAAAACAGAATGAAACAATTAAAATGTCAAATTGAAGAAATGTGTTAACAGTGCTAGACAAAAATAACAGTATTAAACATATTTAATTAATTGTGTGCTCTAGTTTTTATATTTAGCTAAAGGTCTGTAACACCGAAACACCACAAATCTCACGTAATGGGCTTAATTCCCAGCAAACATCACACACACACACACACACACACACACACACACACACACACACACACACACACACACACACACACACACACACACACACACACACACACCTACACACACACACACACACACCTATTGGCAAGCTTCCCCTCTTTGAAAGACCAGCAGCCGCCACTGATGTGGACATACAGTTCCCAACCAAGAAATTTAGTGTCAAAACGGTGGATTGCACCGTGGATTGCACCCTGTAAAACTGAAACATAAAAGTCTATGCAGTTTTTGTAATGTCAACAATAGCCAGTATTTTGAAACCTGGTGTACTTTGATTGACTGCATGTACCTTGTGAAGTGAAAACAAGTGTTATTCTTTGACAGAATAATTTCATTTTGAGTCATATTTCCAGTGTTTTGGTAAAGTTAGTGTGTGCAGAGAAAGATGTGTACTATTTTGAAATGAAGAGTTAGTATATATTTAACAAAATGTATTTTTGAGAAGAAAATTATCCATTTGTCCAATTGTGTTTTGTAGGTGTGAGTCTGTGTTAAGAGTTTAGAAAAAGTATCTGAAGTATGGGTAAGCGCTTGTTAGCGATTGAAAAAAACTGTAAATCAGCTGAGGGGTGTGAATTTCATTTACAAAACAAAAATATATATATTTGAAATTCTGAAAGTAGGTACTTCTTTTGATCAACGGTTGATCAACAGTTAAAAAGTACATTCTGTGAGTGTGTTTAATCTAACTGTAATCCAGTTAAACTACACACTTCATGCCTTGTGGGATATTAGTCCATTGTCCTACGTGTCCACTGGATGTGCACTTCATCACCCAGATCCTTTTATGAATTTACATTTATGCATTTAGCAGACACTTTTATCCAAAGCGACTTACATTGACTTCAGGCTATACATTATTTTGTCAGTATATGTGTTCCCTGGGAATCGAACCCACAACTTTTGCGCTGCTAACGCAATGCTCCAACCACTGAGCCACAGGAACACATTTAGACATGCTCAGGTATAGGTTTTTCACATACTATATATATATTTTTTTTTCATATATATATATATATATAAAAAATACTACATTTATATATATTTATAAGTGTATATAATTTGGATGCAGCCAGAACTGTAATTTAGCTAGAAGACTCAATTCAGTCCCACATTTCAGTTCCGTCACTCACGAAAAGCTGGAGCATGTAGGTGGCCACTGAGAGCCAAATCCTGGAAGCGGTCCAAAGTGCTGTTGACATGAAATTATTGATGATGCTAATATAATTTTAACCACTTAG
Source organism: Oxygymnocypris stewartii (assembly GCA_003573665.1). Classification (NCBI taxonomy): domain Eukaryota; kingdom Metazoa; phylum Chordata; class Actinopteri; order Cypriniformes; family Cyprinidae; genus Oxygymnocypris; species Oxygymnocypris stewartii. Next base: position 836,898 of record QVTF01022339.1, on the reverse strand, counting down.
TTTCTCTGGTTACTGTAATGTACTATTGAACTTCAAAAACATAAACAAGCTTTTGTTCAATCAAGTCATTTTGATGGCACAAAGAGCAGATCAAACGCAGCTTCATATGAAATATGAACAGTGAGCTATAATAAGTTAATTACTTTTGTGGCCATAAAACATGGCAGCCTCTATGTATAAATATCCCGCTGTGTGTATGAAAACCCCATTGGGAGTTTAATGCAGCGTATTCTCACAAGCACTGAAGTCAGTCTTACAAAAGATATATGAATGATGTTGCTATTAAAGCGTAAAATATTATGAGCGCTGGCTGTCAGCCATTTAGCGAAGCAGGGTTGCGTACACCATAATTATTAAGGAAAAGAATAAGATGCCATATGATAAGACAGTAATTATAGGAAATTGTAAGTTGGCAGGATGGTAGAAAATGTGCTGTTGTGTAACCGTACTGTTTTCAGGGGTCACTGCTGGCATATAACAATGTGATTATGTAGTTACAAAGAATATTTATCTCCTGGTTGTATTGGTCATGTTCATATTGCATGATCACACACTCTGAGGGAATGGAATATGAAAAGCCCTCTGTCAGAACTTGAGCTTGAGACATATATTACTTATGGTGCCAGTGCAGTGAGTGACCCTTGACCTAGAAATGTTGTCACATGGTGCAATAGTCCAAGAGCAAGCAGCGTGAGGCTTGTTCTTGATGTTTGGAATGGAATACTAACTTAGTACTGTCTACTATTTTTGTTAAAAACAGTAAAGGTGTGGTCGATTTATTGTTCAGTGAAGTTTTGCAGGCGAAATCCAGTAGTTACTAAGAATTCACGCAATCAAGAGTTTTGCGTGATGGCAAAAAGATTCCCCATGTACAGTAGATTTTGCTTGGTTTTAAAGTAAATTCTATGTAAAAGTGCTTCTTGCGTTACTAGACAATTGACAGTCAACCTTATTTTTGCTTGAAACATTTTGATAATTTGACCCCACCTTAAAAGTATAGTTCACCCAAAAATTCTGTAATTAATTAATTAATTACTCACCTCATGTCGTTCCAATTCTCGTAAGAGCAGGGTAACATAAGAGCAGCGTAACAACCCCGTTCAAGGCCCATAAAATAGTAAGGACATAATTAAAATAGTCGCATATGAGTGGTGCCCAGCTATCATATTGGACAGTAAAGTAAATACAGTAAATATGCATAAAAAAATATTATGAACAAAGTAGTGCTGTCAAGCAATTGATCATGATTAATCAAAGTTTTTGTTTACATAATATATGTGTGTGTACCATGTATATTTATTGTGTATATAATACACACACATGCATGTATATTTAAGAATTGTATTTTTTTGCATATTAAGTATAATTATATAATATAAATTATATGAATATAAATATACATGTAAATATAAAAAATATTTACATTTATGTGTGTGCATTAATATATATATATATATATACTGTAATACTGTATGTTCTATCTACACAATATACTGTAAGCCTAGCTAATGTAAGTTCTAATATAAGAATAAAGAATTCTCAAGATTACTCTTAAAAAGTGAAGATAAAGTAAGAAAGAAATACTTCAGAGACTGACTAAAGTAATGAAATGTAAAATAAAACACTGCACCGTCTGTCTGAATAAATATTCACTGAGTTTTATTAAAGCTATAACAGGTCAAGAACAATGAGTGATTATCTCTTTTGTTTGTTTGTTTGATTGATTGATTGATTGATTAACAATGACACAGACGGCAACAGGTATATGAGGCTGCTGTCACTTTAAGACCTAATGCACAAATCTAACATCCACAGATATGATATAAATGATTTCTTCCTGAATTTTTGCATCCACTTAAGACACAACCAGCTATGTTTACATGAATACTTGCCAAGACAGACATTTTGACATAACTTTGTGTCTATGTGACATCAACAAATCCTTGAAAAAGGACTCAATTCAGGACTCATGCACTGTGACAGATTGCATTCTGTGCACATAGAAAACCGTATCCACAAAAGAGATAATCCAAAATGCATAACGGCTGTCAAACTTCTACTGGTTTATCTATTTCTGATCAAACGAAAGCTATGATACAAAATAGAAGCTCTGATTCAGATATTTTATAAAGAAATTTTGCATACTTGACACAGTATACTTAATATATATAAAGTAGTACATTTTCCATACATGGCCCCTGATTTCTCTTCAAGAACTTTTGTCCATAAATTGTTGAGGTTTACTGAGCAGGGAAGTGTAGCTGTCTTCTGTCTTTGTGGACTTTCAATATCTTTGAACTGTTTTATGTTTATGTTGACCATTTATACACCCTTTTCAAGAGCTATTAGCACTTAACATAAAATCTTTCTTTAAAATTGAATCCCTGAAAGAGAAGATTTTGCCATACTTAATGTGTAAAATGATTTACAGGCAGAGCATGTCTGGTAAATTCAAGTTGCTACCTCTATTTATATTTTACAGAGTCTCAAACTTGGGTAAAAAAATAGCTATTACAGTATCTTTAAAGGGGTCATCGGATGCCCATTTTCCACAAATTGATATGATTTTTTAGGGTCTTAATGAAAAGTCTATAACATACTTTGGTAAAAAAATTTTCAGTGCTAGTGTAAAAACACATTCTTTACCCTGCCAAAATCACCTCTGTTTTCAGCACTGTTCTAGTCCATGTTGCTTTAAATGCTATTGAGCTCTGCTGATCCCACCCCTCTCTTCCGTGGAGTGATGAGCAGACCATAGATAGGTGTAGATTCCCTATTCGACCGCTCCAGATACGTTGATGCATCAGCCATCTCACATTCACCATAGCAATCAATGAATATTCAAAGATATACAAGCGTATAACTTGCTGCTGTAAATGCACACAGTCAATGCACCCAAAATGGCGGATGGCTGACGTATCGCGGTCCATAGAAACAGTCGATAATGAGGAATCTAGGTATATATATGTGACGAGTGGGGCGGGGCCGAGAGCCATGGGAACGGAGCGAGGCCGGTGGAGTGAATGATAATGAACGACACCTGCGCCACTCACCGGTCTCGAGTCCCACGGAGGAGCTCCGGAAGGAATAAAAGGAGGAGTGACAACAGTGGAAGACGAGAGAGGACCAGGCCTGGAGTTTTAGTTTGTGTTTTGTGTGCGGCAGTTGGCCGTGAGGGGCTGCCGCTTTTCATTTGTTTGTTTATTTATTTATTATTAAATATGTTAAATGTTCGCCGGTTCCCGCCTCCTTCCTTCCTTTACACGAACGTCATTACAATATATATATATATATATATATCTATGGATCACACTAAACTTCAGCCACAAACTGGCTAACTAGCACATTATTAGGAAAGGCTAAAAATATTTGCAAAGATTCATAAAAACCCTTATATTCACTTCTTCTTTAGATAAAGCTGGATCACGAATGATTTGAGCGAACATAGATCAATTTATGTTGATCGGGGATCGGAGCATTCTCTTCAAAATTAAAGTAACGTTAATCCTCTGCGTCTTCAGCAGCTCAGATGTCGGGAGTAAATGATGACTGCTATATTAATTATTACATCCAACAACAAAAATGCTCAATCGCTTAATCTGAGACATCTTGTCTTCTCCTGCACCGGAGTCGGACAGCTCTCAGCTCACTCAGGGCGGGTCTAAGGTAAGACGGTCTTGTCAATCAACCAGAGGTGGAAAGAGTAAAAAAATATTGTACTCAAGTAAAAGTACCATTACATTACTGAAATTTTACTTAAGTACAAGTAAAAAGTACCGAGTCTAAAAATAATACTCAAGTAAAAGTAAAAAGTAGGCTCATTAAAATTTACTCTGAGTAAAAAAGTACTTAGTTACATTTTAAAACAATGGGAGGGAAAAATGGATAAGACGCAAAGGGTGGTCAAACTCAGTACCTGGAGGCCACAGCCCTACACAGTGGGAAGATTACCCTAATTAAACACAAGCTCTGAATCCAGCTAAACGAATCATTTAGGCTTATTGAAAACTACATGGTAGGTGTGTTGGAGCAGGGTTGGAACTAAACTCTGTAGGGCTGTGGCCCTCCAGTACACCCTCCTGAGTTTGACACACCTGGGATATGGGCCTATAAATCTCAACTAGGTGTTTTTAATTAAGGAATCAGTTATTTAGAATAATAACAGATTTAGGCTGTTACCAGGGAAATTAAATCAGTATCAACAAAATGCATCTTTGCAATGCAGAGGAAACGCAGAAGCTTCATCCGAAGTGGCATTTAGATGTATTACACACTGACATGAATGCATTTAGCCTGCAGTTACAAATGCAGAAATAATGTTTTGATAAACAAGAACCACAAAACCATAAGGGTCCATTTTCCTAAATTGCGATTTATACATCATCTGAAAGCTGAATAAATAATATGTCCATTGATGTATGGTTTGTTATGATCGGACAATATTTTAAAATCTGGAATCTGAGGGTGCAAAAAAAATCAAAATATTGAGAAAATCTCCTTTAAAGTTGTTCAAATTAAGCTCTTAGTTTTGATATATTTACAGTAGGAAATGTACAAAATATATTAATGGAACATGATCTTTACTTAATATGCTAATGATTTTTGGCATAAAAGAAAAATGTATAATTTTGACCCATACAATGTATTGTTGGCTATTGCTACAAATATACTCCAGCGACTTAAGACTGGTTTTGTGCTCCATGCCAGGGTCACCAATGTTAAATAGTTATTTGAAATAAAAAAATAAAAAGATATTTTAAATGTTAAATTAGAACCACCAGTAGGTGTCAGCAAGTCACTGATAAGTGAGTCATTGCGATTGAACAGAATCATTTAAACGGTTAATACATTCAGGAACAAAACACGTCATTGCTCAGAGTCAGAGACGCAAAACTGTGTATGGTGGCTGTGTCTGGTATTATTTTTGTTGTCGAAATAGAGCAAAAACAGGCAATATGGTGACTAAAACGCAAGTCTCTTAATTAACTTCTTGTTTTTTGAACTGTTGTAAAAAGCAAAACTACAGGCCTATGTAACGTTAATCATGGTGATTTTTTTGAGAAAAACGGCATTCTTCATGTGATGTTGACTTACTATATTAAATTATATAAATATATAAATTTTCTGCTTCTATATCTTGAATGTTGTGATCATTCTAAACGCATTTTAACAGACTGAATCACGCAGTGAAAGAAAGCACAACAAATGCACGCGGACTAGTCTAATCTAACGTTACTAGATTTCACGGCACACTGTTTAGAGTGATTTGTTTGGTTTTGGGCAAAATACTGATAATGTCAAATCGCACATCGTTAAAACAACAATTACTATATTATCTCAGATGATATTGCACACCCTGCACCACTGTCTTTCTGGCTCATTTGTGCAAAACCTTTTGCTAAACCGCCAAAGCTTCATTTTAACCACCAATGCAATGATGTAAGTATTTACGTTAACGTTACCTCTAACTTACATGCTTGCGAAGGGCGATGTCGAGATGCTATAAGCTGCTAGTTCGGTCTCCCGAGGCAAACACAGCTAACACTGCATAATAGAGCATGAATATATGGCCAGGGGTTCACTTCATTCCTTTGAGTTCAACTTCAGCAGAGTACGACGGGGTTTGGTTTTCAGCTGAGTCTGCATCATTAACGCCTGTCTTGTCCGTCTGCATCTTTCTTGTGATTTTAGCGCCAGTTTCTTTTTCTGCCCATTATTTGCTGCAGTTGTTTCCACGGAGCGATTTTTTTTTACTCAGTAACGAATGTGTTTTAAAATGTAGCGAAGTACAATACTTCACACAAAATATACTTAAGTAAAAGTAAAATTACAGATTAAAAAAAATTACTTAAAAAAGTACAAGTACACAAAAAAAGCTACTCAATTACAGTAACGCGAGTAAATGTAATTCGTTACTTTCCACCTCTGCAATCAACTATCGTAGGAGGGGCCTGTACAGAACGTCATTCTGTCAGGAATCTCAGAACAGCCTGATTTGAGAGAGTGGATTTTAAAATAAACAAAAAAAACACTAGGTGGATTTTTATCATTATAGGATGGATGTGAGTACACCCACTTCCAACACACATTTATGTTCAAAGAACTTGTAAAGTGAATTTTGCATCCGATGACCCCTTTAAAATAATCAGTGCTGTTGGTTTTTAGCATAATGAAAGAGCAAGAGATATTCTAAAAAAACTAATGCAACTGGTTGTTTGCCGTCAACATGTTTTTTTCATACGTTCTGACTAAATCAAAAGACAAAATGTTTCATAAAGACACATATTTGGAGGATGATTATGAGCTATTTCAGGCCACAATTATTACCAAAGGCAAGCAGGTTTTGCACCTAATGCTCGCATGTCAGTATGTAAAAGCACTTCTGTGAGCAGGGTACACGATCCCAGACTCGACAACCTAATCACTGGCCGGTCAATCTAGACTTAGAATAGAACTACAAACAAGACCAAAATTAAGTCTAGCGGATAATATTGCAGCTAAATGACGTCTGCAGTAGAGTTTTGCCTAATCACTTTCACTTTTCTCCTGTATACATCAAGGGCTGCGGGATAAACAGAGGCATTGCTCTGTGGGTTTCATCACCAGTGGACGTGAGCAATAGCAGGCACGTAAACGTCACACAATCCTTTTTCTTTTGATTTCTGCCTAAAGATCAGAGACGGCGAGCCGCTATTTTCACCTCAAGAGGGTTAAACACACTTACTCATCCAGCCTTTTATGATGTTTCACTAATTTGAAGCAGGTAATTGTGCTCAGTGTATGGAATTGTGCATCATGAACATTTAGTCTGTAAATTACACTTTTAAGCAGGTACAAGCACCTATTGAACATTTATTTTGAATTAAATATATATTTTTCTATTTTCTTATCACAGAAAGTCAATAAAACAGAAAGCTGTACTCTGCTAAGGACTGAGTCCAAGTTCACTTTTTTTGTTTTTGCATCAATGCAAGCTTCACTGGGGATACATGAATTAATTTAAGGACAAAGAAAGAAATGAGATCTTGAATTACTTTTCCTTTCTTTTTTTCTAAAGCTAATCTATTTTTGGTTGATCCAAATTATCCGATTGTTCTGAGTCAGCAAAGCGGCTGATTTAGAGGAAAGTAAAGGTGCATCTAGAACAGTACAGAGAGAGAAAAGAGCAATTTTACGACTGGACAATCTCTCTATACTAATTCTATTTACAAAGATTTCACATTTACACTCAAACAATTTAATGCTGAATTTAATTAAAGTGTCAAGTGGTAAAACCCCTGAGCTGAGCAAAATAAATGTAAATCGAAACCCATTTTAAAGATGAAACTGCTAGAGATTATATATTTATTTAGTCAGATATTTTGTATATTTGGTTGGAGAAAAAAACACATAATTAATGAGAATATTAATCAACTAATAATATAATATAATATAATATAATATAATATTATATAATATATTCTTAAACTAATACATTTTAAATGAAATACATTAAGTCTTTTTATATATTATTAAAAAAGCTTGCTATAAAGAATACAACTTGTTTTTAATTAACTACAAATGTATTTTGGATATTTCTAAAATAATAATAAAACCTCCCCATGAACCTTTAACAAGATTCAAGAGGTCTAAATAAAGAAGCATGTGTTGTTAACTCGGGAAAAGGGTTAAGTATACATCCTCTGTGATTTATTTATCATTTTAAATAAAAAAAAACGTATGAAAACATTCGAGTCTAGACTGTACATCACTATTACTGTATGGGGGTGACCACCTCTGAGCATATCACCGAAACATATCAACAGAGACTTCTCAAACACTGCAGCCTCCTCAAGCATCATGTCAGCACTCTGAAACATGTACAGCAACCTTGACAAAACCTGCGAGGAAACCCAGAGTTAGACATTGTAGCAGGTTTTGAGGGGTTTGAAATCTGATTGAACCCCATGAGAGTGAAGACACTAGCTGAAAGTTTGAAATGGATTACTCTAGCACTTCCATTAACTTCACTGACAGTATTTTGTACGGGTGATGAATGTTTCTCAGTTGGTGGGCGATGAAGTGCTTGGAGCTCTTTTTTTTTGATTTTTAGAAATGCAATGGAAAGGAGAGAGATCTTTGCTGTGGGAGTAACAGAATGAAAAGAGAGAAGGAGGAAGTAGCACCTGAGGGTGCTTTTCTTCGGATGGCTTCTCTGAATAATCCTGTTCTAAATTATCAATTAGAAACATCTGAGGAGAAGAAAGTGAGTGTAATATATTGTGTTATCTTTTCTAAAAACCATTGCCCAGTTCATCTGTTTCATGTCACTGTATGACCACAGTAACATCATTCTAACCGAAAGTTATCGATATGTCCACCTGGGCTGAGGTATGGCGTGATAAAATAGTCACCAACATGTCGACAAACAACAAGTGTTATTTTAGTATTTGTTTATATGCTTTCATTGACATATACTTTTTTTATTATTTGTATAATTTAATATATTATGTATGCATCTCATTAATATTTTGAATTTGCTTTCATATTTTTATTTTTAGTTTTAATTTTAATTTTGGTGTAAGTTTTATTTATTTAAATTTTTATTTTCTATTAGCCTTTATTTGAGTTTCAGTTATTTCAGTATTTCAACACACTTATTTCAGTTAGTCTGCGGTGCAACTAATTTCAAAATCTCATTTTTATTGTATCTAGCTAAGTTTTGCATCCAATAGTTTTTTTATGCTTCATTTCAATTTCCAAAAACATGTTTTAATAGATTGTCTTTTAATAATAATACTGCAGTGATACTTACATGATGTTTACATACATGATACATTAAAGTTAATCTCGTTTTATCTCTCAAGTGCCCAAATCTGAGTTTTCCATATAATATTTATATTATATTTTACATTTATTTCAGTTACCAAAAACATTTTTATATAGTTTTAGTTAACAGTAACAACATTACTGAAATGGTACGGATATTTAAAAGTGAAAGATGTTCAAGTGCATAAATTAATTATGAATTAAATGTATGCAAATGTCAGATTTGGTATCGTCTGTGCTGATTATTACCCTTTTTCTGAGATGCCATCAAAACCAGCTATCAATATTTTTAATATAATATGGTAATACTTCACAGATATTTGTGAGTTCTCTGCTATTGTTTTATGTCATGTCATAAATATGGCAACAGTGAGTAAAAAGGTCATGTGACTGCAAGGAAAGATGATTTCGAGCAGCACTGCATCCTCTGAAGTGCTTATATAACATTGTGTTTTCTAAAGTTCTCATTCTGGATTGGCCATCTGCTCACGCCGTCTCCTGTTGATGAACGGCTACATCAGACTTGGTGTCTTCCACAACATTAACATTTTATCGTTTTAATAAAAAGTTATTTCACCGCACTGCATAACTCCCACGATCTCTCCCCTCTCTCTCTCAACTCACATTATGGGCCACTCTCATAATTTAAAATAACATTTCCTGCAAATTTAATCAGTCTCAAAGATTAAGGGTTTACATTTGCTCTTCCATATGGCCCAGACAAGTTCAAGAGTTCAATCATAATGTAGCTAAATATGCGTTCTTTTTCTCCTCTGATGTTTATGTAATATTTTGGCTAATTTATGCTGCTTCCAGTTACCGATAAGAGTATAGCGGTCACATCGGGAGTCACAGAGAGCAGAGGTTAAGAATGTAACTGCAGCTTTATTTATGTAAATACAAGAAACCACAAACAAATCAGAGAACCATAAGAAAACATGGCCTGCAACTCACAGAAAATATTACAAATAAAAATTACACAGGCATCCAAAAGTTTGGAATAATTAAGACTTGTTTTTGAAAGAAATCTCTTCTGCTTTTCAAGGCTGCATTTATTTGACACAAATGTCCTGTAAAAACAGTAACATCGTTATTAAAGTTTAAAACAACTCTTTTCTCTTTGAATATATTTTCAAATGTAATTTATTCCTTTGATGAAAACCTGAATTGTTTGCAGCATTTACTCCAGTCCTCAGTGTCATATGAGGTATGGGTAAGTATGATGGATGGACGGACAGACGGATAGATACTTTTATTCAGCAAGGATGCATTAAATTAATCAAAAGTGACAGTAAAGACATTTAGAATGCTGTTAAAAAGATTTCAAATAAATGTCACTCAATTAACTTTCTATACATCAAAGAATCCTGAAAGAAAGGTGTCTAAGTTTCCACAGAAATTATAAAGCAGTAAAAACTGTTTTCGAAATTGATAATAATAATAATAACAACAATATAATTCAGCACCGAATCAACATGTTACAGGATAATGTGACACTTATGACTGAAGTAATGGCTGCAAAACATTCAGGTTTGAATCATAGGAACATGTGTTCAAATATACAGTATATAAACAGTAAGCAGTTATTGTAAATTGTAATAATATTTCACAATATTACTGTTTTTACTGTTTTTGATCTACATACTTGGTGAGAATAGGAGACGTTAGAAACATTTAAAACATAAGTTAGTAAATAAATAAATAAGTACATTAATCTTACCTATTCCAATCTGGCTGCACAGCAAAGTTTGAAATAAATATTTCTAAAAGACCTACAGACGATGAGGGATAATACGGCCATTACTGTCCACTACTGATTTAAGGCTTATAATGACAAAAATATAAAGAAAATTGAGAACACTTTTCTTTTATTTAGAATCAGTTTGTCTTCAGAATGGAAGATGAAGGAAACAAAATGTGGTCATGTCGGCTGGGAACATTTGATGAATTCTTGTGTCATGACATTTCGAGCTTGGGCAACTGTTGACAATTTTTGTTATTCATGCCCCTCATAAACGAACAAAATTAGATGCGTAAAATCATCAAAAAACAGCTAAAAAAAGAACTGGTTTGCCAGGGTATCACCATAAATCCTTCTGCCGTGAAGTCAGTAATCAAATCAGTTCTTTCCCCAGATATTACATTTGTAATGCAAATGTGATTGATGTTGCTTATCCCTGAGCAGAATAAAAGCAGACAGCGGAAGAACTCATGGGAGGAATATGCATTAAAATACTCTACTTATTTTTCATAATTGTAACACCTTGAATTTTACCACCCCATGTGAACAGAGCATACACAGAATTTATGCTTTTGATTTTACAAAATGCTGCATTCCGATATATTAATTGAATTTACTCATTGGTTTTTGGTTTTATAATTTCAATTATATGGAGTAAAGTGATTAATTTAAACCATAACTAACCATACTCATTCTGTATGAATGAACGTGTTTAGCATAGAGAGCTAATAGGAAATAAACACTTTATTTACGTTCCCAAGATGCCCAGTTTCACGCTCTCTTTCGCTCCACTTATTGAAAATGAATTGTGACCTGTGCTGTACTGTACCGCCCCCTCTCACTTCGGCTGCTATCTGTCAGCACCACAGAAATAGGATAACTCGTCTGTCCATAAAAAGCATCTCTTTAGAAACCAAAAATGCTGTAGAGTACAGGTTAAGTTTATAAAGTGACAAAATATAAATGCACCCCAAATCCTACACCAACTGACACGGGGCTCGACAATGTGAGCATTTCAGTAAAAAAAAAATGTTTGGAGCATATGTGCAAAAAACAAAACAAAAAACATGTGGGTAATTAAAAAGCCTAAAAAAATGATTAAAAAGTATAACAAATGTCTTAATGATAATTTTAACAGGTCTTAAATTTGGGGATAGAAAAACATTAATCGTGATACAGCTTGTGATTATTAAACTTCAAAAGGCTATGATTTTGTAAAATAAATATGAGCACTGCTTGCTTCAAGGTCAAAACGCAGCGCAGGTGCGAAATACTGCAAATTTCTGCCCAGAAAGCAATTGCTTATGTTATGATCTATTTTTCATAGATTATTTACTTTATATTTTGAGACATTATTTACTTTATGGTGTTTATTTTGTAATTTGTTTTAGATGGTTGGAAAAGTGCATGTTTTATCTCCCTCTTTTTAAATGGGCAGCCAGCAATAGTAAAACAGGTACATTGTAAAATAAGAAATGTCCTGTCCCGGTGACCAACAAATAAATAAATATGCATTTATATATATATGTATTGTACAATATAAAAACCATTATGCTTATGGAATGCCCCCATAAAATATGGGAACCCAACATTAAAAATATTGTTTGGTCAGTGTAAAAGTAATAGAAGTCTATGGAATGTCCCCACAATTCACAGAAACAAACGCGTGTGTGTCTCTCTCTCTGTGTGTGTGTGTGTGTGTGTGTGTGTACTTGTTTATGCTACATTGAGGGGACCTAATGTGGGGGATGGGGAATAAGGGATAGTAAAATATGACATTTCTGACACACAACTGCAGTGTGTGTGTGTGTGTGTGTGTGTGTGTGTGTGTGTGTGTGTGTGTGCGCATGTGTGTTTTAATGCACTCCTATATTTTTCAGTAGGAGCACATGCGCATCAAGCCCTGTGACTGTCATATGCATGTCCTGTTCTGGGGATTTTTATGTATTTCAGCTTCCGCTGGTCCCTATGTTCTTCTCTGTTTATCATTTTAGTTCCTGTTTCCTGGGTTGTCTGTCCCAAATGGCACCCTAAACCGTCCCAGTCTTCCTATTAGTCCACACTTTTATGACGTAATGCCGCTTTGACTGTCGGGTAGAAGTCTGCCCGAAGTTCGCCTCAGTGTGTGCTTGGCAGAAGTGCACATCGAGGGCGCATAACGCAAGTACACTTCTGAAAGCTAAAATTATGAATGAAACACCCTACTTTTTTTAACACCCCATGGATTTAACGGGCACGTTGTAAGTCTTCATGTGCAAGTGAACTCTGATTATGTCCTTGTTTGTCTCATTGGTTAATTCAGATTTGCAGCTGTGTCTCATTTAGTTCCATGTTTTATTTGTCTTGTATACATAAACTCCTATTTGGTTCAGTTCTTCTCTGAACTCAGAGAGTTCATCAATGTTTGAGTTTGTTTGTGATTCGGCATTTTTTACTGTGCCTGCCAGTGTGCTTTTTGTTTTGTTTCAATAAATATTTAATTCAATAAAGTTTCTTGCATCTAGATCTAGCCTCAACCCTCTTCCTTGCCTGCAACATCTGTAGACAGACATACGGTCTCTTTTGTACTTAGTTTTACTTAAAAAAAATTATAATCATGGTCATTCAGGATTTGAGAAACTAATTAGGAATGTTTATATCAGTATATTTTTATCTTCACTATGTGAAATTGTTGCATTATTGTGTCAAACTCATAAAAAAAAACACATTTCTAAATCAGTATTTTTTTCCTATAAAATATCTAAACAATGGGGAGACAATCAAGATTTCACTTGCATAAATCTAAATAAAAAAGCTTCATAAATTCATAAATTAAAAAAAATAATTTTGGAAATGTGAGTTCCCTATCTGTCGGTCACTACGAGTTATGTCGTGACGACATAGGGGATTTACCTGGAAGCCCCGAACATCTCTTACTAAGAGAAAACACCAATGAAATTGGCTAGTGGATTTTGCATACCTGAGCCACTCCCCGTGCATACAGGTATAAAAGGGCGACAGGTGCATCCACTCATTAGATTTTTGCTTCGGAGCCGAGTGGATGAGAAGAGTGCTGATCTCCACAAAGCCGTTCATCTTTGTTTTGTTCCCGGTTGGCGTAACGGTGCGATCAGCGGAGTCCCTCTCATCAGCGATTCCCCTGGGCACTTCAACTGAGAGAGCAAATTCTAAAAGAGCAAATCACGGACGATCGCGTCTTTTTCAAGATGCCGTTTTGTCCGTGTCCTTCTGGTTGCGGTCGTTTTCTGTCTGCGGATGACGGACACGATCGTTGTCTTCAGTGTCTGGGCCGCCGACACGCTGAAGCTGCGTTCGTGGATGACTCATGCGTCTGTTGTGGGCGTATGAGCATGATTTCGCTGCGATCTCGCCTTTCCTTTATGAAAGGATTGGCACCCTCTGCCGCCACCCGTGCTGATCTCTCTGGCTCGAGCAGAGGATCGCCGGCTGACGCTCTGGGAGATCTGAGGGTTACTGTAAGAGCCTCTCAGCCGGGCACGCCCCCACGGACCTCTTACTCCTCACGCAGCGAACATCCCGTCCGGTTCCCGGGTGATTTCGCTGGTCTGTCCCACGGGGCGCCCAGCATTTCATTCGGTGCGCCATCTGTAGATAGGATGTCGATCGCAGCATCGGGGGATGGGTTCACGTCCTCCGAGGATGAAGGTGCGGTGGGGCTGCCCCCCTAGGGTGTTGTCGCCACCGCCGCACCGGACCCAGAGCTGACGGCCATGCTTGCCCGGGCAGCCGTGAGCATCGGGCTGGAGGTCAACAGACCGCCCAGTCCCGAGCCCTCGCGGCTGGACGATTGGTTTCTCCGGTGCCTTTCTTCCCGGAGGTGCATGAGGAGCTGACGAGTTCGTGGATGGCCCCTTTCACGGCCGAAGCCGCTCATCCGCCTCCTCCGTCCTCACTACCCTCGACGGCGGAGTGGCCAGGGGGTATGCGGGCATTCCCCAGGTGGAGAGAGCAGTCGCGGTGCACTTGTGCCCACGAAATGCCGCCACTTGGAGGAACCATCCGCGTCTCCCGTCCAAGGCCTGTAAGCTGACAGCCGCTCTCGCGGCCAAAGCTTACAGTGCTGCGGGCCAGGCAGCCTCCGCCCTGCACGCCATGGCTATCCTGCAGGTTCACCAAGCCAAGGCGCTCAAACAGGTGCACGAGGGTAGTACCGACCCGGGGTTGATGCAGGAGCTGCGCACGGCAACTGACTTCGCTCTACGAGCGACGAAAGTCACGGCGCGGTCCCTCGGGAAGGCGATGTCCACCATGGTGATCCAGGAGCGCCATCTCTGGCTCAACCTGGCAGAGATGAAGGACGTCGACAAGGCACGCTTTCTCGACGCCCCCATCTCCCAGGGAGGGCTGTTCGGCGACACCGTCGAGGGCTTCGCCCAGCAGTTCTCGGCGGTACAGCAGCAGACCGAGGCGATCCAGCACATCCTGCCCCGGCGTGATGCACCATCCACCGCTGCCCCCGGGGCCAGGCCTCAGTCTGCCCGTCGCCGTGGGCGGCCTCCTGCGTCCTCCAGAGCTGCTCCGCCCCAGGCCGAATCGACACATAGGCCGGTGCGTCGAGCCTCTCGCAGGAGAGCGGCGCCCCCCGCGTCCCAGCCAGGCCCCAAGTCGTCCAGGAAGTCGACGAAGCGGCTCTGACGCGGGCAACCCGGAGATGTTGGAGTTTGCTCTTTCTCAGGAGACGGCGAGAACAGCGCCGCTCCTTCCCCCGGTGGAGGGCCGGGAGGAGAATCTTCTGTTTCATTTTGTTTCTGTTCCGCCGCTGGTCCAAGGGCCAGCGGTACCCACCGTCTCAAAGAAAGAGCAATTTCCATTTCCTCCGGGTTCTCAGGTCCATGGGACGACAGTGTGCGACGCTGAGCCTCCTCACTCTCGCCCACGACCCATTTTGCCAGTAGCCAAGAGAGTACGGTTCGGGGACGACATTCCTCCCCACACACCTCTGGCCAGTCCCGTTCGGGACCCAGGGAGTTCGGTGAGGATGCCTCAGAACGCACCGCCTTCTGTGCCATCCACCCCTACTCCCTTTCGCTGCACCACCACAGGTACGTCGATTATACCGTTAGAGCCGCTTGCACAGCGTCTGGAGGCGTGGCTCACGCTGCCCAGCCTGTCTCGCTGGCTCACGCGCACAATTCGACTCGGCTGCGCGATTCAGTTCGCCAAGCGACCTCCCAAGTTCAACGGCGTTCTCGAGACATCGGTGGCAGTCCGGAACGCCCCTGTCTTGCGCGAGGAGATTGTTGTCCTCCTGGCAAAGGATGCAATCGAGCCGGTCCCTCCAGCCGAGATGAGGCAGGGGTTTTACAGCCCTTACTTCATCGTACCCAAGAAAGGTGGCGGCCTTCGGCCAATCCTGGATCTGCGAGTCTCGAACCGGGCTTTGCACAAGCTCCCGTTCAAGATGCTGACGCACAGGCGCATGATCAAATGCATTCAGCCCCAGGATTGGTTTGCAGCGATCGACCCGAAGGACGCTTACTTTCACGTTTCGATCCTTCCGCGACACAGACCGTTTCTACGGTTTGCGTTCGAAGGTCGGGCATGGCAGTACAGGGTCCTCCCCTTCGGGCTCTCCCTGTCTCCCCGTGTGTTCACGAAGGTTGTAGAGGGCGCCCTTACCCCGTTACGGGAAGTGGGCGTCAGGATCCTCAACTACCTCGACGATTGGCTTATCCTAGCCCAATCCAGAGAGCAGTTGGGCGATCACAGGGACTTGGTGCTCCGGCACCTCAGCCAGTTGGGGCTTCGGGTCAACTGGGAAAAGAGCAAGCTCTCCCCTGTGCAGAGAATCTCTTTTCTCGGTGTGGAGTTAGACTCGGTGAGTATGACGGCACGCCTCACGGAGGAACGTGCCCAAGCAGTGCTGAACTGCCTGAGTTCCTTCAGAGGCAGGAATGTGGTACCACTGAAACAGTTTCAGAGGCTCCTGGGGCATATGGCATCCGCAGCTGCAGTCACGCCGCTCGGATTGCTTCATATGAGACCACTTCAGCACTGGCTACACTCCCGGGTCCCGAGGTGGGCATGGCACCGCGGTACACTGCGAGTAGGTATCTCCCAGCAGTGTCGCCGCTCTCTCAGCCCCTGGACAGACCTTGCCTTTCTACGGGCCGGGGTGCCCCTAGAACAAGTGTCCCGGCATACTGTTGTCACAACAGATGCCTCCAGCACGGGCTGGGGCGCTACATGCAACGGGCAGGCAGACTCGGGGCTCTGGACAGGAGCTGTGGGCAGTGCATTTAGCCTTGCGGCAGTTCCGGCCACTGCTGTTGGGCAAGCACGTGCTAGTCCGCACGGACAACACTGCGGCGGTCTCATATATCAACCGGCTGGGGGGTATACGATCACACCGCATGTCACAGCTCGCCCGCCATCTCCTCCTCTGGAGTCACACGCAGTTCAAGTCACTGCGTGCTGTTCACATCCCGGGGCAGCTCAATCGTGCGGCCGACGCGCTCTCACGACAGCTCACGTTCCCCGGAGAGTGGCGACTCCATCCCGAGACGATCCGGCTGATCTGGAGTCGATTCGGGGAAGCTCAGGTAGACCTGTTTGCCTCTCCCGAGTCCTCCCACTGCCAGCTGTACTTCTCCCTGACCGAGGGCCCCCTCGGCACAGACGCACTGGCACACAGCTGGCCTCGGGCTTTACGCAAGTATGCGTTTCCCCCAGTGAGCCTACTCGCACAGACATTGTGCAAGCTCAGGGAGGACGAGGAGCAGGTCCTGCTGGTTGCGCCCCATTGGCCCACCCGGACCTGGTTTCCCGAACTCATTTCCCTCGCGACAGCACCTCCCTGGCGCATTCCTCTGAGGAAGGACCTCCTTTCTCAGGGGCTCGGCACCATATGGCACCCGCGTCCAGATCTATGGAACCTCCATGTGTGGCTCCTGGACGGGGCGCGGCGGACTTGAGTGGTCTACCACCGGCGGTGGTAGAGACCATCATTCAGGCTAGAGCCCCTTCAACAAGGCAAACCTACGCACTGAAATGGAGTCTGTTCGCGACCTGGTGTTCTTCTCGCCGAGAAGACCCCCGAAGATGCACGATTGGAGTAGTGCTTTCTTTCCTGCAAGAAAGGTTGGAGCGTAGGCTGTCACCCTCCACCTTGAAAGTGTATGTAGCCGCTATTGCGGCTCACCACGATGCAGTGGACGGCCGGTCCCTGGGAAAGCATGATCTCATCGTGAGGTTCCTGAAGGGGGCCAGGAGGATGAATCCCTCCAGGCCTCCCCTTGTGCCCTCTTGGGACCTCTCTATCGTCCTGGCTGGACTTCAGAGGGGCCCCTTTGAGCCGCTGGACTCAGTCGAGCTGAAGTTCCTGTCTCTTAAGACAGCGCTCCTGACCGCGCTCACTTCCCTCAAACGGGTCGGGGACCTCCAGACGTTTTCGGTAAGCGAAGAGTGCCTTGTGTTCGGGCCGGTCTACTCTCACGTTGTCTTGAGACCCCGGCCTGGATACGTGCCCAAGGTTCCCACCACGCCCTTCCGCGATCAGGTGGTGAACCTGCAAGCACTGCCCTCGGAGGAGGCAGATCCAGCCTTAGCGTTGCTGTGTCCCGTTAGAGCATTGCGCATATACGTGACCCGCACCCGGAGCGTCAGAAGCTCCGAGCAGCTCTTTGTCTGCCATGGAGGGCAGCAGAAAGGGAAGGCTGTCTCCAAACAGAGGTTGGCCCACTGGATAGTGGAGGCCGTCGCCTTGGCGTACCAGTCGCAAGGCGAGCCGTGCCCCCTGGGAGGTGAGGGCTCACTCCACCAGGAGTGTTACCTCCTCCCATGCGTTGGCGCACGGCGCCTCTTTGGCAGACATCTGCAGAGCTGCGGGCTGGACGACACCGAACACCTTCGCAAGATTCTACAATCTCCGCGTTGAGCCAGTTTCTTCCCGTGTGTTGGGTAAGTAATGGACGGGAAGAACTGGCCGGTGTCACGCTTGCTGCGCCATTCCCCCTCACCCGGGGATACGAGCGCTTTTTTCTCCCCCAGTTCAGTTCCCCGGACGGTGAACCCTGGTGGAATCCTCCAAGCACCCCCGGCAGTCAGACTGGGCGGAGCAGTCTGACGCCAGGCCCAGTACTGGTGTTAGCTCGCCCGGGTCTCCGGTCAGCCCCTGTACTGGGCTAGGTGTCCGTATGGCCTGATTCCCCTTCGGGTAATCCCATATGTGTATTCTTCCACGGTAAGGTTTCCCTCATGGTAAACCCGTGTCTTCCCTGTGACAGAGCTTCTGTCAGGTTCTGCTGGCAGCCCTCCTCCCTACTCCTAGGTAGGATCTGCCCCAGAGTCCAGTCGTATGTAGTACTGCCCTAAGCCTGGGCCAGTCCATATCAGTGTCTCCACATGTTACCTCCCTTCGGGCAGGATGTGGCCTCCGTAGCGCCCTTCTCTGGAAGGCTCGCTTCCCTGCCGTTACGACAAGCTGTAACAACAAATAGGAAAGACCTGAAGCTGTCTTTCACTGAAGGTCGAAATCCCTTCCGTTTCCGTGGGGAAAGGAACAGCGGCTTGGCTATCTCCAGCAGCGATGTACTCAGTGGTCCCGGTGGGCACCAAGGTTAGCGAATTTGCGCTGGAGCGGTAGGAAGGTTGCAACCTCTTGCATGGCATTTGTCTGTCACGTACTCGCTTGTCAACATCTGCATGCCACAAGGTTGTGAAGGGGTTCAGCTTGTGGCGCTTTCCATAGGACCCCTATGTCGTCACGACATAACTCGTAGTGACCGACAGATAGGGAACGTCTAGGTTACGTACGTAACCCCCATTCTCTGATGGAGGGAACGGAGACGTTATGTCCCCATCAGAGCATGTGAGCGGAGCTGAGCGGTGAGAATTTCCGCTCCCCGCTCACGTGGGTGTTCGCTCCCCCCGCTCCACCGCTCAAAGTCAGACCAGATCGCTCCGCTCAATTCCGCTCCCCGCTCATCTTCAATTTCCTCCCGCTCCGGTGAAATCGCTCCACGCTCGCTCAAATTTAAAATTACTCTGCATGCCTAAGACCTGCCATTTTCAACCGAAGCCTGAGGTTGCGGCGTGGTTGGACCACACCTAATACGCGCGTATTCCATAGGCAATGTGGCTGCTCTAACCTGTTAACATAGGTGCGGAAAGGAAAATCAACACGCAGCAAACCCGCTCCGTGACGCGTCCGCCACGCAGCCTATATCCTATAAAGAACTCACAGCAACATCAGTCAAAATAAAACATATATTTATTTCAAACTATAGGCTAACTATAAGTATAGGCTGATGGTTTTGTTAATTGTTGAAGGCACAGGTGAATTCTGGGTGGATTTGTGCATGCCCTAGGCTCGTGGTGTGAGCGGTATCGGAGCGGAACCGGAGCGAGACAGAGCGATCGCTCCAGCCTTTGGATAAAAACCCGCTCCGCGCTCCGACTATATTTTGCACGCTCCGCTCCCCGCTCGCTCCCCGCTCCGCTCCGCTCACATGCTCTGGTCCCCATGCCACAATCTTGGACCATCGCTGGTTGCCAGGGACTCGTCTCGGCTCCTCAGCGTAAAACCTAATGAGTGGATGCACCTGTCGCCCTTTTATACCCGTATGCACAGGGAGTGGCTCAGGTATGCAAAATCCACTAGCCAATTTCATTGGCGTTTTCTCTTAGTCAGAGATGTTCGGGGCTTCCAGGTAAATCCCCTATGTCGTCACGACATAACGTCTCCGTTCCTCCATCGTACGTAACCTAGACGATTTTCATATCTCCAGAACAGCAAATAGTGAAACCCCAAACTGTAATGCCTGTGAGGAACCATAAGAAGAACCACCTAATTAAAAAATGCCGGTTTTAAACATCTAGCCATGTAGTTGCTTTTCTGAATAATAAGCGCCTTTAACTCTCTCAAAGCCAGCGCAGCATGTTGACCGAGGTAGTATCTGGTTAGTGCAGACCCACAATGCTTAGCCAGGTGAAACAGATACACAGACTGTACAAACACACGCTCCATCCCATTCTTTTTACTCTTCTTTACCCATACATGCTCATGCCAGGATACAGAATGGGAAAAATGTAATCCTCTGCAGTCAACTGAAGAATCATAAACACACATGTGCATAGCATCTCAGTATATGATGTTTATATGACCATGACTGTTTTCCCTGCTATAACACGATGGACCTAAGGACACACAGGGCCCATCAATCTGTTTGGACAGCTTAACGAGGGTTCACATAGAGTTAGTGGCAGTTGTAGACATCATGAAGATACAATCCCAGGAGTCTCAGAATCCCTTTTCCAAACAAGCCCAGCATGAAGAGGCTCTATCCACTCATGCTGCCATGCATAACACGTTATGGAAGATTTATGTTATGTCTTTGTTGTCTCATTTAGATCAAAATAGACATGAGATGAAAACATCTAACATAAAGATGTGACGCGACGTGAATGTTTAACACGTTTAAACAGCTTTTTTTGTGGCAACATGGTGCAGCTGCTGGACTCCATGTGTCCATTTATATTAATTTACTCTCATATCTAAAGATTAAAGGGAGGATTGGGGTTTTGAAGTTCTGTAATGGGACGCCTGTGATAAATGGTCCTAAACAAGACCTGTCTGTGACACAATATCTCATGATGTATGATCTAAGAGGCAGACCAGTGGTCAACTAATGCATTCTGTTCTTTTTAAAGAAAATGAAATGTACATTTATGCAATATCATTTTTGCTGTAATTTAGTTTTTTTATGTATATAATATAGAGAACGAAATGCACAACTCTACAATAATCTGAAAATCTATAATAATTCAATAACATATTATATTCAATAATGTATATTGAAATTATGCCTTAATACAGAATATGATATCTGCTTTTTGTCATTTCAAACCTAACATACATTTTTTATGAAATGCTTTGCTTCGCAAATTGTGCAGTTGTTCAAATAAATGGCACTTGAATTACAAACATCTTTAATTACATCTTGTGTATTATTCTTACTCCATAATCAAATTGCTGCATCTTGCTTTATGAATAAATATAACAGGATTTAGCAAGGCTCTATCCTTTTTAAAAAAAAGAAAAAAAAGAAAATAATAATAATTTGCCAATGGAATAAGCAAGCATAAATTAAAGATACAACACTACAAAGTATAAGTACTTTGTTTATTTATTTATTTAGCAAGAAGTTAATATATATTTATGCAATTGCATTTTTATTTTTTTTACATTATACAAAACTTCTGAAATAACCTGAAAATCTGCAATAATTCAGTAAAATGTAACTTTCGTCCATTATGTCCATAAAGATGTGTAATATATATAAGTGTTGGTGTTCATTTCTGCTGATGTTTCACTTTTCAAGCTTTAATAAAGAGTAAATTACTCTATTCTGGAGCAAATTATATCACTTTAGTTAAACATCCCATCAAGGGTTCATTTATAGACACTTTATAGATAATTTATAGCTAATTTATTACATGTGGTTACTGGAAAACGACTCAATCTGCTCCTAATGATCTGGTCCATGTTTTGTAATCACACAAAACCAGACGCGATTTCTTTAAGACTGCAAGGGAAGCTCAGCTTCCCCTATAATTGTCAAAAAATGAATGGTCAAATATATGTACTATTATGTTAACATTTTATTGACTAAAAATGCGTTAAACACGTTCATCTCGAACGAAAACAATTTCGTTCAGAATCAGCTACTTAGGTCGGCTGACTCGATTTCCTTCTCATTCATTCCCGTAGCGTACAGTGCATTACTCTGTTGAAGCCCAGCGTCCATTGACTTCAATGGGGCTGCTTTAAACAGTTTTTTTCAGTGCTTAGAAACAAGACGGTCATTGGATAATGCTGCGATTATGTCCCGCCCACGGACGCTCAGCGTCTCTGGGATGAATGGAGGAGTGGGCTGGCCCGGACTCCGAGCGTCTGCGTGATGATTGGAGGGTCTGTCGAAAGACTGCATCTCCTTTTGATTGACAGCGATTTTGTACTATAAAAGTCACTGACACTGAAGCTATTCGAGCTCAGTCCCATCGCGGAAGTGTAGTCGAAAGACAAACTGCTGCAACCTATTTCTTGGTATTTGCTTGGTGAAATTGCTAGCCAATTTTCATCATACATTTCACCCAGATTCCTTGTTTCAGTTCAACCTAATTCCCATATTTCGAGTTTAATATCTTTTTTTAGATCGTTTGTTCATTCATTCATTCATTCATACATACAGTAGGCTAGAACATTTTCTTGAAAAGGAATGTTGGGCAGAATTTAGGTATAAATAAATGGTACATTTTTATGATGTTGGCCAAAAATGAGCTTCCCCTCTTTGAAAGACCAGCAGCCGCCACTGCACAAAACAGAATGAAACAATTAAAATGTCAAATTGAAGAAATGTGTTAACAGTGCTAGACAAAAATAACAGTATTAAACATATTTAATTAATTGTGTGCTCTAGTTTTTATATTTAGCTAAAGGTCTGTAACACCGAAACACCACACATCTCACTAAGTAATGGGCTTAATTCCCAGCAAACATCACACACACACACACACACACACACACACACACACACACACACACACACACACACACACACACACACACCTATTGGCAAGACTAGAGCCTAAAAAGGGCCAAAAACCAAACTAAAGCATGACGGATGTCCATCTGCCTGAGCAAAATATCAGCCCCCGAGTGCAGTCATGCATAACATTAAACAAAAACCCACTGCGAAAATAATCAACACGTACACAATCGGAAGAAAAAAGCAACAGTGCTCAAATACAAAAGCATGTTACATGCTACAATGCAATTTAAAACAATAACACTTTTCTCTCTCTCTTTCCGCTACATGTTGTATAGCTGATAAGCCAATCAGAAGCCAGAATTCCTGCTTGTGAGCTTTGATGGATGGCCATTAGTAACATGCCACGGCCATCACAGGGGGAAACTGCTCTGATTAATGTTCAGGGAGTTCAGAACACAAACAAGCAGAAAACATAAATGCACTAACAAATACTCAATAATTCAAAAACATGCATATTAAAAAGATCCTCATGCATATTTAAGCACCAAAAAAAAGAAGAAACACGTGCAGAAATATGCACGTATTTGAACGGCATCACAGCACATTAGTGCAGGGTCTGACCAGGGGAAGGGAAGTCTTCCCTTCAGTGATATTTATAGAGGGACTAAGTCCCCAGAGAGAGTGTGCAAACATGGGTATTCGGTGAAGACACATTGACAAAACAGGAAAGTGGACAACATATTGCTATCTGTGCAGTGACTCATCCATCCAGCGACATGCATGGAGGAACGTTAATGTTTGCCGTACAATAATTATTAATCTCTCAAGATCAGTGTCTTCATACACATGAACATATGCACATACGAACATGCTTGTAATTTCACTAATGCTCATTATAATGGACGGTAAATTTCATCAGAAGCAGAGGGCTTTACCAAGAAAAGTGTTGACACACCTGAGGCAAAGCTATGTTTGCCATGTTGTAATGCAATGATTTTATGATCCGGCAACCATACATCAGGTTTGCCTTCCTGCCTTCATCAAACTTTCAGGTCTCTGAAGAAAACACAAGCCAAATGTGATTTTTCTTGTGTGGGGCAGATTTTTGTCCAAGAATCAACAAGAGCCAAATGTGAGTAAAAAGTGCAGAAGTAGCCAGATGGTTGGGAGCTGCAACATAATATATGGTTTATATCAAATTATATAACAATAATCAGACTCCTGCTGACGTAAGTGACATGAACGATTCAAATCAAAGACACACAAAATATCTATTAAAGAAAATATCACAACTTGCACTTTGCCTAACAACTCTAAGCATTTTAGTGGAAAATTAAGCAACATAATTTATTTATATATTTTATATGTTTTGACACGTGAAATATTCCTCATATTTTAAGAAAATGCAAAAACAATCTGCTAAATAATTATACTATCATAGAGAATCCATATACCATCCATAAAAAGTGTATTCTACACTATTAATAAATAAATAAAACCAGTGAAAATGGTTTCTTGGCTAGCAAGGAATATATATGGAGTACATTGCAAAAATGTTTTTTTTTTAACTGGTTCTTTAATGACAGTTGTGTTGGAGCACCGAATTAAGAAAACAAAATGTGCGTGTGAAGTTGTTATGGATCCTCCCTATCAAGTACTTGTCTCACTTACTTTGCAAATAACATTTTTCAGTTTAGTCTGTAATGACAGCAATAAATTCAGAAGCAGTGTTTCAGCATCGCTCTGTCTTGCCCTGATTAATAATATCTTGTAAATGAATAATGTGTATGAAATGCCTCCATACATCACTTTGTCTTCTCATTCAGTGTCAAATGGCATGTTTAAGTCCTAAAGGCAATCAGTAATGAACTGTGAGATGGCGAGACAAACTTTGCACTCTCCAGAGAAGTCACTGTGTTAATGTCATTCGCATAAACAGACATATCGTGTGTCTTGCTTATAGAAAAGTTCATTCAGCTTGTACAATATATTCACATACTGTCTTTACACTGAACACGATATCTGCTGTGTTATCATTTCATCATATATTACTCTTTTATACTTACTTTTGTAATTGTTTATTTTTTTTTGCTTGACAAATGTGCATATGCTATTTATTGTTTAAATAATTATCAGTTAATTTGATATTTTCTTATTTGATGCAATGATATTTATTAATATTTAAGTGTATCTGGGTGTCTGAATGTTTTGGAGGAACTGCACTGTACCTTGAATTATGTTCTTGTTTAATTAATAAATATAACAAATTTAGTCAAATTTATGCTCAGAACAACAACAAAATAAATAATTTGCCAATGGAGTAAGAAAGGTTTATTCAAGATAAACTACCATTAAAATTATGTTTTTTATTTTTTTATTAATACATTTATGCAGTAATAATGCATAAATAGAGGAACGTACAAAAGGAACGTAATTTTGACATGATTTAAAATAAATGCTGTTGTTCTGAACTCTTTATTCATCAGAGAATCCTGACAAAAATCCATTGCTTACAAAAAATAATAAACAACATTCATAATGAATAATAAGAAATGTTTCCTGAGCATCAAATCAATGATTTCTGAAGTGACACTGAAGACTGAAGTAATGATGCTGAAAATTCATCTTTGCATCACAGGAATAAATAAAATTTTAAATTATATTAAAATTGAAAACATTTATTTTTAATTTTAATAATATTTCACAAAATGACTGCTTGCTTTATTTTTTATCAAATAGACACAGTGATGGTTGACATGAGAGATTTTGAAAAACATTTAAAAATCTTACCGACTCTTACCAACTTTTGAACAGTAGTGTATATTCTCTAACACTTCTTATCTTTCACACATTTATACATTTAATGTGGTTTTGGGAAGCAAAAAGCAGTTCTGCCCTTTTAAAAAAAAAGACTGTTTTAGTTTTATCAAAATCTCAAAACTTAAATTCTGCACATCAGAACCCAAAAGAGACAAAAAGTTTAATTAAACGGTCTACAATAGTGCTTTTATAGCTTGCACTTATCAGAGGAACTGATACCCCCCCCCCCCCCCCCCCCCCCCTGTGCCAGTTTTAACATGAACAAATAACAATAAGTGGTAAACACATTCACTGATAACTGCTTTTATTCTCTTCAAGGCAAATTTACCAGGAGAGTCTACAAATTGCAGATGACAGAATTAACCATATATATGTGTAAAATTCCCAGAAGTGCTCGGTGCTGAAGCAATCATATCTCCACTACTGGAACTGGATTTACTGAACAACACAAGAGAGAGAGAGAGAGAGAGAGAGAGAGTGAGTGAGTGAGAGAGAGAGAGAGAGAGAGAGAGAGAGAGAGAGAGAGAGAGAGAGAGAGAGAGAGAGAGAGAGAGAGAGAGAGAGAGAGGGGAAGAAAGGGTAAGAGTGCTGTTAGATTTATAGACAAGAAGAGGCAGAGAATGAAACAGAGGAAGTCACTTGGAAAAAGCAAGCACTAATTCCAGAAGTGGCTCTCTGGGACACTAAAACACGACATGGAAAAAAAGGGAGAGCATGACACGTGGTTTAAAGAGTGGAAGTGGAAAAAAAACGGACAATCTATTAAAAGATGCATTTATGGTGGTATGAAGCTAGTCATGAGCCACTTAAGAGGCACGTTTTTAATTTCTACACAAAGAAATGAACAAACACTCAGAGAGGCTCTTCACCATATGCTAATGAGCAGTGCATTATAAACAGGCTGCAAAGGAGAAAACACAATCAAGCTCTGGATCAGCCACAGAAAGGGCCACCGTTGCCTGTTATAGTACCGCTGCCTGCAAAAGTGATCCTTTTTTAATTCCCACAATAATTCAAATCCCTATGTAAATGTAGTGTTACTTCTTAATAAATATGTGAATAATTTATAAGACTTTCTTTAATATTTTACAGAGCAAATAGATTTTACATATAAAGTGTCAGCCTGTCAGTGTTCAGACCATACACCGCACACTGCATCAAATTGGTCTGCATGGCTGTCACCCCAGTAGGAAGCCACTTCTAAAAATGATGCACAAGAAAGGCCACATACAGTTTGCTGAAGACAAGCAGATTAAGGTCATGGATTACTGGAACCATATCTTGTGGTCTGATGAGACCAAGATAAACTTATTTGGTTCAGATGGTGTCAAGCGTGTGTGGCGGCAACCAGGTGAGGAGTACAAAGGCAAGTGTGTCTTGCCTACAGTCAAGCATGGTGGTGGGAGTGTCATGGTCTGGGGCTGCATGAGTGCTGCCGGCACTGGGGAGCTACAGTTCATTGAGGGAACCATGAATGCCAACATGTACTGTGACATACTGAAGCAGAGCATGATCCCCTCCCTTCGGAGACTATGCCGCAGGGCAGTATTCCAACATGATAACGACCCCAAACACACCTCCAAGACGACCACTGCCTTGCTAAAGAAGCTGAGGGGAAAGGTAATATGTGGGACATCCTCAAATGGAAGGTGGAGGAGCGCAAGTTCTCTAACATCAACCAGCTCTGTGATGTCATCATGGAGGAGTGGAAGAGGATTCCAGTGGCAACCTGTGAAACTCTGGTGAACACAGGCAACCTGTGAAGCTCTGGCAAATTTACACTGTTATAAAAGCTATACACTCACTACTTTACATTGTAGCAAAGTGTAATTTCTTCAGTGTTGTCACATGAAAAGGTATAATAAAATATTTACTATGATGTGAGGGGTGTACTCACTTCCGTGAGATACTGTATACTGAGTGAACAATATAAGTTTTCACATTATTCATTTTGATATGAGCATTTGTAAGTATGAAATTGAAATTTGTTTTTCAATTCCATGTAAATTTCAATTCAAATTTTAATTTAATCTTTCATCCAACATCTTCCCATTGCCTCTGTAATATGGTTTTGATGGTTGGGCTTCCAAGCACTCAAATTTGATTATATTGAGTATTATAACAACAATAATTATAATAATATAATTTAACAACAGAAGCCATTTTCCCTAGCTAAACGTTTACTTTGCTTTCTAAACAGGGACGGTCCACAGACTTCTGCTGTTTTAATACACAGCTAGTTACAATGCCGCCCAATAATATTGGCACCCTTGGTAAATATGAGCAGGTTATTAGGATTATGGACCTGTATGTGTGTGTTTGCTCCCTGTGACCCAGTTTCTCTCTCATGTTAATTGTTAATTTGATTTCAAGTGTGTCTCGTTCTTCCCCAATTATCTTGTGTTTAAAAGCCCTAGTCCATTCAGTTCATGTTTATCAGTTCTTAAGCGTCATCCCATGTGTTCATGTGTCTCCTATGTTCCCCGTTGGACAGTGGTGGAAAGAGTACTGAAAATGTGTACTTAATTACAAGTACTGTAACATTGCTGAAATAATACTTTATTACAAGTAAAAGTACTGGTGTTAAAACAGTATTTAAGAAGAATTTTTGCATCACCTTAATTTGAGTAAAACTGAAAATGTTGTTCTCTAAGTTATATTATTAACCTTACTTTCATGTTATAAGTTAAACAGATGTTATATAAAACTTAGTCTTGTTAACATTTTGGAAAATGTTTTTGTGTTCATTGAGATATTGTTTAAAATTTTACTTTTCAAAGGGGGTGTACTCATTTACGCTGAGCACTGTATATATATATATTGATGCCCCATCTATGGGTAAAGGCGCAACATGAAAGGAGTACGAGAACACAGTGGAGTTTTGAAAAACAAAGGATCAGTATTTTAATGAGAACAATGATTTCAACTGTACAATTGGGGTAATTCAGCTTCAGGAGCCGACAAGGCCAAAATAACAAACAAAAGCCAACTAATTGTATCCCCCTAAATAACTTAATTCACAAAACAAAAATAAAAAAATACAGATTACTCACCTAACTCCCTATCCAAAAACAATCAACAAAGAATATCTAACTAAAATGGCGTCAGTCATTTTTCGTTAACCTCCCCAAAAGGTTATTATATACAATTATTTACAGTTATTAGCAAACAAGACCAAACAGGGGCAATCCAGAATCTAGGTCAGAGAACAGGCGGTAGTCAACGGTACAAACAATTGGGCAAAGCAAACAACAATTGATCTCTCTCACGAGCAAACACACACAGATTCTCAGGCTTACTAACACATGTAACTAACTAGCAGAGCAAACAGCAAGCGAGCACTAAGCTAAAACAGGAAGTGATGACGAAGTCTCTTATAGGCATCATATATATATATATATATATATATATATATATATATGTATGTGTGTGTGTGTGTGTGTGTGACCCTCTCTGTGAAATATATATAAAAAATATAATATGTATATATATATATATATATATATATATATAGGCTACATGTATATATGTTATTGTCCCATTCTCTGCTGCTGTTAGATGGCAGAATGACAGCATGCCACACAGAAACTTCTATTTGACACTGGCTGTAATTCATTGCACTGCAACACGGGTGTTATTACCAGCGAATGCCAAGGCTCTCCTATACAGAGGTCAATCAGGATTTCAGGATTTCAGGATTTCACCTCATCAGCTCTCTCAGCAGTAAACATGTCTGCACAATTCCTCTGGAGATTTTTTTTAATCTTTCTTACTTGGTGATTGTGTCCAATTTATGTCACTATGTTTTCAAATATGCCTGTAAATCTGGCATACAGAAACACACATATAGACACACAAATAAAGGCAGTGTATTTCATTTCCATAGAACATGTTAGGGAGATTTGCAGCTGTAGCTGTCAAATGTTGAGGTAACAACTGCATCTAAACAAGAGGTTAATAGAAGACTAGTCTCAAGTTTTATACGGACACCTTCACGGATAAGTCTGTTTACACAAATATAGCAAATACAAGCTAAAATAACCAGTTTGGATCTGATTGGCTGGTGCTAACTGAGTTGAGCGTAAAGCAGAGCTTCATAATAGGGAATTTATTCTTCATGAATGTGAATTTGAACTGAAGAGGTCACAAGCCACAGCATATTTTATTGGAATATAAACTGAAGTAATCAAATGAGGAATTTAATGAATTGTAATTCCAAGAATGTCACCAGTCACCTAACAGAGGAATTAGTCCAACACAATGAGTTTTGTGCCAAAATATAATTACATCATTAGTCTTCGAGTAATTTTGGTTATTTATTCCACGGGACATGTTTATCTAGACCAAGTTCAGGACTGTCAAAAAATTTGCATATTCATTTTGAATTAAATATTTATTTTCTTTAAAATGCAAAATATTTAGTTTCCTGATTAGACATATTTCAATACTGCCAAAATAGCTTTCACATAACTTGATAGTAATACAAGGAAAATTATGTTTAATACTTATACTTGGTAACACTTAAAGCCTTTATATAAAATGCATTTAAAAAGTTTTAATGTGTTCATAATGCAAATTATAATGCATCCTAGCTACAATCTTATTAATAATTGTAACCACAGTTATAATACATTATAACACTATTAATATTTACACCTTTAGAAAGTATAATACATTAAAACATACGACAAACAAATCTGCTAAAATGATAATACATTTTAACTTTGGTTAAGATTATTTATGAACAGAAATAATGCATTACAATGTTCATCATGAATACCTTTATAATACATTAAACAGAAATGCTTTAAGTGTTACCTTACATTTATTTGTAATTAAAATAGAAAATGTAATCTTGATAATTTTTGCTGTTTTGAAGCTTTTTAAAACCTATGCGAGATTCATTTAAAAATGATTGGAAATAACTCTTTCCCACCATGATTTATTTGTCCATTTTAATCATTACTTTAACAATTAAATGTATAATTATGAATATTTTAATACTGATTCTTTAAATAATTTGCATTACACAGTCAACCCACCTTTCAATAACTTCTGCTCTGAATTTATTGGAATGGGTGTTTTCCAAATAGATTTACTATTAAGCAAACATAAGCACAAGCAACTACATGATTGCACAGAAAGGGTGCAGTGGTAATCAGTAGCCGTCTCCAGGTTGTTGTCCTCCTGACAGGCTTAATAGCAGAAGTGTGACCAGCAGATAATGCAGCAAAACAATGAAGATCTCTGTATGCCATTGTGCCTCAGAGTTAGGCCATCACTTCAGGATTTTTGGGCTTGCGCATGAATTTGTTTGAATGTGCACTGTGTAACTGCAAAAGCAAAGTCAGCCAGAAGCAATAATACTTAAATAGACTTACAGATACAAAGAGTCACATTATTGCCCATGTGTTTGGGTGTGTGCACATAAATGACTATCAATCAAAGGCCCACATGATCGGATTCATGTGTCTGGGTAGATTAAAGATACAGGGATCCTCTTTGCAGGTAATGGTGTCACGGTTCATGGATCTGTGTGCTCATTCTGTGTTCGTCATGTGGGTGGACCCGCTCGTTGTGCTTGTCAGCGTTGCCTAGTGACCGTGCACCTGACGAGGTAATCAGAACGGTTACAGGTGTAGCTCGTCTGCACTGCCTATATCTGGCTGGCGTTTCTGTAGTGCGTTGTCAGATCGTTTTTACTCTTGTGGTGTTCTTACTCTCTGTGTCAGTCTTCCAGGTCCTGAGGCTGTTCTCGCCTGGTCGCGTTTCAGTATTTCCCCTGAAGGGTGCGGACTGGACTGTGTTCTCTGCCCGAGCTGGAGACTCTGCACTGCCGGGTTTACTGCACCTGCACTGCCGATGATATCTGCACCTCCACTGTGTTCTGGAGTCTGCACCTGCACTGCCAGCTTATCTTCACCTCCACTGTGTTTTGGAGTTGTCAAATAAAGAATCTGTTTTCACTCGCAATTGGATCTCGAGCTTTCTGTTCCGTGACAGAACGATCTGACCAAGATGGATCCAGCGAGTGCGTCAGAATTAAGAGACTTTTTTATCTCGCAGTAACTCACGCATGGATCACCAGGATGAACAGAGGGCTGTCTCTAATCGCGCTATCCAAGCCCTGGTCTCTCAGGTTTCGGAGCTGACCACCCAGTTACAGCGTCTCCAGACCGAGCCTGAACAGCGACCCACTGCGTCTAATTCACCTGCGCCCACTATCCCAGATCAGGCGGGCCGTTTCATCGAACCCCGCCTCCCACCTCCAGCCTTTTATTCTGGTGAGCCCCAGCTATGCCGCTCCTTTCTTGCCAAATGTTCACTCTATATCTCCCTCCAACCATCGTCGTTTCCTACCGAGGAATCGAAGATAGCATTCGTCATCACACTACTCTCTGGACGGGCAGCTCTCTGGGGAACTACCGTTTGGGAGCAGAAACTTCCCTGCTGCACTTCGTTTCAGTCATTTTCGGAGGAGATCAGAAAGGTATTTGATCGGGCGGCTTCGGGCAGAGAGGCGGCTCGTTTTCTGGCGGAGTTACGGCAGGGAGATCGGAGCGTCACTGATTTCTCCATTGAATTCCGCACCTTGGCGGCAGAGTGCCGGTGGAATGCAGAAGCGCAGTGGGATATGTTTTTTCATGGACTTGCTGATTATGTCAAGGACGAGATCTACGCACTGGAGTTACCCACGTCGCTGGATGGTTTGGTCAGTCTGGCTATTCGGGTGGATGCCAGATTACAGCAGAGAGGTCAGCGAGCATGCCGAGCTTCGGCGGACAATAGGCTGGGTCACCTGCCTATCCCCTACCGCGACGCAGACATCGGTTTCGCCGAACCAGAACCCATGCAGATGGGCAGATCCCGTCTTTCCCTGGAGGAGAAGCGGAGGCGGCGTAACGAGGGTCTTTGCCTGTATTGCGGAGCTGCTGGGCACATCGCAGCACAGTGTCCCGTAAAGGCAAGAGAGACAGCGGTTAAGGGGTTACTGACGGGTGGGATCACATTGGCTAAATCCTCTCTTGCAGCTACACTTCTCACTGTCAAGTTGCAGTGGTCCTCAGTCACCTATGACTGTCAGGCTTTAATTGACTCTGGTGCCGAGGGCAATTTTTTAGACTCTGATCTCGCTTACAGGCTCAGACTTCCGGTGATTGCCCTTTCACAGCCCATTGCTGTTCATGCTCTCAATGGCCTGTCTCTTCCTTCCATCACTCACTCTACGGGTCCACTTAGACTCGTCACTTCGGGGAATCACATTGAGACTATTCAGTTTCTTTTAACTGACACTCCCGTTACTCCAGTAGTCCTTGGGCATCCCTGGCTTGTGCTTCATAACCCTCACTTTAATTGGAGTCAGAGTTCCATTCTCTCTTGGAGTGAGGGTTGTCATGCCACTTGTCTGTTGTCTGCTTGTCCTTCTGTGTCTTGTTCTGTGTTTGAGGATGAGCATATGGATCTGTCAAACGTGCCCAGCGAGTACCGCGACCTGAAGGGAGTGTTCAGTAAGTCTCGGGGCTTCTCTACCTCCGCATCATCCCTATGACTGTGCTATAGATTTATTACCAGGTACGTCTCCGCCCAAGGGCAAACTTTATTCGCTTTCCGCCCCGGAGAGGGAGGCCATGGAGAAATATATTTCTGATTCTCTAGCAGCCAAGATCATTCGCCCTTCTTCGCCGGCGGGAGCGGGGTTTTTTTTCGTGAAAAAGAAGGATGGGTCTCTTCGTCCCTGCATCGACTATCGAGGGCTGAATAACATCACGGTGAAGAATACATATCCTTTGCCGTTGATGTCTTCTGCCTTTGAGCGTCTGCAGGGGGCGTTCTTTTTCACGAAATTAGACCTTCGCAGCGCGTATCATTTGGTTCGCATTAGGGAGGGGGATGAATGGAAGACTGCTTTTAATACCCCCAGGGGGCACTTTGAATATCGCGTTCTTCCTTTTGGGCTTTCCAACGCTCCCGCAGTCTTCCAGGCACTCGTCAATGACGTGTTGAGAGATATGCTAGATCAGTTCATTTATGTCTACCTGGATGACATACTGATATTTTCTCACTCTCTCCAGGAACATGTTCAGCACGTCAGGCGAGTGCTTCAGAGGCTGTTAGAGAATGGGCTTTATGTCAAGGCGGAGAAATGCGTTTTCCATGCACAGTCTGTCCCCTTTTTGGGTTACATTGTGTCAGTCGAGGGGATGCGCATGGATCCGGACAGGGTTCAGGCTGTGGTTGATTGGCCAACTCCAGATTCCCGCAAGGCCCTGCAGAGGTTTCTGGGCTTTGCCAATTTTTACCGGCGTTTTATTCGCAGTTTCAGCCAGCTAGCCGCCCCTTTGACCGCCTTAACCTCCATCAAGACTCCGTTCAGGTGGTCCAGCGCAGCGGAGGCTGCGTTTACCAAACTGAAAGGCTGCTTTGTTTCAGCTCCCATACTCATCACCCCTGATCCCTCCCGGCAGTTTGTGGTGGAGGTTGATGCGTCGGAGGTGGGGGTTGGTGCCGTCCTATCCCAGCGTTCTTCCTCGGACGACAAGGTGCACCCGTGCGCGTATTTTTCTCACCGTTTGTCTCCCGCTGAACGCAACTATGATATTGGTAATAGAGAACTGCTGGCAGTCAAGCTTGCCTTGGAGGAATGGCGTCATTGGTTAGAAGGTTCGGGGGTTCCTTTTATCGTCTGGACTGATCATAAGAATCTTGAGTACATCAAGTCCGCCAAACGATTGAACTCTAGGCAGGCCCGGTGGGCTTTATTTTTCGGTCGTTTCGATTTTTCTATTTCTTATCGGCCAGGTTCCAAGAACATCAAGCCCGATGCACTGTCCCGTATTTTCGACCATTCTGATCGCCCGTCTTTTTCCGAGCCCATTGTGCCACAGAAAATTTTTGTTTCTGCGGTCACTTGGGAGATTGAGTCGAAGGTCCGCACGGCCTCACAAGGGGTAACACCTCCGTCCGGATGCCCACCGGGTCGTTTGTTTGTGCCAGAGACTTTACGGTCCGATGTCATTCAATGGAGTCATTGTTCCAAGGTGGCTTGTCATCCTGGGGTGAGTCGTACTACGTTTCTTATTAAACAACGGTTCTGGTGGCCGTCTATGGCTCGCGACATACGATGTTTTGTTTTGGCTTGCTCTGTTTGTGCCGTCTCTAAGACTTCTAATCGACCCTCTGCTGGGCTCCTTCAGCCGCTGTCGGTTCCGTCGAGACCCTGGTCCCACATTTCGCTAGATTTCGTCACAGGTCTCCCAGCCTCAAGTGGGAACACGGTGGTTTTGACCGTGGTGGACCGGTTCTCGAAGGCTGCCCAATTCATCCCTCTGCCTAAATTACCGTCTGCCAGAGAGACGGCGGTTGCTGTCATTGACCACGTTTTTCGCGTTCATGGTCTCCCGACAGACGTGGTCTCTGACAGGGGGCCTCAGTTTGTCTCTAAATTTTGGAGTGAGTTTTGCCGTTTGCTAGGGGCGACTGTTAGTCTTTCTTCTGGGTACCATCCCCAGAGTAATGGTCAGACAGAGAGAGCCAACCAGGACTTAGAACGTATGTTGCGATGTGTGGTCTCTCAGAATCCGTCCTCTTGGAGCCAGCAGCTCTCATGGGTTGAGTACGCACATAACTCATTACCAGTATCTGGTACGGGCCTGTCTCCGTTTGAGGGTAGTTTAGGGTACCAGCCACCAATTTTTTCCAGTCTGGAATCCGAAGTCGCGGTCCCCTCTGCCCACGCATTTGTCCAGAGGTGTCGACGCACCTGGAGCAGGGCCAGACAGACCCTCCTCCAGGTGGGGGCACGCACCAAGGCCAAGGCTGATCGCCACCGGTCAAGGCCTCCCGTCTATGTCGTCGGTCAAGAAGTGTGGCTTTCATCTAAGAACATTCCTCTCCGTACCGTTTGTAACAAACTTGCTCCTAAATTCATTGGCCCGTTTACTGTCACCAAGATCATTAGTCCGGTGGCGGTCCGCCTCAAACTTCCTCCAGCGTACAAGAGGATTCATTCCGTTTTTCATGTTTCCAAATTAAAACCTGTTTTTCATGCTTCCATTAATCCGCAAACCCCGGTTCCTCCACCGCCGCGACACGTAGATGGGGAACCTGTTTATTCGATCAAGCGTATTCTGGACTCTAGGCGGAGGGGACGCGGATTCCAGTACTTGGTGGACTGGGAGGGTTACGGTCCTGAGGAGAGGAGTTGGGTGCCTGCTAGAGACATATTGGATCACTCTCTTATCGATGATTACAATCGTCAGGTAAGTTCATCTGGGAACGCCAGGAGGCGTTCTTAGGGGAAGGGGTACTGTCACGGTTCATGGATCTGTGTGCTCATTCTGTGTTCGTCATGTGGGTGGACCCGCTCGTTGTGCTTGTCAGCGTTGCCTAGTGACCGTGCACCTGACGAGGTAATCAGAACGGTTACAGGTGTAGCTCGTCTGCACTGCCTATATCTGGCTGGCGTTTCTGTAGTGCGTTGTCAGATCGTTTTTACTCTTGTGGTGTTCTTACTCTCTGTGTCAGTCTTCCAGGTCCTGAGGCTGTTCTCGCCTGGTCGCGTTTCAGTATTTCCCCTGAAGGGTGCGGACTGGACTGTGTTCTCTGCCCGAGCTGGAGACTCTGCACTGCCGGGTTTACTGCACCTGCACTGCCGATGATATCTGCACCTCCACTGTGTTCTGGAGTCTGCACCTGCACTGCCAGCTTATCTTCACCTCCACTGTGTTTTGGAGTTGTCAAATAAAGAATCTGTTTTCACTCGCAATTGGATCTCGAGCTTTCTGTTCCGTGACAAATGGTAGCAGAGTTATGTAAGTATGCAAAAAACTAAACCAGTGTATGTGCACTTCAATGCACAAGGGTACTTATTAGGATTTTATTTTTAATTACATTTTTTTATTACTTTACAGTCTTAAACAAATAGATCACCAAAAACTGAAATCGTTTACTCACCCTCATATTTGTGGTATGTGAGCATATAATGACAAAAAAAATGGTTTTGGGCAAACTATTCCATTTGGAATGCTCTACTTTAGTATTTTTTCAAATCTATTCTTCAAATATATTTTAAATGCATACGTTTTATTGTTTTACCCTAGTACTGGATGACTTTAAACCTTAAAATATAAAAATCCATCATAAAAATATGAACTATGATTTGCTGAACGCTAGGGTGGTCTAAACAATGTAAAATAAACAAATCAAATTTTTCAGTGTTGTTTTATTCAATATATTTTTGATATGATTATAATAAAATAATTTATAATTTAATTAATAAATATTTTTAATTTAGATTTAATGACTGTCTCATGGTTGTGTGAGCATAATATTTATATTGTGTAATATGTCAGATCAAGATTTTATTTAGTCAAATTGTTATTTGTGTACATTTAGGAAATATAAAAAGCAAACAGTAAAATGGCTAAATTAACTTTAGTAAGACAAAGGAGTGGGCCATTTTATAAATACAAAGAAAAAAAGGAAATATTATTTCCATCACTGACATTTCCATACCAGAATGCTGTTAAACACAACACATCATTTGAAATGTAGTGGAAATGTTCACGACTTCCAGAATAAAGTTATAAAATTACAGAATTCCTTAGTGATGTATGTTTACTAATTGTTGTACATTGTTAATGATAAAATAAAATAAAATAATTAGAGCATAAAATGTGCGGCTTAAAGTTTATTTTCTCAAAGTTACACGGCCAAAAATGTTCATATCAGAAGAAACACTCATATATTGTGGTTCCTAGCTCAACTTGTGAAGCATCACTGTATGAATAATAACACAGTGTGTTCAATCCCCAACTAACTCACGTCCTGAAAAAATAAACGCCTATCACTGCGGAAGAAGTCTGCCAAATCCATAAATGTGATTTGCAGTCATTTTCTGCATCATCTAAATATGAATAACAGTCTATCACCACCTTTTCGTTTTCCTGGCATCCCTAGCTGTCTCACTCTCCATGGAATTCACTTACATGTTAATTTCCCATCTTTCCAGTTTTTTCCCTTTGCTCTACAGTTGCCATGGGAGCTTGTAGCGTAGCAACAAAGTGACTCATTCATGATGTCACCACTATGAAATCAAATGAATTTCAGCAATTCTACTGAAAAATCACTATCAAAAATATAAAAGTTTAGTTGATCACCTACAAGAGCAAAGGAGAAATGTGTTTTTTTGAGGATCACATTGTTAGCAGTAAAGTCACTTATATTTAAATGTGAAAAGTTAGCACTTAACCAAATGTTCTGCAACCTGTGATCTTTTCAGTGATCGCCTGACTGTTCAAGGGCAGCAGAGACAAACAAACCAAAGCTAATGACACATTGTCAAGTCCAGACACTGCTCGTTCTGTAGGGCTCAGGCTACGTCCACTGCAGGACAGGCCACATTTAAGGATATAAGCTTTAAGCATGCTGGGCACCTTATTCCTGTCACTAGAGTTTCACCCTTAGATGTGAAATGTTTAATTTCTCCTCAAAGCAGACAGACATCAGGATTTAAGACGTAACATAGATTCTCCAATGAGCTGCACTCACATAGAGCCAGAAGCGTCATGACCGTTCAGACTTCACATGGCCCCTGTTTGAAGTCATACTTGAGTTATTCTAACTGCCAGTAATAATAGATATTACTGTTAAAAATGTTGAGACATTCATTCATTCATTCATTTATTCATTCATTAGGGCTATGATTTCCACTATGTGGATGGAATCGCAGAATCCAGTCATAAGAATTTGGTAAAACTAATTGCTATGAAATTTACTAAGTTTCATGATTTCAATTAATTAGACATGCTTTCTGGTTAATCAAATCTAATTTAACCATTAAAACAAAGAATTAAATGGATAAATACAGAATCCAGAAAAATGAACATGAAGAAAAAATGTATTTGAGAAAAAATAAAATAGATAGGGCCCTAATTTGTTTAGAGTTCAATACTTGAATTATGCAAGAATGCATTAAATTGATCAAAAGTGACAAGTAAAGACATTTATAAAGTTTAATAAAAAAATATTATATAGGTTTATTCATGTTTTTGCTAACCAAGGCTGTATTTATTTGAATGCGGTTAAATACAGCAAAACAGTAATATTCAAAAATATTATTACACTTTAAATTAACTATTTACAAAAAAATTATTTAGTCCTGTGATGATAAAGCTGCGTTTTCAGAATTATTACTTGAGTCTTCAGTTTCACATGATCCTTCAGAAATCATTCTAATATGCGGCTCATTTTTTTTACACACACACACACACACACACGCACGCACACACACACACACACACACACACACACACACACACACACACACACACACACACACACACACACACACACACAAATATAAAAACAAGTTAACAAAAAAATACCACCCATTTTTAATACTTTTTATCATAAAAGAAATAATTGTTTTCATTAACACACAAAACACATATCATGTAAACACAAAATGTAATAATAAAAAGTTCCATATTATATTGTATTATATTTTAAATATCATAATAAAATTGAAATGATATATTTGTTATTGTATACAGGTTTTTTTCATCTGACACCAAGTTTGCTCACTATAGCCTGCACTGGTTCTCTCTCAGAAAATAGGTGCATGATGTACTTTGCCAGGACTGTGTTTTTTCCTCAGCCCTTTTTGGATATTTGTTACAGCTCCATCCAACTGCTATCTATTCATCTTGCCCATCTAGTCCCGTTTATATTCCAAGCAGCACGTCCACAATCAGGAGTAATGGAAGCTAACCATGAGGGAGAGGGCTTATGTGTTCTGTAGTCCGCTGACTCACTGCTCATTTATCTGCATCCAGGAAATGCTTCGGTATTTGCTCTGACTTTGTCAAAAACATCCGCTTAAACATCTGACAACTTATAAAACACATTAATTAATCCACATAGGCCAAACTGCCAGTCAGGCAAACTTTAATCTTATTACGCATGTTTGAGGAGCGGAAAGTAAAGCCTTGAGGGAAAATATGTTGTCAGTCTTTGTTCGTAATCCATAAAACAATTTATAGCTGGGGTAGAGAGGGGGGGGGGGTTGGGCTGTCCATAAACGAACAACACCAGGAGCCACTAAAACAGGGACTGGGGCCCGTTGTCACAATTTTTACTTTAATGCACATTACTCAGGGTGCATTTGAAAGTAATTTACTATACAGGGACATTTCCATCAATACTGTCCAAAAAAACTAAAAGATGCAGTTCCATGCTAATTGTTTCAATGGAAGATTGGCATAAATAGCCTAAGCTTTAAACCAAACAGAAAACATAAAACAATATATAAAACAAC
Source organism: Oxygymnocypris stewartii (assembly GCA_003573665.1). Classification (NCBI taxonomy): domain Eukaryota; kingdom Metazoa; phylum Chordata; class Actinopteri; order Cypriniformes; family Cyprinidae; genus Oxygymnocypris; species Oxygymnocypris stewartii. The sequence goes on along the minus strand of QVTF01022339.1, from coordinate 796,700 downwards.
ACATAATAAAGGTAAAATTAAATTAATATAAAAATGTATAATAAAGATGATTTGGATGGGGAAATAGCAATTTGCAATTGCAATTTTTACTGATTAAAAATTCACTTAGGCCTATTGCGAGTTCAGTTAAATGTTTTATTAATCATAAAAGTCTAATTGTAATTAGTATATTTTTCACTTGTCCTGAGGGTTTTGATTTAAAGGACAGGTTCAGAAAAAAATGAATAAATCGGTAACACTTTACTTAAAGCCTTTATGTATAATTCATTATAAAAGTAGTTAGAATACATTAGTTATGCCTTGAACCTTATAATGTTGTCATGAATCTGGTTACCACTCACCACACTGCACATCACCCATGGACTACATCTCCCATCATGCACTGCACACACACATTCCCGTCCACCATTACACCAATCACACAGCTGTCACCATTCACTCATTAGTCTTGATTGCCTCCCCACACCTGCACCTCATTCTCACACTCACATTTAAGCAGCACTCTCACTTGCACTCACTGCGAAGTCTTGTTTTCCCCTGGCTAACATTTCCGAGCGGTTTCCCTAGTTTGTCTTCCCGTGTTTTACCTGGACTGTTGACTCCCTCTCCTGATCGTTTGCTGCCTGCCTTACTGACCCCGCCTGCCTTCTGGTTATCCTCTCTGTCTGCTGCCTGCCCTGACCCATTGTTCTGCCTCTGTTTTCGAATCTGTCTTATCTACGTTGCCCTCGATACCACTGTTTGATATTTGCCTGTCTGACCACCTCTTTGTTTCATTAAAGCTGCAAGTGGATCTACTCTCGCCTCTGACCAGTCATTCGTTACAGAAGACTTCGCCAACTCAGATCCAGCGGCTTTATTTCGGCTACCCAGCCTAACCATGGACTCCGTAGAACAACTCCTACATCTTCGCCAGGGAGGCCTGTCGGTTAAGGAGTACGTTCATCAGTTTGGTGAGCTGTCTATTCAGGTACCGCTGTATGATGAAATTTTGTTCAAGGACTTGTTTCACTTCGGACTAAATGAGCCTATCAAATCCCTTCACAAATCCTTTTTTCCTGGAGGAGAGTTTAAGGGCAGTTTGAGCATTTTTATGGATTATGCACTACAGTTGAGTGACTCTCTTTTTACTGTGGGTGCCACGGAGGAGGATCGCGACGCTGTACTCCCTCGGGGGAGGACACCCGCACCAGAGCACGCTCACAAGATGGCGGAAGCAACGACGCACCGCCAGCTCCCAGAGTCTCTCAACAGGCCTGCCAAACCAGAATCTGCTCACGTGAGGCCTGCCAAGCCAGGGCCTGTTCGCGTCATGTCGGCCCCGCCTGAGTCCCCGGCCAAGATGGCCACCACGCCTGCGGATACGCCTCTTTGGCCAGGACCGATTGCAAGTGTGTTGGACCCACCACTGGTGTCGGTGCGAGCAGCTGGTGTCCCCAGGTCCGCAGCATTATCCGCCCCGATCCAGGAGCTCACAGAGTTCGCTCCAGAGGCCGCCCCGATCCAGGAGCTCACAGAGTTCGCTCCAGAGGCCGCCCCGATCCAGGAGCTCACAGAGTTCGCTCCAGAGGCCGCCCCGATCCAGGAGCTCACAGAGTTCGCTCCAGAGGCCGCCCCGATCCAGGAGCTCACAGAGTTCGCTCCAGAGGCCGCCCCGATCCAGGAGCTCACAGAGTTCGCTCCAGAGGCCGCCCCGATCCAGGAGCTCACAGAGTTCGCTCCAGAGGCCGCCCCGATCCAGGAGCTCACAGAGTTCGCTCCAGAGGCCATCCCGATCCAGGAGCTCACAGAGTCCGGCACTCCGGGTCCTCTCCTGCTTCTATCCGGTTCCCCAGAGCCCCTGCTGGCCCTGTCCGGCTCTCTTTTGTCTCCGCTGGTCCCGCCCAGCTCTCCTTCGTCTCCGCTGGTCCCGCCCAGCTCTCCTACGTCTCCGCTGGTCCCGCCCAGCTCTCCTTCGTCTCCGCTGGTCCCGCCCAGCTCTCCTTCGTCTCCGCTGGTCCCGCCCAGCTCTCCTTCGTCTCCGCTGGTCCCGCCCAGCTCTCCTTCGTCTCCGCTGGTCCCGCCCAGCTCGCCTTCGTCTCTGCTGGTCCCGCCCAGCTCATCGATGCCTCCGCTGGTTCCGTCCAGTTCTACCGAGCGCCCAAGAGAGTCAGAGCCACCTGAGTGCCCAAGAGAGTCAGGGCTGCCCGAGGCCCCGGATTTACCATGGCCGCTTAAACTCCCTGCCTCGGTCCCTGAAACCAAATATGCTCTCTCTGCCTCTTGTGTCTCCATCTCCTCTAGGTCCCAGTCTCGGCCAGGGATCTCTGCTCCGCCCTGGAGGGCACCTGCTCCGTTGTGGAGGTCTCCTGTCTCGTCTGCTCCGCCCTGGTGGATTTCTGTCTCGCCTGTTCCGCCCTGGAGGGCGCCTGTCTCGCCTGTTCCGCCCTGGAGGGCGCCTGTCTCGTCTGCTCCGCCCTAGTGGGCGTCTGTCTCGTCTGCTCCGCCCTGGTGGGCGTCTGTCTCGTCTGCTCCGCCCTGGTGGGCGTCTGTCTCGTCTGCTCCGCCCTGGAGGGCGCCTGTCACGTCTGCTCCGGCCTGGAGGGCGCCTGTCACGTCTGCTCCGGCCTGGAGGGCGCCTGTCACGTCTGCTCCGCCCTGGTGGGCGTTTGTCTCGTCTGCTCCGCCCTGGTGGGCGCCGACCTGCCAGAGTCGCCTCCGCCGACCTGCCAGAGTCGCCTCCGCCGACCTGCCAGAGTCGCCTCCGCCGACCTGCCAGAGTCGCCTCCGCCGACCTGCCAGAGTCGCCTCCGCCGACCTGCCAGAGTCGCCTCCGCCGACCTGCCAGAGTCGCCTCCGCCGACCTGCCAGAGTCGCCTCCGCCGACCTGCCAGAGTCGCCTCCGCCGACCTGCCAGAGTCGCCTCCGCCGACCTGCCAGAGTCGCCTCCGCCGACCTGCCAGAGTCGCCTCCGCCGACCTGCCAGAGTCGCCTCCGCCGACCTGCCAGAGTCGCCTCCGCCGACCTGCCAGAGTCGCCTCCGCCGACCTGCCAGAGTCGCCTCCGCCGACCTGCCAGAGTCGCCTCCGCCGACCTGCCAGAGTCGCCTCCGCCGACCTGCCAGAGTCGCCTCCGCCGACCTGCCAGAGTCGCCTCCGCCGACCTGCCAGAGTCGCCTCCGCCGACCTGCCAGAGTCGCCTCCGCCGACCTGCCAGAGTCGCCTCCGCCGACCTGCCAGAGTCGCCTCCGCCGACCTGCCAGAGTCGCCTCCGCCGACCTGCCAGAGTCGCCTCCGCCGACCTGCCAGAGTCGCCTCACGTCCCTGCTGTCTCATTGGCCCCACATGGACCTGGCCCTCCATTCCCTCCGTCTGGAAGCCGTTCTTTGGGGGGGGGGGCTCTGTCATGAATCTGGTTACCACACTGCACATCACCCATGGACTACATCTCCCATCATGCACTGCACACACACATTCCCGTCCACCATTACACCAATCACACAGCTGTCACCATTCACTCATTAGTCTTGATTGCCTCCCCACACCTGCACCTCATTCTCACACTCACATTTAAGCAGCACTCTCACTTGCACTCACTGTGAAGTCTTGTTTTCCCCTGGCTAACATTTCCGAGCGGTTTCCCTAGTTTGTCTTCCCGTGTTTTACCTGGACTGTTGACTCCCTCTCCTGATCGTTTGCTGCCTGCCTTACTGACCCCGCCTGCCTTCTGGTTATCCTCTCTGTCTGCTGCCTGCCCTGACCCATTGCTCTGCCTCTGTTTTCGAATCTGTCTTATCTACGTTGCCCTCGATACCACTGTTTGATATTTGCCTGTCTGACCACCTCTTTGTTTCATTAAAGCTGCAAGTGGATCTACTCTCGCCTCTGACCAGTCATTCGTTACAAATGTATTGTACAATCTCATGAATAATTGTAACCATGGTTAATACATTATGACACCTATTTATAAATATGCATTGTAAATTTGGTCATAATTATTTATGACAAGATATAACTTATTACAATGCACATTATAAATAATTATAATGCATTTAATAACCCTTTATAATGCATTATACATAAAGGCTTTAAGTAAAGTGTTACCAAATTTTCTAATTTAAGGTTTTAAATGATATTTTTGATATAAACTTACGAAACTGAAATTTGAAGTTTGGATTAAATTGTTTTGCTACTGAAAAACAGCTCTTGTGGCACTTCACTGTGTGACAACTAGCCCCGCTCACCCCTTTATTATAGCTGTAATAAAAACTACAAACCTGCATTGTATAAAATAAACAAACCAAAACAAAACAGTGGAAAAATAATATATCCATGCATAATGCAAATTCACCAGAGTTGGCATCTCACTCAAAATTGCATCTCATGGTTATTTAAACCACAGGCTATAGTTGATAAGTATATGGTGGCACAGACACTACATCCTTACTCAAGCTGTTAGAAAGTACTTATGCACTACAGTTTGCTGAACAGGAAATACAGCCATTTTATTGCAGCCTCTCACATACACATCTTACACTCTGTTTTCAATCTATCAGCTCCATCGTCTCTTTGTCCTTCGCTACACTTTAAAGGGATAGTTCACCAAAAACTGAAAATGTCATCAAAACTTCTTTCATCATTTACTCGTCCTTATGTCATTTCAAGTTGTATGACTTTTTTCCTTTTGTGAAATACAAAAGAATACTTTTTGAAAGTATGTCCTTCCCTTGTATTTCCATATAATGAAAGCGAATTCGCTTAATGATGATGAGTGATGTTAGCTCTGCAAAAAAACACCATAAAACTGCTTCACATCACCAGTTTGCTATATCTCATATATCTTCTGAAATCATGCAGAACTTTTTTTGTAGGTTTCCTTTCAAATATAGTGCTTTTGGACATGATACAGTCAAAAATGTCACCTTTGAAATGTAAAATAATCATAATGGTTTGAATGGTGAGTAAATGATGATAGAATATTTGGCAAAAAAATTAACTATCATTTTATAAGAACATTTTCAGAATTTGGTTTGTATATAGACCCCTTTTACTGCCAGTCAGAGTCAACATTTGTGCTTTTAAGATATGATTAACTGGGCATTGATGTATTCTGAACTTTTATTGTAATTCTCTAAGACCCTTATTTGAAGCTGAATATTTGAGACAGAACAAATTACTAATTATATATCTATCGTTCCATACTTGGTTACCAGATAGTTTGGGATGTTTTATTTCATTACCGACATAAATGAAAATCTAGGAAAAGAGTCAGGTGTACTAAATAATTAACCTCCTCATTTTTTTTGTTATTGCAACTGTATTAAATAAATATCTGAATTTGGTTTTATTTGGTCTAAATCTGACTGAAAGTTCCAATCTCAGCCGGTGTCATTGCCAACCACATTTTGCAGATTTTCTTTAGCCTGCTTCTACAGAAGAAAGTCATACATATTTGGAATGATGTGAGGGTGAGTAAATTATGACAAAACGTTTTTTTTTTTAAATAACTAATCTCTTAATGTTACATTGTCGAAATGACCTTTTCAGTTTTCAGTGAGCAAGCACTAGAAGTTACTATAGGTGCTTCATAGATCAAAATTCTCTTTCATCCAACTGTCAAACGGGGGAGAGCTACAGCATGAACACTGCTCAAGTGCTCACTGACTTCACCGAAATGCTCCATCACTTCTTTGCCATTTTTGACATTTCCCTCTCACTAGCTTTTATAAATTGATGGCATCTCTAGTTCTCTATAGCAAAAAAAACAATTTGTTCAAATAGAAATCAGTGAATCATGGCATGGTCTGGAGTGTTTGTGACTGGATGCAATGGCCCATGTGTATCACACAAAGAGGTAAATGGTATCTTTGTCATCAGCTGCGTTGTTTGCGGCAGTGAATTGCTGCCATATGTGGTTAAGTAAGTATGTAAATGCTCCTATATTTGGAAATCTGAACGTCTGAGGTAAGTAGGCCAGCAGTGGCTTAATGTGTTTTAGTTAACTCTCTGGAAGACTGAAACACCTCAGCTGTTGAGGTTCTTAACTTTAACTTTATTTTTATTAAGGCTATCCTGACGAAGAATACTACTGTGAAATATTAAGCTGCTATTCAGGCCAATTTCTACTGTGCTATTTATTTTATAGTAGGCCTACAACAATTCTATAAACAAGAAGAGACTATCATGTAACTTACTTTTTAGACACAATGCGCCTAGTTGTGTTTTTTTCTCCTCCAATGAAACCAGTCCACATTAAGTCAAAGCAGCAATGCACAACAGCAGTAGCATTCCTGATAGAATCTCTAGCTACGTTTACATAGACACTTTTTGCTTCCGTCGGAATGAATTAATTCTGATTGATGAATCCGAACGTAGGGTTTACATGAAGGCTAAATAAAATGATCGGGTTGATGTAAGCGTTTATATGTCACAAGCCTCTGATCGGATTTAATTTTTTGACATGAGCACACTGCATGAATATTCTGAGTTTCCCCACTGTTGTCGCGTATTTTTTTAAACAGCACACTTGATATTTATTTACTTCGGGTCCTAATTAGTCGACGAACCAGCACATTAACTATTGTGCAGTGCTGCTTACTTTAGAAAGCAGTAAAAGTGCCCCTTCCCGTGCCCAAAACCAGTCGTCAAGTCAAGTCATCTTTATTTATATAGCTTTTTTTTACTGTAACAGTACAAATTGTGTCAAAGCAACTGCACAGTATCAAAACAGGAACCTTTGGAGTTAAAGGCATTTCATTATTGAATCCAGTGATGTCATTGTCCAGCTCAGTTCAGTTTAAATAGTATCTGTGCAATCAAGTCTGTTATATCACTGGAAATGAAGTGTTCCCAACTAAGCAAACCAGAGGCGACAGCGGCAAGGAACCAAAACTCCATCGGTGACAGAACGGAGAAAAAAATCTTGGGAGAAACCAGGCTCAGTCGGGGGGCCAGTTCCCCTCCGGCCAGACGAACCAGTAGTTTGTTCCAACTGCAGCAAAGTCAGATTGTAAGGGCTCAACTGGTTCCACTGGTCTTTTCCCGATGGCTGTCTAGGTGACGAGGTCCTCACTGGAGATCTGTATCTGGGGCTCATCTAGGTGTCCTGATCTCCGCTGACGTTCAGAGCTGTAGAGGTCGTCTCTAGGTGATGATCCATCATCTGATCTAAATACGGACTGGATCTGGTGACTGCAGTGATAAACTGGGCTGGATAAGGACCGGATTGGGTGGCTACGGTGACCTCGGAATAAGAAAGAAAAAGACTAATATTAGCGTAGATGTCATTCTTCTTACGATGTAACAAGTACATCCTGTTTTATGGGAAGTGTTCCTGGTTCCGGTTGTCCTAATTAATGCAGCCTAACAATCCTTTAACTGATTTGAATATTAGAAACGTATTAGTGTGTTAAGTGTACGCCAGGTTAAACAGATGGGTCTTTAATCTAGATTTAAACTGACAGAGTGTGTCTGCCTCCCGAACAGTTTTAGGTAGATTGTTCCAGAGTTTGGGCGCTAAATAGAAAAAGGATCTGCCGCCTGCAGTTGATTTTGATATTCTAGGTATCATCAAATGGCCAGAGTTTTGAGATCGTAGCGGATGTGGAGGACTATAATACGATAAGAGTTCGCTCAAATACTGAGGAGCTAAACCATTTAGGGCTTTATAAGTAATTGACAAGATTTTAAAATCTATACGATGTTTGATAGGGAGCCAGTGCATTGTTGACATAACCGGACTAAAGTGGTCATACTTCCTGGTTCTAGTAAGAACTCTAGCTGCTGCATTTTGGACCATCTGTAGTTTGTTTATTAAGCGTGCAGAACAACCACCTAATAAAGCATTACAATAATCTAACCTTGAGGTCATAAACGCATGAATTAACATTTCTGCATTTGACATTGAGAGCATAGGTCTCAGTTTAGATATATTTTTAAGATGAAAAAATGCAGTTATACAAATGCTAGAAACATGGCTGTCAAAATCTAATTAACTAGATCTTTGGGGTCAAGTTGTGTTTTTTTTGTCGTCTGTGAATGATTTTTATGTCACTGCATGCACAGTACTTTTCAGTTTCGGTTTTCAATCCAATCTGATTATGTCCTCTCGTTTGGATTACAAAAGGAATAAACCACCCCTTACAATTCAATCGAAATTTTTATCCGATCTGGCCAATTAAATCCGATTGACGTGTTTACGTTTGACTTTTTATTCTGATTGTGCTTCTAGTCCTATTACGATCGGATTATTAGGGTCCATGTAAACGCAGCTTCTGATGTTGTGTGAATGATTCAATTCACTCATGCAGACGGTCACTTGTTTTTTTTCTGAATTAATCAGTATTGTTGAATTATTTGCTTTAGTAAACGGCTCACTCATGTAGTTTCATGTGTTTTAGAAAACCGTGATAGTGATTCACTGAATCTATTCGTTCAAAAACACTGATTCATGAGGACACTAACTTAACTGGCCTATCTATGTAATGACAATGTATGTTTCTAATTTAGAAAATGCTGAATTTCAGCAATATAGTAATAGAAACTAGGAATTGTATTACTGATAAAACACCCAAGACACCCAAGTATGGACTGTGGTAGCTGGTACCAAACATTATTTCTGAACTCTAAATGTGACCTGTGCTGATGGTACTTGTGCCTTTAAGAGATGTGATATGCTGTCATGGAAGAATTTAATTGTATTACACTGATTCCTGCTGAATCTGTAGCTTTTGCACCTGAAGCCTAACCTGAGAGGTGTATACTGGTCATGGCCACTTGTGATAATACTTTTGCCACAATAGTATCTAAAAACTTTGGAAGGTGCCGGACTTGGCAAAGGTCAGCATTTTTAGACCTTAAGGTGCCGACTGGTCCATGACATCCAATATCAGGGTTATGGCAGCACTGACTTTTCGAAAATTATTGATCAGTAGATATAACAAGGAGGAAACAAGCTTTGAAATCTTAATGAGAAATAAATCCCTGTGCTTAATGAGCTTAAGCAGGGATCAAATTAGCAGTGGGAGGCATGCTATTCTCGACCATGGTTCTGTAAAAAAAAGCTAATAAAAAAAACAAAACAAAGACATATATATATATTTATATATATATATATATATATATATATATATATATATATATTTACAGTAGTCAACATTTGAAAATTTTTGTTTTAGGATAACTTTGATGAAAGGTTTTGATCCACTTCAAATGATGACTATATGTCTGTTTAGTAAAAAAAAAAGTACAACAAAAAAATATACATAATAATTAAATAAAGAGAGATATTAAAGGTTGGTGGCCTCTTCAAATTAAAAAATATATATATTTATTTTGTCTCACGAGGATGGGAAATAAAAAGGTCTCTAGGGTAACAGATTTTCACATGGTGAAGATGATGTGAACTCCAGTGAGTGAATTAACTAGAATAGAAACCAGCTTATGGCTGTAATAACTCAATTTACATTTAAATAACAGGGGAAAATAGGATAGTAACACAACTGCATTCCCAATAAATCTCATTACATGGAGCTTATAATGATTCCAATTGTGTTTTGACCCTTGTGCTGGAGGCTGAGGCAGTGAAGAGGACTAGAACAAGCAAGCAATGTCCCTGCTTTTTCTTCTCTTAAATGTTTAATGTTTGTTTTCCTATATTCTGTCATGTCACCTTGGTTTTAAAATGCTCTTTATTACCATAGTTGTTTCAGTTCCTGTATGTCTTAACATCTGTGCTTTGTAATCCAAATTAATCTGTGTATTGTTTTCCCTTGTTTTGTATAATGGTGATTTTGTAAGGCTGTGTTGAGCTGAGAAGAATTATAAAGGTAAGGGAAGAGAAAGTGAGAAATCAGAAACCAGGGATTAGGTTAAGTGGAAATGCTTTACATTACTCCAGGCTGCATATGCACTAGCTGTACTTCAGGTAAATTATGTTAACTGCTAACTATTGAAGTTGTTAGGTAGCTTAGCCTAAAGGTAAGTCAAAGGGCCACTATAGGTTGTGTTAGCTGAGCCACCTGGTTGTTTGTTTATAATATGAAACCTTGTCTCTGCTGGTCCTCATCACTGGTGCTCCTCAGGGTTGCGTTCTCAGCCCACTCCTGTACTCCCTGTACACACATGACTGCACAGCCACACACAGCTCCAACACCATTGTCAAGTTTGCTGATAACACAACGGTGATAGGCCTGATCACCGACAACGATGAGACGGCCTACAGAGAGGAGGTGAGTACCCTGACTGAATGGTGTCAGGAGAACCACCTCTCACTCAACATCCACAAGACCAAGAAGCTGGTGGTGGATTACAGGAGACAGAGCAGAGAACACACCCATCACCATCGACAAGACACCTGTGGAGCGGGTACATAGCTTTAAGTTCCTCGGCGTTCACATCACTGAGGATTATCACATTGTCCACTCACACTGATGCAGTGCTGAAGAAGACACATTAGTGCCTCTTCTTTCTGAGACGGCTGAGGAAGTTTGGAACGAGCCCCAGCATCCTCAAATCATTCTACTCCTGCACTGTGAAGAGCATCCTGACTGGCTGCATCACCGCCTGGCTTGGAAACAGCACCACTGGCAACCTCAAAGCTCTGCAAAGGGTCATGCGATCTTCCCGCCACATTATTGGAGCTTCTCTCCCTCCAGGACATTTACATCAGGCAGTGTATATGGAAAGCCTAGAAGATCATCATTGACTCCAGCCACCCGTCCCACAGATAGCTTTTTCCCTCAGGCTATCAGGCTAATGAACAGTCAGAAATAATACACCCTACAGCATACTCCCTCTTTACAGTATGCCAAGCACTGCACTTTAACTCTAACACAGTTCAAACTGGACTACACACACACACTGCACTAATACAACAACCTATCTGCTACTACTGGATACCATCTAATGCACATCCATGACATTGCGTATCCAGCTTATGTATAATCTGTTGCACCTTCACATATTATTGTGTGTATATTTGTGTACATAATGTAGAATGTGTACAAATGGTGTATAATGTGTATTGATAACAGTAAGTATGTCTAACAGTACACTGTGTGTACGGAGCATATGTATGTGTATATTGGACATTGTCTTCTGTATAAGTCTGTAAGTATGTACTGTCTATATGTAAATTGTTTCTTCACTGTCTGGAGCTCGCTCTCAAGAATGTCACTCACCAAGGCGCATGTGCTGTGGTGATGTGACAATAAAAGTGATTTGATTTGATTTGATTGATTTGATATGGCGAAACCAGGTGATGCATGCGCTATCTAGAGTAATCACTTCCTGTGAAAAGTAATTGGTTCCTGTATGCACGGCAGTGCAATTCAAACTGTTTATGAAGAATGTCTGCCGTTCAGTAAAAAAAATACTAAAATGGAGTGGCATTTGCTAATTTTATTCATGTAAATGTTTAATTCTCTAAGTATTTGAATAGGCATTTTGCGTGGGCAGGAGATGGCGCCTAGATGGTGACTCACAACAGGATGTAGATTTTGGAGAAAGAGGCTCTTGATGGTAGGTGTCCTCCTCAATCTCACGTTCACTGTGAGCTTTGTAAGTAGGCTCGTCGAGTCAGTTACATTAAGACTTATGAGTTTCATGATTTGAAGTGTTCTAGCTGTCGGGCTAGGATGCTCCATACCTCCAGGCTAAAGGTTATCCAAATTAGATTCAGCCTATCTTGAGTGGTCACATTAGTTTGCTGGTGGAAGTCAATGTCTTGCAGGTAGCCATGGACATTATGGTCTCCTGCATCATGTGGTGCAAAGTGGTCAATGTTTCTGGCCAGTTGGTTTAGGTTTTTGGCAATCACTCCATGTGCCATTTCAGATTTTGTCTGGTTTAATCCTTTTCCTTCTGTGCCTGTAAAGCTTTTCAGGAAGCTGGATGATGAGCTGTTAAGCAGAGGGCTAATTGATGAGTCTTAAATTATGACATAAGACTGAACTTATTGTAAAATTATTACTCAGAACTTACTGATGTTTCACAACAGGCTTGCTCTCTGAAGAAATGAAGAACATTTAGATTTAATTAACAGAGACAAATCACTTCACTACACACAAGCTGTATAAAAGTCTTTAGTTAAATGAGGCTAACTGCTAACTATTGAAGTTGTTAGGTAGCAGTATTTTTGATACACATATTCATAAAAATAGGCAAAAACTCTTTCCGGTGAGATTGCGGATCTGATGGCTATTTTGCTATCCAATGAGACCACAGGAGAAGATTTGTGAATGCAGTTAAGCGATGGTTTTCCCAGACGCGTCCTGTCCAGGATTTCTATATTGCCTAAAATATCTGGGGTTTGGCTTTGTTTGCGTGTGCAGACCGATCGGTGTATGACATCAAAGTACCATACAGACGGTTCCTTATGCTTTCAAAATGCTCTCGAGGTACTTTGATGTCGAACACTGATCGGTCTGAGCTGCGCTGCTTTAAGTCGAACACACTTAATATGTATGCGTATTCGTATGTATTCTCACACACCATGATTGGTTCATTATGTACAATACTTGCATGTTATTGGTCAAACTACTTTTGGATCATTACCTTCAGCAAGTATGAAAACAGGAAAACAAAGCCAAAACAAATCCTGGCAAGAATGTGTCCAGGAAAAATGGCACGTATGGTCACACTGTTAGGCAGCTAGGTTGTGCTAGCTTAGCCACCTGAGGTGGAATGTTTACAATATGGCATCACCAGGGGCACGTTCAAGCTCACACCGGTGCCCAACGTTTTGCTACGGTTTCTGGGTTGAACTACATGTTTCCTGGAAACGGTGTGCAACTGGGTGTGCAAAAGGGTTTTAGATACTTTTTCAATTGTTTGGTGGGTGTCTAAAAAATGTCAGCCCAAACAGCAGCAGCGTGTATATAAACCACGCGGTATTAAAGAGACCGCTTGCACAATGGGTCTGCTGCAGCTCGGTATATGCAACAATTGAAGATATTAGAAAGCATGTTTGTCGTAAGAGTTTTATAGTAACATAGCATATAACATGATGATGATGAATTTGTAAGTAAATGTAATTAACATCAAAATCAATTACTAGAGCAAGTATATAGTTTTCACATGTTTATTTACATTAAAGGCAAAATAGGTGAAATGTGAAATAATAAGAGCACAAGTATAGATCTGAAACTTCTTTAAGTCTGTCTAAATATAATTTAGTATCATGCAGTAATTGCAATGTCTTCTGGTCCATATCCTTTCCGTAGGAAGGTGAGTTAGACACTGATTAATATAACATAAAACTACTATTAATATTTATTTATATATTTTGCTATTGTATTGTGGAGTAACACTTTCATACACTTTTCTATGCTCCTCTGATTATATAATGGTAAATATTACAATATCAAAGCACAACAACAGTGATCAGCAATAATGATAAGCTATTACTCACAATAAAAATAATAAGATCATATAAATCATAACACAGTCTCGGAGGTAATAAGTGGATTATCCTTCACCTGAAATGTTTGTCTTTTCATCTTGAAACGCAAGGCAAATTTTGGATCACAATAATTAGGAACCAGTTTCCACAAATCCCTTCACTCGATTGGGATGTTCTCTTATATTCTTGACGACAAGGGCAGTGACTGTAACATCGAGCGTATTTGCAGTATTAAACACGTATTTATACCGATTTCATCAGGCTGCGAAAATTCTTAAAAAAAGAACACAAAGAATGGCCTTCTCAGCTGCCATAGTTACAACACTTGCGTCATCAGAACAGGGTGCTCAACGCAGCACCATTTCCGTTTAATAAACATTTTGCACCGTTTTTTCGGGGCTGAACGCAGCCCAGGTAACGCATGCAATATCCGGAGTTTGTACTTCACGTGAATCGTTGTTAACATGGGAACCAATGCAGGGCAGTGCAATTCAAACGGTTTATGAAGAATGACTGCTCAAAAGAGGAAATAAGTCATGCTCAGTGTTACAGCCCATGCTTTCAGTTATTCAAGAACTTCTTGTTAGATTCAGTAAAAAATTGATGAATAATAGAATAACCACATCTGTTGTGTAAATATAGATTATAAAGTGTATTTTTTTAACAAATAACCTACATATAACATATTAATTTTATTTAATTCCTGTAATGTATCTGTTTGGCTCTTCACAACTGCTATTTCTGTGAATGGAGTATGCCCTCCGATTACTGATTTAATGAGACATTTGTAAGCTCTTTACTAAACAACAACGTTGTCTATTCTCTTGCATGCGCTAGTAAGTATGATTAATTTTATATGTTAGTCAATCCTCATTTTATCATAGCTTTGGAAATCTCAATTGATTCCAGGGAATCATTTCATCCTAAACAGCGTGCTCTCCCTCAGGTCCTGTGGCACACTTCAGCTGCATCTGGAAACTCATACTCTCCGAGTAGGTACTTCTTTTGAATAGGCCATTAAAAGTAAGTTATATGTGGTATGAATGTGTGTAGTATGTACTGTAGAAAGTACTACATTTATCATGTTGTCATTGTTATGTAACCTAGCATCGCTTAACTGCCATTTACAAATCTTCTCCTGTGGCCTCATTGGATAGTAAAATAGCCATCAGATCCACACTTAAGAATATCACCGGAAATAGTTTTTGCCTATTTGTATGAATATGTGACTCAAACATACTACTCTGTTCACATATTTCAACTACTATATAATGTAAAAGTAGGCCTACCTGATCCAACCTGATGCTCATTGGACAGCAGTGAAGGACCGCCCACTCACTTGTCAATCACCCAATGTGCTAGGAGTATCTCTAAAAGAAAACAGCTGGCTGATGAAAAAAGTGCCAATATTCCATGATCCAATCAAGTCCATATGGATAAAAGCAGGACTTTAAAGGCAGCAGAATGACGGTCTGTAGATTGGATTTATCAGGTAGGCTGCATTAGTGAACACTGCACTTTCTGAAATCCTAATACATAAGCACAAATAGGATTAGTGTCCACAGCAGTATGGGGACAATTTTTCCCTCCACCAACTCTTACTTCATTGAGCTGTCATTAATATACAGGGCAGAAGAATAAGCAGATGAGAAAATGCATAATTTGTGTAGCTCGTCGAAATGTGAATTATTCCTACACAAGAAAGAGGATAAATTCATTTATTTTATAATCACTGTTCAAATGATTCAGAATTACCCCAGCGTTCCTTGATCGACTGTGATTCTCTGGCTTTATGAGATGTGATTACAGACAATTAAACGCCAATGAAAGTTCACCGCCCCTGTCATTCAGATGAGCAGGTTAATGTCATTTTTATTTTTTTCACGGAGTGACTCCACAACTCCTCCATTGACTCTGGACCTTGTATAAGCCAAGGTCAATACAAAATGTGAAAGTTAAGAGAATATAGTAGCACATTGGAATTTTGCTCATATTCCAACATGGCGGAAAAGCAGTGGGAGGAAAATTAGCGCCGCTAATGCTAATGAGGTCGACTCTGACACATTTGATCTGACATGAAAATTTCTGAAATCAGACCATCATGCTGTCCTATGTGAAATGTGAATGTTCATTAGAGATACTGCACTTTGCTTGTGAGGGCGATGCGAGTTTACAAGATCAATTCTGATAAAGGTATGGATCTGCAGTTTAATGAGCTGGACAGCTACAGATTATTGATCGTGTAGCTGTTCAAACATTTAGCCATTAGCAGGCCCGACAAATAGCTGCTATGAATTATGGTGTCACTTGATCTTTTGAGGCTTCACTCTACAATGAGAGCTTTGAAGAGTTGAAGGGTGCAGGGGTCGAAAATTATGGTTATGATCGACATTCTTTCAAATCAAAAGGAGCTGCTCTTACATGTACTCAAATGCTTGTGCTAATGAATAGTAGTTGAACCTCACTTAAAATCCTAATACATCTTTTTACCTCACTAATAACCACTTTTAAAATGCAAAATGTGTGCATGAAAGAACTTAATATTTTTATTCCACAGCATTTCACTGAACTCAATTTCAAATAAATGCCGTTCTTTTAAACTTTCTATTCATCACAAAATGTATCATGGTTTTCACAAAAATATTAAGCAGCACTGTTTTGAACACTGATATGAAATGTTTCTTAAGCAAATTAGCATATTAGAATGATTTCTGAAGGATCATGAGACACTGAAGACTGGAGTAATGATGCTGACAATTCAGCTTTGCCATCACAGGAATAAATTACATTTTAAAATGTGTGATAATAATAATAAACATTTATTTTGTATTCTAATAATATTTTAAAATATTACAGTTTTTGCATTTTCCCTGTTTTTCAATATTTCAGTGTATTTTTTAAGTATATTTATATAGAGGAAGAGAGAGGTTCTGATGCAGTGCAAAGAATCAAAAGTCCATTAGTTGAAACCTTGAAAAAAATTCTTATGAATGTAAATGTGGCAACCAACATAGAATCCTAATACATTCAGCAAAATGACTTGGCAGAATGTCCCATTTCAATCAATATGTTACATCAGCATGTTTTTACCGGTAAAATGAAACATTTGGGAAATTGTGCAGTAATATTTTTCACTTGGGCACTGATGTATTTCCTGTCAAATAGGAGGCAGAAGATGTTCAACTCTCTTTTAGCTGTTCTGCGCTATAAATTAACAGCACATGTTCTTGCCCGTGCTTTGATTTTGCTGTGCTTGTGTCTTTATCTTGTCATTTGTCCTTTGTTTTCCACATCTGTCTGCTGAATAACAGGTATTCTGGAGAAAAGGGAAAAGGTGAGAAAGGAAAAATAGAGAAAGATGGAATTCTGTGGTGTGTAAAAATGTGTGTGACAATAAAAGCAAGGCTGAGGATAGAAGCAAGAAGTAGAAGTAGGTCTGTTTGGTCAGATATGGCTAATCCGCTCACAGCTTGACAGAACAGGAGCCCAGAACTTTTTCCTCCAAGCCTAAAAGCCATCAAACTTAAAGCTTTTCTTCTTGTCAACATTCTTTTAAATGATCTTTTTGGATTGGAAATTGAACATTTTATTGCCATTTCAAAGCTCAAGAGACTTATATGACATGTGAGACGTGTTTCACTTAAGTATCAACTTTATAATTTACATACTTTGTCCTCATATCCCTACATTTTTTGGGGAGAAATAAAAGACACATTTAATTTCATTCTGATTGAATTAATTCTGATTAAAATCTCAGATGGACAGCAGACTTTGGTATCTTCACAAGTCTGAGCAGTGTGAGAAATGTTCCAGTGTATATTTGTGTTTGAGCTCAGGGGAATATCAACGGTTTTTGTTTACATTTCTTTTTCCAGCTCTGAGCAATTTTAGTTAAACACAGATATATCTGTGTTTAACACAGATATATCTGATTTTAACACAGATTTTTTTTCTTTTCTTTCTTTTATTTTCTTTTTTGAATGCGGTGGCCAATTAAGTTAAAGTGAGTCACTCTTAAAATTGCAATGACTGACAGTGCTGACCGTAACAATGGATGGGACAAATAAATGTCAAAATAGATGATTAAATGGATAGTTCACCCTAAAAGAAAAATTCTGTCATCGTATTCTCACCATAACGTTAAAGCATATCCTCATCACTTTCAGAAGCACACTCATTGATCTGAAACTGGGCCTGGCAGTTTCAAATTAATTTCCTTTACTTTTGGAATGCAAAATGTGTACCAAAATGTAAATGTTTGTATTATTTTGAACTACTATTATATTGAACTCATCAGTTTGATATGCATTCACGCGCCGCCACTTCTTCAGAGAACGAATACCCACTTAATCTCAGAACAAGCCTTTTTGTAAAATGTAAATACTCTCGTGAATTTTAAAGATACAAATGTAAGATGTAAACTAGATATGTTGAGGAAAACAGGTCTCAAATGCATTAAACAACAGGCCTCTGGTAGATTTTATTCAATTTTGATGTAAATTAAGTTTCTAAATACATTCTGCACGTGCACATAGAAACGAAGGTGCTTGTGCGTGAGTTTAAAGCGTGCATAATAATAATCTTTTACATTGTAGTCCTTTCATTTTTAATGGCATGTTTGTGTGCTGCTGCACATCCCTGTGTGTGTAATAGGCAGAGAGTTGTGCACCCGCCTATAGGCGCATATTACATATCATGCCCTTTAAATAAATAAAAAAATACTGCGCAATTGACTTTACACCAAATTTTAGTTGGCCAATGGCAAAATCATTTTCAGTTACCTCAAAAAAGCAACGCGCCAACAATGCGCCTGAACAGACCTTGCTGTGAACACAGGTGCATTTTCTATTTAAACAATGTGGCGCACGTCCTGTTCCCTTCCGAAGGGAACTTCTACGCTACGTCCTCTAGGAGACGCTATGGAAAACGCCTCCAGCATGACCGGTTACCTGAAGCATGATTACAAACACCCAATGCACTTGACATTGGCAGGTGGACGCCTATGAAGCAAGCTAACGAGCATCTGCGAGCATAAAAGGGCACCTGTGGAACACATCATCCTCTTTTTTCCTTCAGGAGACCTTGTTTCTGAAGTGTGAGTAGATATGTCTGTTGAGAAGCGCTTTAGGAGGTGTGTCGATCCGTGTCAGCGTTGTCTGACACTAGATGACAGACACGATCTATGCGTTATGTGTTTGGGCGAAGAGCACGCGCGCTCTGTTCTCGAGGGAATGGAGTGCGTTCATTGTGAGCATTTCTTCTGTGGGAAAAAGCTCCGCTCTCGGTTGTCCCTTTTTCTCGAGAGAATTGGGGCGATCATTTGCCCCCCGCGGCTCGGGTCCAGCTGCTGATGAGGCAGTGGAGAGACTGAGTTCGCGGCGATCGGCGGCTAACGAGAGTGAACTGCGGGGGAAGATGTATTGTCTGTTACATCTTCTGATCCAGCAGGAAGTGCTTTGCTGGCTCATGGTGTGCGGATGAAGGCGGAGAGGATATTTCTGAGCCTTCTCAGCTTGTCTGCCCCGCGATATAGAGCTGAGGGAGGTTATGAAGCGTGCGCTTCTGCTAGGTAATCCTACAGTGGAGGCACGGAAAAGGGGGAGTGGCTCGCTGTAGACTTGATGAGCGATCTCTCTCTGGCATAACCTCCCAGCTCCCGTGAGCCTCCCATTCCTTCTCCAGATATTCATAGTAAGATCGTAAACGATATTCAGCCCGCATCCATCGGTATGCTGATATCGAAGGGAGGCGAGAGCGCGGATATGCTTTGTTGCCTCCTAGGGGCGCTTGTAAAAAAATAAAATAAATATATATATATATATATATATATATTTTAACCTGGATTGAGTGTTGTTAGGCTTCCTCTCATTTAAGAGAGTCCTTTTGCTGAAGCCGCCACTCTCCAGGGCTCCGTCTCTGGCAGTAAGGATGTAGGCTCTGAGGAGCCTCACTAACTGCTTTTGGCGCTGAATGTAGCCAGGCCTCCTCTCGCTATAGAGAGTCGTCATGCTGAGGCCTCCACTCTTAAGAGCCCCTCAACCAGGGTTGAGTGTTGTTAGGCTTCCCTCTCAGCAGAGAGCCGTTCTGCTGAAGCCTCCACTCTTCAGAGCTCCGTCTCTGGCAGTAAAAGGAGGTACGCTCTGAGGAGACTCACTAACGGCTTCTGATGTTGAGTGTAGCCAGGCTGAGGCCTCCACTCTTAAGAGCTCCCCTACTCGGATCGAGTGTGCTAGGCTTCCTCTCATTTAAGAGAGTCCTTCTGCTGAAGCCGCCACTCTCCAGGGCTCCGTCTCTGGCAGTAAGGATGTAGGCTCTGAGGAGCCTCACTAACTGCTTTTGGCGCTGAGTGTAGCCAGGCCTCCTCTCGCTATAGAGAGTCGTCATGCTGAGGCCTCCACTCTTAAGAGCCCCTTAACCAGGGTTGAGTGTTGTTAGGCTTCCCTCTCAGCAGAGAGCCGTTCTGCTGAAGCCTCCACTCTTCAGAGCTCCGTCTCTGGCAGTAAGGAGGTACGCTCTGAGGAGACTCACTAACTGCTTCTGACGTTGAGTGTAGCCAGGCTGAGGCCTCCACTCTTCAGAGCTCCGTCTCTGGCAGTAAAAGGAGGTACGCTCTGAGGAGACTCATTAACGGCTTCTGACGTTGAGTGTAGCCAGGCTGAGGCCTCCACTCTTAAGAGCTCCCCTACTCGGATCGAGTGTGCTAGGCTTCCTCTCATTTAAGAGAGTCCTTCTGCTGAACCTTCTGCAGCCTTCTGCTGCACTCTCCAGGGCTCCGTCTCTGGCAGTAAGGATGTAGGCTCTGAGGAGCCTCACTAACTGCTTTTGGCGCTGAGTGTAGCCAGGCCTCCTCTTGCTATAGAGAGTCGTCATGCTGAGGCCTCCACTCTTAAGAGCCCCTCAACCAGGGTTGAGTGTTGTTAGGCTTCCCTCTCAGTAGAGAACCGTTCTGCTGAAGCCTCCACTCTTCAGAGCTCCGTCTCTGGCAGTAAAAGGAGGTACGCTCTGAGGAGACAAACTAACTG
Organism: Oxygymnocypris stewartii; assembly: GCA_003573665.1. Taxonomy (NCBI): domain Eukaryota; kingdom Metazoa; phylum Chordata; class Actinopteri; order Cypriniformes; family Cyprinidae; genus Oxygymnocypris; species Oxygymnocypris stewartii. The sequence goes on along the minus strand of QVTF01022339.1, from coordinate 776,298 downwards.
CTTCTGACGTTGAGTGTAGCCAGGCTGAGGCCTCCACTCTTAAGAGCTCCCCTACTCAGATCGAGTGTGCTAGGCTTCCTCTCGTTTAAGAGAGTCCTTCTGCTGAAGCCGCCACTCTCTAGGGCTCCGTCTCTGGCAGTAAGGATGTAGGCTCTGAGGAGCCTCACTAACTGCTTTTGGCGCTGAGTGTAGCCAGGCCTCCTCTCGCTATAGAGAGTCGTCATGCTGAGGCCTCCACTCTTAAGAGACCCTCAACCAGGGTTGAGTGTTGTTAGGCTTCCCTCTCAGCAGAGAGCCGTTCTGCTGAAGCCTCCACTCTTCAGAGCTCCGTCTCTGGCAGTAAAAGGAGGTACGCTCTGAGGAGACTCACTAACTGCTTCTGACGTTGAGTGTAACCAGGCTGAGGCCTCCACTCTTAAGAGCTCCCCTACTCGGATCGAGTGTGCTAGGCTTCCTCTCATTTAGAGAGTCATTCTGCTGAAGCCTCCACTCTCCAGGGCTCCGCTTAGACAGTACTATGTGCATGTTTTTTCTTGAGCCTCACTAGCTGTTGTAGCGTTGAGTGTAGAAGTCTCCTCTCATTCTGGAGAGTCGCTTCTGAGACCTCCACTCCGAGAGCCATACTCTGGTGAGCTAGTCTATGACGGCGAGTTTCGAGCTGCCTGAAGAGCTAGATCTGCTGGGCAGGGATTGTGTTCCTCGAGTCTGTGACTTAGGAATCCAGCTTTTGGACACTCTTTCCCTCACCATGGCGGCGTGGGCATAGCGTTCCCATAGTGTCCCCTAGAGGACGTAGCGTAGAAGGTCCCTTCGGAAGGGAACGTCTCAGGTTACGTATGTAACCATAGTTCCCTGAGAATGGGAACGAGACGCTACGTCTCTAGGCCATGCTTTGGGCATTCCTGTCGGTCCCCCTTGAAAAAAAGAGGATGATGTGTTCCACAGTAGCCCTTTTATGCTCGCAGATGCTCATTAGCTTGTGTCATAGGCGTCCACCTGCCAATGTCAAGTGCATTGGGTGTTTGTAATCATGCTTCAGGTAACCGGTCACGCTGGAGGCGTTCCCATAGCGTCCCCTAGAGGACGTAGCGTCTCGTTCCCATTCTCAGGGAACTATGGTTACATATGTAACCTGAGACGATTTTGCTGAGTTAGATGTGTTCCTGGGTCAACATATATTGTATTTTTTAATCCAAAAATGTAATCTTGACTATTTCCCTATACCTAAACCTAACCTTACGCCTGAGTAATCACTAAAATCAGAGGAAATGATAGATGGATGACACTGATGTACAAGCAACAAACACCGATTGCAAGCCTAAACTTCACAAAAATTTTAAACTTGTTCTTCAAATCTGATTGGTTAATAATAATGTTGTTCCAGGGTCAACAAAGATGTTGACCCAGGAACATGTCGTACTTGATAAAATCAGGTTCTGCATTGCGCTACACTCTTAAAAATAAAGGTGCTTAAACGGTTCTTTACAGAGATGCCATCGAAGAATCATTTTTGGTTCCACAAAGAACAATTCAGTCAAAGGTTCTTTAAAGAACCATATCTTTCTTACCTTTTTATAATCTGAAGAATCTTCTTTCACCACAAAACCTTTTGTGAAACAGAAAGGTTATTCAGATGTTAAAGGTTCGTTATGGAACCATTTAGATAAAAAGGTTCTTCTATGGCATCATGAAGCACCTTTATTTTTAAGAATGTAGACGTGAAAATGATAACTGTGTCAGGCTAAAACTAGCAAAAAAACACTTGCGTTGCATTGCGTTGCATTGCACCCTGTGTTTAGGTCCCAATGACTTTATCTAACAATTTCTTCACTTCCCTTCCATATTCTCAAAGATTCATAACATTACGGTTGAACCACTGATATCACATTGACTAGTTTAACAATGTCCTTACTACCTTTCTGGGCCTTTAACGTGGTAGTTGCTTTGCTGTCTATGCAGGGTCAGAAAGCTCTTGGATTTCATCAAAAATACCATAATTTAAGTTACGAAGGTCTTATGGGTTTGGAACGACATGAGGGTGAGTAATTAATGACAGAATTTTCTGAATTTTGGGATGAACTAACCCTTTAAGGTCTCTTTTGAAACTATATCTAATTCTATAAAAAGAGGAGAAAGCTTTTTTTTTTAAAAGCAAAGTTTTTTTAATTAGTTTTCCATTTAATGCCATACTGTCTAGGATAAACGATAGAGGCAATAAAGAGATCTAATTTGTGATTTTAAATTCATATGGCAAGTAGGCTACTGTGCAGTCTAACCTGACACTTTTATGTAAAAGTTATTTAGCCTATAATATTTTTGAGGTAATGTGACATCAACATTCAAACACTAAGCACAAGAACAACTACTGGCCCGGGGGGGTGGGGTGGGAAGTGTGGATGTGTTATGTTCCTGTCTAATACATCTTATCAGCCCACTTTAAAACAGCTCTAATGATAAAGTGCCTTATCACACTGCATCGTTCAGTTGTGTCACACAAGCCAATCAACATTACACAAAGATCCTGCCCTGCAGCTTGGTGTGTGTGTGTTTAAATTGTGCTGGATATTGCTTCCCTTATTGACTAGCATATACCAGAACTGAGGGTCATGTCTGATAAAACTAAGCAGAAAAAAAATATTAAGAACCACCTAAAGTACATTTGTATCTCTCATTTCTTTTTTGAAACACATTTAACAGCCTGTCAACAGACTAAATATGATTTGGTACCCCTTCCAACTGTGTCCAATGAGCAAGTAAAAGTATCTGTGAGATGATGAACTGTATGAATTCAAAAGCCAAGCGTCTATTCAACACTTGAGTTTTTTTGGCACATTATCACTGCAAAACCTTACACATTAACACATGGCCACTGATGTGTTTAATCCGAGATCATGATAGCTGCAACTATTGTTGTTATTTTATTAGCGTCACTGACACGATAATGAAGCATAATTATTTAGCAGCTATCAGATGGGACCATGACAGTCGCTCTGCTCATTTCAGCTTCTCTTCGCATGGTAATACTGATGCCCCTCATCAACTGCCACAAGACAGATGACTTTTCTCTACTAATAGTCCCAGTTTCCTTTGTTAAATTGCCAGACTTTGAAGCGAGAACTTTGAGGCCTTATTTAATTAACCCCACATGAGCTATGCTTGTTTTTCTGTGTGATTACAAAAGAGATGGCAGGTGCAGCAAGGAGATCACGAAGTGTTTTTGTCAGCCATGCACTTTCTTTCACTTTTTCAGTTCAGACATTCCCGCTGGCAAAAAAGTAGACCTACACAATGCTAAGCCAAGACAGCCCGGTGAGAGGACTGTGTCATGTAAATTTGAATCACATCAGCACAACAACACAAAGAGCAGAGACACCAAAGACCCCTCAGTAAGACGTCCCATTCACCTTTAAATTTCCACTTATGTGGACCATAAATGTGAGTAAAACATATTTCAGCTTGCAGTAACTGCTTATGCTTTTCTTTATTTTGACGTGACATCAGGTTTAAGGTGGATTTGTGAGTGGTTTAATTGGATTTTAGGTGTAAAATGTTTTTGTTTTATTTTGGAAATACATTTGAATTTATACCTTACAGGTAAGACAGCCCTTATAAATTATTATTATTTCATAATTAAATTAACAAAAACAACATGCTGTTAACAAAAGCAACAGCTTTCTATGTTTTACTATTAAGATAGGATACCATTCACACATCTGGACCAAAATATTGGTCAAATCTGTGGGCCTTTTTACACTTGACCACTTGTGTTTCCTTAGACTAGATTGATCACGTATCTGAGTTGAGATTTTAATAATCAGAACAGATTTGGAGAAATTTAGCATCACTTGCTCACCAATGGATCTTCTGCAGTGAATGGGTGCCGTCAGAATGAGAGTCCAGACAGCTGATAAAAACATCACAATAATCAACAAGTAATCCACACGACTCCAGTCCATCAATTAATGTCTTGTGAAATGAAAAACTGTAGAAACTAAACCATAATTAAGATATTTTTAACTTTAAACCATTGCCTCCAGTCAAAATACAAGCCCTTCATACAAGATTCAGCTCAATTCTTTAGATTGGTTTAATATCATTCAAGTTACAATTTAAGTACCATTTTGTAAGAGTTGAATCCATTGGTGAGCAAGTTAAATTCCTCCAAATCCGTTAATTATGAAACAAACAAATCTATATCTTGGATGGCCTGAGGGTAAGTACATTTACAGCAATTTTTTATTCTTGTGTGAACTATTCCTTTAACACTGCACTATTTGATTTGATTGATTGATTGATTCCAGATTTTCCCCAGGGCAAAATGACAATTAAATTTGATACAGTTTAGCACTTAATGCACATTGCCAGGCGCGGACTGGCCATTGGGAGCACCGGGACGTTTCCCGGTGGCCTGGTTGCTGATTTGGCCTGCTGCCCTGTGTTTTTTTTTTGTATTATTTATTTATTAATTATTTTTTGCCTTCCCAATGTGCCAACGTGATCATTTCCGATTGTGGCATTCCCCAATAAATCGCTAATAAATAGGTTAGTCTTGACTGGCAGCGCCGCGCTTCACGTCTGTTCCTTGCCTGCGTCAAACGGTTTTGAACAGTCTATGCGCGCGGGACTCTAGGAAGGAGAGGAAACGGACAGAAGAATCAGTGAAATGTAGCGAAATTACTAACCTGTTCAGGGCTTCAAGTGCAGATTAGTTTTATCTGTAATGCGCTACTGTAGTTTTGTCATTATTAACCTAGTTGAGTATTAAACTGCTAGCACCTATTAGGCTGTCAGTGGCATGCACCCCATTATTATCATCAGTCAGAATACTGTGCTAAAGGACATCATTATCAGATTAGAAAGTTACATTAATACATTTAGCAGGCAGATATTCAGTTGGATTTATTGTATAGAAAGGGAGGGAGCTAGAGCAAACAGCAACACAAAAATATCAGCCAGCCCAAAAGTACAATAGTGTGTTCAGTATTAGGATTTTTTTGTACTAATTTTGGCATTTTTGGCACTTTAGAAAATTAGTTTTACATTTTTTGTAGAATTATAGGTTTGTTAAATCTTGGGTATTTAAGTCATTTTAAGAGAAATAACAACATTATGTGCAAACAAATTGCAATGAGGTGGTTGTTTTGCAACAAGGTGAACATAGTTCTGTTATTAACAGTAGACCTGCTGGTGAAGAAGTGACAGATACAAGAAAGAAGAGAGTGACAGAGATGTTGGAGAAAATGAAGAGAAGGAAAAGGGAAGTGAAGGTGCAGTTGAAAAGAGAACTTTTAATTATTTTCCACGGCGCCGACTAAAGAATTTTGATGGTCATACAAATAGGCTAATAGGGTTGTCCATGTTTCATAATGTGTTGGGTTTATGGGATGGCCTGGATGAGTGTGAGATTTCCCGGCCTGAAATCTTGTCCCAGTTTGTATTTTTGTACCTGCACATTGCGTTAGCTTTGGGGCATTAATCGCTCTTCCTTAACTCTGGATTTTAAGACATGCACAATTCCACTCATGCATGTGCACACTTTTTCTTCTTTGCACAAATATGCATGAACATCATTTTCTGAAGTTTTCAAAGTGCTGAATATTCATAAATCACAAAAAGTCCATGCTACACACATACACACCCGTGTGAGCTGACTCAGCACAATCGTTTTTCTGTACCACTGCTTTAGTATTCTGTCACAGTCGCAAAGACCAACACTTTACAAATATCTCAGTGAGGACACTGCTTTACAACACACATCATCTTGCTAGTATAGAGATCCATTCAACAAACCCCTAAAATAATAGCTTGCGCTAGCACTTTCTGTAATAAAAGAATTTCCAATATAGCAAGAAATGAGCAGCACTTTGATTCATGAAACTATGTTCCACTCAATAATGATCCAATGAAGAGGCGGAAGAAAGACAAAGAAATACGAGGTTTCTCCAAATAATCTACAGCTGAAAAGGTGAAAGAGTAAATCAGGCTGAGGTGGCAGATACTCAACATGCATATTATATCTGAATGAATCACTTGCATATATGCACTAGATCATGTGGAACTCTATGGAAGCCCATTTCTGTCAATAATTATGACTCAAAAATCTGAAAATCTGATTTGTGAGATAAAAACTTGCAAGATATAAACGGTCAATTCTAAAACAATAAGTCAGAATTGTGAGATATAAACTCTGAATTCAGACTTTTTTGTCTCACAATTCCGAGTTTACATCTTACAATTTACAAATCTTACAATTAAATTTCTCCCCCCACCATGAAAAATAAATAAATAAATAAATAAATAGTATAGTAATAGTAGTCATTTTGACTATTAGTCTAAATTGGCCAGGTTATATCTTACAATTCTGACTTTTCTAATCAGATTTGCACATATTTATTTGAGTTTATATCTTACACAATTCAATAAAAATATACTGAACTGTGAGATATAAACTGGCAAAGAAAAGAAGTTGCAATTGTGAGATGTAAACTTAGAATTCACAATTCTCATAATTCTGACTTTTTAAAATTCGTAATTAAATGCCCCCCCCACCCCCCAAAAAAGTCCATGAGAAATAAAGTAATTGTGACATTTCAAAATTATGCATTTTTTCTTTTGCAAGTTAATATTCTACAATTCTGACTTTTCTAATCAGATTAGTGTATATCTCTTATTTGAGTTTATATACACTTCTGAATTTTTTCTCGAAATTTAGAAAACAGATATAAACTCTGAATTGCAAGGGGAAAAGTTAGATTTGTGAGATAAAAAGTCATTTACATTTATTTATTTAATTTATTTATTATTATCCCCTGGCAGAAACAAACTTCCATGGTAACTGTGATCTAAATCAGGAAATTTAACTGATGAAGAACAGAAAGCACTGATCATAGAAAATACTTTATAATACTGAAGTACTATATTTTTTTCTAAACGTGTAAAAGTTAAAGGTTTGCAATGAATACAATAACAAACTACCTGAAAACACGCATGACCTATGCTCAAACATGAAACATAATTGGTGCTCTTCTCAATCACATGTGAATTCACATTTTTGGAGATGCCAGTGTGTGGGAAGCCCATAAAGAGATGCTAACGATGACTCATAACAGCAATTCCAGTGGCACCAGTGAAATTACAATATCACAGCCCCTCAACACCTATTAAAGAGATTAATGTCAACATCATTTAGTAACCTAATAAAGCACTTTCATTTTGCGTAGCACATTATTGGCTCATAAAATTGTCCAAATTTTTCATTGTTCTCCTCTGGTTTCGTTCTTTTTGTCGGTCTGTCCGTCATTTTTGCTTCCCATACCTTATCTTTTTCCCATACGAAAAGCTTTTGTTTGAGTACACACACAGTAAACTATATAGTTCTCTGCATGAGTTCTGGCTGAGCACCGCAGCGGTGATTCTCCGTTTCCATGGTTTCCACTGTTCAAACATCATGTCCACAATGTCCGTCGTGTTTGACTGGTATGGTGGACCACTGCTCAGCGGCATTCCTTAGGCTATACGCCTCCAAAGGTCATGTAAATAAAAAGGGAAAAAATCTATGAAGTTGTGTTCACAGTAAATGGAGAAATGTAAGTTCTTCTGCTGAAGCTTAAGATGCTCTTTGAACATCAAATCATGGTTCATCAGATTTTAAGCTAATTTGATTTTATTTTACATAGAATATTACAATAGAAAAGTACAACCTATAAGTATTTTCACTAGCTGTCTAAGACATTTGGACCACACAGTATGATTTAAAATAGAATTGATGTAGATTAAGACTTCCAGGGGGGCTTCAGAGGCACAAGCACAATATACAGTAGTTTGACATTCAAAAGGCAGTACCTGGGCAGCACATCGGTTTGGCTGCACTGGAATTTCTCCAATCTTCCTCTGCAACCTTAATGAAAAAGTAGATATAGTGTACATTGGGTCCTTGAGGTATTCAAGTTTTTCAGTGGATTTGTTCATGTAGAAATGTGTTAGTAGACACATTGGACACAGCTGACTGTGCACCGGGAAATTTGCACAGCTAGACATTTTCCATTATATTGCTTTAAGTCTTGCTTAAAGTCTCAGTTCAGTGATGCATTAGGTTTTCTCAGTTGCACAAAAGAAAGAAAATGTTGAGGTTATTATTAAGCATACTTGATTGACTCTGGTAATTACTTTGCATGGTTGTCTGAAATCCCAAAAGCATTTACAAGAACAGCAAGTAAAGCCAATTGATTTGGTAATGTCAAGTGTAACATTCATGAGTCCCCTATCCATAATATTGCATTCTCTGTCACACTTTATTTTAAGGTCCAGTTCTCGCTATTAACAAACCATTAACTATGCTTTTTGCCTTAATAAAACTCCTAATTTGCTGCTTATTAATAGTTTGCAAGGTATAGATGTTAAGTTTAAGTATTGGGTACACTCTAAAAATATATGGTTCTTTAAAGTTTTTTTTACATGCAGAGATGGTTTATTTAGAAGTTAGATGTGAGTTAGATGTGTTCCTGGGTCAACATATATTGTACAAAATTTTAATCAAAAAATGCAATCTTGACCATTTTCCTAAACCTAACCTTACTAATGAGTAATCCCTAAAATCAGAGAAAATTATAGATGAATGACACTGATGTACAAGCAACAAACACTGATCGTTAGCCTAAACTGTTGTTCTAGGGTCAATAAAGATGTTGATCCAGGAACATGTCGCACTTGGTAAAATCAGGTTCTGCGAGTGTGTGCAGCTCTGCTAAGCTTTACAAACTTCTCTCATCTTCTCCACTAAGTAAGTAAAAGAGACAATGAATTTATAATTCATATTGTTAGACTGTTTAAATTATTACTTTGGTTTATGTATAAACATGCCCAGTCACAAATAAATATTAAAACTATCCCATGTCTTATTATCATTTTTTTCTTTTAAGATTGTGAAGGGCTCACATACTGTCCATTTTTGCTTTTGGCCTTCATAAACATGATTGTTTTTACATAATCACATGAACACAGTAACTCTAAACTCAATTGTGTATTTCAGATGTATCACATCCTACAATCTCATCACCTGCAGAGAAAAATCACCACTTAATCACTCCAAAATAATGGACTTAAAGACATCACATTGTCTCATCTGAATCAGGAGATAAATATGTTCTGATCAAATACTGTTAACAAGTGAAAACAGTCCAAAACAGTTCCAAAAAATAGGTTGGTTGGTTGATTTATTTGTAAGAGGAGAATAGATTGGACTGCATTTTTATTGATGATGAAAGCGTTATTATTGTTATTTTGGCAAGAAGCTATACGGTTTAAAGTTAAAGCGCTTTAATGATGGATTTGTTTTTTCCAAACACGTATATTTTCACTTCATAAGATTTTAACTGATGGACTGGATTCATGTGGATTACCTGTGGAATATTGTGATGTTTTTTATCAGCTGTCTAGACTCTCAATCCGACGGCACCCATTTACTGCAGAAGATCATTGGTGAGCAAGTGACGTAATGCTACATTTTTCTACATTTCAATAAAGAAACAAACTCATCTACAACTTAGATGGCTCGAATGTGAGTACATTTTCAGAAATTTTTCATTTTTGGATGAACTATTCTATTAATCATGACTGACCATGAAAACAGCATGGTCAGTCATGATTAATAGATCATGGTCACATACTGTACATCCACATCATCAGGTGTCACTACAAGTTGCAGACGACCAGCACAACAATAAAAAAATACTAAGTGCATTTTCAATATTGCATTCTTAAGTAGTGTTTTAATATATTTTTCTGAAATTGTAATATGATCAACTTTTTTTCTTTTTATTCTTGTGCAAAAAGGGTCTTATTAAGTATTCCATTCATTCTGGGCCAATAACACAGCAATTAGCCACTCCTGTCCACCTCCACACGCGTAGCTGGGCAGGAACATTGTCTTACTTGTATCACTCGGATGCCTCTGCATGCACACACTCATTACTTACTGTACCAGCACTGAGAGAAATGTGGTTATTTGCAAACCTTTCATTTGGGCTCTTGGTAATTATACACTATCTTTTGACTGCAGTGTGGACACTTAGTGATGTGTGAATCACTATATGGTTCACCAAGTGTTAAGTCATCACAACAGATGCCGGACACGCTGTCATCCCTCCCTCAGGTTTGGAACTGGGATATTTGTTTGCGTTGTCACTTAACGTAGCGTCTCGCTTGTGTATCTTGTGGAACCAGCTTCATTCTGGGCTCTTGCAGATGTCTCAGTGAAACTTGTGAAAGACAAGTCAGTGATTTTGGCTTGCCTGTGTTTGTAAATGTATTCGAATTTGATTGATTAGCTGGTGTCATTCATGTCTTTAGCCTGTTTGCTGGGAGAGATGTTGTGGGGAGCAGAACGTATGCTACAAAAATGGCTTTAGTTTATTGACAGAAGGCAAGTGGTTCACAGGCTGGGATGTTGCTGACTGAAGACTGGAGATTCAGAAGAACTTCTACACTGCATTCGTCGTTGTTCACACAAGGAGAACTTCAGATGACCCTCACCATATAAACAAACATCCCACCAGTCATAGCAAACATTCATGACTCCTTGTCATCTTCACAGTCACAAACTGGATTCTAGATGACAGCTGCAGAGGGAGGTTTTCTTCTTGTCTTTTTCTTTTAAATGGCTGTTTTGCTTTACTATGTTTACAAAGAGAGGCTTGTTTTTGATGCCTATTGCTTTCAAATCTTCAGATTTTAAAAGTTGTGGAGTGTATTCTAGATTTGACTTTCATTTTTGACTTTAAATAATGTCACCGAGCATTGAATTAATAAATAATGATTCAACTGTAATTCTCCATACACGTCGTGCTTAATTTCTTTCATTCATCTGCTGATTGATTACTCATCCTGATGGACAGAGGGCACCATGTTCATCATGTTCATAATCAGTTTAAAGACTTTTACATCCATCAGTACAGAGAGAGGCATGCCACGATATCATAAATGTATGTATGTAAGCTAGTTTAACAACGTGTTTCTAATTGTTTCTGTAATTAAATATATATTCTAAATGGATTCATAGAAATATCAAGTTTTTAAAATGATAAAACAAATATTTTTCTTTCATTCATGGTCAAATGAAAAAAATTAACCTTATTTATTACATTCTGGTGTATTTGTTTAATGTTTTCATTTTACAATTTTGTCTTATTTATTTATTTTTAAATGTTTATTTGGATTTTAAATTGTCCCAAATTTCGGTAAAAAACATAATTTAAGTTTGTTAGAAAATAAAATCATATTTTATTCAGATTGAACTTCTTTACAGATTGAAGTTCATTATTAACATTTCTAAAGGTTAAGAAACAGTATCATTAATTAATTAATTAATTAATTAATTAATTCAATCAATCAATCAATCAATCAATCAATCAATCAATCAATCAATCAATCAATCAATCTTTCTTTCTTTCTTTCTTTCTTTCTTTCTTTCTTTCTTTCTTTCTCATACCACCATATACAAAGATTATTGAAGTATGTTTTATAATATTTTTTTCAGTCTACTTCAAACATTTCCATTTAGTACGGTGAGTTACTTGCTGTTTCTTTTTAATTAATTGTGAAATGTACTAGCTATTTGTGAGTGAAATGGTTCTATTGTTTTCAGTGTACATTATATAGCTCTCTCTGTTCCAAATCTTTGCTGCATGAACCCTTTCCTGATCCCTCTCACTCCCGTTGCATTTCATTTCCCGTCTGTTCCGAGCTGTCTCCACATCCAGCTTCCCGTCCATCTATTTCTTCATCCCAGTTTTTGTTCTCATCTCTCTCTGTCAAGCCTTTCATCTTTCCAGATGTCTCTTTAGTCTTTTTTCTCTTTGAGTCCTATCTCATACGATGGTCACACATGGACTTTTTCCCCTCGCCCAAAATTTCCTCATCCAGCTTTTCTGATGAAGACACAGTTTCCAGATCCACCCTCCCTGCTCATGTTGTCCACAATGTTATGGTGCATCTACACAGCATAAATATTCATGGGTGACTCTTCTTGTACAAGTGCATGGGATAATCAGGCGTCTTGTAAATTATGTCCATAGCAATCTGTGCTGCTTTGGCTCAGGTTCAGGCCCTCCAAGCTACTGTTCCAGCTTTTCCAGACTCACTGCTATAAATGTAAACACGGAAATGCTGAAAATGTAGATGTTTTGCCAACAGCTTTGCCATGTATCAGCCAACAATTTACTTCGAAGAATTCAAATATAACAACCAGTCACACTGCTACAAGTTGTGTTGCAAATATTATCCTCCTTGAAAATGTTGACTTCAGCTTGGTAGTTTAGCCACTACCCTGGTCATTTTTGCCTTACGTTGTTACTTGGTGACAGTGACTTGTCGGTCAGTAAAAATGGGAGTGTACTTAATCATTATTTAATTACAAAATCATATAAAAAAAATCAAAACTATCATGTTTTTTGGGATAAGGGTTGTTCAACATAACATTTCACAACCTGAACTATAATTATATATAATTGTGTTATCAAATTATCTGATTTATTAAGAGATTAACCTTGAGACACAGTCATGAGGGTCTGCAGGGTTCCTCTCTATGACATAATTTCCTGTTTTAAGGTTTTTAGTTTTGTTTCTGCATGCTGGTCATGTAACTCAGATTTAAGGAATTGGATTCATGTTTCTGCTTGTTAGTCGCACCACATTGTTGTTCATGGTTTTTATTCGTGTTTCTGCATGTTGGTCACACCACATTACTTTTCATGGTTTTTATTCATGTTTTTCAATGTTGGTCGCACATCATGACTTTCATGTTTTTTTTCATGTTTTGCATATTGGTTGCACCATATGTCTTTAGTTTTATGGGATTTACCATTGTTTCTGCGTGGTTGCACCACATGACTGGTTTTGCAAAATAAAAGCTTTTGCAATATTAATGATAAACAGTCAAGTGATTTTTATAAAATATCGGGTAACACTTTACTTAAAGCCTTTATGTATAATGCAGAATAAAAGTAGTTTTAATTCATTACTGCATTTTATAATGCACAGAACAATCTCATGAATAATTGTAACCACAGTTAATACATTATAACACTTATCAGCTCATTTGATTCGATTTTAATTAAGAAATGTACAGCATGCTCATCATAGCAATAATCACTAAATGAAGCTTATGATTTTTTTACATTATATTCTTCCCACATTCAGTCAATACATGATTTCCTTCAAATCTGTCAAAGAAAAAATCTCCTTTCTGTATTCTTTCCTTACTTTTTAAGTTCTGCCTGTTTTTTTTAATGCATATTGAAATGACAACAGAATCACTAGTAAAATAAATACAAAAAAACATAGCTTTTCTCTCAGATAGCAAAGACACCACTGAGGCCGAGTGCTGTCCTAAAAGAGCTATCCTCGGTGGATTATGATACAGTTGTTAGACATGATGAGATGTGGTACGTGATGAGGCTGTGACTGAACACACTTTTGTATTTCCTGTTTGATTGTCTATGCCAAAAGACAACCCGTCCTCCTCCCATCCATTCCCAGCCATGGTCCTGCTAATCCATTTTCAAATGTACTGTAATAGTTTGCTCACCCAAATACATGAACATTATAGAAATTCCATGGATGAGAATTTGGGTCAGGGGTAAGCCTGGAGGAGAAAGGACACGCTGCAGAGCTGTCATGTCAGACTGAAGACATATCTGAAACAAAATGGTCAAACTGTGAAATGCTAAATTGATTATCTCTTGTTTACAGTATCAAACAGACATTTTAAAGACAGCTCTATGGGTTTTATGAGATATATGTGCGTGGGTGAATTGAATGTCATTTTTTGAATGGTTTGTTTTAAGATTAGTGCAGTGGAAAGTCAGTTACAGAGAGGGTAATAAGGGACACATCCTAAGAGGAAGTTTAACTTGTTGAACTTTTTGAACTTGTCTTCTCTACTCTCAAAACATTGACATTTGGTCAATGAAGGACATGAGATAATCCTAACAGATTTTCTCTTTTAGAAAAAAGAACTTCTTTCATAAGTTAACATTTCTTAATGCTTCATACATTAAATATATATAACACACTGTTGTGATATTTCAGTGACCTTTCCTGAAAGTTTCCGCATAAGTGCCGACAAGTAGCTGCCTTTATGAGCGAGTCATTATTCAGTCATTCATTAAATCCATTAGTTAAAACAAAAGGAATAAAACTAATGATGAGACGAATCTTCATAGCATACAAACATACTTCTATTGCTATTTCTGCTATTAGATGTAGTAAATGAGTATGCTATTTTGAATTTAGATGCTATCTTTTTAATTGAGTTAATGAATCATTCAATCAATCAAAAGATTCATTCAAAAACACTTAGCTTAATTATTAAGGTTCTTCTGTGGATGCATGTGGAACTATTTTACTTGATTTAGCAACAGTAGACAATATTATGTCTAATATGTCCTCCTGTCATGATAATTTGAAACAACATCTTTGCTTGTGTGATATTTCTTGTTTCATATTTATAGAGTGCAAGCACTCATACTTTTTCCCATTGATTTTTCTCATAAAGATTTTTTTTAAGTCTTCCATAAAGAGTTATAAGCCACAAATCAAACCAACCAGCTACACAGTAAATCACAAATTCTGAACCAAAAATGTTTAAAAAATCAGTCAAAAAAATAAAGGTACAAGAAAATGAACATTCTGTCATCATTTACTCATCGAGATGTTGTTCCAATCATGTATTTTGTTATTAAAAAAAGGCTTTAATGAGGGAACGAACTACAATCCCATGATGCATGGCAAAATACATAAAATATGTAAGTAGTTTGATGGCATAGAGAGACTGGCTCGATTGCGAAATTTACAATACATCATGGTAGTATGTGGGTATTAAATAGTTATTTTGGTGCAACTTGCTTGTTTCAATTCCCTAATTGGTGGATATTTATTTGCAGCATCATGGGTAATGCAGTTTTTCACCAGAAATTGTGCTATTGAAACATGATTATTTGGTTGATTCCTATTCCGATTAGAAGATAATAAACAGGTAAAATACATTGTCCTTTAAATATTTGTCTTGTTTGAACTTGTTCATTCATCTAGCCCCAAAGCCACTTGGTAGCAACTGTTTTTTCTGTGTGGAAGCTTAGTATTTAGTGAGACAATAAAATATTTCAACTCCAATTAACATTTTGTGTCTAATTATTTACTTACATGGAAAATAGCCATATAACAAGCAAGAAAATGTACATTGCTAAGTGAATGCCTTCAGGAAAATACAAGATCCATCTGCTTTGGTTGGGTCCTGATCGCCAGCTGGATGTACATTACACATTCGATACTGTATAAATGGTTAATTTTCAAAAGTATTAAAGTGTTTAATTGTTATTTGTTATTATTATTGTTATTATAGGCCTAAATATTACAAACAAAGCTCTAAAAACTTTGGAAGTTATCTTATGCCTCATATCAGCCATAAGATTCTGTTGCATGACCGTCAAGTTCATTGTTCCAGATTTATATTTGGATTCAGAGACTAAATATAGCTTATTTAATTTGTTAACGTGTTTGCAAGTCTTCTACCCCACACTGCCAGCCTCTTAATCAACCACTAATTAGATACAGTTGTTTAAAAAGTAGGTCTCAAATTTTCCCAATCTTTTCTGTTCCTGACTTAACTGGACTCTGTCTGAAGTATTTTTTTCTGAATTTTGCCAACAACTAGTATTTTCTTGATTGAAAGATTTACATAGCAGATAGCCTGACGTATTGGGAAAAAGATAAATTTCCCTGGAATGACGTTTTGATATTTGTGGATGAATGAGTTCAATTTCTTATGCGAGTCAAAGCAAAGCAATCAAGCATTTTAGGCTCTGCCAGAGCATGACCTTATATGTAGATGCTTAAGGAAAAGGATAGGCTACTAATTCATACAAAATTATTTACACGCTTCACATGGGTACTTCATTAATTATTAAATGCAGCATCTTCCTACAATTACCAGAAATTAATCTCCTTCTCTGTTTGAGTTCAGAGCCTCTTATCTTGTAAAATACACATAATATTAACACCTTTATAATCCACTAATTTTAAAGTGCAGTCTTGATAAAAAAAGGCTATTAACATCAAAGAAGCTGAACCTGCATTTTAAGTATTAAACTCAGTCCAGTATAATCCTCAATCCCATGCATGCATTGTTTTCAGAAACATCACCATTCCTAATGCAATCATGCTGGTGAATATAAATGTTTTAAGGAGGGTATCAAATTGACCTTAAGGGAGACTGAGAGTTTATCCAACCATATCAACATACATCTGCCAAAGCACCAATTAATCCCGTATCCTAATACATCAAAACATCTGCCCTTTAGAATACAAATTTCATCTCTCTTTCTATATCTATAGTAGATACTAGTTTTTTTGCATTAAAATCTGTAAAAATCATACAAATGTACGGAAAGTGAGGTCACTGTAGTTGTACTCAAGTTGTTTTATAGAAGGAATTTTTAATGCCTGGTTTTCATAAGCCTTGCCATTTGTAAAACCTAATTTTCTTTGCATAATTTTCAAAGTGTTCCAATGACGTGTGTCGAGATAAAAATGTGTTCATATGCATAAAAAGCGCCATAGTTATTCTCTGACAGCAATGAGTCAATTGGCACACACAGCTCAGCGGTTTTATTTTTCAGAGCAGTGGAAAACCAACAGCATTACACTGAAGAAAGAGGAGTCCAAGAGGCAAATGAACACAGTTACCAGGATCTCATCAATTGCAAAGCTTTTGAGAATGCAGCCCAAATGCAATGTCCTGACATATACAAAAGATTCATAAAACAAAAGTACAGAAGAAGGATTTTTAATCACGTTGTAGCTAAAACTGAACTGATTGTGTCTGTTTTCCCCTTGGGGAAAGATTGAAAATATATAGAGTGGGTGAAATAATGGAAACAGCAGGATAAATAAATACAAAATCATCCACATATAATAATTTACAGCTCTCATCTTAGATTTGACTCATTTCCTAATTGTCTCAAAATGATTTGTTTCAAAATGACCTGCAATAAAAAGATTATTTTGAAATAACTTCTGGTTTAAGAATATATTAAATGAGTTTAGCAGCAAAACATGTAAAAGCATTGGCACGAGAAGTAGCTGAATCATAAGCACTGGCAGATATGGCGTACCAGCTTCATTTATCAAGCACATACATATATAGTTGAACTGGTGCCAGTGGATTCAAGGGAGGGATGTGAACTCACACACGCAAAGAAACCTCCACACAACAGCAATCGCACACCCTCTCGCACACAGCATACATTTCCAAACATACACTGTAGTCAGACACAACACAAACCCATTCGCAACATTTGCTCGGCACACACACACACAGGGATCAAAAAGACAATGACCAAAGAAATAGAAAGCATCACTGCTATCAGCCCTTAGTCCCAAAGTATCACCCTGCTGAATGCTCAGACATTTAGGGTGCAGTAGATCAGTGTACACCAACAAATGATTATTTGTTCTTTTATACAAAGACAAGTGCTGAAACAAGTCAGAAAGAGCACCTCCAGTGAAATTAGGAGGTGTTTGTGTCATCGGATGCAGTCACCAAAGTCTAAAGTCATTTTGGATGAAGCAAAGAGTCTTATCAAATTAAAAAGGAAAATTAATGTTGATATGAATACATATCTTAAGTTCCTGTAATAAACATTTAGCTATCTTAAAGCCTGCAGGCAACCAGTCTAATATGCAAAGAGACAGAAAGGCTTCCATACATGACAGGTGTTCTGTATTCACAGAGCCTTTCTGCATCACAGCATGGCAGAAAATATCCCCAGTGGTCCTACACGGGGGGGGGATCTGTAACTAGAAGTTCGATCGGAGAAACTTTCATACACATTGCCCCTGGCAAGGATTTCCACAGGAGTATTTCATGTCTTTGTTCCTCAGAAGTAATGCTGTGTAGGCATTGGTACACCAATCAGCATGGAAAAGCTGTACGTAATGATTCTGAATGGTGTACCTCTGAAATCCTTAGAGAAATCCATGTATCTCCAAGGCCTGGTGTTCTTAGAAAGGGGAGATAACAGAAAAATAAAACACAATAACCTTTGTAACTGACCTCCATGTCGCTTTTTTCTTGCAGGTGCACGACAATCCCATTCAATTATTTTAAGTTCAGCCTTGATTTGTTAAAGTCTGTGAATATTTTTGGATTAGACCCATTTTATAACACAAATACCAAGAATCCAATGCCTGAGGCAGTAACCTGGAGTCATTTGAATAGCATAGTGTTCTCAGTTCAATGGGCAGCACAAAAAAAAACTTTGTTTACATCGCAACAGCACCGTTATTGTGCTTCTTTTAGTCTGTGTTCTGAATAACCGCATATTTGTTGTCTGAGGAGATGATCCACCTCAGGAGCTTCAGAAGAATGTGCCTTTGGTGTTCTTGCAGATAATCTTTTTGAAGGCTCTGCGAAAGTCTTTGTTGAAGATAGTGTAGATGACCGGGTTGAGGCAGCTGTTGCAGTAGCCGATCCAGAAGAAGAACTTAAAGAGTGGCTCTGGCAGGGTGCACGTCTCCGGGCACACAGCCTGTAGGCTGTATGAGAAGAAGAAAGGGAACCAGCAGATGATAAAGACGCCAATTACCACCGCCAGCACAAAGGTGAAGCGCTTCTCTCGGTTCACCATGGCTTTGCGCCGTGCGGAGTTGGGCGTTCCTTCCTGCTTTGTCTTCCGGCTCACTAGCTTGGCACCTTTGGAAGTGGCGATCATGTCTCTGTATTTCTGGATGGTGGCGGGAGAATGGATGCCACTGGGTGTCACACATGGGGTGCAAGGTACCTCTAATCCCCTTCCACCTTGCTCGGTGTCTGAGTCAGAGCTCATGCTCTCTCCATTATTATTGTCAGGCAGTTTCATGGTCTTCTTCGCCTTTTTCCCCACTTTAGGTTTACTAGGAGCCATTTCGGATGAATTCGAAGGAGACGGGGAATGGCATGGCGAGGTCGGCGTCAGGGTTGTCGAAGGGGGTTGCAGATGTTTGTTGGAAATTGGGGGGTTCACCACTTGCTGGGTTGACTCCACTTGAGACACGGCTAGAGTCGGAGGCCTGAGTTTTTTCTGCAAGGTAGAGGGTGTTTCATCTCCACTTCCGTTTTGTAGACCCTCCGTGTTGACCTTGTGCTGAGGGGTTGCGGTATTGGCCGGGACCTCTTTGCGGGGCTCCCCTGGTGGACATCTTGTGCGCTGCTTGGCGATCTGGTAGATCCGCATGTAGACTAAGATCATAATCAGACAAGGGGCGAAGAATGAACCGATAGTAGAGTACAGGATGTACCAGCGCTCATCATTGAGTTGACACTGTGGTAGCCCTCCTGAATCAGCACCACCTTTGTTCTTGTTCATGGAGAGTAGCGGTGGGAAGGAGATGACTGCTGAGATCAGCCACACCACCAAAATGGAACATTTGATGCGTTTGGGCGTCCGCTTTGGGCCGTACGTGACACGCGATATAGACATGTAGCGGTCTAGACTGATAGCGCACAGGTGTACTATAGAGGAAGTGCAGAACAACACATCCAGCGCCAGGTAAATCTCACACCATACGGTGCGGAAATACCAGTAGCCCATCAGTTCATTGGCCAGCGAAAATGGGATGATGAGGGTGGCCACCAAAATGTCTGCGGCCGCAAGGGAGACCAAGAAGAGATTCTGGGGTCCTCTAAGCGAGCGGCTGGTTAAAACAGCGATGATTACTAGAATATTGCCAACAATTGTAAAAAGAATCATCAACGTGATGGCTGTTGCAAAGGTTGCTGTGACTTCTGGAGTGTACGGAGGGAGTTTTATCATGCTCTGGTTACAAGTCAGTGAAGACGTGCCTCCGGTGCCGTTGATGTTGAGGCTATGCAGACCTGTGCCGGTAGAGCATGCGCTAGCCATGACTGCCAAAGCGCGGCAACTGAGGGTGCACGTGGACTAATCGTCTCTATAAGTAATCTGCATGTGGCCAGAATACATTGGAATAATCTCGTTTAGCTGCTTTTTTCGCTGCTAATAATTTAGTAAAATATGTTTGTTCGAAATTAAATAAACGATCTTACGTATAAACGAATAAATACATTGTTAACTGAGCTAAAGATTCTGTCGGTCATTGTTATGTCACATCTCATCCAGTATTGATAGTTTATTTATTTGCGTCAAATTTGCTATAAGCGTCATCTGAGTTATGGAATAATCATGGAAACATGCAACTTCATTTAAAAGGCCGGCATCAAATAAATTAGACGTCGGATAGATTGCATTTATTAAATTATAATTTACGGTTCTGATAAACTAGAATTTACAGTTATTTCTGTAAACTATCAACTTCAGAATGTTTTTTTTATATATATAGACGGCAGCTAATGTAAAGGGGGAAACTAAAACAAAACAAACAAAAACGCCCAGAACCAATGCAGAAATAGAAGCTATGATGCCACAGATTGATTAATTTCCAATATGAAAAAGCAGCGCAATCATGTGCTTCTATAAATGATTAGAGTAACAATTATTTAGTTTTAACATTTTACACAGGCTATTCTAAAGTTTAAATTAGGAATACAAACGTTATAAATTCTTATAAAACTAATATATTGGAATGCTTAAATCTAGGTTACCCAGATGCACAAGCCTCCACGGAGCGCAAGGCTTTAAATATAAATCTCCAGAGAGCACGCAGCAGCGCGCGGCAATGTGCCAGTTTCCCCTCACAGTTTTCACAAGTTTGCAAAAAGAATTTAAGCGCAACAACTACCCTGATAAATGATGGAGTCTGATGTAGTTGCGTCGTTGTTACATTCCTAGTGGAGAAAGTCGACTTAATAAAGGATCAGAGGCACGCCGAAATTTGTCGGGTATGTCCAAGCACTAAAAAGAAGTATAATGTCTGAAAACAGTTTGTCGTCCGTCTCCCTCCGCGTCTCTCCCGTTTTAGTCACAGTATCTCAATCAGCGAGTTGAATGGCTTTCTTCGTGCCTCGCGCATTACCTCAGTGACAGTTTGAAGTATCGGTGCGGCTCGCGCGAGCCGCTCTGGCTTCATATCTACGCAGCGGTTCTTCTCAGTACCCCAGTATAAGTGATGTCAGGACGGGCGTCATGAGGCGAACTCTCCCTCCCACTTAAAAGCCTGACCTATCCTAACACTCCATTGTCAAACATAAAACAAATACAGGCGTGTAGTGGATGCGATTCAGATTTTGGAGAAATCAACAATCCAAACTACTTGTAACCAAAACGGACAACGGTAACGGTTTTGAATAATGATATTTACAGAATAAAGAGTGGGTACAGGATTCATTTGACTATATATTCGTTTGAGAAGTTTACTTTATAGGCATATGACCACTTCAAGCACCAAGTAAAATGTAAGTTGTTTTAAGTTAAAGGTGCGCAACTGTTCAGAACTACATTTGATCGTGTTGCTGATTGCCTACAGCTCAACATAAAGCAACAAATAAATAGCAAATGAACTGTAAAAGCAGCAGAGACCTGTTTGAAACATTTCAAACTTCAATGACAGACTGCGCTCTCGTGCGTAAAGGGACTCGTGACGACCGAGCGCTTCCTCCGCATCGTGTTCGCGCTTCATTTCATAAAGATCAAATGGTTTAATGCTCTCTTCAGATGAGAAAGTGCAACATATACCCAAACACAATTTAGAACCTCTTCAAGCGTATCCATTAGGATCAGTGGATTTCTATTTCCTGAAGCACCCGTATTACCGTCGTGATTTTAACAAAGAACACAGGACGTTGTGTCCAAAGGTTGAATGAGTTGCACCATTTCCAGTTGGCTATGCAAAAAAATATATGTTAAGTAATATTTCGAACAGAGAGCTCTTCAGTGGATATTTCTTTTTACAGAAATATTTGACGGTTTTAACAGATAGATAGATAGATAGATAGATAGATAGATAGATAGATAGATAGATAGATAGATAGATAGATAGATAGATAGATAGATAGATAGATGGATGGATGGATGGATGGATGGATGGATGGATGGATGGCAGAAATAGATATTTTGTGCATTTATAAACATGTGGAGAGGTCTGCCCTCTTATGGACAACAAAATGCAAGAATATTTAACTATAATTTTGCAGATAATGTCTGATAATTTAATAATTTATTCCTCATTCAGCATTCATGTTTCTTTTGAAACACGCTTCTGCAAAAAAAAACTCTTATGAACTCTTAAAAAACTGTTAAGCCTACTCTTATAGACCTTATTTATTGTAGCACCATATTTATTTCTTTAACAAGAACTAAAATAAGGTAATGCGTTATAGTACAGTGTGTTCAATGAATTGTACTGTTGTTTAACAACATACCAATTGTTCAGCTAACCAAACTTCTCACCAAAAGAAATCAGTTGACCAAAATGTTTATAAAACTGTAAACGTTAGGACGTTTATGCCTTGTGCACCACTGTAAAGACTTTATATCTCTCACAGCCTCGTTTCCATCCATGTTAAATTCAGGATGACGTCTAACCTGATTCAAATCTATTGACTAAAATGTGTGACTAGATTACTACATTTTAATGGTGTTAAAGTTTCCACTGCATGTCAGATTATAATTATTTTCCATGAATGTCTGCATGCCTTTAAAGATCATGGCACTCTCAAGAATGAAGTTATCTTTGGAAACTGCATTTCATTTACAGTACTTTTCCCCCCAGTAGCTTTCAAGAGGGTCATGGTGTTCCTTCTGGAGAGAAGTCATTTTCTTTTTGGAAATGATAGACTGAGATATTAGATATAGGCTGTGTAATTTGCTGACCCTTTTGAAAAAGAAGTGCACTTAATTGCATTGAATGTATAATTGCAGTGTTCTTCAAATCTTAAAAGTACATTAAAACAAATGTACTTGCATATTATATAATATTAATCAAATAAAACCTGGAGAAAGAGTGCTTAATGTCTTCATGTTTTGAATATATAAGTACACTTTTAGAAAGTGTGACTGAGATATTACATGTTTAATTTGTCGACCCTTGTGAAAAAGAAGTGCACTTCATTGTGTTGAATGTATAATTACACTGTTCGTAAAAGCATATTAAAACAACTGTGCTTACAAATTATATAATATTAATGAAATAAAACTTGGAGAGAGAGAGTACTTAATATCTTCATATTTTTTAATATATACTGTTAGTACACTTTTAGAAAGTTAAATTTGTTAAATTAAAATATTTACTTTAAAGTACATTAAATCATTATGTTTAAAGTATTATTATGATGCTGACTCATACTAAAGTGTATTTTACTTGATTATAATTTTAACTTAGTGTTTAATACAATATTACACTAAATATATATAATACAATATTACTTTAAATATATTTTACATGTACTAAATTTAAGTTTAATCATCACACACACACATTATACTTTTATACTGTACAAACCGTATTTTCTATCGTCCTACAACAACCCTACACCTAAATCTAACCCTTACAGGAAACTTTGTGCATTTTTACTTTCTCAAAAAACGAATTATGTATGATTTATATAAGCCTTTTGAATTATGGGGACACTGACAATGTCCCCATAAATCACCTTGTAATACTATGTCATACCCATGTAATTATACAAATGTGTGTCCTCATAAACCACATAAACATGCACACACACGCGCAAACACACACACACACGCACGCACGCATACACACACACACACACACACACACACATCATGAAGCAACCTCGATTCCCAACAACAAAAACAAACCTACTGTGATGTTCCTGCTGTTATGAGCAAACCGATGGCATAAGAGTTCACAAACAGAATTAACTCTGGACAACATGCAGCTTTTCCAAATTCACTTAGCTGACAAAGTGCATCGGAGCTGACATGACTTCCAATATTCCCCATAGCCTGTCATAAGCAGTATTTCAATTATTTGTTTAGGTATTCAAAGTAAAAAAGAGGCAGAAATTGCTGCCGTCAGAATAATAGAGTCAAATAAAAAGTTTGTGAATGAGACAGTTAATGATTTCAGTCACTGTGAAGGACTTTAACAGCCTAAATAGTTACTGGGTAAAATATAATTCAGAAATATCTAGAGGCCCTCAAACATAATGAAACAGCTAAGGCTGGATCCAATTTCAATTTCAATTTAAAACTGCCTGAGTAAGCAAATAAGTTAAAATGTTTGCCAGATAGCATCGCACCAGAGCAGGATGTTCTGAGTTCTGAGGGAGATGTGTGAGAGTTAATGCATGACCATATCAATGCCGTCATCACGGGACCTGCCTCACATGGGCAACCGCAATCTATTTCACCCTAAGTGTTTAGAACTTCCATCCAAGTTTGTCAGAAAGCTAAACAAATCAGTGTTTTCCATGCCCACGCTCACAATGAAAGAGTTGTCGATGCTGATGGCTGGAGGGAGCGATGTCCTTTTGTAACACATTAACCCCACATGATTGGTCATCTCTGATTTGCTGATGAATTCCACACAATGCTCCAAAGTTACAAAACAAACTCCTCTATGTCTTGCTGTACATCTTCACTGGCTCACTTTCAACACATTCAACAATTACAGTGTAATTTAAGCAGGGGCGTAACCATGGTATAGATATTGGGGGGGTCCAAATGTGAGCCCTCCCCCAGATATTTTTTTTTAAGTTCAGTCGCGGATCAGATCGTAAAAACAAACAGGCCAGGCCATCAACGAATGAATAGAGGCTTATCAATGGAGTGGGAAGTGCGGGAACTCCTTG
This sequence comes from Oxygymnocypris stewartii, assembly GCA_003573665.1. NCBI lineage: Eukaryota > Metazoa > Chordata > Actinopteri > Cypriniformes > Cyprinidae > Oxygymnocypris > Oxygymnocypris stewartii. The sequence continues at coordinate 751,532 of QVTF01022339.1, read as the reverse complement.
GTCTGTGACTCCAGCAGTTCATTATTCAGCCTAGTTTCAGGGTATCATGCTAGCTAAGTTACCTAGCTATAATACTGAGCCATTTAAACGTGATATTTATTCACATTTATTCAAAAATTGCCGCGGTATTTTTGACCATGGCACTACTTTTTAGGTGTCTACTTGCTTACCGTCTGAAAAAAAAGGCGAATGTCCACCTGTTCGTCCTGCTTCTTTCTTTTAGCTCCTACCTTCATTTCATTTAAGCACCAGTGACAGTCGGACTAGAGGTCTGCACGGGCTCAAAACTGAAGCCCGAACCCGGCCCGTACCCGAGATTGTCTGACCCAACCCGACCCGACCCGAGCGGCACAGTTAAATGTAGAGCCCGAACCCGACCCGAAATACCCCCCCCCCCCCCCACACAGCGAATAGCCAACTAAAAATAAAGGAAAAAGGCTGCATTTCACGATTGCGTGCAAAGAAACAGATTAATCAAGGCTCTGCCATTTCACAAACATTTACCAGTTATGAAAGTTTGTGAACATCAGGTGCAGCGGTCGCATACATTCTGCCGAGTTTATGAATTTTGTATGGACAAGAAGATGATGACCGTGCAAATAATGGTCATTTTTTGTCAGTTAAGGCTCATTAGCATTCTGTCTACTTTAAATCAGACATAAGATCTTAAATAAGATTGTATTTATTTGAATGCATTAATCATTTATTTGAATTAGCGAGAGAGAGAAGGGGGAATATTGCGCGTGCATGTGAACCTGCTTCTGCGCATGTCTCTCTATAAGCAATGAGGCTTAGTTACTTCAAAAACAGCGATTTTGCCGCCTCATTGCAGATAAATATAATGTTGTGACTTGCAAGTCAGTAGCCTGTCGAAGCTATTTTACTAATAAAAGTTTCCGTGCTGTTTGTGCGCGATCTCTGATATGTGTGTGCGTGCGTCTATGAAAGCAGCGAAGCCTCTGCATATAGTTTTGGTTTAGCTACAAACCCGAACCCGACCCGAGCCCGAAGCTACCATTAAACATTAACCCGAAACCCGACCCGAAACCCGAAAGTATTTCGGGACCCGCGGGTTCGGGTCGGGTAGCAGACCTCTAAGTCGGACTGAGCGGTTTTTCAAACGATACCGCAAGCCGGCGTTTACGGGCTCAACCAAGTGTACAATCGAGGGGGGGTGGTCACACAGTTTTGTTTCCCTTGTTTTTCCTAAATTGAAAGTAAATCGGAAATAACAACAAATCCACGAGGCTACAACCAGGGTTCATAAAAGGAGGGCATATCATATGTCACATATTACAATATAATAGGCCTATTATTGGGGGGGACAGATTGGTATTTTTCCAATATTGGGGGGGACACGTCCCCCTCAAAGTATATGGTGGTTACGCCCATGAATTTAAGATTTAAATAACAATTATCACAATAATCATCATGAACCGTGTTAGTTAGAGACCTGCTCATAGATTTTTAATCTAACACTGCCACTGTGTGGTCTCCTTTAGTAATGCTAGACAGGTGCAGTCAGCTTCTTTTACTTCCTCAGTAGATGGCGCTGTGGTAAATGATTTTGAGGGATTACCACAGCAGTGAGCAAGGCCAGATAGTATATGTTTGCCAATGACTATTGCAACAATGTGAAACAATAGTATTAGTTTGACACCACTGCAGCTCTGAAAGTTGCAAAATGTTACAAAAACATTAATTAGTACATTTGTTTCAACTGATATAATATAAAATGTTTCTTGAACACCAAATCAGCATATTAGAAATGCTGATTTTTGAAGGATATGTTGATGCCATAAATTCTACTTTGCATCACAGGAATAAATTAAAATGGTAATATATTACAACAGAAAAGGTTATTCTAAATTGTTAATTTCATATTAACATATTGTTATTTTTGATCAAATTAATGCAGCATAAGAAACTTATTTTAAAACATAAAATATAATGTGCAACATAATGGCTAATTGTGACTATATTTATCATATTAAGTAAATACTCATTACTTGGACTTTAATATCACACATGGAAGGTGGCCTATAATAAGAATTGGGACCATAATTTGTCAGTGAGTAATAATTTAAAACATAATGCAAAGACAACAACATTGACTTCGGCATTAAATTAAATGAATCCATAATTTTATTTACACACTGAAATAAGTGAACCACATAGCTTACAAAAGATCTTATCATCAAACAAATCTAATTTAAAGTGCATTGCTTGAATTAAAATATATGAATAAATATTCACAAAAAGAAAGGAAATAAAATTACACTTTATAAAAAAAAAAATGGCCTTAGTGCCTATCATTACGCAATTACATTTGCTTTTAAAATGACATAAGATCACAGGTTGTCAGGTCTTTGCCCTTTAAAACTTGAGACTGACAATTAGACAGTAACTTCATGGAAAAACTTGACATTTAGCAGACAGAAGACAAACCACACATCACAGCCTTATATGGTCACAGGATCAGTCAAATGGAACACTGACTGATGCAACACAATTTCACGGTATGATGATCTGCACACATACATCCTAAACGTATATTACAGCTCAAGACATAATTCAAGCAAAATGCTTTATTACCCATTTTTGGGTAAGCTCTTTGTCTGTTTCATCAGTATCTCATATTCAAGTTATCTTGGGTCGATATTATAAGATCACAGTAGTACAGTGTCACAATGACATGTGATTATTATGTTTTCCACGAGGGCTATTGGGTGTAGCAGTGTGTCAGAAATTCCGTTGTTGTTCAGAAACACAGAAAGCCATTCATCTATGTTTAGTTTGTATTGCCATAAACAATTGAGAACAGGTAGTCAGCTGATGCCATCTATTACCCAAACAAGTTGAGTAATGCCACGGTGAAGTTTAAAGGCAGAGATGCCTCATTTGGTCCCTTTATTAAGAGTCTCATGTGCATAGATAGCATCAAACTATAACTTCCTGAAAGCACCTTTGCAGATCTTTCACAGTCTTTGAGGTCCAAGCTGTGGCCAGTAGATCTGTCTTCTAAAAGTTAGTGGAGCCAGTTCAAGATATTAATGTTCAAAACGCAGTGCCACTGTTTTCTCTGTCTAGTACAGTATAGGGGCACAAAACGTCCGTCTCGAACTGAAGAAGTTGGCCCATGAAGGCTAAGTTGGGTGAGATGACTTGTCGGCGGCGTTTTACGAAGTCAAAGGCCTCGTCCAGACTGACACGTCGAGCGTGAATGAGGTACGCCAGGCATATGGTGGCTGACCGGGAGATTCCTGCATGACAGTGAACCAGCACTCGACCACCACTCTCTTTTATTGATTCTGCAGATGCAATGAAGTTGTGCGTTAGTTTTAGGTCATTATTATATTTCTGAAGGATTAAGAAATGTATTTTTGTGAAGACTTACCAATAAATTGGATGGCGTCTGGAAAGAGGACGCGTATGTCTGCGGCCAGATTGTCCTCCACCTTCAGAGTTTTGTACTGAAGTTCCTCCTCAAACAGATTGGGACAGGAAGAGGATACATTGAGCACAGCCGTGATGCCGCATCGCTCCAGTGTCTCCCGTCTGGAGGAGTGAAGCGCACTGCCCAGAAAGAGGAAGGGGAGGATTTCAACTGGACCACCCTAGAAATCACAAAGAACAAAAATCAATGAGTGTATTCAAAAGACATTGACATATAAAATGTCATTAGACAATTCATAATGATTTTGAGATTTCACATAGCTAACCTGATCATAGAGAGGAGTCTTTCTTCCAGAAACAATGGGCTCTGAATCACAGAGAGCAGGATGATTCGAGCACATGACAGGAGGGCTAAAACAGAGCTCTGGATAAAGTGCGAAGAACCCGTCAAATCCACCTAGAAATGGTCAAAGAAAACAATTTGTTGTTAATTATGTGCATTTCATTTTACAGGGTTTGACAAACAGAGCAAGCAAACAACTCAAAAACTTTGTAATAAGCCGCAAAAAATTACATTGATTAGAAATAATGGTGCAATACACCAAAGCAAGGTACATTTCGCCTTTGTAATGTTTTATATATGTTTGTAGTTATTTTTGACTGGAATAAAAACAGCTTATGATGCCCAGATGCAGATATTACTACATTTTTATGTTACCTGACAAATAATTTTACAGTGTATAAAGCAGCTGTTTGAGCAGTATGCAGATAAGTTACATTTTCCAGCTAACAATATAAATATAGAACAGAATCTAATTACTTTCAGTGATACAATATAATATAGTCAGTCGGAAAATCAAATCAGAAGTTACCAAAACATCAATTTTTACAGCTAAAATAAATGTAAATAATATATATATATAATATATGTAAATGTAAATAATATATGTAAATATTATATTTATGTAAATAATGTAAATAATATATACCCGTATGTATACACGCTCGACTGTATACATACTGGTAGATAGATAGATAGGTCTAATAAATAGGCCACTGCAAGAAAAGTAACGTGACTTTAAAGCGCTATTCCATCTATAAATGTCCTTTATTTAAATTTTTCTAATATTGTAGTCATCCTAAATTACATTAAATCATACTGTTACAGTTAATTTAGATGTTATAACATACAGCTTTTAAATTAGGCTACCAGTGAATTGAGCGAAACCCTTTTTACAGAGTAAATAAATAAAATACAGCAATTTAGAACTTAAAATTATATTCCCCAAAAAACAATGACAACGTGTCTAGTTCTGTGAAGTTTACCTTGTAAGAAGCAGATGTGCGTCGAGGCAGACTGGACCTCTGACTGAAGGGCACCGAGGAGAAGGCTGGCCAGACTCTCGCCCTTCAGATCTCTGATCGAGTGACTGTTGTCATCCAGGACCACGACCGGAGAGAAGTCTCCGTTCCGCAGCTGGGCCAGGAGCGACTTATCCGCCACCAGCCACTCCAGACACACCACGGAGCTCTTGGACCTCCGTCTCAGCATGGAATTCCAGTTGACGTTGCGGGACTCGAGGATGTGCGCCCGGGAGAAGGCGAGGAACGGCCGGCAGTCCAGCACGATGCATCCCCCAGACGCGAAGAGCTCAGAGGGAGTCCGCAAAATATGAACCAACTCGCTGCCTGAGATCTCGAGAGGGTCGCCAATACCCATGACCTCTCCAGACAAACAACAGCTGTGATGAGATACGGATATTCTTCACAGGACCAACAACAGCGCGTTCAATTTATTGGAACGAATTTGTTTGTCCACTAGAAATTAATAACTATAAACAGTAACAAAAACAGATGATACAAAACAATATTTTTGTCCGTTTAGGCCTGGTGTGTTTTGACAGTATTATTACTTTACAATTAACATAGAATAATTTTGTCTTTAAATGTCAATTTCGTATATTGTTTCTTAGTATTTCGTCAAAGCTTAGATTCAAAGTCCTTTATTGTTCAGCAGATGTGATTCTACACTAAAGCGGGGTTGGAACCAGTATTTGTATCGCTTCTCCTCCACAACAGCCACACCTTCGTTTTCCACATAAGGAACAGACGTCACGCACGGAAGAACCATATATGGCCCGTTGACTTAGACCGACATTCCATATATGGTTCTTGACGCGCTCTCCCCTCTTTTCCCACTGGCACGTGGTCGTTGGGGTTACCCGTGTTTTTTACTTTATGACGTGAGTTTAAGCAGTACCATAGAGGCGTGCAACCGCAACACACACACACACACACACACACAGGTTATGGTACGTTCTATTATAACAATTTTATGGTTGGCTTGCGGCCTTTGGGCAAGATCACATCATTAAATCAGGAACATGATCAAACCACGCGCTGAAGGCGATGATGTATTTTCATGCTTGACCGTGCAATGTCATTCTGTGTGGGTAAAATACACTGTGCTGCAACTTTCCATACAGGTGTACAGTTTCAGTGGGCGATGCAAGCTGCCAGCAGAGAATAACTGTTAAAATGACAAATAGACAGAAAAGATGCTAAAAAAGCAAAACACACAAACAATGCAGTGTATTTGTTGCTATAATACTATTTATTTACAAAAAAAATTATAAGTTCTTTGCACACAAAGAAAAACAGAAATAAATCAATGGGTTTCACATCATGTGACTGCAAATCTGTCATCTGCATGTGGCATTGCCTATTATATTTGTAATGAACCATATATACATTAGTTGACTTCCTCATAAAAATATTTGAGGTTTCTTTATGCAGTAAGCATATTTGCAATGCGTTTAGGTGTAAACAGAATAAAAGTCATTTTAAAATGTACCTATTTTTTCCTTCAGATTTTTTATAATGTTCATCTGTCCTCATCAAAACCCAGGCAGTGTACAAAATTGAAGTTTTTATAGACATTAAAATCGAAGACATTAAAATAAACAGATAGCAGGAGTGTATATCAGACAATTGTATCGCAGTTTTAGCTATTTCGTTTAATCTGGGTGTCTCTGAGACCCCAAACAAGTAATGCAACATATGACATATCATCCTGGTGCATTAATATCAAGTATGATATTTTGAGCTATTAAAGTAGGTCTGGGTACACTGAAGCCCTAACAAGGGTTAAAAGAATAAGACATATTTTATGTTGTAATAAAAATAATCATTGCACTAGTTGAAACAATTTATTGCCTGACAAATCCAAATCATCGCCTGTGGAAGACTGTTGAGGAAAAAACACTTGTGCATTTTCAACTCACAAAATCACAAAGCCAAACTACAACAGAGGTGTATTGGGATTATATGCAGTAAGCATATCTACAATGCATTTAGTTCCGTAGTAAGTAAACGATTTTATAAGTATGCTCTAAAATCAATTCTAAATGTACGTCTATTTTTAATCCCTAAGAACATACAACACAGTTGTAGACATTACGGAGCAGGCTGTTCTCTGGATGCATGAACGAGTCTAATAACACGGCCTCCCACGCATCCACCTTATTGTGGTTGTCCAGGACTCAGTGTATAGCCAGCACATTATCCACGTCCACACACAAGCACTATAAAGGGAGGTTTGTACTTGTGAATGAAAGGATGTGCAGTGGAGAAATAGGCCATGTGGTATAAAGTGGAAAAACAACATGAACTCTGGATGCAGGATTATGTTTGGTATTAAACGGCACAAGAGGCTGGATAATCTTTAACAGCAGTCTGCAATCTGAGGTCACATTCACAAACCCTGCATTCACACTCTCTCTGTTCCTATCACAGCTTATTTGTCTTTCTCTGTACTTTCCCCCTGTTTTTACTCTGCACCGACTCTTTCTCTGCAGCTTTAACGTGATGTGACATACATACAACCAAGTATGGTGACCCATACTCGGAATTTGTGCTCCGCATTTAACCCATTCAAAGTGCACACACACAGCAGTGAACACACACACACACACCGTGAACACATACCCGGAGCAGTGGGCAGCCATTTATGCTGCGCCGCCCGGGGTGCAGTTGGGGGTTCGGTGTCTTGCTCAAAGGCATCTCGTCGTGGTATTGAAGGTGGAGAGAGCGCTGTACATTCACTCCTCCCACCGACAATCCCTGCCGGCTCGAGACTTTTCGATTACGAGTCTGACTTTCTTACCATTAGGCCACGACTGCCTCGTTTTAAGACTAGTTTTAAAAGTAATGTATTTTGTATTCATTGTTTAGACTTTCATCTATCTGTTTGAATGCTTGTCTTTCAATATTAAAGATATTACAGAATAATTTATAATCACACACTGCAAGCTTTTTTACAAGATTCAAGATAATGATTTCTTATAATAAAATGCTGTATTAAGAATTTGACAGTGCAATCAGTGCAGACTAGGTCATTCTCTGGCATTACACAATAAGCCACTGTAAATACAATAAATAATAGTCATATTGTGATGCATTGTGGGATAATAGTTTGAGTAATATCATTAGTGTTCACTTTGGCTGGGAACCTGGACCTTTTGTAATTTGATAAATTTTCTCCTTGCAAGTGTAATAATGTTACAAAACAGTTGGTTATTATGAAGCAAAAATTACACAAGCTTCTTAATTTGCATTTGTAATTATACTTCATGATCTCACACTATCTGTTCTTAATGTATAAGCAAGGACAGCTTCATCACAAAGGTGTCCAAAATGTCCATACAATTTCTTGTTTAAAACTTGTAATGTAGTGTTGCACCCATTTTTCTATAACATTATATATTTTTTTATATTTAAAAAATAAATACAAGAACTTAAGTGATTGACTATAAAGTCTTATCATAAATTATGTTGTAACTTCAAATCGTTGCTTCCGACTAGGTCGTCTATCCATGATATTGTTTTCCACAGCAAAAAAAATCTAAATTTTTGATTTAAGAGAGAAATATGAACAGATCAAGCTCCATTTATAAGCAAAAACAGTTCGAAACAAATATGTTGGTGGATTCTGATGTGAGAGGACAACAGTGAATGGACTTTCTCACTGGAGAAAGCATTATATTTGGATTATGGACTGAACTAGTTTGACTAGAAGCGATGGCTTGAAGTTAAAAACGCCTAAATGATTGTTTTGTTTCTTACAGACACACAGCGTTTCACTTCACAAGACAGCTATTGATGCGCTGGAGGAGTTTAGATTAGCTGTGGATTATTGTGATGTTTGATCAGCTGTTTGGGCTCTCATTCTGATGGCACCCATTCACTGCAGAGGATCCATTGATGAGCAAGTGATGTAATGCTAAATTTCTCCAAAACAGTTTTGATGACGAAACAAACTCATCTTGGTTAGCCTGAGGGTATTTTTTAGCAAATGTGCAATTTTTGGTAAACTATTCCTCAATGAGTGGTTGGGGATTTTTATGCTATTGTTGTGAGCTGAGTCAGGTGAACTACAGTATTAGTATGACTTGACAACCGGGACTGCAACTTAAAGAGTTACTCCACCCCAAAATGAAAATGTTGTCATTATTCACTTCCAACTCCATAAAAGCTTCGTTCATCTTCGGAACACAATTTAAGATATTTTAGATAAAATCCGAGAGGCTTGTGACTGTCCCATTGACTGCCAAGTAAATAACACTGTCGAGGTTCAGAAAAGTATGAAAAGAATCGCGAGGGTAATCCATCTGCCATCAGTGGTTCAATCTGAATTTTATGAAGTGACGAGAATACTTTATGATATACTATCTTTCACCGAAGGTCAAAATCCCTTCTGATTTCTGTGGGGAAAGTAACAGCAGCGGCTTGGCTATCTTCAGCAGCGATGTACTCAGTGGTCCCTGCGGGCACCAAGGTTAGCGAATTTGCACTGGGGCGATGGGACGTTTGCGACCTTTCGCATGGCATTTGTCTGTCAAGCGCTCGCTTGACAACATCTGCATGCCACAAGGTTGTGATGGGGTTTAGCTTGTGGTGCTTTCCATAGGACCCCTATGTCGTCACGACATAACTTGTAGTGACCGACAGATAGGGAACATCTAGGTCCCTGATGGAGGGAACGGAGACGTTATGTCCTCATGCCACAATCTTGAACCATCGCTGGTTGCCAGGGACTCGTTCTCAGCGTAAAACCTAATCAGTGGACGCACCTGTCGCCCTTTATAACCGTATGTACAGGGAGTGGCTCAGGTATGCAAAATCCACTAGCCAATTTCATTGGCGTTTTCTCTTTAGTCAGAGATGATCGGGGCTTCCAGGTAAATGCCCCTATGTCGTCACAACATAACGTCTCCGTTCCCTCCATCAGGAAACGGGGGTTACGTACGTAACCGAGATGTTGCACACTGGGTCCAGAATTTTCGTCCGTCATGAAAAAATTCAGATCAAGTTCGATTCTCTGCGTTTTTGAATCCATAGCATGTATTTTGATAGAAAAGGATGAGGAATACGAAACAAAACAGAAAAACGCACATGAAAATTTCAGACTCAGTGAGCAATGACCTTAACAACACACAATTACAGTTATTGTTAGTAATTTGATCACAGTCATTTCCTGCTATAGTTCACACTGCAGTCACAGTATGCAGTTATTTATTGTAGAACCACTACTGTAAAAAGTACTTTGAAAGTACAGCCATGTAGGAATAAAATGCATATTCAAATGAAAGTACAGAAACTAGTAACCAAATATCAATTTAAATGAAGGTAGAAACTAATAGCCAGTGATTAAAAGAAAAGTTCCCCCACATTTATTTCTGTACAGTGTGGAACGTCACCCGCAGATATGAGCTCACCTGTTATTTATTTTAAATGACAACAACAAACATATAGCACTACTAACACGAAAGAGGATGTATGAGTCTGTGAGTCATATTCCTCATGTATGATTGATATAGTCTATCAAATGTGATACATCACAAGAATACAGACTTATGCTATTGCTCAAAAACACCCCCATAAGATAACTGAAAACGCCTTGCGGTCAACATAACCAGCGTGACTTAAAATGACATCATTATGCCTCATGCTGACAAGAAAGATTATTCTTAACTTTCATGATCTGTAACAATTGACTTTCCTGTTTTTATATGTGGGGTGATGCACGTGTATAGCATTATATTAATTTAGATATTTAAGTCTTTGTCTTATTTTTCATCAGACCTCACCAAAACCCAGGTGGCAGATATTATTGAAGATTTGACTGCCTTGTTTATCACGTGACTGGTATCGATTTTAGTAATCCAGTCTCAGTCAAACTGACACAGCTAAAAATGAAAAACTACTAATGATAAACTAAGAAATACAAATAAACAATTGGCTGTAGAGTACATCTACACTTAATCAAAAACATGTTGATTGTATTATTTAATGTTTTATTTCCAGGCTCTATATGAGACCCTAAACTAAAATAATGTGATTATATGTATATACACAAGATCTATTTTTATTTTTTTCAGTTGATACAGCAACCCGATACATCAATGTTGTATTTTTTCTGAGCTGTTAAACTGATTCTCTGAAACTCCAAACAGTACATGCGGGTTAAAATGAAGAGAAATATTTTGATGATTTAATGAAAAGTAGCATTGCATTGATTAAAATTGTTTCTTGTCTGCCAAAATATAAAGTATTTCTCAACACTGTAAAATTTCACAATATAAACTTGTACATATTCAGCTCACCCTAAAATCACAAAGTAAAACTAAAACCACTTTTGTTAAAGGAAGAGGAGGCGGATCCTCCCATGCACTGCTTTTTCTGTCCCTGAATGTGTGTAAATAGCAGCTGAGTTCAGCTCCGTCAGTCTTGAATTTCCCTTCATTCACTCGGTCTCTCCCCCGTCTTTTTCCCCTACAATTTCTCCCACAACTGTGGCCACTCTTCCATCCCACACTCCTCCTCCTCCTTTTAAACGTAAGAATATGAGGTTGTGTGTTCATACTTGCCTCATATTAGTTTGACTATGAGCACATGTCTTTGCATGTCAAATAATTGCGTTTGTAACACAAGACTGTCACTGCAATTCAAATGAGAATTTAGTGAAGACTCACTTCATAGTTGATATGAGTTTAAGTGTTCATGTTTTAACTCATTGAATGTTTATTCATGTTCTATGAATAATACAAAAAATGCCTCCTGACCTGCATCTAGAGTTTTTTCCTACCATGGCAGTAAGTCAATACCATGTTGTTGTTGAGTTCTTGCTGCTACTATGGGCAATACGTCTCGCCAGTCCATAATAACTGAAAAACAAGCAGATCTGAATGAGTAGATACAAAATAAATAAGTTTTCCATTGTTTCCATTCTCATCTGTTTATTTCATCATATGTTGCGTGAGTTCAGCATTCACACCTGTTGTATTAAGTGTGTGTGCAGCATTGAATAATCTATATGTGGTTTTGTGAGGGTGTCAGGATGAGGTGAGGGATACGTTCATTTTAAGTACGTAAACTGTTGCGAGGATGGTGCTGTGGGCTGAGGTTGAGCCATGTAATGTCACAACTTCCTGTTTGGCAGAAAAAGAGCTGTCCCTTGTTCCTGTAGATATCGGGCCTGTTTACTGTCTGAAAATAATTAAATAAAACTAAATTGTAACAATTGTTTTTAAGACTAAATATCCTGAATGATTCATTGTATATATATGATACAATGGTGTATACATAAATTTTTCAGAAATTCTAATACATTCAACTAAAATAAATGAACTGAAATGTAAATATTTGACACTATAATAATCTGTAAATCACCAACTGTGTGAACATGCAAATTTTTGGTTTAAATATATATGTATTTATTTCAATATTTTCTTTGTTAGTTATTTTCTGTGGATCAAATGATTTATTTACGTCATGAATGTCGACAGCCTAATATTAATACTCATGATTACGTCTTGATCACAAATTGCAAATGCAGCTAAAATAATATTCACTTGAGGAAGCTTCTTGAGGAAGCCTGCGGGTTTGTTTAATCAAACTGTGTGTGTCTCATAGAGGAAGTTGATGAGTAATCCAGTAAAAATCAATACTTATTCTATGTACGTGTTATGTTTTGTATTCTACGTTTTGTTCCAGAGAAAACAATCAAACCGTTCAAGCCAGAAAGTTGGAGGAATAAATAAGCTAACGTAGTTAGCTGTGTTAAAAAATAAATGTTTTGGAAGAATTATTCGACCTGCATTTACTCTGGCAGTGTTTCCTGCCTCCCGTGATGTCACTCGTCTCGGTAAAACAATAGGAAAATGCAGAAAGATGGTAAACAAAGCTGAAACCATTCAAAATCACAACTGAGCAGAACTTTCAAAATGGATAATTTCCTGGTACATAAAGGACTTTCCCCAGAATCCCCAGTGACATGATAATATAAGGATATTATAAACATTAACTTCGTGATTTTCTATAAAGCTGCTTTGAAATAATGAAATACAGTGGAATAAACTGCTATACATATAACATTGATTTAATATGACTTCTGATATATGTTCTAAAGACTTCAGCCACCTGTTCACGCTGTAACTGAAAGAACTGAAAAACAGTCAATCAGATGTAATGGAGCCATACTGAATAGGAAGTCTGACAGTCTCAGTTATCAAAGGGGAACTTCACATGAAAACAGGTGTTTGAGAGTTTTCAGCGTACTCTCCTCTGGCCAGAAGAGCGGATAATCCCCAGGATTAATCAGCAGGCAGGGGAATTTTAATTCTAGAAAAACATTGTAATCCAAGAGATTTACCTCTCTCACATTATCTCTTGCCCTCTCCCACGTGTCTGCCCAACCAAAACGTGTCGGTCATTCATCTGAAACGTGTCTTTCTTTTTCTTAGTGAATTGATCTTTTTTTACATAGGGTGTGTGTGTGTGTGTGTGTGTGTGTGTGTACTCAGTATGTAATTGAATAATGTAGGACAGCACCTGGTGGACAGATAATAATGCAAATGACTTTAATCACTGAAATAAACCCAAAATAAATTACGCATGAAAATCTACCTCCAGAGCCTGTCCCTAAGTTTGTCTCATGACTTCATGTCAAATAATGATGTCACTATTTTCTGTATGAGCTTTTGCCAAATGATGCTGCTTAATATTTTTTTTTTTTTTATGTGCCTTAAAATTGCCATCAACTTTTTAATTTCAATACTAAAAAGAAATGAAAACAAGTGGAATAAATAAATAAATGGAAAAAAGCTTATGCTCATAATATATATATATATATATATATATATATATATAAACACACGCACACATATATATATTAAAAACAAATTCACACAAAAAGTATTTTCGTAGATGTATAACATTAATGTTGAACCACATATGTCACATGGACTATTTTAACAATGTCCTTATTAACTTTCTGGGCCTTAAACTTGGTGGTTGCATTTTTGTCTATGGAGGGTCAGAGAGTTCTCCGATTTCATCAAAAATATCTTAATTTGTGTTCCAAAGATGAAAGAAGGTCTTATGGGTTTCAAAAGACATGAGGGTGAGTAAATAATGACAGAATGTTGTTTTTTTTTTGGGGGGGGGGGGGGGGTGAACTTGTATATATATACCTTTAAAAGTTAGACATTTTATTATTTTTGAAAGAAGTATCTTCTGCTCAGCAAAGCTGCATTTAATGGATCAAAATACAGTGAAATTGTAATATCTTTTCATATTTTTCAGCTGCCATTACTCCAGTCTTTAGTGCAACATTATTCATAAATGTCTTTACTTTAATGTATTTAAAATATTACATAAATAAAAAATACTGACCCTAACGTTTTATATATATATATATATATATATATATAAAACACTGTATATATGTATATATATATATATATACAGTGCTCAGCGTAAATGAGTACACGCCCTTTAAAAAGTAAAATTTTAAACAATATCTCAATGAACACAAAAACCATTTCCAAAATGTTGACAAGACTAAGTTTAATATAACATCTGTTTAACTTATAACATGAAAGTAAGGTTAATAATATAACTTAGATTACACATTTTTCAGTTTCACTCAAATTAGGGTGATGCAAAAATGAGTACACCCCACAACAAAAACTACTAAATCTAGTACTTTGTATGGCCTCCATGATTTTTAATGACAGCATCAAGTCATCTAGGCATGGAATGAACAAGTTGGCGACATTTTGCCAGATCTATCTTTTTCCATTCTTCAAGAATGACCTCTTTTAGAGATTGGATGCTGGATGGAGAGTGATGCTCAACTTGTCTCTTCAGAATTCCCCATAGGTGTTCGATTGGGTTCAGATCAGGAGACATACTTGGCCACTGAATCACTTTCACCCTGTTCTTCTTCAGAAATCCAACAGTGGCCTTAGATGTGTGTTTAGGATCATTGTCATGTTGGAAAAGTGCACGACGACCAAGGGCACAGAGTGATGGTAGCATCTTCTCTTTCAGTATAGAGCAGTAAATTTGTGAATTCATGATGCCATCAATGAAATGCAGCTCCCCGACACCAGCAGCACTCATGCAGCCCCACATAAGGACACTGCCACCACCATGTTTCACTGTAGGCACCATGCATTTTTCTTTGTATTCCTCACCTTTGCGAAGCCATACAGTTTTGAAGCCATCAGTTCCAAAAACATTTATCTTGGTCTCATCACTCCAGAGTATAGAGTCCCAGTATTCTTCATCTTTGGGTCCTGGCAAACTCTAGGCAGGCTTTTTGTGCCTGGGCTTTAGGAGAGGCTTCTTTCGTGGACAGTACCCATGCATGCCATTCCTCTGCAGTGTACGCCATATTGTGTCACAGGAAATAGTCACCCCAGTTTGGCTTTCTACTTCTTTAGATAACTGCAGTGAACTTACATGTCGATTTTCTTCAACCCTTCTCATCAGAAGACGCTCCTGACGAGGTGTTAACTTCCGTGGACGACCTGGACGTCTCTGTGAGATGGTTGCAGTTCCATCTTTTTAAATGTTTGTACCACTTTTGCTACAGTATTCTGACTGATAAGTAAAGCTTTGCTGATCTTCCTGTAGCCTTCACCTTTCTTGTGTAAAGAAATTATTTTCTTTCTCAGGTCTTGTGACATTTCTCTTCCATGTGGTGCCATTGCTGACAGCATGAAATGGGAAGGGGTTTTCTTTAAGTAACACCCTTTTATAGTCAACTGTCACCTGTGTAATGAATAATTAGACTCGCCTGTGGTTAAATTCTTGTTAAACTAGACATTTGTAGTCTAAAATGTAGCTTTGCTCCAGAGACTTTCAGTGGGGTGTACTCATTTTTGCATCACCCTAATTTGAGTAAAACTGAAAATTTTGTTCTCTAAGTTATTATTATTAACCTTACTTTCATGTTATAAATTAAACAGATGTTATATAAAACTTAGTCTTGTCAACATTTTGGAAAATGTTTTTGTGTTCATTGAGATATTGTTTAAAATGTTACTTTTCAAAGGGGGTGTACTCATTTTCGCTGAGCACTGTATTTGTATGTGTATATATATATGTATATATATATGTGTGTGTGTGTGTGTGTGTGTGTGTGTGTGTGTGTGTGTGTGTGTGTGTGTGTGTGTGTGTGTGTGTGTGTGTGTGTGTGTGATCTTTTAAACTTTCACTGTAGCATTTGAAACTCATCAGTCTTTGGGGTGCCTGTAGTCATTTATTTGTGCATCTCTTTGGATCACATCTCTCTTTCTGTCACACTCATCAGCTCAATGTTCTCCACATTCTCCCCCTCTCCTCCTCTCCTGCTGTCTCTCTCCTCCTCCTGCCACTTCATGGTCACTCTATCAGAGCAACACAAAGCAACATGACACAATGGATGCAAAAAAGTGTGCTTCCTTCCTAATGTTGTCTCTTTGGACAAAATCAGCAGGATGCCATGACAGATCACCCACTGTCACGCTTTCTTCCTCCCATTCTCTCTCTCTCCCTGCATGGGCCAACTCTCATGCATGCATAGCTGAGCTGCATGTTATATTGCATTAAAATGATCATTTAGATTAATTACACGGTTTAGTAATTGTGTTTTTTGTTTTTATTTTGTTTTTATTTTTTTCATTTTATGTATTTAGCCATTTAAATTGTAGTTTTAGTAGTTTTAGGACTTACATTTAATTCAGCTAATCGCCAAGGCAACAATTATACATCTAGTTTTCATCTAATACTTTATTTTATATCAGCTTTATTGCATGTAATGAAAATGATTTGTAATAGTTTTAGTTAACATTAACTGGCCATGATATTTCATAAACAGACAATGATAGGCATTCCATTCCACTTCTGTTGAAATCTGCTGATCTCCTGTGGGTGCGGATTGCATGTAGGCCTGATTATATCTCATTTATGTCTTCCAAATATGAAAATGAATACAAATATAAAATAATGAAACTTAAATGGAAGCTTGTATGAAATTAAATTTGATTTAAATATAATACTGCTACTATATACAGTAAAAGTAGCACAAAATATGCACAGAAAGACAATTACTCATTCATTCTTTCCTTCACAATCTATATTTTGGCTCATTTTCTATTTTGTTCTTGTTATTGTTGCTGTTCGAACTAAATCAAAAAGCCCCTTTTTAAAAGGTACTAACCATCCTGTTATGACACACCTGAGGTTCACTATGATGACAAGGCTGCCTGTGATGCTGAGTACAGTCAGTAAAATCAGTATAACGATGAGACTGCTCCTCTGAAGGTTGTGAAGTGTGGCATCGTGACCCGAGGGCAGGGACGGCAAAGCCACAATCAGTCTAGGGGTTGTAGATGGCAGTGGGTTGACTGAGGGAAAGAGAGACAGATGAGAGGAGGACAAATCTAGACCACAATGAGTTATTAAATTCAATAAACATGGCCTACCTTTCAGTTTGAAATACATGCGGGACAGCGTAGTACCCTTTTGATCCTGTAGGAGACAGCAGTACGTGCCTTCCTCGTTGACTTTTAGCTGATTGAGGACAATTTTAGACTCCTCTGTCACCACCAGCGCTTCATACTCTCCGACATGTGATTGCTTGCAGTGAATAATAACCAGTCTGTGATTTAGTACATTTTAGTAAATAATTCAAATTTAAATCAGTGTACTCTGGTCTGGAAAGACTTGAGCGTACTTTAAAACTGTAGCTTATCAAGCAAAAAGCTAATGATTTGAAGGCTATGGTAGACTACATGGTATATCAAAGCTATTCAGTGGGACATGCTTTCTTTAACATTACTATAAAATGATATGTCACTAGATAAATTACATAATATAGTACTTGTTGAGAAAAGTAGATTATTACTGAAAAAAAGATGCTACTAAGGAAATTAGTTAAGTTAGCGTCTCTATTTTTAGCTAGCTACTCTCCAACATAGACAAATAGCACAAATAATGTACAAAGCACAAATAGTGTACACATTTTAAAATTATATTTAAAATTACTTGCTTATAATATCACTGAAAGAAAAGTTCACTTAAGTGTATTTAGAACCACTTTGAAAGCTGTTTCTTAACACATAAATAAACCTCTAAAACGTGTACTTAGTAATATTGACAAATTAACATTTTACCTTGAAGTACAATGTAAATCATCTTTTTGATCATTTTTGTCATTTTTTAAATTAGTAGCTATTTATTTTGATGTGCTGAATACGATTATGTAAAGTACTCGATTGTAATTTTATCTGTAATATGTTATTCAGTATTACATATAAAATGCCTGCAGTAAATGATGCAGTACACTGCATATTACTTAGTAATACTTAAGTGGGTTAAAGGCACTCTTAATTTTAGCTAATTCCATTCCATATAAATTTAAACTATAATCAATTTTCATTCAATTGCAAATAACATGCAATAAGGTTTTTCTGAAAACATTACAGTCAATGTGCACTTATTTATATTCTTTTAAAGTGTATTTTAACCATAACAAGGATTATTTTCAAAAAATATACTTCAGTGTATTTCTGAAGTTGTCTGAAACAGTATTCAAAATGGCTTCGGGATTCTTTGAAAACAGCAAATGTGTTTGTTTGTCTGTGTTCATGTACATTCTTTTCTGCAGGATGCCAGGAGTAATGGTACTCGGTCTGTCCAACTACAAGAGCATGCCAGGGCAGGAAACAATCCAGCACCACCTCCTCTCCTTCATCTGCCTCAAGATGATGCTCTGAAAGGAACAGAGAGTGAGAGAAAGAATACAAAGAAGAGAGAAGGACAAAAGAGAAGTGTGAAGTGTTAATATAGTCAGATCAAATCTTCTTGGTGTGTGTATCCACGGCCGTTTGACTGTCTCACCTCCACAGTCTAGTGGCGGCGTGGCAGACTGACACGTAAAGAGCCTGTACTGACAGGAAGTGCAGTTCATCACTCTTTGATACAACAGCCCTGTAGCAAACACGCATCGGTATACACCCACACACCCAATGAGCAAGAAATATACCAGACTTTACTCACTCAGTGTCCTGTAATACATACACCATTTCACATTTCATTCCATGTGTTACTTGCTGTTTCGCTGTTATTATCTGTGACATTTATTTCTACACCATTTTTTTGTCTCAGTGTACTAACAAAGAATAAGTGTGTACAAACTTTTGACTTCTTGTATTCAGAATAATATTATAGAGAAATATAGAGGAATCTCACATTTGTACTTACCACATTTATTTGGACACAGGCCTTTGAAAAAGAATAATCATAAAAAAAGATAATACAGAAAAAGATAATTAGTGAGACTTGGATGTACTTAAATATTGTTGCTATAATATATGCCATACCTTGGACAGCGAAAATCTCCAAATGTTTCTGAAGGATTCTTTTTCCTTTCTCCACTATATTAATCATATCCCACTGAATAGAATCTAAACAGAGAGAACACAACATTAGTTTTACGTGTTTCAGATGTTTTTGCTCTAGACTTCAGACTAGAGCTTTTCTTCTTCTTACAAAATGAAAGAGGACATGATTTGAATTCCTAAGCGCTCACCTGTCTTGTCCTCTTTCCAGTGCCTCTTGAATTCACTCTGGTATTCTGTCCGTGCACGATAGAGAGTTGTAGGATCTAAAGCAAACATCAGATAGCACTCAACATCATCATTTAGAAATCGAATTTGAAGACAAAATGGAAATTTGACCAATCTTGCATGTATTAGTTTCGAAACACCTAAGCATCGTCCCACCTTTTTCCCAAACATTTGAAGAATAGCAAAGCCATCAAAACAACTAAATATCATACATATATAATGCTTATTGACCAAATATTTGAAATATTTTTCAAAAATATATATTTTTTTAAATAATTGAGGTTCCTCAAAGTTGCCTTCCTTCCTCGCAATCAGAATTCGTTTTCATTTTGTCTTCATTTTTTCTAGTTAGTTTTTGTTATTTTTATTCATTTTCAATATGTTTTTTAGTTTTTATAAAATGTTATGTCAGTTTTATTATAGTATATCACATTTCTTATATAGTTTTAGTTAATTATAATATCCCTAGCCTGCTGGAAGGTCATTGTACTTTTTGTACTTTTTACTCATGGTATAATAACTTGTTAAATTAAAATATTGTTAGAAAAAACTACTATTCAGCAAAGGCAATATTATTTATCAGTAATTGTTCAGAAAATGTGCTAATCTAAACAGCTAATTTCTACTACATCTTAAAACATGTTACAGATATGAATGGCAGTATCTCCAAGCTTCTCCCGATTATTTAACAGCAGTACCTATGACACCATGAAACCGTCTGCTGGTTTCCCAAAAGCTGACGTAAGCATGCTCAATGATTTGCTTCAGTTCGATCTGATCACGGACAGTGATTCCTTCAACCGTGGACAGGAAGTCTTCATGCACATAACGAACCACCAGGTCACACTGCAGACAGGACCTTACACTGGGACATGAACCCAGAACCAAAAGCCAGCCGCAAAGCAATGCAAAATCCATTTTGGAGAGACTGTAAGTTGTGGACTTTAAAATATAAAAAGCCAATCTTTGGCGTTCTTTAGTAATGTGACTTCAGAGCCAAACTGCCCTAATGATGTCATACATTCAGAAACATTCTAAACTCCATAGCAACAGGCTGCTTAGGAATGTATGAAGAGGACAGGCAAAATGGAAAAAAAGCATTATCCCATATTTCTTCTTCCAAAGAAACTTTTTAATGTCACATTTTAGAAATATGAGTGCTTTTGCCATTGAATCAGCATAAACATTTATAAG
The DNA here is from genome assembly GCA_003573665.1 of Oxygymnocypris stewartii. Classification (NCBI taxonomy): domain Eukaryota; kingdom Metazoa; phylum Chordata; class Actinopteri; order Cypriniformes; family Cyprinidae; genus Oxygymnocypris; species Oxygymnocypris stewartii. The sequence continues at coordinate 730,983 of QVTF01022339.1, read as the reverse complement.
ACTGAAATTAATAACCTTTATACTTCAAAATAATAATTGAATTATCAGGAAATTAACCGGATCTATTTTTATCATTTCTTTTTCAATTGAATTTAATTTTAATTAATTTCTATATTTCTATAATGATAATAATAATAGTAATTATACTTTTATTTTTCATTTAATTTGACATCCCTATAACTTCTCATTTTGTTTGGGGGGAAAAAATTAACAAGTAATCCACACAACTTTAGTCCATCCATTTAAAACAAACACATTATTGTCCACATACTGTACATTATTGTTGCTCCTCATGCTCTGCCTTTCTGAAACACGTATTGTGATGCCGTGTCCCGGCGCGACCACGCAAAAACAATAAAACCCACAATAAACGAGGCATTTGTTGCATCCAGTGGGGATATCATTACTGATTATAATGACTTATACTGTCTTTTTATGAATCATGTTGCATCGCGTTGCGTAAACATTACCACGTCTGCATTTTTGATCGAAGAAAAGACAAACAACAAGCACTACTCTACACTGCTCAAAACTTGCGTTTGAATCATCAGAGGAAAATTCTTTAAATAAGAATACATACTTAGTCATAAGTCATAAGCGCCAGACTGTCCTTGCAAAGTTGGAATTTCCCCACTTTATAGAAACAGACTTTGTGCAAGCCTGCATTGTAGGCTATTCTTCCAGCTTCAGGAAACAGTCCTCCATAAAATGTGCTGAACACACTCTAATATTTTGGTTCAACTGCTCTAGAACAGTGTTGTTGATATAACTTAACCACTGATTTCTAGTTGTGTCTACTTTTGGAAGCCCAAACAAAGTAGTTTTGCTTTCACAATGAAACACAGCGTCTCCAGGACATAATGCCGGTGGCAGCAACAATACTGCAGCGAGAATAATAGTTTTGCCTTCTTTCTTTGCATAAAAATGTGGGCAGTGTTATGCAAATCTTCTCACATAGTGACATAGACATGTGGGGGTGTGTTTAAACAAGGCGTTTTAGGAGGGCATGGCAGAGTCTTAACTTTCATAAAGAATATCTCTTTGGTTTTGAGACTTAAGTCTTTGCAGCTTCAGGGATCTTATCTATGCACAAACAGCTTGTAACACGCCAAAGAGAAAGGCAAACATGAAATTGCATCATATGACCCCTTTAATGATGGATTTGTTTCTTACAAACTTGCAGCTTTTCACTTCGGGAGGTTAAATTATGGACTTATGAGTTATGTGTAGGGATTAACCGAATGTTCGGCAACTGAAATTGTATAAGATCTAGATCCAACCACACCCCTGGATCTTGTGTTCTGCAGTGAGGACCATCTCAAAATAAAAGCTGAGAAAAAGCAACAACTCCATCAACATTCATAAATATTAGTTACTAACATTACAATGTAATTTTACTGTTGTTCTGTAGAATAAAATAAAAAAGTAAGACAATAACAATGAAAATAATAATTACCCCACAACAGTTATATTAATATATTTATTATTTTCACACATAGTAGTCAAATTGGGATCTATATTTGTATACAGTATATCTGTATGGTATTAGTATAGAATATAATATGAATATAGCCTATATTCTAATGTTTAAAAAAATGTATCTTCTGCTCAACAATGGCTGCATTTATTTGTACAGTAAATAATGCATGTCTGATTCAAGATTGGGGTCTCAAAAATAGGCCAAAAAATATTATTTTACTCATTTATTAATTTTAAGTTAAATTGTGCTTTGTTGGTACAGCGTCTGCTAGAATGTTACAAAATGTTCAGTGTTAAGTAAATATTTAAAAACTGTTGTTTTGTAATTCATTTTTTTTTATTTGAAAAGCAGAAACAACACTAAAAAGCACATTTTGGCCTTTTATTTTATGCAAATGTAAAAAAAGTCAAACTAGGTGGGAGGAAAAACCCTGTTCAGTATTCGGCCTTTGGCCCAGTGTTTCATTTTGTTCGGCTTCGGCCAAGAATTTTCATTTCAGTGCATCCCTAGTTATGTGGATTATTGTGATGTTTTTATCAGCTTTTTGGACTCTCATTCTGACGGCACCCATTCACCGCAGTAGGTCCATTGGTGAGCAAGTGATGTAATGCAACATTTTTCCAATTCTGTTCTGATGAAGAAACAAACTCATCTAAATCTTATGGCTTGAGGGTGAGTAAATGTTCAGCAAATGTAAAATTATTCCTTTAAACGAATGTTTCAAAACAAAATGTTGTTTCAAATGCCGCTCTGAATGCAGACAAGGAGGTCGAGGCAATGTTACTTCCTCTAGATCAGAATCTTGCTGTCAAAGTACATCATCACATTAAACTTAGCCCACTCAGTGGTTAACCATGACAGCGGCGGTCTGTCCCACCTCGGCACAGGCCTGATGTAGGTGACAACTGCAATATCCTTTTGTGAGGCGTAATGATTACGTAGGTGTGATGACAATGAACATATGCACATGAGGACATCGGAAAGTTTTGAAGTTTCCATGTCCTCAAAAAACCCATCAAATTACTCGTAATTATGCACTCAACACAAACCACATGCATGTTAATTCACAAAGATGAGCTAATACAAGCATGTGCACACTGACAATCTAAGACTTAAAATCAAATTCAAACCTTGATATAACCTTAAAGTTTTGGGATGAAAAACAAAAATTAGTTATGACAAGTTATTATGATGATTAATACATGTTTACAAATAGTAAGTCACTAATCAAATAAGTACATTTGCGACTCCACAGTCAAAATTCTTAATTCAACGAAGCTCAAGATGTTCATCTCCAGTCAAGCTGGAGAACATGATCAACAGGTTTTAAAAAATAAAAGCATTGTTAGTAGTGGACTTAGACTTTTGACCTTACTGTATACGCTCACACGTGCACTGGATAAAGTTCAACATATATTGTACCTCCATACAGAAACTATACATTGAAAATATAATTTGTGTGCTCTTATCTATGTGTCTACATGTGTGCTTATCCATAAGTGTGTAAAATATTGCAGCGCACATAATCTGCATCCAGACACTCACTTTAGAAGACTCAACGCCATAAAAAAAGAATTAGCATGGAATTTAGCTTTTTAACATTTCAATTTTTTATCATTATTGCTTACAATACCTGTTTTGAGTAATTTTCTGAAGTTAAAGTATGGGAAGAAACTTATTACGAGAAGCTTCTGTGACAAGAATATAGTAACACTTCTAGTAAACAATCAAACATGCTGGAAGAAGGCACTTTCTTTATTTGAATAGAAATTAGCTAAATAGAATGTATTAAGTCAATTTATCTAAAAATAAATGAATAACAAAATCTGACAATTTTATAATATAAAAAGCACACAGAAATTATTATTATGTGGGTTTCAAGTTGTTAGAAGTATAGAACATTGTTTTTGACATAATTTCTTATGGTTTTAAAAACACAATCTCATGGCAGTTCATACCCAAACGAAATATTTCTAAAATACATTCATTTCATACTAAGTATAGTTCAAATCTATTAACATATTTAGTGACATATCGTTTGAGACTTACTGATATAAAAATCATAATTAAACTGTTTTTGGAGCACTACTGTGAACAATGAACATTTCTTAATATTAAGCCTAAAATGTGTCCAATATCACTGTTGATGAGGATTGAATGATCTTTGGATAAGATAGATTTACCTGAGTTATACTTGCAATAGTTCCACTTTAGTATATATTAAATTGGACTTCAGAACTACTTTCACACAATTAAAGTGCATTAATTACAAAATTGAGCAGACTTGCTCAAAAGAATGCCAGTTTAGTATACTAAAAGTACAATTGCAGCGCATTTCTGTTAAGTACATAAATGTGTAATGCAAATGTATTTCAAATACTTTTAGTGTATTTGTTTTCAACAGGGTAACAGTGTTACATTTTGGTGAAAAGGTGGCTAATTCGGATGAATTTGTGTGTTCTCATTCATACGACCTGAAATATCTGTTTTGGAGGTAACCTTCCTGCTTAGGCTACTGGTTTTCTAAAAAAACATACATTTTTGTATGATTCACATCATCACCACCTCGTAGAATATATGTTTTATGTGAGAATGTTGGTTGTTTTTTACAGTTTTAAAACAGTTTTACAGAGTTTACAGTGATATACGTGATATAAGACATGAGACACAAAAACAAAGTGAGACACTAAAGAAAACACATTCGCACACGCCCTCCCAGAAACCATAATCATTGTGACACCACACCTAAAATAATAAAGTTATTGTCCAGACAGCTGTTTGCTGAAGAACTCTGCTCTCTGATGGCACGACGCATCACGCTTTTGAAGATTCAAATAACTGTTAAAGGGACGCTCACGCATGAAAGGTAAAAACCAGAGAGCAGCACAGCTGGAAAACCTCTGAAATATGAAAAGAATTCACTTTTACTTTCTCAAATGCTTTTTTTGCTAGGAAAATCCCTTTTATTACTCAGCATTTGAAAGATTAATTCCTTTCAAGTGATATTTTTCCAACTTTTCTACTGCTTAATCAAACAAACTAACATCAAAGTGTATATCAAATAATTGACATAACTAAGTATTTTAATGGTTGCAATATGTATATGAAAATGCTGGTGGTTTGAATTACAGGAAGTGGAAAGTGGCACTTTTTTTGGTACCTGATGTACTTCTTTATAATCAGTTGACATACAAGTGTAATGAGTACATGGATTTATACACCAAGCTATGTAAAAAAGCATAACTCCTATCATAAGAGACTTTCAGAGGGATCATGGATCAGCTTATGTTTCCTGTTCCTATGGCAACGGGCACTGTGTCCTGATTATCTGTAATATCAGTCACATTGCACACACTGATAACACTAATCTTAATTAATTGGATTCTCAAGGACAGGGCAGGTAATCATTCACAACTATATAGGGTTACATGTTTTACAGTCACGAAGAGACACGATTCATGAAGATAGAATGCAATGGTACGTTTTTAGTAAGTTTGAGATTTTTCATAAGAAATATGGATAAATAAAAGCATAAATGTTCTATTCTTTCAAAATATGAGGGACCATTTGTTTTTATAGCAACACAATTAAAAAATAAATGAAATGCTTTGAAAAAAATAGAAGACATAAAAATTATAAGTGTGATTGTTCTCATGTTGAAATCCATCTCGCCATTAAAAACAAAACAAGTCTTTCTATTCCATTCTGTCATTCTCATTCATATAGTTTCTATATTATGCAGATTTAATAACTAAAAAATAATCTTTGGTAAGAGTTTAGGATAAGTAAATTGCATGATAACTCAGCACATTGAGAATCATGCACAGTTACACAAACTACTACAAATCAGAAACTCAAAAACGTTGGCATGCTTTTTAAATACTTTAAATATTTGATATAAAAACAATCTATGTGGTTATGACTAATCAGCCTATAAACACAATGGAGTGAAAGCCACAAGTCTGGCTATGCTCTAATTCAAGGAAGTGTTTTTGGGAGCAAAAACTGACATTTTTGTGATTGTTGAATGCTCTTTTAGTTGAGCACAGTTGTATTAAAATGTAGCTGCGCATACTTTTCATGGATCCAGTCTCTATTCACATTTTATCATAGTCTCTCGTCTCATAATACACATTTATTTCTGTCTCCAAGCCCTTCACTCTTTCAATGTTCTACATCCTGTAGGACATATCATATCCTCCATATCCTACGTCAGATTCAACAATACCTAAAACATCTTGTATTATTCATTTGTTTTGATTATGCACAATTGCACGTCCTTTCCTGCAACATTCCAAATTTCACTTAAAAATGCTTGAAGAATTCAATACACAAACCAAATATTATCGTAATTGCCTAGTTATTGGTCAGATGAACCATTTGTCCGCATTTTACATTGTGTGCAATTGTGGATGTTTAAACAGTGAAGAATGTCTGGGCCTTAAGTAATTTAAGTGCCAAAAGACAAGCATGATAGCATTATCTACTAAACTATTTAAGTTATTTAAAAGGTGTATAACATTTTTATTTGTATTATTATTACAAAGGGAAAAGGGTAAAAGGTAGATCTCATCGGTTATATAAACCTGTTTCTTAAGCTTTGTCCCATTGTGCTAATTAGCTTACATAACAGTAATACTGTAATTATAACATGTAATGAATACATTATAAAAACAAAAACAGTAATGTTACTATTTTATGTTCAGATTGTTTAAACTATGTAAGCAATAAAGATGGTATGACGCCACAATATACAGTACATGTTATTATGTTATATTTTGCTTTACTCTCACACACCAGTATGCCACGCATGTTAGTCTGCAGAAGTAACTTCTGTGCAAAATGCTGAGGTGTGGTGCAGGATTATATTGGATTCATAATTCAATTTCAATTTAGCCTTTTCTCTACACATACATTAGGTATTCAAAAGTCTTCTCTCTTCACAGTTGATAAATCGTTGGCCTAATGGATAGAGCGTTGGACTTGAGACCCGAGGTAACCCAAGGTTGTGGGTTCGAATCCTGGCTCCGACAGGAAGTCCACGACTGCTCCCCGGGCGCTGCAGAGTCGGCTGCCCACTGCTACAAGTGTGTACACTTGGATGGGTTAAATGCAGAGAACACTTTTCACTGCTCATTATACTCTGTATAATTGTGTATGTGACAAATAAAGCTCATCCGATCTTAATTTGTATTATTGTATCTATATACTCTTATAAAGTGCGGTTACATTTTTTTAATGATATGTATTCATGGAAAAACTATCTGAAACAAATCTATTTGAATTATCCAAACTGCATGATCTCTAAATTGTCATTATCATAATTATAATATTGGTGGTAAAAACAACTATATTATATGTTATACTATAAATATAATGAACTAACAAATTCAATTCAATTATTTCTAAACTGCTTTTATCAGTATTACAATTTTAAAGGCATAGCTCCCCCCAAATGAAAAACTATGTCATAAATTACTCACCATCATGTCGTTCCACACCCGTTAGACCTTCGTTCATCTTCGGAAGACAAATTAAGATATTTTTTACGAAATCCGAGAGCTTTCTGACCCTCCATAGACAGCAAAGGAACTACTCCGTTCAAGGCCCAGAAAGGTATAAGGACATTGTTAAAATAGTCCATGTGACATCAGTGGTATTTTATCAAGTTACGAGTACACTTGTTTGTGTGGAAAGAAAACATAAATAACTTTATTCAACAATTTCTTCTATTCAATGTCAGTGTTTGCATTGTGGTACTGTCGTGAACGCACATCGAAGACTGACGTGGAAGAGAAGAAATTATTGAATAAAGTCATTATTTTTGTTTTCATTATTAATTATATTTGCAAAAAAAGTATTCTTTTATCTCGGATTTCATCATCTTAATTTGTGTTCCAAAGATGAACGGGTCTTAAAGGTTTGGAACGACACGAGGGTGAGTAATTAATGACAGAATTTCCATTTTTGGGAACTATCCCTTTAATATTACTCTACTAATCAGAATCCAAAAATGTCTCAAATTATATTCAAACATTATATACAGACATCGGCATCAAATTATTTGAATAAAACTGTTGTACTGTATGTGTTGCTGTACTGTATGTGTTAAACAAACCTTACTTGATTACAATGCGTTCGCAAGCTTAATTTTGGCACATTAAGTGCAAGTTTATCAAGTTGCATGTTTAATCTTATCAACAATATGAACCTTATCTGATTTACCTGACAATCCTGAAGGACAATTTTGTAAACCTTTGTCCTATCTGGTATTGGAAAGAGGATATAATGTTTTAGAAAATAAAAAATAATAATTCACTACGGGAAATCTCTTTTCATTGGCCATGACCCAAAAATGACAGATTACAATAAACAACACAGATCCTGCAGATTTCTGAAACAAACACCTGCAGTACATTTCATATGCTACACATTGTGGTGAACTGCTGCATGTAGTGTTAATAATAGTCTATGTTCCTCTAAAGCCTTCTAGTTTTAGAGCCTTCCAAGCCTATTTCTGTTTTCTCTCTTTGTTATTGTCATTTGTTGGTTTGTGAAATATTTTTAAGTCATAATTTAATTCATAATTGAGTATTATTATTACTATTCTTTAAATTAATTAATAATTTAGTTTATCAGAGATGCATTCAATTGATCAAAAGTTAAGACATTTATAATGTAAAAAAATATTTCCATTTCAAATAAATGCTGTTCTTTTGAACTTTCAGTTCATCAGCGAATCCATAAAAAAGCATAATGGTTTCCACAAATATATTAAGTGGCACAATGGTTTAAATTGTTCATAAGAATAAGAAATGTTTCTTCAATAGCATATTAGAATAATTTCTGAAGGATCATGTGACACTGAAGACTGGAGTAATGATGCTGAACATTCAGCTTTGCATCACAGGAATAAAATATATTCAAATAGAACACAATTATGTTAAATTGTAATACTTTTTTCACATTATTGCTGTTTTTAATGTATTTTCGACCAAACAAATGCAGCCTTGAGCATTAGACTTCTTTCAAAAACATTACAAATGTATGGCCAAACAAGACCTACATGCTTCTTCAGTCTAGTGTCATAAATCTTACCTGTCTGGATTGTTTTTTCAGCACAAATGAAAGCTCCTCTAGCGGTCTTGACTGAACGCATTTCAATCGACATCGATAAATGGTTAGGTGCCTAGTCTGCACTGCAGGAAAAGAAAAACAGCACTTTTGCTGATTTTTTTGTTTTTTACAAAGCAAGAACAAGCAAAAATACAACACATGCCAAATAACTATTACCTATAAAAATATCGACTGTATAATGTTATATATTGTGTACGAATATGAACCACACCACTGAAAAAAGAAAACTGTTTTGCATTCGTTCAGAACATAGTTTACTGCATATTTTATTAACGAGAGTCATCGGGGGGTTATCAGGTTTTGGTAGGTGTGTTTTGTTCCTTTGAAGTTCCATAGCGTCAGTAACACACCTTTGGTTTAGTTTGCCCATCTGGTTAATGATCAGTGTGCTGGACTGGCTTTTATCCATTCTGGTTGGCGGTGGAAACATCAGGCCAGATAAGACTCTAATCATCATCAGTATCACTTATGTTTATCCAATGGTTATGTCTTTCATTTCCTCCTGTCTTTCTCTACAGTATACCAGCACAGGCAGAGGTCAAGCTGCGATCCTACATTTCACTTTTGATTATACCCTGTATAATTTATCATGTGACAAATAAAGAAACCTTGAACCTTGATCTCTCTGCTAGCAGAAACTCCTTACATCCTCTCGCTGGAACTAACACTCCATACGCACACAAGTGCAAGACAACAAAAGAAATGCATTTCCAAAGAAAGAGCTGGACTTGGTCCGTTTTATTATTTACACTTGCTGCTTGCATGGTAGGTCTGTTTTATATGTTGAAATTACAATGTGAAGGGTTTTGGCTGTGACTGTGTATACATATACTCTATGCTCTATTATTATACTCTATGCTTTATTTGTGGGATATGGATCAATGGATCAATAACTTGAGTCGGAGTGATACTTGTTTCTTGTTTCTTTGAAAATTGATCCACAATTAAATGTAAATAACTTAATAATGATATATTGAAATATGTATGGATGTTCGACAGATTGCAGACTGTTTTCTGTAAATATATAAAAAGGTAAGATGTGAGAACTTTTATGTCTATGGTCTTTGCCAATGTTAAACTGTGGTTAAAATCAGTTTTCTATTGATATAAATCTATACTTCACAATCTCTAGCTTTATTAAACACTTGCTGGCCTTAATTGTACATAGACAACATAGATTTCTAATTGTATATTTGCTTGTCTCATTTTATTTGTGTTTATTAGTTCACCATTTTTGTTAATCACCTTAGATTTATCTAATTTTGTGAATGTGAAGCAAATATCCCCTCATTTGATCACATCCACTTTTCTTAATGTAGGATGTCAGGCAGAAGCAGTGAGTTAGGCAGAACAGACAAAAAAGTATCATGCGTCTAAGAAAATATCCTGTTTGGGCTAAAACTGCGATCATATTAAGCTTTTAAGCACATTAAGCCTTTATAATGCCTCCACAGTTATGGAGTATATTACAATATTACAACCTTGGGATTGTTGTAATGCAAATTAATAACATCTTTAAACATAATGTAAATTCATTGGTTAAAAAGTGTGGGGCTGTAAAAATAAATGACATTATTTAATAATTTTACTACATTTATTTCCCTTTGTACATTAAGGATACATTATTATGAATAGTAAATGTAAAAAAAAAAAAGTTATTTGGCTAATCTTAGTTATTGCATCGTATATTTTCAATCTGATAAATTATTGTTGCAAATAATAAAGAAAACATCTCACTTTCATTTTTTAAGAAAAAATAATAATATACAAATGCAGTATATGAACAATTTAAACTCAAAAGAAATGTTATTATTGAGTTCTGATATGTGCTAAAGATTCATTATTAGAGATTTATAGGATACTGTAAGGATTACCTAAACTTCTTTATGTATGTTGGATCTCTGTTTATTCAAGGTTCTCACAAGTGCTCAGCATGAACCAGGCTACTGCTCATTCTATGAGGACTGTGGCCGAAACCCTGCAGTGGAGGGGGCTCTTATCCCCCCTAGGGTACCCTGTAAGGACTACAGAAAAGCTGTGAATGTGACAGGAGAGCACTATAATCTTTTTAAATCCGTGTGCCCAATGTTTGCCCATGGTGAGGGTGAAACATTGGGCTGCTGCTCCGTCAACCAGCTTAAATCTCTACAGAGCAGCCTGATGCTGTCCAAAGCTGTGCTGATCCGCTGCCCGTCCTGCGCTGACAACTTTGCGCATATCCACTGCGCCACCACCTGCAGCCCCAACCAAAGTCAGATTTTAAAGATTACCAAAACTGCAAACATCAAGCAACCCACTGGCATTTTCAAGGAAGCTGTGGTGGGTTATGAGGCTTACATATCCACAAACTTCTCAGATGCATCGTTTAGGTCCTGCAAAAGTGTCAGAATCCCAGCCACCGGAGGCTACGCCATCGCCACGATGTGCGGCCGCTATGGTTCGACACTGTGTACACCGCAACGCTGGTTAGATTTCCAGGGAGACTCAAGCAACGGACTGGCTCCTCTGGATATTAACTTCAAGCTCTTGTCAGACAGTCAGACAGCTGGACTCCCACCTGGAACGGTTCTGTTTGCAGGTAGAGCGTTGAATTGTAACGAGACGACACAGACAGGAGGTAAGGCCTGTTCCTGTCAGGACTGCGTGCAATCCTGTCCAGCTGTACCCCAGCCACCACCTTTACCAAAACCATTCACGATTGGTCAACTAGATGGAGTCCTTGTCATCTGCATCATAGTCTTCTCCTGCGTCTTTTTCCTTATTATGTGTTACGTAGTTTTTAAAGGCATTACCCACATTCGAAAGTCAAAGGGCACTCGAAAGAGCAAGAGCACTAAGGACCAAAATGAAAATGAGATTGTACATAAAATCAGTCCTAAAGATGTCACATGCTCTGATAAAGCTAGTCTTGCCACTCAGGAGTTTCTGGGGTCTCTTTTCCAGACCTGGGGAACCATAATGGCGCGATATCCTCTGATAGTACTCCCAGTCTGCTTTGTGGTTGTGCTGGTATTTGCAGTGGGAATAAAAGACATAGAACTCACCACAGATCCTGTCCAGCTTTGGTCAGCACCCGAAAGTCGTGCCATGCGTGAGAAGGCCTTCCATGATAAACATTTTGATCCATTTTACCGCACCAATCAGCTGATCCTGACCGCTCCAGACCGGCCCAGTCACTTCTATGACTCCTTACTCTTTGGCAAGCAGAACTTCAGCGGCATCATATCTAAAGGTGACATTACCTCAAGATTAATTTATCATGAAAAGTGTTGAAAGCATACTATTGAGGTTTACTCTCAAAATGTGTAGTAACAGAAGTAGAAACAGATCTTTTCTTCGCTATGTTCAACTAAGAAAAACAGAATATCGAAAAAGACCCAAATTTTAGAGAAAGAGCTTAGTTCTGTCTTTTTATTAGAAGTGTATCTTAACGTTAGTCTATGTTCTTTCATTAGATTGATCTTCTTGTTTTGTTTATGTTTTTGAGAGGGCTTAAATATTACTCTTCTTTTAGTATATGCATGTTTTTGTCATTAAAATGTAGCTTAAATTAGAAAAACAATTCGAGATCGGTTAAAACCATTTAGACACTGTTTCATGCGTTCACAATCACAATATTAACTCACCCTAGAAGCGAACCATCGAAATTTCCAAAAGTAACAAGGAGCCATTGGTTTGTTCGTTGAAATCACATGACTTGGTGAGTTTGATTCGAGCTCCGATTCGTACATGTTTCAAAGCTTCTTTAAGCAGTGTCTCAAAGCTTTAGTATATCATAGCTTTCCGTATATATTTGATCCACAATGCGAACTGCTGCCAAGAGAATCACGGTGAAATTTGGATGTGTAGGTTAGTTTAAATAAAGAATGTGACATACAGTTGCAATATAATGACATGTCTGCTTTTGTCATAGGCTATTTATGTAGTCCTAATCATTTTATTTGTATTTTTTTTATGTAGAAATACTTCTATTTGAATAATTTTCTGTTCTTGAGTCATATTAAAATATACTGTGTACGTTTCTTTCTCATAGATTTGATAATAGAGCTGTTGGAGCTTCAACAGAAAATCCAGGCAATTGAATTCTGGTCAGATGAACTAAACAGCACTGCAAGTCTTAAAGATGTTTGTTATGCGCCACTCAATCCAGACAACGCCTCGTTAACAGACTGTGCTGTCAACAGTCTACCGCAGTTCTTCCAAAATAGCATCGACAACCTGAACGCCAAAGCAAACATGACAGAGCTTGGCGTGACAAAGGAGGTGGACTGGAGGGACCATTTCATCTACTGCGTAAAGTAAGTCAGATATCTGTATTTGTCACATTACCAAGACTGCACAGAGATATTTTCAGCTGTTTGAGGTTCCATTGAACAAATTTCAAGCACTGAGACTTTTTTTATATCACTCGCTCAGCCTATGGGAAGCACACAGACTGTAGGTTACATTGTTAAGCCAGAAGGTGGCATCAAGTGACTCCTTATGAGTGAGCCATTAAAAAAACATGATTCATTGAGGAACAAAATAAGAACGGGAATAAGAATCAGATGTGGCGGGTACGTCGTCAAATCACTAGCCAACTTGGTGGGTTACTTTTTATAAGTTATGTTCACTCATTAATTTCTTGGGGAAGTTCATGCAAGCCAAATCTGCACCGGTTTAGTGCAAAAACTGAACTTGTGACTGAGACATCATGACATTATCGAGTATATTGCAAAAACAAAACACACCTACAGAGTGCACTCATACTTGACTAAGTGATGAAGTCTGGTTAGACTAACTAGTGCGCATGCGCATTTAGATTGCGTTCTTTCACTGCATGATTGAGTCTATTAATATGCATTAAGAATGATCACATAATTCAAGATAATGGGGCATAAAAATTATATATTTTTATCCATTCATATAGTTAATCAATATCAAGCAAAGAGTGCCGTTTTTTCTTAAAGAATCAGCATGGTTAAAAATGTGATATTGATATTGAACAGTTCAATAAACTAAAAGTTAATATCAAGAGACTTACGTTTTCACCATATTGCCTGATTTTGCTCCATTTCGCCAACAAAAAAAAACATTCTAAACACAGTTTTGCATCTCTGAGCAACATGACAGTGTTGTGTGACAGTGTCGTTCCTGAATTAATCAACCGTTTAAATGATTAGGTTCAATCACAATGACTCATTTATTAACAGTGAATTACTGCCACATGCTGGTGGGTTTCGTTTTACATTTAAAGTATCTTTTCATTTTAAAAATAATTTCAAATATCAGTATTCAACTTTTCATGTTTAAAATATCAAAACTTTATTTAATGCATTTGTAACTGCAGGGTAAAGCATTCCACGTCCATCTAAGCTGCATTAACATGTGAAAATACATCTAAATGCCATAAACTTTTGCAAAGATGAATTTATTTGATACTGATTTGTTTTGTAACAGCCTAAATGTATTATTGTTATAATTTATTGATTAAATGTAAGAATTTGACTCAAAAGTTGATGCACACTTTTAGAAGAAAATGGCTTTATAAAGGTAAAATTGCCCATAAAAGGTTCAAATCAATTTAAACTTATTGGAAAATATTAATTTATATCCCTGCTCTGAACTGACCACCACACAGAATATGAAGAATATCAAAACCTATAGGAGTCAGCTGTCCATGGTAGTCCTTAAGATATCAGCACAATAACACACTCAGCAAAATATCGTCTAATTATCTTTATCGATAAAATCCCAGAAAATATTGAGATATAATTTTTTGTGTCAATTGGTACTGACAATTTTTTTTTACTTTTAGTACTGACACAAAATTATTTGCAATGGTCGCTTCGTCACATCCAGTGTAGACAGCCTCAAGCCTCAGCCTCAAGCTTTATTTCTGTTTTATTTGTATACATTTTTTTGGCTAGTAGAAGTTATGAATGAATAATAAATTAATAAATGAAAATGTATAAGAAAAATAAGCCTGTGATTTACTCACCCTCGAGTGTTTTTATTGGTGGAAATGTTGCCTAATTATGTTATTCATGTTATTCTTGTTTTAACTGCTTTATAAAAACAATATCACACATAGCATAATTATATTCTGCTTGCCCACAGCTCTCCATTATCATTTAAAGACATCACAGCTCTTGGCATGAGTTGTATGGCAGACTATGGCGGTCCTGTCTTCCCCTTCCTGGCTGTAGGAGGATATGAGAGTAAGACACAAATCCGGTGGCTAACATCTCACCATTATCTTTAAGATTCTCTGGGCTGACATTGGCTTTCCATTATATTTACAGACGAGGAATTCACCTACTGCTGAGGCCCTGATTCTTACCTTCTCACTGAACAATTATGCACGAACTGATGTAAAATTTAAGGTGGTTCAAGAGTGGGAAAGTAGGTTCCTTAAAATTGTGCAGGAATATCAGAAAAACCCAAACACAAACTTCACATTTGCCTACATGGCTGAGGTGAGATGCTGCTGACCATATGCTGTAATGATCAGAGAATGTCAGTGTTTAACAGTCTCATAATCGAACTGTCTGGTGCTCTGCAGAGGTCCTTGGAGGATGAGATAAACAGAACAACTGCAGGGGATATCCCCATATTCATGATAAGCTATGCTGTCATCTTCCTCTACATAGCCGTGGCTCTTGGGGAATATTCATCCTTCAAGCGTATCCTGGTGAGTGTGTTACAGAGTGGTTAATGGCTCACTGGGAATTTCCTCATTTCTGATAACGGGAGCAAAGGAAGACGCTTTTCTCAAAATAATGGCCTAATGGAAACTCCAGGATGTTATGAGCATTTAATCAATACATTCTCAATTAAAATAGTCTAGGCCTACTAACAGTAAAAAAAATATAGATAACAATAGTTATATAGTTAACAATATTTTTATATATAAAATTGATTTTTTTAACACAAATATTAATATACTTCTGATGTCATAAACATAGTGACCATTTTTTACCGTTTTAAATAATTTGTATCATCTTTAATGTTTTTAAAATGGTCCTTTTAAATATTGCCAAACCTAGATAACATGGAATATTTACAGATGTGGAATATGTATGATATGAGATCATAAAAGCATCATTAATAATAATTATAAAAGCTTTTTAAAAGTGTCTTTGAAAGGCGCTTTTATAGGTACTGATAAGTAAAATAAATTATTTGTATTGATTATTATTATTATTATTAGATTTTTTTTTAGATGGAGTACTGTACACTAGCATATCAGACCCTTTCCAAAAGTATTACAGATAAACTGGCCTAGTTTGACCTGGTCAAATTCTTGCTTTCTTAGGTAGATTCAAAGTTCTTGGTTGGTCTGGGTGGTATTCTGGTCGTGGGCTGCTCTGTCATGGCCTCAATGGGTTTCTATGCCTGGATTGGGTTTCCGTCCTCACTGGTCATTCTGCAGGTCGTACCTTTCCTTGTGCTTGCTGTGGGAGCTGATAACATCTTCATTTTGGTTCTGGAGTATCAGGTATGTCGAGTTCATTTCTTCACTTATTTTTCTTCATTTTCGCTGATTATCTTTTGACACTTCTAGGGTCAGCTTTAATTACATTGGATACTCATAATTCACATTTCTTAGCTACCGTTCTACTGATTTTGTTAGAAATGAGAATACTTTTATTCAGCAAGGAACAATAATTAAATTACTCAAAAGTGACAAAAAATATATATTTCAAATAACTGCTGTTATTTTGAACGTCTTTTTCATTAAATGATCCTAAATAAGGGTATCCTTGTGATTTGTACAAAAAAAGTTAAGCAGCTGTTTTCAACATTGATAATAATGAGAAATGTTTCTTGAGCAGCTCATCAGTATATTATAATTATTTCTAAAGGATCATGTGACACTGGAGACTGGAGTAACATTTCAAAATATATATATTCAAAGAACAAACAGTTATTTTGAATTGTAATATCATTTTGCTATATTGCAGTTCTAACTAAGTTTTGTTCCCTATATTTTACTGTAATACCGTATACTAAAAATATATTATAAAAATCTTACCAACCACAAACTTTTAAACGAATGGTAGTGTATATCTATCTACCATAAAATTCTATTTTAGAACTTAAAGATTGCATTATGTCTCCACTACTATGACTATAATTTAATAAAACATGTTTTCTTTCTGTCTTTTCCATGTTTATTCTCTATCAGAGAGATATGCGCAGACCAGGAGAGACGAGGGAGGAACACATTGGGAGAGTTCTTGGAAATGTGGCTCCCAGCATGCTGCTTTGCAGTTTGTCTGAATCTATTTGTTTCTTCCTGGGTGAGAATCTCTTATTGATCTCAAACTCTGCTTCAACCTATAAAGCACAAATACAAGAGGAAAAAATATTTCGATACATTTATGGATAGAAACCGGGAACATTAATTATATTGCCTGACCTTTGCTCACTGGTGCATGTCAGCAAAACATGATGCAGTAGATTTGTACCATCCCAATTAAAGAGAGATATGATTCATGTATAGTACAGGCAATAATGTACCGAATGAGTCACATAGAATGCAGTCACTAGGTTCAGATTAGTGAGGAAACGTATACGGTTTAAATAAACATGGTCTCGTTGTCTCTTTGCAGGTGCTTTGAGCACTATGCCAGCAGTGAAGTCTTTTGCCCTATACGCAGCACTGGCTGTGCTCATGGACTTCATTCTGCAGATGACTGCCTTTGTGGCTCTGCTCTCACTTGACGCTCGGCGACAAGATGCAAATCGTTGTGAGATAGCTTGCTGCGTTACTGTTGAAACTCCACACCCGTCCGAACCCAACCAGGGCATCCTGCTCCCATTAATGAAAAAATACTACGCTCCTGCACTGCTGAACCCTGTCAGCAGAGTCTTAGTGGTACGTTCCCCCTTCACCAACAATGGTATTAAAGTGTTTCATCAACTACAGGCACTACAGGTCCCAGGGTGGATTTTTATTAACTAAAAGATTTCAAGATAAGATTTCTTTTTACGAGAAACCTGGAAAAGTTGGAAAATTCAGTTACAGCGAATTACTGCTTTTCAAATGTTTTTTATTAATATATTTAATGGATTTATCTTTGTCCCTGTTTAAGACTTTTAGTTTGAAAATATGAAATTCCATTGTGAAGATATAAATAAATACATTTTAAAAGCTAAAATAACCTAAAAACTTAAACTATTATTTTTTTAAATAAAAATTTGTGTTAAACTGTTGCTTAGTTGTCCTTAGCATATTTTTCAACACAGCCAACCATACTGCCAGTAAATAAAGATATTAAAAGCTATTAAAAGTTGTTATTTATATATATATTCTTTTTTTTTAGATAATTGTTTTAAAGATTTTTCTTCTTAAAGATAACTTCAACAGAACAAAGAAATACATTGTATTTCAATAAATATACATTCAATGTAAAACTAGTAAATGTGTCTAAAAGAGCCCACTGTTGAAGAAACACTCATTCACAGAATTGTATCTCTTTCTAATAAAAGAGTTGATATTATATCTGTAAATTAGAGATTTTCTGTCCTTTATGTGCTTTTATATAACTATTAGTAATAGTTGATTATGATGATGATGATGATGATGATGTCTTGTTCTCTTAGATGGTGGTGTTCATTGCGATTTTCTTTGCCTGTGTGTTCCTGTTGTTCCATGTAAAAGTGGGCTTAGATCAGGAACTGGCCATGCCATCTGTAAGCACAGAAATACTTAACACTCTTCTAGCCTGCCAACAGAAATGACCAAATATGCCAAAATGGCATTTAAAAAAACCTTACAGTTATTAAATAACTAGTTACAGTGTTAACTTTCTCTCTTCCTCTGTGTGTAAATATTATCAGGACTCCTACATGCTGGACTACTTCGCATACCTCTATAAGTATTTTGAAGTTGGTGTGCCCACATATTTTATCACGACCAAAGGGTTCAATTTCACCAGTGAGGAGGGCATAAACGCAGTGTGTTCCAGTGTGGGATGTGACCAGTTCTCTTTCACCCAGAAGATCCGATACGCCACTGAGTACCCTGAGCGGTGAGCACTACATAAAAGTATATATAAAAGCACTATATAAAATGTAATCCACAATAAATAAGTGAAAACTATACATTATTCAAATATAACTAAAGTTGTTTATGTAATGTATATGTATTTGATAAATATTGGCCTTAATTATAGTCTGAAAATACAAGAAGCATGTGCGAGCACCAATAGACTATATTTGGTGTTCTGGTATAGTACATCACTTCTCTTTACCTCATTATGCCAATCACATCAGACCTTGAACTTACAGATGTGTTATCGATCTTACAGGTTCACAGTGAGACGGTCCTGTCAAGAGACCAAGTATTACAATGAATTACAATGAACAAATCGCTATATATAAAGATGCTGATTAAAACGAAAATCTTGCTGATTGTTTTAGATCTTACATTGGTATCCCAGCATCCTCCTGGGTGGATGACTATATTGATTGGCTGAACCCTGGAACCAAATGTTGTCGTATCTATACGAAAGGCCCAAACAAAGATCAATTTTGCCCTGCCAGTGAGAGTAAGTGTTTCTATATAATTGAGCAGTTTATACTTATAGCCTTGTCGTTTATTGTGTGTGTGTGTGTGTGTGTGTGTGTGTGTGTGTGTGTGTGTGTGTGTCTTTCCATGCAACATTCTTAGATAACTAAATATAAACTTATTTTGACAGAGTCTCTCAATTGTACCAAAAAGTGTATGAGTGCACCCGGAAATGGGGTTCTGCGACCCAGTATTGAAGATTTTAACAGGTTCCTGCCTGACTTTCTTAGCAACCGACCGGATCTACAGTGTCCAAAAGGGTAAGAAAAACAACTAAACCAGACACCTGAAAGATTGAACAGAATGAATGTGTAGAATAAAACATGTTCATATGCTTTCTTTTCCAGTGGTTTGGGAGCTTATGATAAAGCTGTGGTTAGAGACAATGAAACTGGGGAAATAATAGGTGAGATACATGAATGAATTGTATGTGTAACCATTTGCATTCACCTTCTAAAGCAGTAGTTCTCAACCAGTGGACTGGGGCTCACTGGGGACCACCAAGATTGATTTAACTAATTTAAAGTAAGACAAAACAAGGTTATTTCTTATTTTAAATGACCTGGAAATGGTCTATGAAAAATTCCTTAGGCATAATGAATATACATTTTTCTAGGTATACTAAGAATAAAATATATTTCTTATCCTTAATTCTCCATTAAACTATGAACAGCTGGAAAAGTCATGAGGCCTTAAATATTGTTGTGAACAATGGGGAAACTTCTAAAAGAATCGCCGTTCTTTCAATTTGTAGGCTGTTTTGCATTTTTTTTCATCATAAATTTAAGAATAGCAGTTTCTGGTTTATGAGTAAACTCTGTTGTTAATATTACTGGATGAAACGTTAATGTTTTGCTCTATAACATCAGTTAAACACTGTCATATCTCAAACATAACTCTTGAAATTAGAAATAAGTTATGTTGCTAAAAAGTTGCGAAGCCACAACGACAAGAACGGATGTTGTCAAGCAAGTAAACTCACATTCTTGTGGTAGTTGTAGTCCTTATTAAGTGACTTGTTCACAATGTTTGAGGTATGACTGTCCTTTATGTTATAGAATAAAACATGACTAAGCCACAGACTCTAATTTACTCATAAAGGTTTACACATGAGGTTTTGAGGCCTACAAACGGCTCATATATATACTGTATATATATATATATATATATATATAATACATTTAAGTTTGATTCATTATGACATCTCTCCGCTTTTCAGCATCTCGGTTCATGGCCTACCACACTCCTCTGGCCAACTCTCAGGAGTTCACAGGAGCGCTGGAGAAGGCCAGAGAACTGGCACGTGACATCACACTGGCCATGAGGAACGTCACAGGCACCCCTGAAGACTTTGAGGTCTTCCCATACACGTGAGCGTCCACTTCCAATCTTCCCTTATCTTTCTACTTTTGCCATCCTCACCCTTGCTGCTTCTTCTCCTGGATAAGATAGGAAGCGATAATTAGTTCATGTAATACTACTGAATGATAACGTGTCCTTGAGCTACTTCATGAATTGCAAAACAGAATCACGGATAGCTACTAGCATCCTAGAGCTATACTTCATATTTTTACTAACTACAGAACTGGATATATTGTGTGTAGCAGGGATGTCACGCACCTATTTCAAGCACCTATTTTAATCACTATTTTATGCACTTAAGGCCTTCTTATGTCAAAAAGCACTCTTAAAAGGATAATTCACCCAAAAATGAGAATTTCCCCATGAATTACTCACCCTCAAGCCATCCTAGGTGTACATGACTACTTAATTCAGATGAACAGTCGGAGTTTTATTAAAGGGGACATAACACACATAGCTTCACCCAATCTCATGTTAATCTTGAGTACCTATAGAGTAGTATTGCATTCTTGCATCCCCAGAAAAACTTTACGATTCTCTCTGAAAAGAGCTGAGCTCCTGGAGGCGCACCGTGGGCGGAGCTAAAGAGTCATGAGCCCTTGTGTGCCGACTGCCAACAAAACACAAAAATTTGATGCAGTTTTACTTGCCGCCTGCGGTTCTGAATCTTGCCCGGGATCTTTTATCACTGGGACTGCTCCATCTTTTAGTATCAAATGATGTACAAATCCAGCGTTGAACTGTGCCTTGTTTATAAAACATTCGTCACCGAAATGACGGGAACAAACAAACACACTTGCGAACAGTTTACACTTTAACAGTGTAAATAACTCAGAATGCATGAAATAGCATTAGACCCCCCTTTAAAAATGTCCCAATTCATGAAGCAAAATTAAGTGCATCTATCCATCATAAAAAGTATGCTACGCATACGTCCTATGTCATCCACTGAATGCCACTCTGTAGTGTACATGCGTACGGCAGTTAGCAGAAGCTAGAGATTGTGGTTTTATAACTTTTTAAAAATCTATATTTTTCTTACACAAATGCATTGCTTCGCTTCAGAAAGCCTGGTGTTTAATATGCATTTAAACTATCGTACATTTGCATCTCATTGCAAATAACATAGAATTGAGTGCCCAAAACATTAAATTCAGTCCACACTTAAGTGAATCCTTTTGAAGTATATTATATTCTAAATATGTACCATTTTTTTAATTACACAAACGTGTACTTATTTGTCACAAGGGTAGGCAAGATAAAATAATAAATGAATATGATAGACTTGAAAGATGACACAGGATCATAAATCTCAGTGCACTGACTATGATTTTTTTATCCCGCAGTGTAACGTATGTGTATTACGAACAGTATCTGACCATCGTGAACGAGGGTTTGTTCAACATCGCCGTGTGTTTAATTCCCACGTTCGTTGTGTGCTGTATCCTGCTCGGTATGGACTTGAGGTCAGGCTTTCTGAACTTGCTCACCATAGTGATGATCACTGTGGATACGGTTGGCGTCATGACGTTGTGGGGCATCGACTTCAACGCGGTGTCGCTTATCAACCTTGTGACGGTGGGTGGTTCAGAGAAACACTGTAACGTGTTTGCATCTCATAAAACCATTGACGGTAGTCAGGATAACATTCTCATCTTACTGTGGGTTTGTTTTTCAGGCCGTTGGTATATCAGTGGAGTTTGTGTCTCATTTAACACGCTCATTTGCTCTCAGTACTCGCCCCACAAAGGTGGAGAGGGCAAAGGAAGCCACAGTTAACATGGGCAGTGCAGTGAGTACCATAGCTTCCTCAGTTATGCATAAGTTCACTTGTCCAGTTGTTGTGTTGTTTCATGAGTGTGTGTTTCTTTGCCAGGTGTTTGCTGGAGTCGCAATGACCAATCTACCTGGAATAGTGGTGTTGGCATTAGCTAAAGCACAGCTCATCCAGATCTTCTTCTTCAGACTCAATCTGGTCATCACTTTGCTCGGCATGGCCCACGGCCTCATATTTCTGCCCGTGCTGCTCAGTTTCTTAGGCATGTATAGTTTCTTATTAAAATGCTCAATCCTAAAGAGTTTAAGTTCAAAGAGACAAGTTCAAATTATAAGTATTGCAATTGTACTGGTTTTAAAGGGATAGTTCACCCAATAATGAAAATGCTGTCATTAATTACTCACCCTCATGTTGTTCCATGGTTTGATGGAATCTGAGAGCTCTCTGACCCTCCCATAGACAGCATGGATCCTTACACGTTCAAGGTCCAGAGACATAGCAAGGAGATCGGTGAAATAATCCATGTGACATCAGGGGTTCAACTGTAATTTTATGAAGCTACGAGAATACTTTTGGAGAGTATCCACTGAACATAAACAGCGAATGCTGTTCTGTGAACAGCTGTGTCTCATTTAGAAGGCTGCGCCCTCCGGAGGTCGAATCCTCTGTAGGATGCGTATATGGAGTTTCTCAACCTAGACTTAAACGAGACGGCCTTCAAAATTACGATTGAACCCTTGATACCACATGGATTATTTTACCGACCTTTCTGGACCTTGATCGTGTAAGAATACTTGCTGTCTATGGGAGGGTCAGAGAGCTCATGGGATGCATAAATAATATCTTAATTTGTGTTCTGAAGATGAACGGGTCTTAAAGGTTTGGAACGACATGAGGGCGAGTAATTAATGACAGAATTTTCATTTTTGGGTGAACTAACCCTTTAAGTATTCCAAAATGCAAATACAAAATTGATTTGTAAGACAAATTGTAAAAGTTTTTACACAAAAACCACACACTAAATAAAACTAATGGCCAAAAATGTGTATTGGACTTCAAATCTAAAAACACAGACTATGAAAAATATATAGGAAACATCCAGTAAGAACAGATAAGGGAGAGTGAGGCATCACACATGGCAGAACAAGAGTTGGATCCATGAAGGACGAAAAAAAAAAAAAAAACATTGCGGAATTTGTTTATACTGTCCAATATGTTGAATGAGAAGGAAATTTTATTTTTGTTTTTTATATTACCGCAGACCATTTGATGAAATAAATGCGACATAATGAGGCAACAATGTAGCATATAGCCTTCTACAGTTTGAATTGTTATTTAGAAATAAAGTATGGCGGTATAATAGTTGTTTAATATTAGTACATTGCCAAATAACCTGTTATACAGTGTTATTTAAGTATTATTTATATAATATTGTGGTATTTATTAAAAATTTGAAGATTTAATTTTTTATATTTCCCTTTTAAATAATTTAGTAATTTAAATACTTTGTCATTTTTTCATTTAGTTTATTTGTTTATTTTTAGTACATTCAGCTTATTTTGTCAAAGTTTTTTCATATCATATTTTAACTATTTTAATCACTTGTATTAATTATATTCAATTAAAATAAAAGGGTAAGTTAAATTTAGTTAACAAAAAAAAAGACTATGCAGGAATTTCTGTTGAAGCCACCAAATCAAATCTGGTGTATTAAAACAGGGTTTGATTAAACTAAACGTCCTCTGTCTGTGTTGCTCAGGTCCTGGTGTGAACAACGCCATTCTGCTACAGATTCAAGAGAAGAAAGCCAAGGAAACGGAACTCAACAGCAAAGCTACATATGACAACATTAGCTTTGAAAATCATGACAAGTCAAATGGCGAAATCCCCGTAAAGCCCTCATATCCAATAAAGGCTGACATTGTCTCCAAGACCACCCAAGAACCCAGCGAATATGAAAATGAAATTTTGTAGCTCAAGACCTCTTACAAACTGCTCTTCCTTCCAGTTAATTTACCTCTACTATTACACTGAATTGGTAGAATGAGATTCCTCCGAATGAAAGGATCACCTGCCATTACTTACACCGCTGCATGTGAGACCTGAGGAAAAAACAACCAATTGCAGGCTCAGAAACATTATAAGAATCTCATCTTGGTATTTCAGCGCTATACCTCCTTATGTGGACACTATAGCATTACATTACTGCTATGAAATGATCGCCTTCTGAAGATGTTCATGAGATACTTCACCATCATCTTTATCTGTGATTATCTTGCCCAGGTCACACCTGACATAAAGTGATTATGCATACAAATGAAGAGCTCAATTCCACTGTATTAGAAATAAGGAAATTAGTATAATATTTTAGAATTGTTTTACTTTTTTATTGTGTCAAATTTGTTTAATGTTATATTTCATTTTGTTGTTGTTTAGGTTTGATATTATATTTGCATGCAACTGATTGTCTTGTTGAGGACAGAAACACTGCAGATAACACTCCAGTATAAAGAGCATCTGCTCTTGTATTATAAGCATTACTGTAATAATATTAAATGCACTGTGTGTATTTCTACATTCTGTATAAACCCATTGAATGTTCATTATCTCAGTAGTTCAATATCTAAACTTTGCATTCCAAGTTTACTGTTGACTGTTAAAGTAACCATAAAGCAGTTTATTGGCTGTATGATTGTAGGCAAACTAATATTAATTTGCAGAGGCAATCAAATAACCTTTTTTTGTATGTTTTTACAGGGTTAGTAATAAAAAATATATAAACACTATAAAAAGATATACACTGTCAAAATAAAATATAATAAACTGATATTGGCTTCTCTTATGAATATTAAATTATCTAGCAAGTATTCAAATACATCTTACAGTAAATCAAAGTTAACATTTATTGGCACATATCATTTATAATCTTCTATATAAAAAAAGAAAAGTTTTATACAGGCACACTACTGAGTCTAACTTACACTGCATAGACAAAGGGATTTAACGCATTATAATCCAAAAACAAATTTTAATGAAAACCACTGAAATTAGTGACACGCATATCCACACACACGTACCCAAAGACTTTAACCTAGAAATGTGCTGCTCTACTGTGTATCTTGGCTGATTTCCTTGTTCAATCAAGTAAAAAAACATTGAGCCCTCTGCCATCTAGTGGACATGTGTGGTGCTGTGACAAAGTAAACTATGCATGCACACCTCAAGAGCACATTTGGGCTGGCTATCCCCTATATACACATCATATTCACAAAATAAATCAATTTAATGAATACATTTCACATTTTAAGAGTTACTTTCTAAAATTGAACTGGTCTGACTGCCAAAGGGACCAATCCAGAAACTGATGGGTGACTTTTGAAACACAGCAGATATTGATATGTTGATGACCATGTAGAACTAAATCATATAATGAAATATTGTCTTAAACTGTGTATTAAGACCTAAACACAGTTCATAAGGGTGCTTATACATAGCTCTGTCCTAACATCAGTAACTCTGAATCTTGGCGGACATCCCGTCCAGAGGTCAACATGTGAGAGATCTCTGTTCACGAGCCTTCAAACTCACTCTCTTTTTCCTCCTAACAGAGACAATGAAACAGAACAAAGAAACATGGTATGTAAGCAGTGGTTCATTATGTATTTACAGTTGGTCCAATAGTATTAGACTTGCAATTAACTCTTTTCATTGATGATTGAATGGACAAATTATCATTAATTTCTAAATATCATAGAATTTGCCCATTACCCCATTTTTAATGGGAACAACATAGTTGTTGAAAGAATATGTCATTTCAATTTGATGCTATAATATTTATTTACTTTTAAAATGTGGTCTAATAAATTTGTACTAAAAAAACAAAAACAAAAAAACAAGTAAAAACTGGATTGCACTTGCACCTTGTGAAAGGTTTGTATGATTCATACATACATTTTTGGTTGTATAACCAAGAAAATAAATACACCTGCAAATTAAAAAAACATTTCAAGTTTTATTATCAGTGTAAAAAACAACATTTGTTTGTTTGTGTAAACATAGTAAGTGTTTTTGGAACCAACAGCAAAACCTATAATAAACAAAACAAAAATAAAAAACGCAAAACAAAGCAAAAAGCAAAAAATAAACACAGACAAAAAAGCACAGCTAAACAAAACAAAAAAATCAGCATTGCACTTGCACCTTGTGAAAGTTGTTTAGTTCATACCTTTTTGGTTGCGTAACCATGCATTTCCAAAGAACAGCATAGAGGGCTAACAGAAAGCTTATGAACAGTGCTGCGGCAATCGCACCTGCAAACACACACACACACACACACACACACACACACACACGTTACACTGCTGTCTGAAAAACATTTGTCCACAGAGGCACATAATCTGTAAAACACTACAAATACCACTGATATAGAGCATGGCAGAATGACAGGCTGAAGTTTCATTGTCTCCACTTCAAAATCACTGGTATTTCCAGTGAAAAATGCAGCCTGGACACTTTGGTACTGTTAGTAAACATCTCCTATTTATGAAACATCACAGCTGCATTATACTGATCTCAGGCATGTGAAAGGTCAAAGGTCCCACTAAACGAAAAGAACTGTCAGCTTGTTTTTCATTAGTGTTTATCATCAAGAAGACTAACCCTGAAAATCAAGACATAAACAGTGTCTGTTTAAAGAGATATATGGTGTAATGAGGGAACGGGGAGGTGGAAAATTCCAGTGATAATTTGGAAACCTGTTTGAGCCTGTAAGCGGAGAAGCTCAAAATCAACCCTGAACTATGATTAAACCCTCAGCATTCACTTTCTCTCCACACCCTGCTTTTTAGATTACTTCTTTAAAACAAATACAATCTGATCTCTAATGACAGATCAAGTATTTATGAACAGAATAAGAGATTATCATATATATCTGACTAAATGTATGTCATTTATTTTGTATTAATTTATTTAGATTTCATTGTTTTGTGCAACGAAATTTAGATATTTTAAGTCTCACTTTGTGTAGTCAATAAATTACATTCTCATAAACATTTTGTAAACAACTGAGTTTATATTCTCAATAAATGATATGTTTATCCCCTGACACGGTCCAGAAATCCCAAGTGCTTAATAACAATTCAACAGATTCCTTTCTCACAGACCCACACATCCTCGGACACTTCTCAGTACAACCATATTTCTCTAGAAATGTATATGCCATTTTATTTTTGAGAGAATTCATTAAGTTTGATATTTTTACACAAAATAGCCCTTGCCGTTTCTTCCTGGCAAAAGGTCAAACAAGTTGCGAAATCAAATGATTAATTTCACACTTGATATCCGCTCTTCTCAGAACATGAAGAGAAAAAGACAAACGTCATCCACTGGAGAAAGAGCACAAAGAGCAGAGAGGTCACAGATAAATCATGCTTTGTTTTGACAGGACTTTTTTGTGTGGATGAATAAGTCATGTGAGAGTCACACACAAAATGTTTTAAGTCATAAAAACCTCTCAGTCAGCAAAGGACAGTTTGGATGGATTGATAAGAAAGATATGGGGAAAAAAATATAATCTATGTTAAAACAACATCTTTTAAATTCAAATGAGAGGTTTTTTTAAATGGGTTATTGTTTATGTGATGTGGATATGTTTATTTCTGTTATTATTTTATAGCTTGTGATTGTGAAGCACTTTGGGCAACGTGACTTCTATAAAACTGTGCTATATAGATAAACAAAAACAAAAAAAGTACTTAAATTTGTGAATATTGTGAAAATTTGTGGATCTGTCCTAGGTCCTCTGCTATTTTCATTATACATGTTGCCCCTTGGTAATATTATTAGAAAATACGGGATTATTTTCCATTATTACGCCTATGACACTCAACTATATATCTCAACAAGACCATATTAAACTTCTAAACTATCTAAGCTAACGGAGTGTGTTAAAAATATACAATATTGAAAGACAAATAATTTCTCTTATTAAATTCAGATAAGACAGAGATATTACTTATTGGACCAAAAAAACAGTACACAGAATCTCTTGGATCACAATTTGCAACTAGACGGATGTCCGGTTCCTTCCTCTAGTCAAAAATCTGGATGTTATATTAGACAGCAACTTATCTTTTGAAAACCATATTTCCCATGTCACAAAAACAGCATTCTTCCATCTTAGAAACATTGTCCAGCTACGGAACATGTTAAGTGTTTCTGATGCAGAACAGCTAGTTCATGCATTCATGACCTCTAGACTGGACTATTGTAATGCACTGCTAGATGGTTGTCCTGCCTCTTCAATAAACAAGCTACAGATATGATGATCATATTACTCCAATTTTACAGTCTCTGCACTGGCTACCTATCAAGTTTTGTATCAGTTATAAAATATTATTACTTGCCTATGATTAAATGATTTAGTTCCTGCGTACCTAACTAATCTTCTATCACGCTACAATCCAACACACTCCCTAAGGTTGCAAAACTCTGGACTCTTGGTAGTACCTAGGATAGCAAAGTCCACTACAGGAGGAGGAACTTTTTCATATTTGGCTCCCAAACTCTGGAATAGCCTTCCTGATAATGTCCGGGGTTCAGACACACTCTCTCTGTTTAAATCTAGATTAAAGACACATCTCTTTAGCCAAGCATTCATATAATGCATCTCACAATCTTGTACCGCCAGTCTATCTGAACAAATGCACATTATTATGCTTTAGCTTGGGTTGAACTGATAATTTCATTCATGGTTGTTCCTGGATGGAACAACTGCTACATTACTTGTCTTTATTTGTTTCTCTGTTATTTGATCTGAGATGACCAAACACCTGAGAAGAGATGATGACAACCCCTCGGAGGACCTCAGAGGAAGCCAACCATCAGTGATTATACTGAATTAACCAAATTTTGCCATAAGTTAATTATATTGAGTTTCTACAATATAAATCTATTTTAGAAACTTAATTTCCTGTGAAGTTGCTTTGCAACGATTGTATCGTAAAAAGCACTATACAAATAATCATGAATTGAATAAACAGATAATGAACAAGGTATGACTGATGAGAGGTGGGCAAAGACTTGCAGAATGAGAGTGAGAAAGACAATATTAAATGAGGAAGGGCTGGTCAAATCAGGTTCAGGCTGTCATTTCTGTTGTAATGTGTGGTTTATCTCAGAGCTGGATGGTTTGGTTCATTGCATAAAACTCATTAGGTATTTTTGTAAATGCCTAAGGAGAAAATGAATCGATAAATGTTCATTGTTCAAAGGTTTGGGGTCAGAGTTTTTTTTATGTTTTCAAAGACCTCTCTTATACTCACCAAGGCTAAAAAAAAATATAAAAAATACAGGAAAAACACTAAACATTATTACAATTTAAAATGTATAAATGTTTTAATATATAATGTATTCCTATGTTGATGCAGCTGAATTTTCAGCATCATTACTCAGTGTCACATATTCCTTCAAAAATCATTCTAATATGTGATTTGGTGTTTATTTATTTTATTATTATTATTATTATTATTATTATTATCATCAATGTTGAAAACAGCTTAATATTTTTGTAAAAACAGAGATTTTTTTCATGATTCTTTGATTAAAACATTCAAAACAACCACATTTATTTGAAACAGAAAACTTTGAAATAGAAATCAGCATTAATTTGAAATAAATCTTTTGTAACACTATAAATGCCTTTACTGTTACTTTCCATCAATTGAATGTGCCCTTGCAGAAAAAAAGTATTACAAATAAATACAAATAAAAACCTACTGACCCCAGACTTTTGAATGGTAATGTTGCTAAAAACAAAAGTGACCGGTCACTGTTGAACTCTGTGACCGTCAAAACTGATACGGAGATTGTACCTGGTATGATTCCACTCTCTCTGTTCATGGGGGTCTCAGCAAGAGGGGGTGGACTGGTAGTTACTGAGCCTTTAGAGATGATGAAGATGATGTTAAAGCATGAATATTACAAACTAGGTCAAGGTTTCTTTATGTGTCACATAATAGATTATACAGGGTATAATCAGAGGTGAAATGTAAATCAAATCAGGTCCGCTCAGTGGACAGTGCAAAATAATAAAAATAAAAATTATATAAAAGTTACACAACACAAGAGCATATATATATAGGTAAACTATCACTAACATGGTGTAATTAAGCTGTTTGATATACTACCATTTCTATCGGAGCTGGAGGATAGCCATGAAGACACTGGGGAAACTATCTGGAGAGAGAAAACAACAGCCTATCAGTGAAAAACAATGGGTGGGGCTCAGTGGCGGCTGCTGATCTTTTAAAGAGGGGAAGCTCATTTTCGGCCTAAATCATAAAAATTGTCCATTTATTTATATGTAAATTCTGCCCTACGTTCCTTTTCAAGAAAATGCTCTGTAACCCTGTCGTACCAACTAGGCGTCTTTTCCAGTGACTTGACCAGTGTCCTCTCAATGGCCAGCAGAGCTAGGCTGCTTAAACGGCCTTGGCCCATTGTGTTACGGGTGTAGGACTTGAGCCGCTTTAAACAGGAGAAGCTCCTTTCTACACCTGCAGATGTAGCTCCAATTGTTGCCACTAATGAGAACAGTTTGTAAAGCTGAGGCATTGCACTGTCCAACTCCATGTCTTTAAGGAACACCAAGTAATCACACAGCTTTCCCCTGTTACTCTGCAAGTCCTGATCTGAATACAGGACTTGAAGTTCAGACCTCAGTCTCCCTGAATCAAAGTGATGGCCATAACTTTTCAGGACACTTTGGAAGGCCTCCTCTGGAAATGCTTGTCTCATGTCATCAAATTTCCCTGGATTGACTAATTCTAAGAAAAGCATACTTTCCAAATTTGAAAAACGTCGAGGAATCTGCTCCAAGATGTTATCAAGGATGGCCATGTACAGATTTCTGTAGCGCTCTTGGGGATCCTGCAATTGGGTCAGACGGCGCTTTCTCATGGGCTCATCTCTTGGGTCTGATGTGAGATCTGCTGCTTTGGCATAAACAGCTTGGAAAGCCCCCTCTGACCTCTTCTCTTTGACAAATGCAAGAAGAGACTCAATTCTTTTCTTGCAGTAAAGAACATCCATCGCTCTCTGCTGGACAATATCAAAGACCACATCAGTCTCAGA
Organism: Oxygymnocypris stewartii; assembly: GCA_003573665.1. Classification (NCBI taxonomy): domain Eukaryota; kingdom Metazoa; phylum Chordata; class Actinopteri; order Cypriniformes; family Cyprinidae; genus Oxygymnocypris; species Oxygymnocypris stewartii. Next base: position 699,537 of record QVTF01022339.1, on the reverse strand, counting down.
GAAGATTTGTTCATATGTGTACAACATGAACACAAACTCAAAATCCTCCAGTTTCCTCACGAAGCCTTTGGCACAATCCAGTGTATCATCATCCATTGTCGTATCTGCAATGATGTTATCAAATGTCTGCAGGAGGCCATCAATTGTTTGCCACAGTGCTCACTATCCGTGATGTGAAATTCCATCGAGTAGGAGCGTTTCTGGGCAACCTTGAGCAGCCTGCAGACTCCAGAAAAGACGTCCTCTTTGTGGATTTTGAGAAAAATGTGGCAAACCCAGAGAGTGATGCAAAAAAAATTCTGCACTCAGGCAAGCATTTGGCCCCCTGTGACAGCACCAGATTCAGTCTGTGTGCATAGCAATGCACAAACATTGCACTGGGGGCTATTGCTTTCACTTTGGCCTGCAGACCATTGAGAGCTGAAGCCATGACAGCAGCCCCATCATAGGTCTGTGCCACAAGCTTATCCTTAAAATTGTAGCCCTGCATGTTCTCATTTAAAACATCAAAAACGGACTGAGCATCTCACCCCCCAGAAACATCAAAAAATCCAATGAAGCGCTCCTGAATTTTACCTGCACTATCCACATAGCGAACAATGACAGAGAGTTGGGCACGGCAGGATATATCAGTGGTTTCATCCACCTGCCATCCAAAAAAGGGAGCATCCTGAATTTCATCTCTGATCTGATCAGAAATGGTGGCTGCAAGAGCAGAGATCAAGTCATTTTGAATAGTGTGTGACATACCAGAAAACACAGTTGAGGACTCGAATTGTGTGGACAGGACAGAGTCATATTTAGCTAATGTTTCTGTGAACTCTCTGTAATTCCCCTTGTTGGATGATTCACTACTCTCCTCATGTCCCCTAAATGACAGCTCCTGCCGGCCAAGCAAGGATGTCACATCAATAAGGCGGTTTAGGAAGGCCCTGTTTTGTTTAACAGTTTCATTATGTTTAGCCACTTGAATGCGAGCACCTTCATTGATTGCATGCTCAACCCTGATCCTGCCCATGCAACTTAATCTTGCACATGCACTCACATGTTCATTGCTATTTTCATGCCTTTTATATGCCCTGTCAAAGTTTGACAGATCTCCAAACCCCAATTTTGACCAAACAACACATCCATGAGATGGTTTCATCAAGAGACATGGCCAGCAGTACATTTTCTTTTTCACAGCACTTCCAGTCAGCCAGCTAACTTTGTCATACCAGGAGAGCTGAAAAGACCTGTTACTTTTCCCTATCTTTTGCACTAAATCAATCTTAGGTGTTGATCTGCCCTGCTGTTTAATTCTAAGTTTCTCCTCGTAAGGAAGACTTTCTAATGGCTTTGCCAAAATCAGGTCGACAATATTAGCACTGTCTGCCATCGTGTGCAGTTTGCTAGCTGGCTAGTTCAGACTATATGAATTAATGAACAAACGATCTAATATATATATATTTAACTCAACGGGAGGAAATGTGGGAATTATGTTAAACTGAAACAATGAATGTGGTGTGAAATTGTGTGAAATATACGATGAAGGTTGCAGCAGTTTGTCTTTCGACTACACATGCAAAATCCGCGATGGGACTGAGTTGGAAATGGAGACACAGAGTGATACGCGTCATAATCTGAAGACCACGCCCACGCCCACACCAACCGTCTCTTTGCATTGCGAGAAGCTGCCGCCTCCTTGTCATTTATTTATAACAAAAAAAAAAACAAGAAATGTCTAAAAGCTGATATGTGACAATGTGTATAGCAAACAAGCTAAAAGAAAACAATAAATACGTTTTTATAAGCTGTCGACCCCAAAAAACGAGCGTTTTAGGACATAAAAGTGGATTAAAAAGAGATGACAGACCCTCCAATCATCACGCAGACGCTCGGAGTCCGGGCCAGCCCACTCCTCCATTCATCCCAGAGACGCTGAGCGTCCGTGGGCGGGACATAATCGCAGCATTATCCAATGACCGTCTTGTTTCTAAGCACTGAAAAAAACTGTTTAAAGCAGCCCCATTGAAGTCAATGGACGCTGGGCTTCAACAGAGTAATGCACTGTACGCTACGGGAATGAATGAGAAGGAAATCGAGTCAGCCGACCTAAGTAGCTGATTCTGAACGAAATTGTTTTCGTTCGAGATGAACGTGTTTAACGCATTTTTAGTCAATAAAATGTTAACATAATAGTACATATATTTGACCATTCATTTTTTGACAATTATAGGGGAAGCTGAGCTTCCCTTGCAGTCTTAAAGAAATCGCGTCTGGTGGGGCTTGATTTGATCATTTAGGAACTGAATGAACTTGCAAAAAGGGAGTGTTAATTACCCCATGGTTTACTCACCCTCAAGTCATCCAAGTCGTATATATAATCGGAGTTATATTTTTTAAAAGTCCTGGTTCTTTCAAGCTTTATAATGGCAGTGAATTGTGGTCAAGATTTTAAAAGCCCCCAAAAAGTGTGTCCGTCCATCATAAAAAGTGCTCCACGCGGCTCTGACGGGGTTAATAAAGACCTTCTGAAACGTATGACACATTATTGTATGAAAAAAATCATATTTAAATAAAACACCGATCACAAATCAGAAGTACAAAATAAGGATTTACAGCAAAGGAAAACCAGTGTCCTCTTGGCTTATGTCAAAATCCTCCAATGTTTTCCTTTGCTGTAAACAAAACTTGGTTCTCACGAGACTAGCGTATTCTCACTGGAGCTTATGCTACGCCTACAACCTACGTCATCCGCTGGACACTATGCTCTCATAAACGTGAGTACCACATTTCACGGAAGCTAGAAATTACAGTTTATAAAGCTCTAAATATGGATATTATTCTTACACAAACACATCAATTCACTTCAGAAGGCCTTTATTAACCCCCTGGAGCAGTGTGGGGCACATTTAAAGATGGATGGATGCACTTTTTTTGGGCTTAAATATCTCGACCTCTATTCACTGCCAATATAAAGCTTGGACGAGCAGGACGATTTTCAATATAACTCTGATTGCATTCGTCTGAAAGAAGAAACACCGTCATATACACCTAGGATTGCTTGAGGATAAATAAATCATGGGATAATTTTCATTTTTGGGTGAACTAACCCATCAAATAGGCTATCATAAGAGAACTATGGTTGGTGGGGAAGGGTTAACCTTCAACTCCAGCATGGCAGCTTCGATGATGGGGGACTTGCCCTATGTAGAGTCAAGTATTCATCAAATGTACTGTAAGTGTACATAATTTTTTTATTTATCTGTCAAATTAATATTAATTTCTTCAGAGGTAAAACTGTGGAAAATTTACTTGCACCTCTGTAGATCCAATCCAAGCACTGAAATGTGACAGTGTGAGGGGGGAGCGTGTCCCAGCACTGCTGTTTAACAAAGATAAGAAACTATGCCATGACTGAAAGTTTCCAAAATATGCTGGAAGACAGGAAATGAGAGAGAGAGAGAGAGAGAGAGAGAGAGAGAGAGAGAGAGAGAGAGGCTGAGCAAGAGAGATTTACTGTTTTCCAAGAAGTCTTGCTTCTCAAACATTTGATGCTGTAAATACAGTCTCTCAAAATGTCTCTGTAAATACAGTCTCTCAAAAACACTGAACACTAAAGACACACACACACACACACACACACACACACACACACACACACACACACACACACACACACACACACACAAAGTGTCATTCAGATACACCAATCTAATTTCAGCATTTGCAATAAAACTGTATTTTCCTTATCTTAAAAAGTTCCTGTCTTTGAGAGCTTGTAAACAGGTGGAGCATGTATAACCGATGCACTGCAGTAGAGTGCAGTGTTGCACTGCATTGTTTCTCGAGTGTTTGCTTGTACCTGTGTGAGATTGTGCTCCTGTGGTTCTTCGTGAACAGAGCTGTTGTTGTCTAACACATCCATCCACATGTTTCAGCGCGTGTTTGTGTTTCCTCCCGTGATCATCACGAGTCGCCCAGAATAAAGAGAGCAAAATTGCGAATGAGGCTCTAACAAAACAATGTAAAATCCCCCTTAGCTCACTTTTAAAGTGGGCGGGGTAAATATAGCTCGTGCGTGGGCGGGGCAACAATCCGGCCACCCGCCTCTGTTAAAGGTCCCATATTGTCAAAACTGAAATTTGCCTGGCTTTTTCATGATAACTGGGGGTTATGTGCAAATACAATATAAGTTTCAAAACACCAATCCACACTAAAATGCACACAGCCTGCATAAAGCAGCTGTGCCTTTTCACGAGCCAGAGCATATCCTCCATATACGCAGAATAGGCAAGCTGTGTGGGGGCCCCCGAAACACCACCCTTGCTCTCAAAGATGATTTAATTTTAGTTTCGTTTTAGAATAGAGTGGGGGGACTGTGACGTCACTCTGTAGGCGGATCGGCTGCTAGCATGAAACTGGTTCCCTCGACAAAAAGCCAGTAGGATTTTCCCATAGGCTTTTGGATTATGGCAAAACATAAGCTCTGTGTTCAATCATAGTTCATTAAATGTACTCGTTTTGTACATCAATATAATTTTCACAAAATAATGTCATTTTGACGAATTTTGAAGCATAAATAAAAGCAACAGAACTGAAAAGCTAAACTTGGAATAAACTATAAACTGGAATAAATACAAAACTAGAGCCAAGCTAAAACTGAAATGAGACATTCGTTATAAATAGAATAGTGAATAAATAAAATAATCATAACAGTAGGACATATAAAAGCATGTATTTCTGTACATTTCGAAATAAGGTGCATTAAAAGTCAAGAATTCCTTGATTAATATGAATCAAAAACGTATAGTCGCATATTCAATCTTTTAAATAATAGCAGAGTGAGCAAGTTTTTGGATATGGTAAGATTAAACTCATAGTGAGCAAACTCAAATTAGTGAGCTCATTTTGTTAGGGTGATTACACAATATGTTATTGTATCGATTACTATATTTAAAACTTGCTCTTTAATAACTTAACTTATTATATTATATTAGATACTAATTTTATGAACAAAATATTGATATATTCAAATAATAATAATTGTTATAATAATAATGAACGTCATTCAGAATGATTATGGACCTCCTGTCTAACTTTGTTTTATTCTGAAATTTGATACAAAAGTGATTAAGAGAGACATGAAGCAAATTATTATGACACACTGTCTACAGTACACCATCATGCAAAAAGAGATTAATTGTTGCAAGTGACCCCTTACATCAATTTACTTCAAAATCTTCATCACAGGACATCATTGAAAAGCAGAAATGGAAGATAGAGAAACGGCCCTTGACCACAGGCTTTTGCTCTCAGTGACGTATAGCCTAGCCTATACACATACAGCTATATTATGCAAGGCCAATATTACTAGTTCTTCCTGTTGAACATTACAATTAGCATTGCTAAAATACATAAGTCTTGTGCAACAAGCATGTAAACATGGAAGCTTTTTTTCTTTGGTTGTTCAGAGGTTAAACAATGCCCCTCAAAATGTACAGAGTAACAATAGCATCACTCTGTGTATGGATGGACGAGAGAAATATTCATGATCGAGTGGTGGATAGCCTATTTTAAAATGTATAACAGCTAGTTTGATCTGTGAAGCCTGAAGGGTCGTCCATCAATCACATCGATTGAATATGTCCCTTCTCTTGCTAAAGAAGTGCAGTGAAATAGTGTTTTTAGTTGTTAGCATTTACATATATGGCCACACTCTCAGAAAAAAAGGTACAAAGCTGTACAAAATCTAAAAGGTACTTCCTTAGGCTTCTACCTTATTTACCATGAAAAGCTATGTATTAGTAAATTGAATGTACATATAACTTAACTTAAATGTAAACTTTATTTATAAAGCACTTTCAACACCACGACTGGAACCATATTAGTACTTTGAAAGTGAATATTAGTTTAGTTCCTAAACTGTACATATTATTACCTGTTGAAATGTACTGCCCCAGTAATAGTTTTGTATCTTTTTTTCTGAGAGTATATAATATAGTTCTGCCTTTTCAGCAGTTCAACAGCCTGCTGTGAACACAAAAACAACAAGCCTACTTTCTAGTACAGTGCGTGCAGATGACTTAAATATGTCCAGAAGTTTGCATGCCTCATTATTTCACAAAAAAATAAATAAAAGTTTTGTCTGGTTTTATTTTATTTTGATGGTCAAACCTAATTAATGTTTTAAGCAAATATGCTTTGTACTTGTTATATACATTTTGTGAGCTTTGTTTAAACATGAAAAATAAACAATTCATAGTATACTCATAGTATAGTATAGTATATTCATAGAGATAGTGAATTGGTTGGTTTTTGTTAAATGTGAGCCAAAATCATCACAATTAAAAGAACAAAAGACTTAAACTACTTCAGTCTGTGTGCATTTAATTTATTTAATACACGAGTTTCACGATTTTAGTTGAATTACTGAAATAAATGAACTTTTCCACGACATTCTTATTTATTGAGATGCACCTGTATATTTTGGCCCCTTTGACCCTTTGCATCAGGAAACAAATATATGCATGTATGAAGCAGCAGGTGGCAGTATCACATCACTTCTTATGTCATCCACCTCAGTGCTGTCATAGTTCTGATCCAAAACAGGATGCAACTTTAATCATAAACATATATGCATATAATAATGTTCCAGCAAAAGTAGTGAATATTGTAATGTAATTAACTAGTCCACAACACTTTCTCAAACGTTTGTCATGATCCATGCTATTCCATGAGGTCTTGCATAAATCCCTCACAAGGTCTTGAAAATAGGCAAGGCAAGGCAAGTTTATTTATATAGCACATTTCATACACAGTGGTAATTCAAAGTGCTTTACATAAAAGAAAGTGAAATAATCATTCACAGCAATAAAAACAAGGAGTTAAAAATAATAAAACAAGGAATTTTAAAATGATATAGAAATTGATTTAAAACGAAATTTTAAACAGTTAAATAGAAAAGGATTATACATAAAATACAATGCAGTCAGTTCGGACGTAGCACAGCGCTCATTCAACAAATGCACAGCTAAATAGATGAGTTTTGAGAC